>OY720381.1:19621421-20239858 GCA_963082945.1 Cerastis leucographa | reverse complement strand
AGATGGGTATATTTACAACATTATTTATTTAACATTGACTGCGACGATGGTCTAGTGGTTGCAAGTGATACAACGCTGTATAGCAGGAATGAACAGTGAATTCTGAGCTGGGTTGGACTGGGTGTATCCAACGTGGTTCCAACACACATCAAATACTTTTTCAAGGTTTTGTGGCTGGATTTGGAAAATGCTTATGTCTAGCAGAAGGTAAGTGGTATGTCTGCTTATTATTTTACTAGCTAACTTCGTCTGCGTCACTTTTTCCCGTTTTCGCAACATTTTTCATTGCTGCTCCGCTCTTATTGGTTGTAGCGTGATGATATATAGCCTATAGCCTTCCTCGATAAATGAATTATCTAACACTGAAAAAAATTTTCAAATCGGATCTGTAGTTCCTGAGATTAGCGCGTTCAAGCAAACAAACAAACTCTTCAGCTTTGTAATATTAGTATAGATTAGTTTTTGTGCGTCGGTAAAAGATTTGTTGTCCCAACAGGCTGTACGTGTGGCTAGTGTTCTGTCACACTGATCAAAAGACTGACTTAATAAAAGTAAAACAACAACAGCTAAAGACTAAAGATAAATGCAGAAACCAAATATTCTGCATTTATCTTTAGTCTTTAGCTGTTGTTGTTTTGTTTCAAAACTCAAAGGCTTTGATCAATTAAACAACCTTTGTAATAACAATATTTCAGTACGTTGTAATTAAAAGTTTCGGAGCCGTACAAATTCGAATAGTTTTATAAGTATTAAAATCAGGTCGGTCGTTACTTCTAATTGTTCTAGAACAATCAAAATCCAGCTGAAAAGTCTGGAATTTTGAGCTGTTTTCAGATTACATTTCATGAATTTAAAGTACGTGTTTAATGTGTTAGAAGCAATGTTGTTTAGTTTGTTGAAAGTTTTATTTTATAAAGTAGTCTGTGTTTGCTAAAAACGATTTATGTCATGAACTCATCATATGCCTAGCCTTTTTCCAAGTATGTTGGCACGGCTTCCAGTCTAACCGAAAGCAGTTAAATACCAGAATTTTACATAGATCGAGTGCTTCTCTGTCCTCCACAAACGAGTTAGTACTGGGTAATACTTAACCCCATGGTAAAACTAGTTGTTAGACTCTCAGGCCACTGGCCTGTAACGAATGTCAAAGATCTACAAATGACAGCTGGGACCAACGGCTTAACGTGAACGCACGGAGGAATCTCAGTATGTAATAGGTGGTCACCCATCGACAGACCAACCTAGGCAAGCGCGACTTAACCTGACGATTGGTCTAAGCGTCTGTTATTATTTAGCCACGAATTTAGCCAAAGACGTCATCATCTGCCTAGCCTTTTCCAAAACTATCTTGAAGTCGGCTTCCAGTCTTAGCGGATGCAGCTGAGTACCAGTATTTTACATGAAGCGACTGCCCATCTGACCTCCACAAACTAGTAACTAGGTTATTCGATACCCCTAAGTAAGACTGGATGTCATACTTTTGGCTTCTGACCACTCGTAACGACCTGTCAAAGATCTACAAATGACAGCCGGGACCAACGGCTTAACGTACTTTCCGAGGCACGGAGGAAACTCGGTATTTAATTATGGTCACCCATCCACGGACCAGCCTCGGCAAGCACGGCTTAACCTTAAAGATAGACCCGTGCGGCTGTTATTATTTAGCGACGAGCTCCTCAACGAGCTCCTCTTTAGCCAAAGACGTAGCAGACTGAAAACAAATGAAGAACAGTAAAAAGTTCAAAAATAGATCCTCACCTGATAAACAAAGGCCACTGCGTCACACTGGCAACCACCGCCTTTCCCTCAGGTTTCGGAAGATCACTGAAGATGTAATACATAGTGATGGCAAAACAAATCACCAAGAACACGTTAGCTATCGCCGAGAAGGGTACCAGCCACTTTAAGTTCCTGATCTGACAGATAAGTACTAGTGGCACAAGAGTTAGTGTACAGTACGCTTCTACTGATAACTTGTAATCAGGCATGTATTCGTCTAGGACCTGGAACAAAGGAATATTATTAATGTCAGATAATTGTCTTAACTGCTTCGTTGATCTAGAAGGGAGTACTGCTGAGCATGGGGGATCTGGGTGAGATTTCTAGTAGACCGGATTCTGGATTTATGCCTGGTTTATGGCAAACTAACAAACTGCCAAAACAAACAAACTGGTCATTTACCATCTTTACATTTTTTTTAGTTCCTGATATTTCGGCGCTGTAACAAGCACCTTTTTATTCGTTTGTCTTTTTGAAAAATGCAGTCATGATGTTAAGCGCGTGTTGTCTTGATTGAGAGTTGTGTCTAGATGGATGTAAGCTTCTCTTTCGAAGGGTGATAGGAATAGAATAGAATCCATTAGTGTGCCTAAGAAAAGTTTCTACGACAGTCCAATGACGTTGCGGGAAAATATTTTAGCAACATGTCCGTTACTTGCCATGGTCTTGGCACCCAAGGAAAATATGGACAGAAAAACATCTGTTTTATCTGTACTTAATATTATAAAGAGGTAAAATTTGTTTGTAGGTTAGTATGAAGGGAGTAGGTAATCTTCGGAACTTCTGAACGGATTCCGAAAATTCTTTCACTAATGGGAAACTACGTTATCCCCGAGCGTCAAAGCCTACATTTAAAACGTTTTAATTTCCAAACATAACATAGAGTGAAGTCGCGAAAAAAGACTAGTCGTTAATAAATAAATTACTTGTCATTTCAAGGATGTTTTTGAAGTGAAACTTCTTATGCGACTTCCTTCCAACTGGTTGCGTTAAACGTTTAACGCTACCATGGAGGGGGAATAGAAAGAGACAGAGCGAGAGTGAATGCGTGGCACTCGAACCCATGCGTGTAATATTACGAAGTTTTACTTCCTCCGCGCGGAGGGACTCCACGAACAATTTTTTTTCTTTCATTATTAGAGGAAGCATAGTTATGTAACAAGATAAAGTCAACAACAGATCCATACTCATAATACTACTACTAAGCAAAACTCGCAAAGCGAAACCACACGATAAAAATAATTCAAATTTTGTCGAAGCGCCTTGGAAAATGCTAACAAATAATTTTAATCAAAACATGACTAAAGTTTGCCAAACAGTATCTCGATATTATTGGCGAGAAAATTAATTTCATTTTATCTTAATTAATTTGTTTTACTTTAATTAATTTTATAGCCGTATTAGAGAAGTTTTGCAATTTACTATAAAGCTTCTGAATGTCTAATGTTACGCGTTCCTAAATAAAAAGATCAAAGATGGTAGAAAGGAAAATACCTTGAAATACACAACAAAGGTTAAATTACATTTTGAACGTCAAAAAGTCAAAAGACACCCAACCTTTGTTCCGGTTTATTACTTTAAATCATTTATCTCAAAAAAAGAAAAACACTTAACATAACATCACGCCTGTAATCTCCGAAGGGTTAGGCAGAGTGTACCTAATAGTACAGCCATGTTTTTTTTTGCGATGGGTTTGTTCTTGCTTGACTCGTCTATCTAGTCTAGGTCAGAGATGACAGGGACAAAGTCGACGGTGGTGCTTACCCAGAAGAAGCGTGTTCACTTTAACTTTGAAGAGATTAGGGTTTTAAGCGTTCGGAAACACATACGCAGGCAGACAGTTCCACTCTGTATTTCTACGTCGTTCTCACATATTTGTAATTCTTAACATGAATAATGTAACCAAGATTTTGTAACATATTTAGATTTAAAAGCACTCTTTTAAATGACACTTTTTAAGGACACTTCCAGGGAGTTTCTTGGCCATTCTTCTCCATATAGATCTACGCTTTGGAATGGGCAACTACAGTACTTTCACAAGTTATTATGCCTTGTGACTGGGACTGTCGCTTCGCGTTTCTTTTGGTTTTTGACTTTCAAAAGTGCCTTTAATGGTCTAATTGAAATAAATGCTTTGAGTTTAGGTTTGGCTCCTTTGCTGTGCTCATCATGAAAGACGTTTGAAAACGCTTAGTGTGAATTAGTGTAACAGCAATAAGGTAGGGATGGTAGCTTGCAGTGCGTCTAGATGTCTGATGGTAGAAAGGGGCCGGTGGGATCAGGTCGTGGAGTTCTTCATCATCCACATTTCACCAGTTATGTTTAAATGTGGACAAAAACGGTGAAGGAAAACATCGTGAGGAAACCGGCACGTAGAGCTAAAAATTCGAATACATGTGACATCTACCAAACCGCATTGGGCCCGCGTGGTGGATTATAGCCCACTCCCTCTCTTAGGGAGGAGGCCTGTGTCCCAGCAGTGGGAACATTAAATGCTGATGATTATGATGATGATGATGAAGGATGTAGGAGGCAAGCCTATTACCATCAACTGGGCACAAATCCAGACTCCGTGGCTGTAAAAATCCTAATAGAAAACCCAATGACAGTTTGCCCGACCCTAGAATCGATCCCTGGATGTCTTGCTCGTCAGTAGCGGTTGCGACTACTAGAACAACGAGGCAGTAAAAAAACACAAAAAAAAAAAATCTTACCTCTTTGAAATTTTCAGCGATGAATACTATATAAACACATAGCGCTGCTAAGTACGTGCAGGTCATCGCATAGTCCACAAAGGTTCTGAAAAAGAAAATAAAGTTTTGCTTTAATCATAAAGATTATGAAAACAGCTAAAACGCCTTGTAAATCAACGTTTATACAATCTATAGTTACGCGATAGTTCGTAACTATAGATTTATTTTATGCTTTTAGAAATCAATTTATGAGTCGCACGGATGCTTTAAAATCTTGTTAAAAAAATTCCTATTTTACAAACTAATCTAAAAATCACACATTGTTTTGACTATTTAATAAAAGTAAATAAATAAATAATTAAAGTCAGTGAGAACGTTTTGATTTCAGTCGACTCGAATTTAAAATAATATAGAACACAGAAATTAATTTATATTGCATGTATGGATGCTGAAAGTTCATAGGATGACAATGCATGGCGATAGAGCAATGTCCTAAATACAAGGTGTTGTTTTGCAACCTCGTCAAATTCAAGGAGGTGACTATGCTATTGATTCTCGTCCCGAATCAATAATAAAATGGATACGTAATTTTTATTATTTTTCTTATTTACGGAAATTGGAAAGTTTGAACCACCCGTGATTTAAACTCGGCCCGTCTAATTCTCGCCCTATAACCGCGCTTCCACACAAATAAACAATCTCAAACGTTAATTCTATAATTTCTTAATTCCTAAACCAAATTAAGGGGGTTACTCTGAAATACTCACAACCTTAAACAACCAAAAAAATCAGCGGTTATTAATAATTAACTAGGTATCGTAATTTTTATTGATTATGTATGGCTTCTGTGACAACCTCCTGAATTTTGACGAGGATGCAAAACAACATCTTGTATACTCCGCGTATGTTTAATCGTAGGTTTAAAGACTCAAATATTTCCTAGAATTACACAGACACGTTTCGGCTTTAGTATTCATGAAGATTGTCTGTAATTTATTAGGCTTATTCAGATGGATATGAAATTAATATTAATCTCGTATTAGGGACGTGCTTATGTTGGAGAATAATAGAACACGTTCATATTATAATTCGTTATTCATTTTCTTCCTTACTTTTTACATTTTTACATACCTTCGAACTTTTGGTTCTAGGACAAACCGGTTTTCTCTCGATATTTTTATTCATTTTTATAGCAGTAGTTAAAAAAAAAAAACTAACTGATAAAGCTACGTTCACGACGGGTTTTACCTTGCAAAATTAGCCCAAGGCCTTAGTCTTTTAGGTCCAAACTCGAATGCAGCACCACAAGTCTCCGCGAAGCCCATCGATGGCTTCTTGGCGTCCACGCATACTTCTTGAGATGTTTTTACCTGGGAAAAAAATGTTTTCTTTAGTTTCAATTCGAAAGTTTGAAATAGTAAGACACGTATGCAAAGAATTCATTTTATAGTCGTATTTGTGTAATTTTTTTAATATTAGTAATTTTTTTGTGCGGAATAAAAAGTTTTTATTTTTTTTCAGAATTTTTTCTCCTTTAACGTTATTTTGGCGACACGGTATTATGAGAAATGCAAAATTCATCGGATTACGTTTGTGTGATCCGGGGACATTAAGATATTGAGCTAGAATACAACATTAATTTTAACGCAGGTTATTGAACCAGGCCTAAAAATAGACAAGAAATTGTGCATAGCTAAAAAAATATAAAAAAAAAACAATGTCGTAGCGCAGAAATGCTGTACACATCAACTGGTTCAAAGTTTCTGTCGGGCTTTCTACCAAACGCCCTGTATGGTTATACAAGGCGTTTGGTAGAAAGCCCGACAGAAAATTTTAACCGATTCGAGGTGTAATTTTCAAGTACAAAATGTCAATTTAAAAAACACAGAATCCTAACAAAATTACACATGATTTAGTATTTTGGAAGCAAATACTAAGAAGTATGGAAGAAGAAGACATGCTGCGCCGACTCCAAATAAATTGGGACAAGGTCAGGAGATTGACGATGTTGAGGATGGAAGCAAATACTTTTACGTCATTATTTTTATTAAAAAATAAAAATATTGTCTACTATTACACTTTAAAACAAAACAGTTTTGATGTCGTGGGGGTTTCATTTCGCAAAAAGAAAAAAAAATGCGTGGAGTCCCTCCGCGCGGAAGAAGTGAAGCTTCGTAATACTACACGCATGCGTTCGAGTGCTACGCATTCACTCTCGTTATTTTATCAAGCTTCTAAATAATATTTTGTTGTTTTCTTGTTGTATTATTTTTATTACATAATTTTATGTTTTTTTGATATGTATTTTACTCATGGAAATTGAGCAAAGGCTGGTCACACCGAAGAGTCGAATGCATGACTGTTTGCACGCCATCTTGCGTACCTAGTAGAACTACGTAGTCACAAATCTGGTAATACTGCCATCTCTTAGTGAGTTTTAGAAAATATTCCCCCTCCATGGTAGCGTTAAACTTGTTGGAAGTCGCATAAGAAGTTTCACCTCAAAAACTCAATTACCTTTACATTAAAGGTTCTGTGGGTGAAAACTAGGATACCACACCACACCCTCTATTCCTAGCAAAACTTTGTCGGCCCATCTCATAAACATGCTATATTTTAAGACACAAACTTAGTGACGGCAAAATACGCGCTCAGCCCAATCACTATGTACGGTAAGCCTATCCCTTGGGAGAAGCAAGCCAAGTACTTAGGAGTCTTACTTGACAACCACCTGTCTTTCGGCAAAAAGCAAGTTGTCACTCAAGTGCAAGTTGCGCCTTTATACCGCGGTGATCCGCCCCGTTATGACGTACGCTTGCGTCGTGTACGCTCACACCAAGCCTAAGTACATCCATAGTATGCAAATTTTACAGAACCGGTTCTTACGTAGAGTCACGGGAGCCCCTTTTTATGTCCGTAATGACCGTCTACACGTAGACCTTAGAATGCCCACCGTCCTTCAGTTTATGAAACGTCTTTCGAAGCGTTTCTTCGATAACGCTATTAAACACCGTAATCCCCTGATCGCAGCGGCCGCCCGTTACGAACTCTCGCGCATTAGTACAGTACGCCGTCCTAGGCATACCCTCGTCACTCCAGATGATGCTATCACCCTCCTCCAGGAGAGTAGCAAAGAGACTAGCACTCTTAAAAAGTTCCGACTCAAACCGCCGTCTTTCCGACCTCGCCGTCGAGGTCCGTCGCGACGTCCCGGTCCATGCCCTCCCCGACCCTCGCTCGAGCCAGCCCGCGATGCTGTGCCAGTAGTTTTAAATCAGCCGCTAAATAATGATACCATTCAGATCCAGCCTGTCCCCATGCAGTCCTCCCCCAGCGACGCCCTAAGCCGAGGTTCGTACCCCACAGGGGGTGACCTTAGCGTGCAGTCGCTTAGTTTGTACGTTTTTATGCCCTGGCTGGAGGCCTTACTCTAAAGGAACCCACAGGATAGTCCGGTTAAGCAGACGACAACCTCATAGGTTGAATTGTGAGATGCCATTCAAAAAAAAAAAAAATGACGGCAAAACAGTAGGCAGGTATCAAAAACTAAGGAAAATCTATAAGGGTAAACAACAATAACATGCTTGGCAACAGAAGTTTGTCATATCATCAAGTTCAGTGCCCCTCAATAATTTCGTATTATTATGTTAATAGTATTCCAGCCAACGTGATCGAGTGGATTCGGGTTCATTAATACAAATGGGGATGACACTTTGTTTACGCCTGTGTACTTCAATTTCAGCTCGCATCATGGTCACAGAGTCGAGGGGTAAACGTAGCGTAAGTTCGAACGATTTTAAAATTGAAATTACTTTACGTTTTACACCGGAGTACGAATGTGAAATGTGGATGGCGATGTAGAAAAGGGAAGATCAAAGGAAAAATGGATGGACGGTTTGTAAGACTATGATATTTCGGGCCTATGTACGGTGAGTAATGGGCTAGCTCACCGTCCGTCCGTCTTATGACGACAGGCCGTGTCGACGGCGCGTTTGTGTTCCACGCGCGCCTCAAGGAAATGCCAGCGAATTGGAAGGGGTCCGAGAGGACAGATGCCTGCCAGGCATGGCAGGGCTGCGGGACTGTTCGAATGAGAAAACGTGGCCCTGGAACACAAAGGGCTAAGAAGGAACATGGATGGGTTTTATTCAGTACAAGTCTGACACTCCCTTCCGCACCGTCAGAGCAGGGTCATTTGATGATTTCCCATTCGTAAAAAAAAAAGAATATGATATTTATGGCTAGAATGGGGGACATTGTTGTAAAGGTAGGAGAGATAGAGATAGACTTTCACATCAAAATATATTGACTTAATTTTTAGTCTATAATCTTATCAATGGAATCATCTATTGAAAGGCATCAGCCTATATAGTGCTTATCGCTTGCTGTAAGACGAGAAAATCGGTCGAATCTTGTTTTGGTTGCGTGTTCGTGTAAGAGTTTCTGGGAAACTTTGAGATTTAATTGTAACTCGTTAGTCTTAAACCAAAATGGATTGCGGAAATGGCGCTGAATAAAAGGGGAAAGCGGAAGCTTAATTCATTAATTCCTTATAATTGTCCACTCAAATCGCCTGCCTACTTTAAAACAAAGAAAGACGACTGTTACGTAGCTGATTCATGCTCGTTTTCACGAACACTTAACGATTTCTAATTGAATGCCTGAATGTTACATCACTGTTGTATTTTTTACGCTCGGCTAGGAACAGAGAGTTCAAATTCCAATAGAGGAATTATATTACGGTGTCCCATACTATTATTGAAAAGGGGCCTTACTTTCTTAACGATGTTGCCGGCTTTTCGGAAACATTGCCAGTTCATTTTAATACAGTAATTAAGGAAGTTTTAGGTGAATGAGACTGGGGAAATAATATAATTTTATTAAGACGAAGAGAATTAAAGTCATCGTTGGTCTGTTGGCTTACAAGACTTGCTCTATATATACTTAGGTACATATTTGGAAGTAACCAAGTGATTCCAGGTGAATAAATGTAAATGTACTTTCTTATTCAATGGTTTCCCATAACTTTGTTAAATGACTGAAATAAAATTTTTCTTTAATCTAAATAATACATATCAAGTAAAAAAATAAATAATTCAATATAATAATAACCAAAGCACGGTTGATTAAGATATAATATGAATACACTTACCAAAATTCTAAGGCAATTTTCTCATGATCTTTGAGATAATCTTTGAGATCTTCTAAGGATGATATGGATTCCAAACTACTATGTTCGTAACAATATGAAATTGTGATCAATAGACTACGAGAAACTCACCCTTAGAAGTTATAAGCGATAAATACAGTAGGAGAAGATCAGTTTTAGAAGTTGCCAAGTGATCAATACAATAGGAGCAAATCACTCTTAGTAGTTGCCAAGTGATCAATACAGTAAGAGAAAAACACTTTTCGAAGTTGCAAAGTGCCTGTATGAGTAGGTATTACACCAAGATTATTTTTTTGAAATTCGGTTTAGGTATTCGTATATTCTATGGCAGCTGCAGTAGCTTCGAGATTTCACGAGTCGTTAACTTTGCAACTATCGTGTGAACTGACTTCCTTATTCTTATTACATAATTATGATTGTGTTAATAGTGCCATGGTTAGTAGGTACATCATAATTATCGTAAGTACCTACTGTATAGCCATCTCGTTTTGCTGTAATTATGGCCTGGCAAAGATAGTCATCGGTTTGCTTTGGCGCTCTTTTCCAAAATAGTCGGATAGGACAACGTGGGTAACAACGAGCTTTTCAAGTTATAAAATATTTTTTGGACCATGCATATTTCATTTATCAATATGGCAGAAACCTGAAGTCCTTTTTAGTTGCTTCAGTTTAAACTAATAACTGCGCAATTACAGTGTTTCAAAAATTTACATTTCCAAATATTTTGGTAAAAAAGAATTTCAGTAACATAACAAATAATCAAATTTTATGAAACAAAGATTTTTGCGGTATCATTTTTGTAGGCTATTGTTGCTGTTCCACGAGATATGATGAACGAATTTTTAAGGTCTTTGTCACGAAGTATTGAGCGACTGAAATTAATTTATGTTATTAAATTAAAAAAATACGAAAGAAGTTTAGCAGTTTCAGTTGGAAGGAGCATTATGACGCTTTCACAAGTAAAGATATTATATTCTCTAGGCTTTCAGCTCTGTACCAATTTGCTTGATTATGCAATAAGATGTTACTAGAGGTACTTTGAGTAAGGTTTTGTACAGTTAATGTCAATTTTCGACAGCTAATGTCAATTATCGACAGCTAATGTCAATTTTCGACAGCTAATATCAATTATTGACAGCTAATGTCAATTTTCCATCGTCGTAAGTGAATATCAAATTTCGTAGGCCCTCTTGTTATTTTCAATTTTCAACAAATGTTTAAATAAACAATGCATCCACAATAAAGAAAAACATCAGTCACGGAACATTGATTAATAGATGTAATCTTCTAAGCGCTGAATAGCTAAGCAGTGACCTTGGCCTTCACGACGCTTCCTTCTAATGTCGTAAGCAGTGACGAGACTGCAAATAGACGAATAAATAACATTTAAATGCGATTTTCCAGAAACAAATGATGATCACAAAAATGCCTTCTTCTGCCCTTGGTAGGTACAATTCGATAAAAATATAAAAAATAAGTGGGAAGGAAAGGTAAACCTGACCGATTGTTAAATTAAAGGTCTAAAATGATAATTATATCCGAACGGTAATTCAATTCAAAAAGAGTAACAAGTTAACAGAGAACCTCTGAGTTTGTTTCGGCTGTTTCTTCTCAGAGTAGTCCGGTACGAAACACCGGCCCCATCTAGTTTAAAAAAAAAGACGTGTAAAAGTGTTTTTTAAAAACCTACTTGCAAAATAATCATCATTTATCAATCATTCACTTTTAGGAAGTAAGTTGTCAGTTCAAAAAATCCACTTCGATTTATTTTAATTTCAGCAAATCAAATAGACTAATCTTTTGTCATAATATTATGCAAAAGAATACAGAAGTCGATTAAATGACGCATACAAACGGTAAATCCAGTTTTAAAAACAAATGATTGAATAGCCTTTTTTTTACGTTTTCTATTCATCAAATGCGGGCTCCTGCTCTGGGCGGAGCGGAAGGGAGTGTCAGACTTGTACTATCTTTGAATTCTGTGCTTGCACTGACTGAAATCCATCCATGTACCTTCTTAGCCCTTTGTTTTCCAGGGCCACCGTATCTCTTTCGAACAGTCCCGCAGTCCCGGCAATGACTCGAGGCCTTGACATTAGATTTCGAATATTTTTTTTTCATTTTTTTTTTACCTCTGTATTTCTATTGAACCTTATTCTCATTGGCCTAAGGTTTATGTCAAAGGTGAAATAGCTGTGTAAAGTCTGTGGTCATGTTTGATTGTGGTTTTGTTTTGATTGCTTCTGTGGTTTGATTTGATCTTTGACAACAACAACATTTATTCGATTTTGCCACCCGTCGATAGATACCGACTCTTATATCCGTGTATAACATTCCTGAATTTGCAAAACGATGACATATTTAAAATCATGAAAGCGAACTATGCGAGCTGAAAAGTTGAAGGTATCGAAAAATTCTCAACTGAAATTTTACGATTTTTAATTTTTTTTGCATTACTCTAAAGCATATAATGATGCCTGTAGCTAGACAAAAACCGTAGTAAAATGTAAAATATTTTTTTTATAGATATTATCATACTGTATGGAAAACTCGAATCTTTGAAAAGCGACAAAACTCATTAATTTGGATTTAGAGATAGATGAACAAATAATGTAGGCTTGATCCTACCAAAATTGATTTCTATGTGGCAAAGGTCTTATCTGCGATGTAGCGTTATCCCTCCCCTTTATACTCATCACATCTAAGGAATAATTCTTTATGTAACTGGCGCGACAGTATTCAAATTTTTATTGGCTTTTCCTAATTTCACCGCGTTGTCAATATTAGTGCAAAGGTTAGTTTGAATACATATTTTGGGACACAGAAGCCAGAAAAGAACATAAGAGGAGCTTGTAGCTAAATAATAACAGCCGCACGGGTCGATCTTTAATGTTAAGCCGTGCTTGCCAAGGTTGGTCCGTGGATGGGTGACCATAATTACATTACGAGTTTCTTTCATGCCTCGGAAAGCACGTTAAGCCGTTGGTCCCGGCTGTCATTTGTAGATCTTTGACAGTCGTTACGAGTAGTCAGAAGCCAAAAGTCTGACATCCAGTCTTACCAAGAGGTATCGTATTACCCAGTTACTGGGTTTTGGAGGTCAAATAGGCAGTCGCTTCATGTAAAATACTACTACTCAGCTCAGAATCCGGTTAGACTGGAAGCCGACCCCAAGATAGTTTGGAAAAAGGCAGATGATGAAGCCAGAAAAGAACATAATTATAATTATTCTATTAACCTCCTGAATTAATGAAGGACCAATTTGCTTCCTGGAGTATGAACTTAAAATAAAAAAAACCTTTAATAAGGTAGAATAAAAAAAAAACTTACCAGCACATAAACGCAGTGTGTGCAAATAAATCCGACTACTAATGTGCCGATAGCTCCGGCTGCTAGACCTGCATTCTTGAACGCAGCAGGCATAGCCAGGATACCAGACCCCAGCGAAGACTTCAGTAGATGCACCAGAGATCCTATTGTCCTGGAAGAAAGCAATATTTGTTAACCATCTAGAATGATCTTATTGCATAGAGATCACATCGTATTTTCAAGTTAAAGATAGCACATATTCGATAAATTTGAAATCTAAGGTACTAAATACTTGAGATATTGCATGACCCCCTGCCATTCATCTTTTCTTGAATTTTCGGGTGTTTTTGGCAACAGTACCAACACAATTTGGCCCGTACAAGTATATTTTGATATTTTCAATATTACCTACTCTAGAAACATCTCTCTATCTATAATATTTTATACAAAAAATATAATATTTTATACAAAAAATATAATATTTTATATAAAAGTTAATTTGGTTTCTGAATGTTACTTACGAATTCGGGTGTTCCACTTTTCTGTGCTCGAATGGGTTGTAGGCTTTTTCATTGATGACTTCTTTTGAGCCCAAACTTAGCGTTGATTGGAAGCCTGGATTATTTGCGAGGTTGGCCCTGAAAAAAAAAATTGGATGTCTGATTAATTTGGGATTTTCTAGTTTAAGTTAAGAATTGAATTCGTTGGTTGGAATATTTCTATTGAATTTGAATAAGGCCGCGTTCAACCAAAGCGATCATTGCTCGAATACGTTACGTGCGTTCGTAGTGCCGACACGCGACAGAGGGTGAATTCCGGTTTTCCGAACTAATGCGCGAATAAACGCGAATGTCGCGTTAATACGCATGAACGCGACATTCGCGTATTCGGGTAACCGATAGTTTAAGTTAGGTAGGACGTAGGGATTCTTTTTAGCTGTCTAATGTTACAAAAAGATGGGGGAATACTGCTGATCAATTTCTGAGCACAATACCTATGTTACTAATATTTATGTATGGGGTATGTGGAACAGGGTGTAAAGTTCCTCGATACTCCATAGAAAAGGCAGGATCCTCTGACCAGACGAGTGTTATGTCTGGTGGGCAACTGCCTGACAGTTGTTGTCGGGTTTCTCCATATACTCTTAAGTCGAAGTAAACTATGCTTGCGAGATATTAATTCATCAGTTTTTATCATAGATGGCGCTGCAGTACTTTTTGTTGTAAGTACTTTTTTGTAGGTATAAAAAGGCTTTCCTTTACTGAGAAACCCTCGAAACATTAGCTTTCCTTTTTTTATAAAAGTAGACATAAAAAGCAATTATTAAATTATTTTGACTTTCAAATCACATCAGAACAATGTTGATTAACCCTCAAAACCACAAAATAATATTCGACGCATACTTCGGCACAGATACTAGTTTCTCCAAGCAACTCTATTACTTCAGAAACTTTAATCACAGTTACATAAGTTTTACATTCTGTCTAAACCCGCCTTAGGCCTATCTAGGATAATGCAAAACTTACGCTCTAGACGTAGCTCCAGAAGCACAGAGGCATTTAACTTTAAGATACTCAGACTCAACAAAACTGATAATTAAAGGACTTTATTTAACTTCTGTTGCTATTTTTATTTGAATTTTTGTAATGGTATCACTTATTTTGTGAATGCTGGTTGAACAGTTACTGTTTTACTCCTTCCATTGTGGGAAAGAGATGACGCTAGACATTCTGTATAGCTCCGTCTCTTTCCCACACTGGAATAAGATTAAAACAATACTGCTTAAAGACGTCATGGTAGGCCAGCAGGACAGTAAAAAACTTTTTTAGGGTTCCGTACCCAAAGGGTCAAACGGGACCCTATTACTGAGACTTCGCTGTCCGTCCGTCCGTCTGTCACGAGGCTGTATGTCATGAACCGTGATAGGTAGACAGTTGAAATTTCTGCAGATTATGTATTTCTGTTGATGCTATAACAACAAATACTAAAAACAGAATAAAGTAAATATTTAAAGGGGCTCCCACACAAAAAAGTGATTTTTTTTTGCTCGCTTTTATAATTAATGGTACGGAACCCTTTGTGCGCGAGTCCAACTCGCACTTGGCCGGTTTTATTTTTTAAAGATAATGTTGTAGAAAGCTGTTGGTGAACCTACAATAAATAAATAAGACTAACTGCGGATTAGGTATCCACATGGAACAGAATTGTCACTTCGACGAATTACTTGTTCCAAAGTTGGTGCTTAGGTACCTACTCAAGCGTTTACTTCAGTATTTATTCATGATGAGAATCCAGATTTGACTGTAGCAGACGACAGCGTTGTGACTTAAGTTGACATGCGAGATGCCATACACAAAAAAAAACTAGTTGTCTATCCATTTACTTTACTGTGACCTTTTCAAATTTTAACGGTACAAAGAGACTATGACTTAGGTTAGGAAATAGAAAACGTTATGTCCCGGTGGAACGCTCCCGCAGGCAAGACCTAGTATAACATAAGTTGTGTTTGTTCTTGAAACTTACGCAAATATTTTTTGGTGACGCATTGTTTGTTATTACAGTCAGTGCCTTGTAACTGACCCGTTTTATAAAGCTAAAGAGCGGAAGATGGGTCAAGTAATACAGGGCACCTAAATATCGTCTATCTTTTCAGACTTTTTGAAACTTCTTCAGGTTTTTGCGCCTCGAAGATTGAAAACGACGTGAGTAGGCGTCATAGAAGAAATGTCGTATCTTTATTTGGGAAAGTTTTCTATAAAAATGTTGACATCAATTAAATTGAAAAAGGTCAAGTGACTATTTCTAAGTTACCCTTTTCATAATGATGTTTAAGTTAATATTAATGATAAGGTCAGCTTCTTCGAATTTTTGTTATTAGTCAAAGGAAAATTATCTCTTGGAGCCTTAATAAAAAAATATATGATCAGCCTAGAACATTCTAGGCTGATCATATTTTTAGTTAGAGTGAACAGGCTTACACTTATCTTTTTTTTCTGTGGGAATCGAACCCACATGCAGCACGCCCACTGATTTCAGCTTTTACAAGCGACAAGCTCTCAGTTAGAAAGAATATCAACAAAATATCTATTAAAGATTTTTCCTTCCTCAGTTGGATAACTACTAAATAAATAAGAATAAATTAACATCAAATTCTGATCAATTCTGTCAGCGCCATCAAAGGTTGATACCTGAAACGCTTTTGATATTTTTCCAATCAATTTAAGACCTTTAAAGGCAGACTAAATACCTACTTTAAGTTCAATAGTATACCTTATTTACTTTAAGTACAAAGTCTAGAATTACAGTACTTACGTTGAATTAAAATTCTCGAGCACAATGCTGCTTTTTTTCTCTCCGTTCCCCATTATGCCGTGTTTCTGTAAAGAAAGAAAGAAAGATATAAAGATTAAAGTTGCTTTACTTTAGTAAATGCTTGTTTTTTTTTTACAACAAGTGAACCGTGACATTAATTTTTGTAAACGACTGTCTCCGACACTTTGAAGTTGAATAAGTTTATTATCGCTAGACTTAGGCTGCGGTCACAAAAAGCGAAAATGCATGAAGAAAAATAAAGGACAGTGGGTGGTTAAAGTTCTTTTTTCAAGGATTTTTTTGTACCCAGTGACATATCTGACATCAAACTATACCTTCCAGAATAACCTGACCTTGATTTGTATGAGCTTCCCGTACAGTGAGGGACCAGTTTAATTTAGTTTTGCGTGGTTTGATTGGTCGCTCGTGCGTTCACGACGTATTTATATGGATTTGTCCGTGTCACCAAAGCCGATTCAAGATTTTTTCCGTGCCGCTTTTGCTTTGGCTGATCCTTGATTCATTTTGTATGGGAATCTCACACTGAACAGCCGATATCATTATCATCAACCTTCAATGTTCCCACTGCTGGGACACAGGCTCCTGCACAGGCTCCTGCACAGCCCACTCTCTCTATGAGAGAGAGTGGGCTATAATCCACCACGCGGGCCCAGTGCAGTTTGTTGCGACAGCCGACAATACGCTTTAATGTGAACACGGCCTTAATGATGTAAACATTTTGCGGCTAGAAGACAGGGAGCAAAGGAATTTATTACCTAGAGTTCAAGTACGAATAAAATTATATGACTTTTAGTTTATTTTCTGAGACTTGGCAAGGTATGGCGGTCTCAAGTCTTTTCTAATTTTGACTTTTAAGTGTGGCATTCGTAGAAAAAAGTACCTAATGTCCGAATATAAAAAAAGTATGAAAAAAGTTCACGACCATTACGTGATGCAAATCTTTCACACTTTCTGTTTAATCCCATTATCTAATAAAATAACCCATAAGAAGTGAATTTTTATCTTCACGTAATACTACAGTAAAAAAACTTCACTATGCTACAATAAAAATAAAAAAAACTGCCGACCATGATCATCGTTACGTCACGCAGGTAATTTTCATTTCGTCAACTGACTGGAAAAAATACAGACCAACATAATTTGACAGACGGTGATTTGGAGAACTAAAACTTTTAGTACCGAATATTACATTTTTAACCAGCCATTCTTTGCAAGTAGCGCCACCGCGAATAGTGAAGTCATACTGGTCAGTTGTAAGATAATAATCGTCGATAATCGTTTGAAGCGTACATTTAACACGTACGTTATCGGTGTCAAGTAAAGGGAAGTGGGACGCGGTGAAACGCATCAGTGATACTGTTGTCTACAGTTACTGGATGTGCTAAAGTTTCGATTTTCGATCTGTTTCTAGTAGGTAGCTATGTTACCTGCACTGGTTGCTGATTACTGAAAAGCTACATCATCCTACTGCTGCAGCTGGGCAGTTCCTTCAATTTAGACCTAATTTGGACCATTGTTCGTAATTTATCCTTAGTTTTGTTATGTTAAAAAATCTTAAATCCATACATTTCGTATACTAACTCTTCGTAAGTTTTTGTAAAGTCTTTTATGGTAAGTCACCAGAAAATTAAAACGCTTTTAGCGGAGCATGGATATCCAGCCAGATTGAATAGATGACTCACAGCTCAGATTTCGTAACCGGCACGGATTAAAAGCACGAACAATACACGGAATCATGATGAGTCACGTCCTAGCACAATAGTAATTGATCAAGGACCCTTCTAGTTCTCTACATCTCTAAGGGTACGTCGGCGGTATGATAAACGAGTCCAACTTTTTTAGGCCGGCTAACATTTGGAAACGAGCCCCATTATGTTTTTTTGCAAAAACCGGACAGCCGGTAATTGGAAATCGGAATTTCGAACGATGAAAATTAAAATTGCGAATTTTAACTCGACCCGTTTTTTTGGCTTTTTGTGTACGCATGCTGGATTGTGGGATATTTTGATTTCTGATGTTGATGTTGTGGAGTAAGCTATTTTTTGAAGGTTAATGAACTTTTGAGACTGTCTTAACGTTTGGAACGTACGACAGTCTACTACCTGAAATTTTGCCTTGCTCTAATAGCAGGAGAGGCCCAAAGTAGTTTTAGTAAGTAGGTACCTATGTAGAACTTCAACATATATTATGAGGATTAACACGCGATAAAATAAGGTACACCCGGGGCACGTACCTTATTCTAACGTGTGTTAATCACCGAAGGGTTAGGCAGCCGTGTACCTATCCATAGTACACCCATTAGTTAGGTATATTTAAGTCCCGTGTAATAGAGGACGAGCTCATTGCCATCATCATCATCCTATAAAGTTCCTTCTGCTGGGACACAGGCCTCCTCTCTATGAGAGGGAATGGGCTATTATCCACCACGCCCAGGCCCAGTGCGGGTAGGTAGATGTCACATGTCTTCAAATTATTAGTTCTAGGACATGCCGGTTTCCTCACGATGTTTTCCTTTACCGTTTTTAAGAGCAGCGGTGATGAAATAAACTACACAAAGTAATGCGCCTGCCTGGGTTCGAACCCACGGCTTACTGCTCGTAAGTCGAGTAAGAGAGACCACTGGGCCACCGCTGCTCTCTTGCCATCAACCGTGATCAATTCCAGACTCTAGACTAAACCTAACACTTTGCCCGACCTGGGCATCGAACCCCGAACCTCATGCTCGACAATCGCGCTTGTTACCACTACACCAACGAGGCATTAACAATATGCGTATAGATATAAGGCTGATAGGAGCTCGTGGCTAAATATTAACAGCCGCACGGGGCGATCTTTAAGGTTAAGCTATGCTTGCCAAGGTTGGTCCGTGGATGGGTGACCATAATTACATACCGAGTTTCCTCCGTGCCTCGGAAAGCACGTTAAGCCGTTGGTCCCGGCTGTCATTTGTAGATCTTTGACAATCGTTACGAGTAGTCAGAAGCCAAAAGTCTGACATCCAGTCTTACTAAGGGGTACAGTATTACCCAGTTGCTGGGTTGTGGAGGTCAGATAGGCAGTCACTTCATGTAAAATACTGGTACTCAGCTACATCCGGTTAGACTGGAAGCCGACCCCAAGATAGTTTGGGAAATGGCTAGGAAGATTATGAGATATAAGGCTGATAATTAAGAGTTTAAGACCCAAATTACCTAAATAATAGCTCTTTTTGTTGACTCTGATGTTACATAACTTAATGTTACTATCTATATATATAAAAGAAAGTCGTGTTAGTTACTTCACTTATAACTCAAGAACGGCTGAACCGATTTAGCTGAAAATTGGCAGGGAGGTAGTTTAGAGCCAGGAGAAGGACATAGGATACGGTAGGGTAGGGTAGGGTAGGTAGGTAGGGTAGGGTATGTAGGTAGGGTAGGGTAGGTAGGTAGGGTAGGGTAGGTAGGTAGGGTAGGGTAGGTTAGGTAGGGTAGGGTAGGTAGGTAGGGTAGGGTAGGTAGGTAGGGTAGGTAGGTAGGTAGGGTAGGTAGGTAGGGTAGGGTAGGTAGGTAGGTAGGGTAGGGTAGGTAGGTAGGGTAGGGTAGGTAGGTAGGGTAGGTAGGTAGGGTAGGGTAGGGTAGGTAGGTAGGGTAGGGTAGGTAGGTAGGGTAGGTAGGTAGTAAGGGTAGGGTAGGGTAGGGTAGAGTAGGTAGGTAGGGTAGGGTAGAGTAGGTAGGTAGGTAGCGTCGGGTAGGGTAGGTAGGATAGGGTAGGTAGGTCGGATAGGGTAGGTGGGTAGTAAAAAGTGCATTGCAACGCATGCTGGGTACAGCTAGTTTTACATAAATATCTATCAGGATAAAACCGTAGTTTTGTAAACAGAGTTCTCATGACACAATTGCATTTGATAGTGACTGAATTAGCATGTAAGTACATAGTGGCATTGAATTGAGCCTTCGTCTGTACTTACATGATGAGAATTACAATGTCAATGTTATTTATTTGGGTTTTTATCACTTTTGCAATGTGAGTCATTAATTAGGAACCTGTTGCTATAAGAAAATTTTGTCCTATAAATTCTATTTGCAATCGTAAAAAATGCTTCAAAATATTCATAAGCACGCAGAACAGAAAAAAACCGGCCAAGTGCGAGTCGAACCCGCGCACCGAGGGTTCCGTTCTTTAAAAAATGAAATTATTAAAGATATTTTTATATGATGTAACTAAAAATTTACGGTTTTCGCAATTTTTCCTTTATCTGTGCTATAAGACGTTGCTTTGTACCAAATTTCAAGATTCTGAGTTCACGGGAAGTACCCTGTAGGTTTTGATTCCCTTGCGAGTGTCGAAAATTTGCGGGGCTGTATCTTTTGATTGCGTTGGCTTGGAAGTTTGATTTTTTCATAGCTCCAAGGGATAGTAGACTTGAGTATTTGATATAAATTCCAGTTTGACACCTCCACGCGTTCCAGAGAAAAAGGGTCTTGACAGACAGACAGTCGGACGGACAACAAAGTGATCCTATAAGGGTTCCGTTTTGTTCCTTTAGAGGTACGGAACCCTAAAAGTAAATTTCTAAAATAATTGTGATAAAAAGGCATCAGTAGCTATTGCATATGGTTGCCCTTGTCCCAATTAGCATAGGACAAGGGCAGAAAGATAAAAATGAGTGGCTCTTGAATATAAACTCTTATAGCCGGAGATTAGGTATACAAGGTGTTGTTTTGCATCCTCGTCAAAATTCAGGAGATTGTCACAAAAGACATAACAACAAATAGTCAATTTAGGTAAATTACGTTATCTGGTTCATTAATAAACGCTGAATTTTTATGGTTGTTCAGGTGTGTCAGTATTTCAGATTTTTATTAATAGTTAAGTAGGTACCGCAATTTTAATTGTTTATTTAAGTCTTTTTTGACAACCTCCTGAATTTTGACGAGGATGCAAAACAACACCTTGTATTAAGACTAACTACCTAGGTTTTTACGTAGGTGTGAAAAATATATTTTGGTTTCATAATTTATTTTGTTACCATTTATTATTCTCAGAACCATTAAGTTTGTTTTTCTCACCTTCGCTCTTACGTGCGAGATAAGTATCTATGTATTGGACAAACAAAGTGGTTCGCAGGTACTTACCTATACCAGGAACTTAAGTTAAATTAAAGTTTGTTGTCAAAATTGATAAAAAACCACAGCACCTACCCAGAGATTACCAGAAGATTAAGGGCGATATACACCAATGAAACTGACCGCGTTTAAGAACTGTCACTGACATTATTGCTGTAGAATACTGACTCTCACATGCCGTTCAGAGATGAGTTGATTACGTTCAGTGGAAGTAAAACCCGCTCTTAGTGATGAGGCCACACAAAACTACAAGTATATAGCGATGGTAAAAGTAATAAAGACTTCAACATAAACATCATCAACGCCTCTAATCCTCTAAAGGTTTGGCAGAGGTTTAAGTACCTATTGGTACTCTCACATTTCGCCAGTTATGTTTTATGTCTCATGTAATGAAAATGAACCAAGTTAATAATTTAGGATAATGATATAAGCAACTAAGATTGATCTCATCCTAACTAATATTATAAATGCGAAAGTAAGTTTGTTTGTTACCTTATCACGACTAAACGGCTGATCGGATCTTAATGAAATTTGGCAAGAAGATAAATTTTAACCTGGGGTAGGACATAGGCTATACACGGTGTAAATCACCTCATCACGAAGCCGTCAACCAAGCATTCTGTACATGAAACTAAGTAACTTTACGAAAAAAATATTGCTGGGAAACGACTTTTTTTTGGGGGGTGTAAAATCATGTTTTGTGGTAGAACTCAATGTAACGCACTCAAAACATTGTGCTGATGGACGGATTGAATAGTACGGGGTTCGTGGAGGTGTTTAAAGTAAAAATCTTACACTAAAAACTTGTATTTAAAAAAATACTTGTCAAAAAGTTGGAACTTTGACCCCTAATATCTCCGTAACTAGAAGGTTCCCAGGTATGGTGTAGAACAAAAAAAATATCCCAAGGACAGGGAGAACCAGTGCCTTTCGGCTTCGTTAAGAGGTGTTTTACACCCTTTATATAGCTAGTTTTTTATAATTAACTATGTTTTTTATAATTGGCTATTGAGAGATTCCTGATTGAAAAACCCAATAACATTCTGCCCGAGCCGGGAATCGAACCCAAGACCTTATGCTCAGCAGTCACGTTTGCGACCTCTTGACCAACGCGGCAGTCCAAAAATAAAGAGCTCGTTTTTTAGGGTTCCGTAGCCGAATGGCATAAAACGGAACCCTTATAGATTCGTCATGTCTGTCTGTTCGTCCGCCACTTTATTCCGAAACTATTAGGACTACACAGCTGAAACTTGGTAGTAGGTTGTATTCTGTGAACCGCTTTATGATTTTTGTACAAAAAAATAATATAGATAAGGATGCCCCCCCTCCCACATGGAACTAAACTAAAAAAAAAAAATTCAATCCTATACGTGTGGGGTGTCTATAGACAGGTCTTTAAAAATGACATAGAGGTTCCTAAAACAATTTTTTTTCAATGTCAATCTTTTAAAGAAAGATAGATACTTCCAAAGTAGTAAAACGCGTGTCCCCCCCTCTAATTTCTAAAGTACGAAGAGAAAAATTCTGAAAAAATATGGGGACATAGAACATCAAAAAAACTTTCAATGAAAATTGGTTTGAATAAGATTTGATATTTAGTTTTTGAGATATGGGATTTTTTCACCAAACTGCAGCAGTAACTTTGTTTTACATTAACTTACTATAAAAAACAAATTTAGTTTTGCGGTTGAGTGGTCGGTTTACTAATGAATGACGTTCAAAATATTGTTATTATATTGTTTGGGGCTATGGCACCCTGTGTGCGAGTAAGACTCGCACTTGTTTTTTTTTAACTTTACTCAAAGGCACAGTAGGAATTTCATAATACCATAAGCATTCTATGGATGTAATTGCGTACGCTTTCAACTCTATGAGGTAAGCCCACTATGGCAAACCATCAACCACATGTCAAGGCCTAATGGTACCTACTCAAGCCAGTTGATTTTGCAAGCCACTTTGCATAGGTAATATTTGTGTTAAAGTATTTTACTGTAGGTTTAGGTAAAGTAGGAATAATATAAGAACACTTTTCAATATTACAAAGGTACGAAGGTACTACCAAAATCTTAGGCAAGATCCATGTCGCACCCTGCGAACAAAAGTGACATCTCTTACATTTTGTGTGAAAAAAAAAAAATGTTTCGTTTTGTATGGAGCTGAAAAGTTTTATTTTGTCCTTTTCTAGCACAACATCGTCACTTTTTGATTCACCTAGACCATGTCATAAGGAGTACTTTTATGTGTTTAACGCAATTCACCGTACTTTTAAGTTTGGTCACATTCGTTCTGAATGTGCGATGTGTTTCCTGGGCCTGTCTTGCTCGGGCTGCGGGACTGTTCGAAAGAGATACTCTGGCCCTGGACCACTAAGGGCTAAGAAGAAACATGATGGGCTTTAGTCAGTACAAGTTTGACACTCCCTTCCTCTCCGCCCACAGCGGGAGTCATTTGATGATTTCCCATCCGTAAAAAAAGGCCTGTCTTGCTCTTTGCCTGCCCCTTTTCTTGTCTTGTGACGGTACGAGCGATACGAGAAAAACTCACGTCGATTAGTCTGTCAATAGTTTGGAACTGGGACTAATTGACCAGGCCTTGCTCACTGGCGATGTCTTTACGCATCTCAACAAAAACAATATGCTTTGCACTGGTGTTCTACGAGGGTTTTATCAAAATACCTCGTCTATGACTTTTGGCTGTAGCGAGGCTGTAACATATTACGTGGCGGTTTTGTCACTATCTATTAAAAGTTTTAGTAAACAGAGGGGATAGGCCGCCCCTATCACCTTGAATCTTTATGCACGATCGGTGATCCATGACAGATGCATGACAATTGATGACTGATAGCAAACCGTTGTCAAGGATTATTGAACTGGATTGTGAAACAAGCTTATGGCCACGGCTTCGCCCGCTATTTGTTTTGTGACTGCCCAATGAGATAAAAAGTATCCTATGTGCTATTTTAGACTATTATCTATCTCTGTACCAAATTTCATCTAGATCCATTCAATACTTTTGCGTGACTCCTTCTCGCAAAAGTATTGAATGGATAATCAATAATAACAACCATCCATACGTCCTCACAAACTTTTGCATTTATAAAATTAAGTAGGATTTTAAATACAAAAGGAGTAAAGAGCAGTATCTAAGTTCAAAGTACAGTTCCCATGCAATTTTTTAACACAGTTCAGTACAGGCGTAAATTTAAGTGATGATCATTCAGAAAATGAAAAAAATACTCATAAAACTTCCGATTAACTTTGATGACAATAGATTACTATCAGGGTCGTTGAATGAGTGCGAAGGCCATTACTATGATTAATAGCCGCTTTATTTTTTCAGGGTTATTGAGGACAGTCATCTTTAACTGCGGCATTAGATCCACCAGTTTTTATTTGCATCTTGTACTCTAAAGTTATTAATTAAGTTCACAATAACTAGCTCATTCTAGTTAAGTTTTTGAGTTAGGGATTTTAGGTCCAACGAAAGTCTTCGAAAAACCGCTTAACGCTTGACGGAAAAGTCATATTTTTCTTTTGGGGTCTTTTCAATTACGAATATGGCTCCTTGTCTTTAACTAGGTGGAAAATCTCAGCAGCACTTGTTATTGACTGGTACAGATTATTTTTTTAATTTATGTTCACACAAACACATACAGGAAATACCATAAGGCCAAATAGCACAAAGCTTCATTACCTTATAATTTCATTAAGAAATCTCTTCCAGCAGACATGCGATAAGAGAGAAAGGGACAAGACATAGTCAGTAAAAAGAATAAATTAAATCCTAAATTGAAGACCTTAGAATGCCTACCGTCCTTCAGTTTATGAAACGTCTGTCGAAGCGTTTCTTCGATAACGCCATTAAACACCGTAATCCCCTGATCGCAGCGGCCGCCCGTTACGAACCCTCGCGCATTAGTACAGTACGCCGTCCTAGGCATACCCTTGTCACTCCAGATGATGCTATCACCCTCCTCCAGGAGAGTAGCAAAGAGACTAGCACTCTTAAAAAGTTCCGACTCAAACCGCCGTCTTTCTGACCTCGCCGTCGAGGTCCGTCGCGACGTCCCGGTCCATGCCCTCCCCGACCCTCGCTCGAGCCAGCCCGCGATACTGTGCCAGTAGTTTTAAATCAGGCCCTAAATAATGATACCATTCAGATCCAGCCTGTCCCCATGCAGTCCTCCCACAACGACGCCCTAAGCCGAGGTTCGTACCCCACAGGGGGTGCCCTTGGCGTGCAGTCGCTTAGTTTGTAAGTTTTTATGCCCTGGCTGGAGGCCTTACTCTTAAGGCACCCACAGGATAGTCCGGTTAAGCAGACGACAACCTCATAGGTTGAACTGCGAGATGCCATTCAAAAAAAAAAAACCTAAATTGAACATACATCCTAATTAAGTAAGAATATTTAATGCATATAATAACGTATTATATTTTAACGTAACAATTATTGAAACCAGGTTAAATGAAAACAGTTCAATGGATGATCGATCATTCTTAGATCTAAAAGATATAAGGGTTTGCCGAAATCGGAAAGGCATCAGCAGTCTAAAGGTGTCCCGTGGCAAATCATCTAAATTGACTCTAATGACATCGGTAATGTACGATCCAATCACCCCTCTATTGTCTTACGTAAAGATTATGTTCCAGGTAAAGCAGATACTATGCGAAGCGAGGCTGTAATAAATTGAAAAGAATCTTTGAAAGTGGCCATTTAGTCCAATCAAATCCGGTAGTTCTGATTTTTTGCAGTCTTGTTTACCCCGCACTTTCAGGCGACAAGGTTACTGGACTAATTACCATAAGTTACATCATGTCTATAAGAACTCTTTTGGTAGAATAAATCATCCATTTAAATAAATACATTTGAAGGAAGAAAGAAAGAAAATACATAATACGTTTATTTGGCTCATGCGAGATGTGCACAAAAGAAAAACTATAAAAAAATAGATAAGATTCTGCGTCTCATTTATAGATCACATGTTTTGCCTTTTCACAAATATCTTCGTGTCCACTTCCAGTCTGATGCAGCTGATTACTAGTATGTTACATGAAGCGACTGTCAATCTGACCTCTACAATCTAGTTACTGGGTTTTACAATAGCCCTTGGCAACACAGGCTGTCAAACTTTCTCGTCTACCCGTACCGACTGATAAAGATGCATAAATGACATGTCTTAAGTATATGGTTGAAATATATTCCGAGGTAAAAAGGGTTCATGGTATCTGCTTAGTTCAAATTTCATAGATATTCTTTATCACAGCAGTTGCTACTTCACTTTGTCGGAAGAAATCATAGCTCTTGATGGAACACCGCCTTAACGTATCACAGCAATTTCCTCCATATTGAATGAAGGTAATATCTTATTGTTTGTTTGTTTTGGCATGTTATAGTGTTTTTATTAATACTTTAACTCATGTAGGAAAACATTTATTGTTTTCAGTTGTATGGATTTGGTTAAGATGTAGGTCCCGGCTGTCATTTGTAGATCTTTGACAGTCGTTACGACAAGGGGTATCGTATTACTCAGTTACTGGGTTTGAAGGTCAGATAGGCAGTCGCTTCATGTAAAATACTAGTACTCAGCTGCACCCGGTTAGACTGGAAGTCGATCCTAAGATAGTTTGGGAAAAGTCAGGCCAGATGATGATAAGACTTAATTGTAATTTATGTAAATAACATTGACTAACTACGCTATATGCTTATGAGCACTAATAGCAATAGATACACACGAGGACACATCAACCAATACATTTCCACTCCAACATGGCCTCGTTACGTATTGATTTACCGTTTTTTATTTTATGAATGGCATCTCGCAGCTCAACCTTGGAGGTTGTCGTCTGCTTAACCGGACTATTCTGTGGGTGGGTGCCTTGACAGTAAGGCCCAGGCCAGGGCATAAAACTACTTACAAACTAAGCGACTACACGCTAACGGTACCCCCTGTGAGGTGGGAGCCTCGGTTTAGGGCGTCGTCGCTGTGGGAGGACAGCAAGGGGAGAGGCTGGATCTGAATGATATTATTATTTAGGGGCTGATTTAAAACTACTGGCACAGCATCGCGGGCTGGCTCGAGCGAGGGTCGGGGAGGGCATGGACCGGGACGTCGCGTCGGGTCTCGGTGGCGAGGTCGGAAAGACTGCAGTTTGTGTCTGAATTTTTTAAGAGTACTAGTCTCTTTGCTACTCTCCTGGAGGAGGGTGAGAGCATCATCGGGAATGACGAGGGTATGCCTCGGACGGCGTAATGAACGATGATGCGCGAGGGTAAATTTCCCGTACAATGAGAGATTCGTTTATACTGGTTTTGTACAACTTGCTTGGTAGTCGTGCGTACTTGTTTAAGTTAAGCCTTAATTTGATTTCTACAGATTGACAGACAGTCTTATTAGATTTTGAGGTTTTCATTTATTTGATCACCATCATATTTGAGGTTATTGGTGAAAAATAATTCTATTAGAAGAATTCTCGATCTACATACTTTGGCATAAATGAAGCTAGAAATGCAGAGAAGCGCTTTTGGATAGATTTCCAGTTGTTCAATAAGTAGGTACAAGAGTAATCTAAATGGTTGAGTTATTCTTTAGAAGTTAAGACGAAGAAATATAGCCTTTTGGTTGGTTGACTGGTCACAAGCGCGACTGTTAAGGAAGAGGTCCTGAGCTCGATTCAGCGGGTCGAAAAATGGGCTTTTGTTTTTTTTCATCAGGAATTTCTCAGTAGCAGGACGGTCAGACGGACTCTGGATTAGTGCAAGGTTTATGGCAATAGGCTCGCCCCCTATATCATAGGATGTTAACATAACTGGCAAAATGTGGGTGTACAAAGGTACACCTCTGCCTAAACCTCCTGGGATTATAGGCGCGATATTTTGTTATGTTTCGTTTTTAAAAAGTACTCAATTTCAGTGTCATGCTTATAAAAAACCGGCCAAGTGCGAGTCGGGCTCGCGCACGAAGGGTTCCGTACCATTTTTTGTAAAAACGAGCAAAAAAAAAAGAGCCCCCTGAAATATTTATTTTATTCTGTTTTTAGTATTTTTTGTTATAGCATCAACAGAAACACATCATCTGTTGAAATTTCAACTGGCTAACTATCACGGTTCATGAGATACAGCCTGGTGACAGACGGACGGACAGCGAAGTCTCAGTAATAGAGTCCCGTTTGACCCTTTGGGTACGGAACCCTAAAAACTAACAACATTCAAGAGAACCAAACTTCACCCAAACATTAGAATTACATTATAGTTAGCATGTTTTCTCCATTAGAAACTCAACAATACTATAGTAACATTCGGCTGCTAAATACCTACTCTTATAGTTTGTTTTTTTTTTTTTTTTAATAAAATAGTAACATTTATATCTCTGAGTGCCCGTGGAATGTGGTTAAGTATACGTGGTGCCATACAGAAAACAGCTTTGCGCATTATGGAATATTTATTGTGTTGTTTATAGTATTGACCCAAGCTATCACCCCCTGAGCAAAATCGTACTATTTACTGGACGTCTTATATGACAGTGAATTTTTTATACATGCATGATTCATTTAAACACCAGCTTCCACCTGCATACGAGATGCAGTGGCCAATCTCAAAAAAAAATCTCTATCCGATTAAGGGACGGAAATATTCCTATGAACTAGTATTACAAGTTGAAGACACTGTCTTCATTTACTGTCAACACATGAATAAATAAAAGTCGGTTTAGGCAGTCATTTGTGATAATTAATTATTAATTTAAATCATATTTCCAGTATGACGCACACCTAGCCGCCTAGGCTCATCTTTTTTTATTCTAAATTCTTTCAATTAAGAACTTGTGTCAATTTTTTTCTTATTTTCAACGTGCCAGTTAATTCCTAAATAACCGTAGAGATTTATGTCTTTATACACATACAAATCAGTTATTCCCTTGTAGTTAATATATAACGTCTAATTAAGTCGAGATCACGGCATCGTGCTGGTTCCGCGTGGATTTCTCAGTATTCTATCAATGAAGTTATCTACCTAGTAATTCATTATAAATGATGATTACAAGACGATGGTTTATTGAGACTTTGCTGTCCGTCCGTCCGTCCGTCTGTCACCAGGCTGTATCTCATGAACCGTGATAGTTAGCCAGTTGAAATTTCTACAGATTATGTATTTATGTTGATGCTTTTTATAACAAATACTGAAAATAACATGCTTAAAAAGCTTATAGTAGAGATTTTTCGATAATTTGTAAATCTGTAACATTTTGCATGAAAACCTGTAAATACAAAAAGCTTTCAGTTGTTTAGTTACATTATTAAACTTATTTAAAAACAAAAGAGCCTATATTTCATTGTCTGTTAAAATGAAATTCAATAATAAAATCCACTTTTCAAAATAAATCAAGTTATCACCAAGTTCACTGCGAACGATATATTGTGTACGATAGTACACAACCCGTCATTCACTTCAATTTTATTCACTTTGAAAAGAATGATAGGTACATAGTTGTTGATAAATACATTATGTATTATATGGTTTGATTTGTAAAGGCATTGTGGTTTATTCTATTTCTGAATGGATGCACCGAGACCAATCGACAATAAACAGATGATACCTATAGTAAAGTTACTTGTGTGACGTCACATTGTTTTTAACTTTAAACTTCGATCCTTGCACGGAACAAATATTTGTATGAGCTACTACAGCTGTTACTACTGTTGTTGTTGTTCTGTTGCTGAAAGGTATGCGTTGTGTTGTGTGTATGCAATCGCAACACACAGCACAACATGCGTTGTTCTGTGTGTTGCGATTAATAATAACCTATAGGAGAAATTTCTAGGGTGGGGCAAGGTTTTTTTTTAAACCTAGCTGTGACTATAAGCATGAAATTTTATAAAGACGAGATTAAATATAAAAGGGATTAAAATATCTACAACACCTGTATGTTGTCATAGAAGCATGAAAACCCCAAAAGAAGGAACTTTTTGGAAGAAATGAGCACTAACGATTTTTTTTGGCGATGAAAGTTTCTACGGAAGTTTATCATTCTTTGCTTTTGGTAATACAGGCGCACAGCTTATATTTTAGAATAATGAATGTCAAACGCGGGTGTATTAAACTGTATATATTCTAAAATAATTAAATTCCATTGGGAAATATTGAATGGAAATTTTATACAAAATATTTTATCAATCATTAGTATTCTATGTCAATGTTTTACAATGTGTTAAAAAAAACATAAACTTCAAAATACTACACCCACAACTTGACACGACATGCGACACTGACTTCGCAAAAAATAACAAAAACAATATCGTTTGTAAAAATAAGTTGCAATAAAAATATTGTTGAAATCAGCATTGCATGACGGTATTCATTCATGTTACAAAGCCGGGCACCGTGTGAGTCACCTAGTTTAGGTGTCAGTGTATTTAAATTATTGTAACCTTGTTAATAGGCCTTATAAGTTCTTAGTCTTTTGTATATTTTATTGTTTTGGCTTTTGGCGATTTTTTTTTTCTTTGTGAATGGCATCTCGCAGTTCAACCTATGAGGTTGTCGTCTGCTTAACCGGACTATCCTGTGCCAGGGCATAAAAACTTACAAACTCAGCGACTGCACGCTAAGGGCACCCCCTGTGGGGTACGAACCTCGGCTTAGGGCGTCGCTGGCGGAGGACTGCATGGGGACAGGCTGGATCTGAATGGTAGCATTATTTAGGGGCTGATTTAAAACTACTGGCACAGCATCGCGGGCTGGCTCGAGCGAGGGTCAGGGAGGGCTTTTGGCAAAATAAATCATTGGTTCATTTATTTGCATCATCTGGACCGAACAAGAATTAAAATTTTGTATGAGACAGCTATCTAGCTAGAGAAAGTTATACAGTTTGATTGTCTATACCAGACCTGTTATTATGAACATACATTTCTGGTACAGTCGGCATCAGAAGTCGGTTAACACTTATCAATATTACACCAAGTTTGGTGCTGATCAGTGTGTTCTGATGTAATATTATTTTGCGAATTTGTGCAGCCAACATCATCTGCCTAGCCTTTTTCCCAAACTTTGTTGGGGTCGGCTTCCAGTCTAACCGGGTGCAGCTGAGTATCAGTATTTTACATGAAGCGACTGCCTATGTGACCTCCACAACCCAGTAACCGGGTATTACGAAACCCCATGGTAAGACTGGATGTCAAACTTGGGCTTGTGACTACTTTTAACGACTGTCAAAGTTCTACAAATGACAGCCGGGACCAACGGCTTAACGTGCTTTCCGAGGCACGGAGGAAACTTGGGATGTAATTATGGTCACCCATCCACGGGTGACCATAATTACATTAATCTGTGCAACCATTTATGGAAATATTGCGATGTCTATTACTCCAGTCTGTTAATATGGATCGTTCTAAAACTAAGACGTCTTATAATTTTGGATATGTGTAGCGACTGATCAGATTGCAAGGACAGTATCACTTGTATTTAATAACTTGTATTTAGTTGTTAGCTCTACTCGCTTGTTGCTAATCGCTGGATGTAGAGCAGTTACCTTATTGACTATAACGATACGAGGAAGCAATGCAATTGATACGTGAGTAAAATACAATATAATACCGTATGAAACAAATAAATACTGTAGAGGATAACCTTTACTTTGTTGCTATAAATTGAGTGATCCTTGATTTTAATAATAATTTACAGAACACAATATAGATACATACCAGTTATTTTACCTCCGTTATAATGAAAATAATCTTTAAATGCGAAGGCACAAGGTTGCATTTGGTTTGCTATCACATTTATTAAATTGGCTTTCACAAATGCTTACAATTACATTACATGCAATTCGTAATGAGTAAGGGCATTGTTAAAATCAAGTACTCGTTTTAAATTAGTTTGTAAGTAAATTGTCAATACTGTGACAATTTTGTGCGTTTTCGTGACTCAACTATTATTAAACAAAGTTTATTGACTCAGACAGCTTGATACACGGCAATCAATCAAGCAATGCAAAACCAGTTTATGCGGATCTCTCATTGTATGGTAAATCTATACAAAGCGAGGTCATGTTATACTGGAAATGTTGTTGGTTCACTGGGAAGGAAATAGAGTTCGTTTTACGTAACACCACTTCTGTTTCTCCGAAGGGTTAGGCAGAGATGTAACTATACAGGGTCGAAAAGGGTATATACATACTTAAGGGTGTACTACAGACCATCAAACTGAACATGTTTCTCCATCGGACAAACATCGTTTTTTTTTTTTATGTATTTTCTGCTCTATGGCAATCTGTTTGTAAACAATAAGCCACTTGTTTGGCTGGAACTACATGTCCTGATATTTTATTGTAATCATCGAGAGCCAATCAATTGCTGAACTTTCCAGCAAACCCTCCTCTTTTCTCATTCTACAAATCTTTGGGCGAGACTAGGAACGCCTTGTCTCTTCAGTCGATTGTACTGTAGTCCATCTTCTCCACTTAAGGCCTGTGCAAGTTGTGTCGTGCGGTGTTCCACAGGGATCGGTTCTGGGGCCGCCCTTGTGGAACATCGGCTACGACTGGGTGCTGCGCGCTGACCTCCCTAGTGGTGTCAGCGTAGTTTGCTACGCTGACGACACGCTGGTGCTGGCACAGGGGAGGTCGCACGAGGCGGCGGCCGAATTAATGACACGCGGGGTTGCGATAGTCGTGGAGAGAATCCGGCAACTGGGTCTTGAGGTGGCATTGCACAAGTCCGAGGCCATGTGCTTTCATGGGCCTCGGAATGCGCCACCGTCGGGATCCATACTGACGGTAGGAGGGGTTCCCATCGGCGTCGAGTCGACGCTGAAGTACCTAGGGCTTGTCCTCGACAGCCGGTGGAACTTCGTGGAGCACTTCCGACGTTTGGCCCCAAAACTGGAACGGGCAGGAGCTGCATTCAAGCGGCTCTTGCCCAACCTGGGGGGTCCAAACGCCTCCTGCCGGAGGCTCTACGCGGGGGTCGTGCGGTCCATGGCCCTTTATGGGGCCCCGGTGTGGGCGCGTTCTTTGAGGCGGCGAGCCGCCCATTACCTGAACGCGCCCCAGAGGGTGGTAGCCGTAAGGCTGATCCGGGGGTACCGTACGATCTCCGGCGAGGCGGCGAGCCTCTTGGCCGGATTGCCGCCATGGGATCTGGAGGCGATAGTCCTCGCGCACCTGCACGAATGGCGCGCGGAAGCACTACGTCGGGGGGAAACTCCGCTGCCGCGGCAAATTGTCGCTCAGCGGACAGACCTCCGGCGTGATCTCATGGCGACATGGAGACAGCGACTGTCGCAACCACGTGCAGGGCACGCCACAATAGTGGCGATAAGTCCCCTCTTTGAGGAGTGGCTAGAGAGGCGGCACGGCGCCCTCACCTTCCGCCTGACGCAGGTCCTCACCGGACACGGTTGTTTCGGGAGGTTCCTGCACCGAATCGGGCGGGAGGAAACGCCCGGGTGTTACCATTGCGAGGATCGGCCGGAGGACACGGTGGAGCACACCGTGGAGCTCTGCCCCGCTTGGGCTGAGCACCGCAGTGTCCTCGTAGCGGCGATTGGCGGCGGCGACCTCTCGCGTCCGGCCCTGGTTCAATCCATGGTCCGGAGCGAGAGGGAATGGGATGCCGTCGCCTCCTTCTGCGAAGCAGTCATGCTAGCGAAGGAGGTGGCGGAACGTGAGAGGGAGAGAACCTCACGTCCCAGCCGCCGCGGGAGACGCCCCGGGCGTCGGGGGGCAACCAGTGGCCCCCGGCCACCGTAGGCGCGAGCCTGTGGACGGTGAGTAATGGGCTAGCTCACCGTCCGTCCGTCTTATGACGACAGGCCGTGTCGACGGCGCGTACGTGTTCCACGCGCGCCTCAAGGAGATGTCAGCAAACAGGATGGGGCCCGAGAGGGCCGATGCCTGCCAGGGCTGCGGGTTGTTCGAAAGAGATACCGCGGCCCTGGAACAAAAAGGGCGAAGAAGGAACATGGGTGGGTTTTAGTCAGTACAAGTCTGACACTCCCTCCCGCTCCGCCCAGAGCGGGAGAAGTCATTTGATGATTTCCCATCCCGAAAAAAAAAAAAAAAAAAAAAAAAAAAGGCCTGTGCAAGTTCGTTTGCATGAGTTGCTAGTTTTTCCTGGTATTTCAGGCTTGTCTGGACTATTTCCTCACGAACAGTGTTTATACCTAGGTCAAGATACATGTATTTGTTGCTAATACATTGTGGTATACTGAACATGGTTCTTAGTGCTTTACTTTGGAATCTTTCCAGTATGTCGATGTTACTCTTGCTAGCTGTTCCCCATAATTGTATCCCATAGGTCCAGATAGGTTTCAAAGTTGCTTTATATACCAAGATTTTGCTGGTGTTATTTAGTTGTGAGCTGCGTCCGATTAACCAGTGAAGACCACGAAGTTTTCCATGTAATTGTTTTCTTTTAGCCCAGATGTGCTTCTGCCATGTGAGCCTTCTATCCAGGTGCATTCCCAGGTACTTTGCATTATCGGTTTGAGGTATTTCTTTGTTGTTTAGCTTAACCGGAGGACAAGTGCCTCTCCTAAGAGTAAAGGTTACATGAGCAGATTTAGTTTCATTTGCTTTGATCCTCCATTGCTTAAGCCATGATTCCCTTCAGGAAGGTTCAGAATTACAGGAGTGTGATCTGAGGTGAGATCGGTACAGGACTCTATTGTTATGTAGTTGCCATCCATGTTTTTCGTTATGAAAAAGTCAAGCATGTCAGGTATTCTATCTCTATCAGTAGGCCAGTAAGTGGGTTCTCCTCCAGACCAGTAATCCAGTTTCATGTCTTGTGTTACAGTGTGTAGTTGCCGTCCTCTTGTAGTAGTCAACCTGGAGCCCCAGTGCAGATATTTTGCATTCCAGTCGCCAGCACTTACAAATCTTATACCAAGAGTAGTGAAGTAATCTTTGAAATCTTGAACTGAGATTGTATGTCTGGGGGGACAGTAGACAGCAGAGAAAACTGTCTCACTGTGTTTTTCTAGGACAACTATGGTTGTGGCCTGAATTTTCTCTGTGCGATATTCTTCCATCAAGTAATGTTTGATATTGTTTTTAATGATAACTGCACTTCCTCCGTGGCTGTTTCCGGAAGGATGGTTTGTTGTATAGATTTTATAATTATTAAAAGCGACGTGAGACTTAGATGTGAACCTAGTTTCTGAAACTAGTGCTATGTCAATCTTCTCCATTTCAAGGAAAATTTCTAATTCTTGACGTCTGTCCGTCAAGCCGTTGGCGTTCCAAGTAACTACTCGGAGGTTCTGGATCATTTTTTTATAAGGCTGCTGACTAACTGGACCATGCGGTCCAACATTTTGTCCATCATTTTTTCCACTATTGTAATCATTGTGTGTTGTAGTTTTTCTAGCATAGTCTCCATAATATTAGTAAAGTTATTAAAATCGTTGTTTGTCATGTTATTCAAATCATTATTTTTTTGTGCAGGTAGAGTTTGTGGTCCTGTTTTAACAATTTCAGCATAGGTATTGTATGAATTTGTTTGTTGGAATTGATGTTGCGATTTGGAATAATCTATTTTGTTATTGTCGAGGTTCATTATTGGTTGTTTTTGTTTAGGTTTAGGACCAACTTTTAATATTCTTTCTTTATATTGCTTGTAGATTTTGCATCCTTTGTAGCTGGCAGGGTGTTTTTCATTGCAATTTGCACAGGTAGCCTCAGTGTCAGTTTTTTATACATTGTGTTGTAGGATGTTCATTACCACATTTGACACAGCGAAAAGGTCTGAAACACTGATTTTTTGTGTGGCCGAATCTTTGACATCATTTACATTGGACAAACATCGTAATAGCGAAAAAAAATTCTGCTGCCCCATACAAAATTTCAATACCTATTCGACCCAAATGTATGGGGCAGCTGATATGATGTTTGTCCGATGGAGAAACATGTTCAGTTTGATGTTCTATAGCACACCCTTAAGTATGTATATACCCTTTCCGATAAATTTGCAAAAAAAAAAAAAGTAGGGGGTGAGCATATTGTCATCAAGGGCACAAATCCAGGTACAACCCGACAGTACTTGAAAAATTCCTAGAGGAAAAATGTATTAGTACAGCCAAACCAGGGTATCGACTCAATCAGCCTGTCCCCATGCTGTCTTCCCCCAGCGACGCCCTAAGCCGAAGCTCGTACCCCACAGAGGCCTATGGGGTGCCCTTAGCGTGTAGTCGCTTAGTTGGTAAGTTTATTTATGCCCTGGCTGGAGGCCTTTCACTCAAGGCACCCACAGGATAGTCCAGTTAAGCAGACGACAACTTCCTAGGTTGAACTACGAGAAGAAATTCGTCGTTTACATTCATGTGTGCTTTCACGTTTGCGGTCACTTGACAAGGTAGTGAAGTAATTTTTTTATGATTGTGAAAAATTTAAATGAGCCGCAGAATTAACTGCTTTATTAATATGATAGATGGCAATCTAAATTGAGTCGGCCCAAAATTTAGCTACAAGTTTATCTTTAGTAGCATCTATTAGGTCCTGTTACGAACAAGACACGATACTAACACGTATCTACACACACACACACACACGCACACATACACACACACTGTTTCTATAGTCTAGTAAAGTAATTACTTGAATATAAGAAAAATAATTTCTTATTAACGAAGCAAAATCCGTCGAAGATAGCATAGCTAATAATTCTAGCTTTTGACAGTTTTAGCTTCCAGCACGCGTCTCAGACATGTCCACTGTAGAGATGAGTTTTGTCTACGGAAGAATCGACATAATGACAGATAGACAATGACAATGTGTCACGTTTGTTGATTCTTTCGTCGACATAACTCGTTTCTACGGCGGTCATGCTACGCGTGCTGCAATGACTAAAGTACAAAATAAAAAGTTAAGACTTTGACTTGTTTAAAGATACGGGCGTAAGTATTCCACCAACCCCGCTCTACCCGACTAGATAATCAAATTATATCAATAAATAATTTATCATTAATAAGGTCGAAGGAAAGAGTGCCATCGTTATTAAGCTGCATTCTGCAACGATCACACTTTCTGCTATTAAATACCAGTTTTTCCCTTACTTTCCCAAACCTACTTTCTTTCTATTAACTGTTTATATGTTACTCGTTAATTGCATTTAAAACTTCGCGAAAAAAGCAAACTTCTATGTTTATGGTTGCGGTAGACTTTGAAAGAAAAATGTTCGCTGCCTCTTGAAACAATATCCGACAGGTTTTAACGTGAAGGTTTAAGCGATTGAGGAAATATCATCTTTTGATATAAGACCTTTTTTTTGACTCCGTGGAAGTCATTAATGGATATCGTTCGCCCTGAGGAGAGTGTAGGGCTCTGGAAGACTCGTACTGACTAAAACCACTGGTGTACCCTCGCACACTTACGTCGGGGAGCACCTGGATCTAATGCAACTTCCGCTGCTCTGGAATAGTTACCACCCGCTTGACCTGCGGGCCTCGTCCCGGGGGGAGTGAGGTGATGTCAGACCCAAGTTAAGTTTAACGATGTCTGAAAAAGTAAAGAGCTCAGACTCTTTAATATTTCTATTTACGCGTTTTGCCAAAGGACGTGTTACGTAGTTATTGGGTTGTGGAGACAGGCACTCCATGTAAAATATTGATATGTAAGCAGCATTTTAAAAACAAAAAGATTTTTCTGAAATATTCGTCAAACTCTGGTGTCTAGCCAGTCCATTGCGCTCGACTTGACCGCACCGTCAGACTAAGCCGACAGAGAGAGTCTAGGCAGATTTAGAAGTCTGATCAGAATCTATAGTTTTATTGACTCATCTACATAGGCAAATCTAGTCCTTTTAATAAAAAAATGCAACAACTATAAAGGCAAACACGTGTTTAATACAAACCTATTATTTATAGTATGAATTAATTTTTAATAATACATAATAGTGGATAATAGCTGGTTATCTCACCATTGTGCTTTTAACTGCTAGTCTCCTTCAGTTGGCTGTCATTATAATACGCAGGAGCGTAAATAAAGGTTGGTATATAAGTACTTCTCAAGGATCTTGCACACGATGCCTTATGATGGCCTTGATTCAAGACGGATGCAGTCATACTTAGGACCCAGATTACTATAATATGGCTCGGTTGGCGCAGTGGCTGAGCGATCGACAGCCACCTGCGCTGCGTGTCGCGAGTTCGATCCCCGCACGGAACAAATATTTGTATGGCCTACATATAGTTATCCGGGTCTGGCTGTTTGTGTATGTAAGTTTAAATGTTTGTAAATGCACCCACGATACAAGAGAAATTCCAAGTGTGGGGCAATGTTTAACAAAAATTAAAAAAAAATGAGAAACGACTATGCGACATTTAAATTTACGGCTACGAATAAAATCTTTATTGACTTTTCTTGCTTACTTTTTAACTAAAGTAAATATTTTTTTGAGTGTTAGCTTTAGAAATTTTTGCGTGACTGTATCTTTAACACTAACGACCATAGTAATGAACTGTCTTCTGAATCGAAAATTTCAATGTCATGATGTAGCCCGCGAATTTACATTTACACTTGATTTCTCAATCGAGAATTTCAATGTCATGATGTAGCCCGCGAATTTAAACATTTAAGTAATGCTTAAAGGGAATTTGACAAATTCTCAACATTGAGTTCTCATTACAGAAACCAAGAACTTAATATACAAGTTGTTGTTTTGCATCCTCGTCAAATTCAAGGAGGTAACTATACTGATGATTCTCAAACCATTCGGTTTATAATAAAATGGGTAGGTAATTTTTTTTATTTTTTTATTTACGGAAATCGGTAAGTGTGAACCACCCGTGTTTTAAACGTGGCACGTCCTATCCTCGCATATAACCGCGCTTGCGCTCATACAATTAATCTCATAAATCTCAAATGTTTATTCGATAATTTCTTATTCCCTAAACCACGTTAAAGGGGTTATTCTGAAATACTGACAAACTTAAACAAACAAAAAAATCAGCTTTTATCCTTAATTAACTAGGTGCAGTAATTTAAATTGATTATTTATGTCTTTTGTGGCAACCTTCTGAATTTTGACGAGGATGCTAAATAACACCTTGTATGGGTGTTGAAATATTGATCTTAACGCAAAAATGTTTACTGTGCGTTGTTTACAAACAAGTTTAAATAATTCAATTATTCGCATACATATTTACTTCCATGAAAACATGACGACGTTAATTGATATTTTATACATTTACTTCCTTATCGTGAGAATTATAGAACACAAGGTATTTAGGTGTTGTGTTCCACGAAATGTTAAGGTCTTAGATGAAGAAAAACATGAGTCACTTTGAAAGAACGCCGCAAGTAACTACTGATCTTTTGTTGTAAATGTCAAAGTGCAAATCATGACTAAGTCATCAACTAGTCATTACTTGTCATTGCCGTTGGGGTTGGTTGAGGTTCGTCTGCTAATACATAGAGTGATTAAGAAGTGATTTATATTTTTTTTTATAAATGGCATCTCGCAGTTCAACCTATGAGGTTGTCGTCTGCTTAACCGGACTATCCTGTGGGTGCCTTAAGAGTAAGACCTCCAGCCAGGGCATAAAAAAGTTACAAACTAAGCGACTACACGCTAAGAGCACCCCCTGTGGGGTACGAGACTCGGCCTAGGGCGTCGCTGGGGGAGGACTGCATGGGGGCAGTCTGGATCTGAATGGTATCATTATTTAGGGGCTGATTTAAAACTACTGGCACAGCATCGCGGGCTGGCTCGAGCGAGGGTCAGGGAGGGCATGGACCGGGACGTCGCGACGGACCTCGACGGCGAGGTCGGAAAGACGGCGGTTTGCGTCTGAACTTTTTGAGTGTAGCTAGTCTTAAGTGATTTCTAGGAGGACACTTTCGTTTTATCTAGTTTCTCTGTCGACCTACATGCGTTTCTTGGATAAGGCTTTTAGATTTGATGAATTGGTTCTCGTAAGCACTGGTGATATTTTTACCACCACTTTCAACTCGAGGTGAAATTTGTGACTTGACTCTGGAGGAAATGGTTATTTATTCTGTTTATTTGCCCTGACTCAGTGAATATGCTTAAATTTTCGTAAGTACAGTTTTCCTTCCCTTTTTTTAAATAAATTGGCAAAACTACAGCTTCAAAAAATTTAATTTAATTCTATCATAGCAAAGAATCTTGCAAACCACCTCTGTGGTTAAAATAAAGTACGGTACCAAGTAATTTAAAAACAGTACTTCCGCCCGTCTAGACGTTCGAGGCCCGATTTATGAAATATGAATCACAAAACCACGTAACTGTAAAGCGAAAGAGACATTCTATCTATCCATGAAATTCAAATCTTCAATAGAATCATATTGGATTTTTTAGATACTTACCCGAAATTTGCCAGACATGCTTTTTATTGGATAAGATTTATATGCATTTGAAACCAGTATTTTTTTGTACTGAATTTTAAAATAGAAGTATTCTTACAACTGGTTTTTATAAAAATAGAATAATTTGGTATCTTAGAATTAACTCATCATCATCTGCCTAGCCCTTTTCTCAAACTATCTTGAGTTTGGCTTCCAGTCTAACCGGATGCAGCTAAGTACCAGTATTTTACATAAAGCGACTGCCTATATGACCTCCACAACCCAGTAACTGGGTAACACGATAGTACGATACCCCTTAGTTAGACTGGATGTCAGACTTTTGGTTTCTGACTACTCGTAACGACTGTCAAAGATCTACAAATGACAGCCCCGGACCAACGGCTTAACGTGCTTTCCGAGGCACGGAGGTAACTCGCTAATTATGGTCACCCATCCACGGACCAACCTCGTAAAGCACAGCTTAACCTTAAAGATAGACCCGTACGGGTGTTATTATTTAGCCACGAGCTCCTCTCCAATCCACGAGTTCTTATTACTTACGAACGAGTATCTTAATAACATATTATTCTAAAAAAAGATTGTAAAAACAATCGCAGGATTCTAATAACATAACAAAACATCACGCCTGTAATCCTCGAAGGGTTCGGCAGAGGTGTACCTAATAATAGTACACCCACATTTCACTAGATATGTTTAATTCCCATGTAATAGGGGAGGCGACGACCTATTTAATTATTGTGAATGTGAGGACCATGTAGGTCACATTTTTTTTATTTTTTTTTTCTCCCACCACTGTCTGGCAGTTTGAGTACTTTAAGCGACCTACCCAAATGTCCTTTCTTTGGTATTATTCCTCGTTTCGTTGAGCTCCTTCAGTTATAAGTCGAGCTACACGATAACTGACAAATGCTTGCACTGACTGGACAGGTCCACTCAAATCTGTGTGGTTCTTTCTTCAAAAGACCATCTCAGATACTAATCTGCATAGTCCTCATGTAAATTGAGCAATGGACTTTAAAAGAGTAACAAGTTAACAGAGAACCTCTGAGTTTGTTTCGGCTGTTTCTTCTCAGAGTAGTCAGGTACGAAACACCGGCCCCATCTAGTTTAAAAAAAAATGACGTGTAAAAGTGTTTGTAAAAACCTATTTGCAAAATAAACATCATTTATCATTTATTGTCATTAACCGGAACCTGGGAATCGAACTCAGGACCTCATGCTCAGTATTCCCACTTACAACCACTAGACCAACGAGATCTCAAAAATCTCAGTTTCTAAAATAGATTAACATTAGACGAGAACTAAAATATTGTTTCTATTTTTTAACAAGATATTTAGTCACTTGATTAACCTTTCAAAAACTGGGTGAAGTGGATTTTATAATATTGTTTCAAAATATTTTAGTATCCCATATAAGGAGTTTAGTTTCAAAATTGAATTTTACTCACTTGGGACTTGGCAGTATTTTGAAATCAATGGTCAATAATTTTGTTAATTAACATATTGTGCGGTTACAAAGCGTAGGCGTAGTCTTAATATGATTTTTAAATGTCAACTTATAAATAGTTTAATCAATAAAACAATTTAATTTGAACAAAGCCCAGTTGGCGTAGTGGCTGAGCGATTGGCTGCTGCGCTGTCTGCCACGTTCGATTCCTGCACGGAACATCAAATCAAATTAAAATAATTTATTTCAAATAGGCCAGTTACAGGCACTTTTTAATAGTCGAACAACAATAAAAATGAAGCTACAGTCTCAGTCAAAAGAAATAATAACTGTGAAAGTACTGTAGTTGCTCATTCCAAAGCGTTGATCTCTATGGAGAAGAATGGGCAAGAAACTCCTCCTTTCTGAGTCTAGCTGTTTGTGTATGCAAGTTTATATGACGGAAACACAATACAGGAGAAATTCACAGAGTGGGGCGACATTAAAAAAAAAGTTTTTTGTTTAAGCTAGTAGGTAAAGAATACCTAATTTAATAATGAATGTCCCAATAAACTGTATTCGAACGATACTGCTACCGTACGAATAAAGTTTATTTAACCCTTTACCGCATACTGTGACAAATTTGGAACACTCACAATAATTCGCTTTAGAGAACTAGTGTCGCTATATTTGCCGAAAGTTTTGTACTAATAACCTTGTTTACAGTATGTCTTACCAAATAACATAGAGATGTCGCTAGTATAGGACTGCATAATGACAGCCACCGGTCGGTAAAACAGTCGCCACGGCCGTTTGAACTGAATTTGAGTTTGCAGTTAGTGAAATAAGTTTTTCTTGGTGTTTTAAAGAGTTTTTCCCAGAAATTTGTTCCTAATATTGGAGAAAAATGGATCCCCAGCGTTTTTATGGCAAAACATGTAAGTATTTACACAAGTATCAGCTTATTATAATCAATTGAAGTGGTGTTCCGAATTCGGAACTTCATGCACTAACGCACATAATTATTTACCAAATATGGAACTTCATGCAGCTTGGTGATTTATAGTTTTTGGAACAGCATGCAGTATAGCTGAACATTTTTTACAGATAATATGGTTACTCGGGCTCGACATTTAACATCGACTCTACATCATCCCAGATAGCAGTGACGACGAAAATATATCAGATGATGATGATTATGGAGTCCCACCACCATTAGAACGAGTGTACATCCCAGAAAGTGACGAGGACTGTAGTGATGATGCTCTGTCAAATGATGAATATGATATGGTAGAGGAAGATCAGCCTTCTTCATCAAATATGTCGAAAAAAAGTTTAAAGTTTTTCAACTTTAGTACTCTTATGTTTAATAAAGAAGCATTTTTTTTTATTTAAATTCTGTCCCTACTGCATGATGTACCGAATTTGGAACTAACAAAAATAAAAGCGCTAATGCATATTGTCCCAAATTTGGAACAAATAGTTTTTATTTAATAACTTTTACATTTATAGTTAAATATTTTTTTTATTATTTTTTTCGCGTCTTATTCTGGCTTATATATGCTACTTATTTTTTCCGAGTGATTTAAAAAATCCATGCGGTAAAGGGTTAAAAGCTGTCATAAGTGTTGGATGCGGCGAAGTTAATTAAGGAGACAATATTCTTTCACGACACAAATCTACTCACTTCTTTGATTTTGGTTTGGCAGGATAATGAATATCGGAGCCGAGCTTAGTATTTCAAAGCACCTAACTATGCATGTTTCTTGTGTCAACAGAATTCAATCTTCATCATTACTTGGTAAATTCAGCCAGGATTAATTTATCCAGGTACAGTCACGGGCACTCATATGTAAACACTTAGCAAAATTGTAACTTTATTAACTTTGGGATCAGCTGGCCTAAGTCATGGTAGGCCTGTCTTTAGTAGTTATACATACATTATTGTATGTATAACTCATTTTCCAGTGTGGGAATGAGATAGCGCTAGACATCCTGTAAAGCTCCGTCTTTTTCTCACACTAGAATAAGAGTAAAAAAATACTGCTTTAGAGAGTAAATTAATACTCCTTCTTTTTTTTTGACGTTATGGTAGGCCATTTGAACTAATATGTATGTAGGGCGTACCTAGGTTCCAAAGTCAAAGTGAAAGTCAAACCATTTATTTTAATTTGACCTTTCGAACGTCAAATACGGAAATAGTATTGAACCTATTGTCATACTATATTCGTGATAAGATATAACTACGATAAATACATATTACATATCATAACATGACGCCTGCAATACCCGAAGGGTTAGGCAGAAGTGTACCTTATAGTACACCACGTTTCGCCACTTATGTTTAAGTCCCATATAATTGGGGGCGAGCCTATTGTCATTAACTGGGCACAAATCCAGACTCCGCGGCTGCTATTGTGAAACTCCGAATGGAACAACCAAATAACAGTTTGCCCAACTCGGGATTCGAACGCAGAACCAATACAAACCATGTCTGGTTTAATGGTACAAAACAAACATAACTTGTGTATGAAGATTATAATGATTAAATAAAAAAAAAAAAAAACATCATGCTCAGCAGCAGTCAAGATTGCGACCACTAAATAAAAGAGGCAGTCTATCTATATTAAACTAATATAGTTTGCCTTAGGCCTAAGTTACCAGGCTGGCGATCATTACAAAAATTCCATCATAGGACACCTCGACTAAGTGGGTTAGTAGAATCAACCACGCTACATCAGCGTCAGTGCCTAAGCCGAGGCTCGTACCTACCCCACGGGAGGTGCCCTTAGCATGTAGTCGCTTAGTTTATTAGTTTATTTATGCTGTTCTGGAGGCCTTACACTCAAGGTACCCACAGGATTGTCCGGTTAAGCAGACAATAACCTCCTAGGTTGAACTGCGAGACGCCATTAAAAAAAATACGGAAACCTAAACTCACTGACAGATGTCATAAAGTTCAAATTCCTTCACAACCTACTTGACCGGGCGGTCACGTGTCCTGACGCGGGACCTGACGCGAGTTTAATCTTTTTTACCTATCACAAAAGTGCACAACGCCGCTAAAGAAGTTTTCACTTCAAAAAATACATCGGCCATCGTCAGTGTTATTTTTCTGCTTAGGTAAACTGGTTTGGTCTGAAATAATATTTGATCCAATATACATACATATTATTTCTCGGGACTGTACCATTCTGACTTCAATCACATTTGCGGCAGACGTGGTCGAAGGTACTCTAGCAATAATCGTAACTTGTATCAACGTAACAGAACTAAAACATGATGTTATGCCAGTACGTGGTCGAAATACTAACTGAGAATAATGTAGAAGTAACTTTAAATAATTGTGCTTGGAAGTATTGTTGTAGTAGATCATGCCTTGATGTTGTGAGCAATTATGTACACAGTTTTGTATACATTTGCCACACAAAATAACAAAAGGCGTACAAATTAAAAGCCAGTCGGAATTTCATGCTACTTGAATAGGTACCGTTTTCCTACCATTTTAAGTAATCTTCTATTCTGTTGTATAGTTTAGAGATTCAAAAAAAAAAACAGTGTACTAGCTTTATTACTACGTAAGAACCTTTCTGACCTAAACAACCAATTGATTAAATGATCTGCGTCTCAATAAAGCACATGCCAAGTTAATTATATTCCAAAGGTTTTACGTCACAAGACCTGCCATGAACCACGCCTAAGCCAAAGTAACTATGGACTTACATTGTACTAGCGACCTGCTCCCGTATACAAAAACGCTTCTATTCTTTCTATAATTTTACGCATTACGAAAGCGAGCGAGATGTTCATACATCTCCTTTATGAATATAGGGGCTGGCTATACTATGAACGGTTTATATATTTTGAAAGTTTTAGGTGGGTACTATACATAATTTGCCTTCGGGTTCACCACCTGCTTAGGCTTTCCCCTACTATGCTTGGGTTAGCTTCCAACCTAACCAAGCGTAAGTAACGAAGTAGCACTATTTAACATAGAGCTACTGCCTATCTTTTAAAATCTGGTGTAAATTGTCTGAATGAAAATGAATACCGTCGGACTGCTAAGTTTCAAATTCAAACCCAGGACACGCTTCTCTGATTTTTCCGACTCCTGTGTTCATATTTTATAATATCGAGTATCACTTGCTTCGGTGCACGGTGAAGGAAAACATCGTGAGCAGACCAGCATGCCTGAGAGATATTTCTTTACGACATGTAAAGCCAAGTCAGAGGTACGGAATAGGGGTGAAGACTGGGTAAAGAAAACGAAGATCCATTTTTTCCGTCAGACAGGTAGGTAATACAAAAATAAAAGACACGTATTTTTTGTTTTATCAAAATATCAAAAAATTACTTAGTTCAAACTCATTAAAGTTGGAGTGTGGGCTCACTAAGTCACAATTAGGTATAGAAATTACCTACACGTGACGTCATGCGACATTTCAACTCAATATCTCCGTAATTTTATGACCACCTGAAAAAATAAAAAATACGTGTCCAATACTTTTAAATAATCTACCCGACAGACAAATAAAAAAAATGTGAGTATCCCCTATTGGCATAGAAACTGACACCATCCCCGTATTCACAAACGCTCGGATTCGATTTCGATCCGGAAAGTCGTATGTCTGTCTGGCTCGCTTTCGTAATGCCATAACAAGATAGACATACGACTTATCGAATCGAAATCGCATCCGAGCGTTTGTGAATAGGGGGCCTGGTTTAGACACTAACCACACAATAACAAACAAGATGAAGATGATGGATATCCAATCAAAATAGAACAACAACTTGGCCCTACACGAACTGTGACATTTTATAACACCACGTTTATAAGTTTCTGCATTCTTACACGATATTTCATCTGCCGTGAGACAAAATTAAAATTTCATAGTCACGTCAGACGTTTGTTTTATTACAAGTGTTATCTTGATTGATATCTTTGAGATAAAGAATGCGGTCAGTTTAGTACTTTACGTGATCTAAATTAAGTGTCTATTTGGCATTTAAGCTTATTATTAGATACTAGAAAATGACATAGTATCACGCATTTATTACAATACTGGTAATCAATTTTTATTTGTATACGAAAGTGTCTTTGCTCGTTTGTTACGTTTAAATGGCTACGCGATTTCTTGACTTTATTATGTGAAATCTATTACCGTGAAGCTCAACACGCTCGTGGAGGCCTTGGATTCGCTTGTTTGCTGATGAATGGAAGACGATAATGTTAGAATGTTTGTGACTCTGTGAGAAGGTTGAGTAAAAGTCTAACTTCATCATCAGCCTGTAATGCTCCCACTGCTGGGACGCAGACCTCCTGTCTATGAGAGGGAGTGTGCTGTAATCCACCACGCGGGCCCCGTGCGGGTTGGCAGATGTCACATGTCTTCGAATGTTTAGTTATAGCACATTCCGATTTCCTCACGATGTTTTCCTTGACCGTTTTTGAGAGCAGCGGTCTAAAGACTAACTTAATTTAGTATTAATGGCTTATGCTGTACTAAATGTAATTAATAAATAAATTACCTTGATAACTTGAATTTCAACAAAATACAGGCTATAAAAGATCATTTATAGGAGCGAATAGGGAAATTGTTCTGGTTGGAGCTTAACTAATGTAAGTAAATAGTTATGTAAATCATCGACACGAGTACACGACGAACAAGAACGGGATGTTACATTTTAAACCTATACAAAATTTTAAAACCACACTATCGAAGACTTGCAACAATTATTTAGTTTATTTTCAAAGCTTCTCAATAAGTCAGTGCCTAAAAAAAGACATCAAAAGAAGCGCACGGTAAACAAATAATTACTTAACAAGAAAATATTTGCAATTCTTAAGCTTAGTGAGTCGTATAAAATTGTTCCAATAATAGCGCGTTGTAATGGCTCTCAGAAACGACGATCGAAGTGTTCTCAAGAGTTAAAAAAGGCGAAGATGTTTCTTTTAACGAACCGAAGAAAAACATTAATTTCTTGAATTAATTTATGAAATAACAGTTCAACTCTGTACCAACACTCCTCCATACATTTGGTTTCAATATTTACTATGTGCACCACCTGCCCTCCTGGCACTTTGGTCCCTGCATCCATACATAATCGGCCTATGAAGTTGCCACTGCCGAAATAACAAATGAAATCGAAATCAAATCAAATTATTTATTCGCATAGAATTTAGTATTGTACAGTAAAGTTGTTATGAAATTTATTGAGCCAGGTACATTCTGCCTGGGTTTTGACATGCAAATTTTAGCAAATGATGTATGAGATGTGAATGTGTAGTATTTTTTTAAAATAACTGAAACAATTATTAATACTAACAAATTATTTTATCAAGCCTACACTAAGCGCAAAAGTAGATATCAAATAATGACAATAATATTAAACTGTTGAAACGTCGGTGTCATTAAAAAAATCACGTTTGCTTAAACGATTAATAACATTTTTGTATCAAAAAAGCCCTGAGTTTATTTTTGTACTGTTGAAGGGTATCAGATTATAGGTCTTGTGATAGTCGGTAAGATAAAAGTAAGGCTTTCATATTATATTGTGCCCGTTCCTTTCAAGCAGCTAAGAAACTGGTTAAAGGATCACACTCGAACACAAGCGGAAAAATGGTGGACCTCGACACCCGGATGTAGGCAGGCCAAGGAAGCCATGCCATCCCTTGATACAAAGCTGACCAGGCGCCTTCTGCGTCTGGACAGGGATGGACTGCGCCTGGTGTCGGGGACCATCACTGGACACTGTTCACTGAATAAACACTTCTACACTCTAGGAATCACTGATACTCCCCTGTGCAGAGCATGCATGAATGCGGAGGAAACGGTGGCGCATGTGCTGCTTGACTGCACCGGTGTCACTAAGATTCGCGAGGCGACCCTGGGAACACCAGGATCCCCTTCAGATGCCCTGAGAAGACCGGGAAGTATAATCTGCTTCTGGAGGGAGGTGGGCTGGTTAGAATAACGGCCACTATGGCTCACGCATAATGGTCCACTTAAGGGACTAAGTGCGGAAACCAAAAACCCCATGAAGAAGATGAAGAAGAAGGCTTTCATAATAGTTACACATAGATCGTCCACTTCGGTGATACAACCTTCTTAAGTTCAAGAAGTCTCAACTATTATAACTATTTGACAGTTGCATGAGATAGGTATCACACAGCAAATTGACGAAGGGCGCCAATCATCATCTGCTTTCACGTGCTTTCCGAGGCATGGAGGAAGATACTCGAGGGGAAATAATTATTTAGCCACGAGCTCCTCAATGCGATTAACTATTCATTTTGCTGACCGGTCCACGCGAAAATGACTTCTATTACATACATAGGTAAGAGTCGTATTAATCTAGATTATATGACACTGTGGTTTATATTAATCCGCCTTCTCCCTCTGCTTCGGAAATTCAATTTGAAATTGTCTAGACAGGTATATATTGGCTGGTGTACATTCCCAAAATCAGTTTGGAGCCGGGTTTAACGAACAGACGTCGGATTTATTCAAGGAAGCCTTAGGAAGCCAGTTTTTTCGCTATACCTAATAGTTTTGGATTTGGCCATCCACGTCCACTTGAAAAACTCACCCGGTATATATTCTATCTTCGATATAAATAAAAATTAATCGCAGAAATGTATGTACGCGCATAACTTCCGAACGACTACAACAAATTGGATAATTCTTTTTTGTGTTCTTTATTGTCGGGACAAGGTTTGTATAAAGAAAATTAAAAAAAAAACGAACAGGAGGTTTAACAGGTGAGGTAGGGTAGGTAGGTAGGGTAGGGTGTACGTAGGTAGGAAAAATTGCAATGCAACGCATACAGTATAGGTATAGTAAATACGTGACGACACGGTTGGCGCAGTGGTTGTGCGATCGACTGCTGCGCTGCATGTCGCGGGTTCGATCCCCGCACGGAACAAATATTTGTATGACCTACAGATAGTTGTTCCGGGTCTGGCTGTTTGTGTATGTGAGGTTAAATGTTTTGTCAAATCCAGTTCCTCAAAAAACAAGCTCAAGCATATTATAAGTACATTATGTTGGTATTAGTATTAAGTAATCGGATGTTAGATAATGTTCACATAATTAAACATCTAAGCACTGGTATCAAAGCTCATTTATTAAATTACACGGTATTTTCGGCAACACTTTTTATTATTTTTGGCAGAAATATTTTCATCGAAACTTATTTTGTCAACAACACGATAAAACACTTTAAAGAAATACAAAAAATCTGCTAAGTGTTTCTTGGATGTATTTTATGTATCATCTTGACAGACTAGATTTTTCAAAGAAGTAGAATTCCTGACACAGCCAAAAAGCGTTGCGACGGACCTTGTAGAAGATTGGGGGATGAGATGGACAAGACCAGCGACCAGTGGTCCACATTAGCCTTGCATCAAACAACTGGAAGTCATGTGGAGAGGCTTTTGCCCAGCAGTAAGATGACGCCGGCTAACAGTATTAGTATCAGTAGAATCGTCGTCCTCCACTTTGTATTAATAAATGTTGGTAGAATAGGGGATAAACACATTTTTTTTTCTTTGTCCGTCGGGTAGATTATTGAAAGTATTGGACTCGTATTTTTTCTTTTTTCACGTGGTCATAAAATTACGGAGATATTTTGAGTTTATATCTACTTGTGACGCAGTGAGCCTCCACTCTCCAACTATAATGAGTTTTAACTAAGTAATTTTTTGATATTTTGATAAAACAAAAAATACGTGTCTAATATTTTTGTATTACCTGTCTGACGGGCAAAATATAATGTCGTTTTCTTTACCCAGTCTTCACCCCTATTGTTAAGTGTCTAAGTTAAAACTAAATAAAAGCAATATCAAAGTTCCTTACACCAAGAGCTTTCAAAATAGAACTGATTGATCGCTTAATTAACGTCAATCAAAAAACTTTTCAATACGAAATAATTACTGAAAGCCGTGTTAAGACGTTGAAAAATTGTTTCTTGATTACCCTAGTTTCGAAAATATTACTATACCATCTGGGCCAGTGTTCCCCAAAGTGTGTGCCTCGGCACAATGGTGTACCGTGGTCGTAAGTTGGTGTGTGTGGAAAAATAATGTCTTGCTACCAATGGTAAAAATGAAATGGTCTCAAACGACTTGGCAGCTTATCCAAAAAAAAAGTGCAAGCTTTGATGTGTTAAACACTTGAAGTTTAAATCAGAGAAAATTATTTGATTTGATTTCTATTTCCTTATAAGCGTGATCTGCAAACTTCTACAACCTATTGACTTGCTGTGCCCTAGCAGGGTTCATATATGAAACCTATATAATTGTACTTGTAACAACTTGTAAACTACATGAATGCAATAAATGATGACTATGACTATGACTGAGTTCGAAATCCACTCTGCGAGAGCACCTTTTGGACACTTACCGTTTAACGGGCAGGAAGAACTGTTGTAAATGAAAATGTGTCGCACTTTTTTTTTCAGGAACTGATTTAGGACAGTTTTGGCTACGTGTGAATGAATTTCCTCTTTCTTTTCTTTTATATATGTGAATTAGGATTTTCAACTCTTACCACAATAAAACCAAAAAAGAAAAACAGTCTTCCAAAAAAAAACACGTAAAAAAGTGGAAAATAACTTTACTTTCAAAGCTGCGGGACCACATATAACTAAACTAGAGCTCTAAAACAGCTAGGCGGGGTCGCGGCAGACCGAGCAGAAGATGGCGGGACGCCTTGGATGGCTTTCTCATTAATCGTCGAAAAGAAGCGCCACATCGAGAAAAGTGGAAAGAATGGGGGGGGAAGACCTTTGCCCAGAAGTAGGACAGTTCAGGGTAAAAAAAAAACCCTAGGTATGGAATATTTTAATATGTACCTACAGGCTTGGCCTACTTCTGTTAAAATGGAAACAGACCTGGAATAGATCAAAATGATTTATTCTAGGTTTTGGAAATATTATTACTATCTCGTTCTACTTTTCCTTAATCGAAATGGAAACGGTTTTTGATTATTCAAATTAGTGATATAACGATAATTTCTTTAAAATGGTAATTAAGTATGTTAACTGCGTAAAATTTAATTAACTCGTAGCTCGTGCTACCAGATGGGTGTTAACATGGTCGTTCTTTAGGCTAAGCCACGCTTGATCCGTGGATGGGTGACCGTCCATTAAGAGGACTACAAACGTATTCCGCTGTTTTCTTGGTGGATAATGCGTCTAGAGCAATGGGTCCTATTAATACATGCCCCTATCATTTCCTATTTTTCAAAACATAATCACTAAAAGAATTATGACAATCCAAAAACCCCAAAAAAACCATGCGCCATGTTCAGACGACTATCAGACAAATTAGACAAGTTTTTATCAAAAAAGAAAATAATAGAATTAAATATACTTTTCCTAAATTTTGATATAAGAATTATTTAGATCAGTTTTTTTTTGAAGAAGAAAACAGCGGAATACAAAACGTATTTTGGTCATGATTTTTGTAAAATCAGTCTGAGCTGCAGTTGTCCCTTTCGCAATTTACGGGGGCCTTGGTCGGGCTCAGCGCGACGGCAATAGTTTCTTCAAATACCTATTCTTCAAATTCCTCGAGACTAGAGTCCCCTCTTAAATACCGATCTTCAGAGCCTCAGAGAGCACGGTAAGCAGTTGATCCATTGTCATTTTGTAAATCTTTGACAGTCGCAGAAGTCTGAACTAGTCTTACCAAGGAATATCGAATAACCCAGTACTAACTGGGTTATTCGGTTAGACTGAAAGCCGACCCCAACTTAGTTGAGCTTGGCTGTCAATGAAAGATAATGATGACATAATTCTTTTTGGCTAACTAACATGACAGTCGCATCTTGCTAGAGGCTTCTATTCGGGAGGCTATAAAAATAATTGTTCTAGCTACCATAAGTGGTAATTTGTAATTATGAGTTGTCAAATTAGTTTCATAGTAGTGATATTACACCATAATATTTTATGGTTGGACTAGAGGTCATCGCACTGTGCTATAGGTCAAAGAAGGTATAAGAGTAGGTTTATATGTGCTTAAGTATCTAATATGGCTCTGTCATATTAAGGTCTAGAATTCTTACATAATTATTAGCTAGGCTAACCTACATAATAATAATAGAACAAGTACCAAGCTATCGTACCTAAAGATTCGACTTATTACTTCACCCTGGATTTTTGACGGCACGCATGGTGCAGTGGTTGAGCGATCGACTGCTGCGCTGCGTGTCGCGGGTTTTATTCCCGCAAGGACCAAATATGGATGACCTACAGATAGTTGTTCCAGGTCTGGCTATTTGTGTATGTGAGTTTAAATGTTTGTAAACGCACCCACGATACAGGAGAAATTCCTAGAGTGGGGCAAAATATAAAAAAAAAGTTAACACTAAATTAAACGGGCTGCTGACGTCAACAGAGTTGGGAAAAACGCTTATGATGCTGCTAATGATTTTGTTACCAGAGCAACAAGACTCATAGTGTTAGCAACAATGTACCTACTTACAGACTATGTTAGTAATACACTTCAAAGACAAAAAAAAAAACAGATCGTTTGTGACATCACTGGTTACCCAGGCGAAACCTTGCAGCAGTGATTCACAAACTCACAATCAAACCTGCTACTAGAGTCGTACTATACTTAATTTTAATTTCTGTATACAATTCCTACACGGAACAAATATTTGTGTGACCTTGACTTTCAATGTTTGTAAACGCACCTAGGATACAAGAGTAGTTCCTATGTGGCGCAACGCTTGTTTGTTACATTAGAAAAAAAAAATTGGCCCGATCAATAAATTATTTGGTATTTTTTTCTCCCATTCTCCCATGTATTTGATCGCCAGATCATTTATGTCACCAATTACGGAATTCGACAATCTTTCCTTTAGTTTCCCTCTCTCCCTCTGCCTAAAAGATTTATTGAAGTTGACACATGATAAATATCAAGATACTCTATTATATAAACGAATACATTAGTTACTTCAAGAAATTAGTATTTGAATATTGTTAGAACGGTACATAACATGTCGATGAACTCTTACAAACGGATGATCGTACGTTCACTGTTCTAGATTTTGAACTATGATTTATTGTATAATTTATTAGGTAGGAGTTAAGTAGTATTGTAGTGGTAATATTTAATAGGTAGTAAAATAACATTACGCCTGTTAGCCCCGAAGAGTTAGGCAGAGGTGTACTTTACACAACTTGCTAATTACACTGGGTGGAGGTCACGAAGAAGGACATCGACGCTAAAATGGTTACGTTCAAATACGTATTTACGTATTTGAACCCATAAAGACATTTTTCGTCGTTTTATGAAAAAACAAAACAGCTGTTTCTTACAAATCTGCAATACCTACAGCACGGTCAAAATTTATTTATTTATATAACAATTCGCATTGTGTTTGACTTATGTAGTACATTAAATAATTACAGCTAAAAATAATAAATTATGAATATCAAACAGTAAAATTCACAAAAAATCAAATCAATAACATATAATAAATATTAAAATGTCATGGACATTATATTTATCAAATATATACAAGGTGTTGTTTTGCATCCTCGTCAAAATTCAGGAGGTTGTCACAGAAGGCATAAATAATCAATTAAAATTCAGGAGGTTGTCACAGAAGGCATAAATAATCAATTAAAATTACGGTACCTAGTTAATTATTAATAAACGCTGATTATTTTGGTTGTTAAAGTTTGTCAATAGTCCACAATAACCCCCTTAACGTGATTTAGGGAATAAGAAATTGTCAATTAAACGTTTGAGATTGTTTGTATGTGTGTAAGCGAGGTTACAGGACAAGAACCAGACGGGCCGGGACGGGTTTAAAACACGGGTGGTTCACACTTTCCGATTTCCGTAAATAAGAAAAAAAATAAAAATGACCTACCCAGTTTATTATTAATTCGGAACGAGAATCATTAGCATAGTTACCTCCTTGAATTTGAAGAGAATGCAAAACAACACCTTGTATATATCGTATCGTATGGACGACGTATTTATGTGTCTTTTATATCGCGCACTCGTGAAAGAGGCCTCTGATGTATAGTGACGCATCATAGGCCTTAGCACGAGTGCGCCACAGCTAAGTGCTTGTTATCGGTAAAAAAGACTCGGTTAGTTACCATAGTCCTCCGCCAAGAATTAAAACATCCAACGGTTTTACAACCCACACCCTCTCTCTCGCAACCGCAACAAAAACCGTCGTATCAACAAACTAATCACCAACATTTCATTACGATCAGCTGATATCATCAATTACGAAGTAAGTTGTATAACAAAAAGCGGAACACATGCACACTGTAACTAATATAACGGACTCAAAACACGTGCCGACCCGGATATGATATACGTCGTGATAGTACTGCATCGGTATGCATACTGCATAAGTCTATAACGGAAGGTTTGACATCGGTTTTGTTTAAAGGGGATTGTAGCGCCGGCCAGCGGGAAAAAGTTGTGTTTTTTTATGTTAAGACATAGAACACTCGAGATATTAAGGTGTTTGTCGGCATTTTGTGGGTGGAACCTTTTCATTGCTCGGCAGTGTAGTTTTTTAGTGGATGGTTTTGTTTTTATTTGAGCTGAGTAGTAGGGGGTTGGGGGGGTCATAGGGCTTTTGGGACCGGGACCGCGGTCCCGAATTCCACTTGTAAATACAACAATTATTTTTGTGTAGTATTTTGGGACCACAGATAAAATAAAACAAATTTGTATCTTGGGAAAGTCCGGTCAACCAAAAAAATTTGAAGTAATATAAATAAATCATTTTTTAAAAACGATTAAATATTTCTTTCATTTCCAAAATGGCATCCAGATAAATAATTGGTGATGTTTTGTAGAAGTTGGTACTATTTTGAACAAAGGAGTGTTTTTTTTTTCATGATGCAGGAAGGGGGGCTATCCATAAATTACGTCACATTTTTTTACCCCTCCCCCCGTCCTTTCACAGCTGGACTCCACTTTCCTGACTGTGACGGCACATATTTTACATGTTCATACCGATAAAACTTGGAAATATTTTTAATATAGTTTTTCGCTCTCAGTTCGAATTTCGTGTTTATTGCTTAATTTTTCAAATAGGAAATGTAAGTCTCTCCCACGCTTTGTCACACTACGTCGAATACCTCCCCCCCCCCTTAATGTATGTGGTAATTTATAGATGGCCCGTTAATAACTCTAGATATCAAATCAAGCAATCTGGTTTACCTACCTAGACACAGTAACCCGAATCCATAGTAATTACTTGCCAAAAACTAGTTTTTTTTTTACGGAAATGATTGGCCAATCTTGTTCATTAAATCCCCCAATTTCTTGCATTTTTCGGTTTTATTGAATGGTTTAAAAATACAAGGTGTTGTTTTGCATCCTCGTCAAATTCAAGGAGGTAACTATGCTAATGATTCTTGTTCCGAATCTATAATAAAATGGGTAGGTCATTTTTATTTTTTATCTTATTTACGAAAATCGGTAAGTATGAACCATCCGTGTTTTAAACGCGGGCCGACTGATTCTCGCCCTATAACTGAGCTTCCACAAATACAGACAATCTCAAACGTTTATTCGATAGTTTCTTATCTCTAAACCATGTTAAGGGGGTTATTCTGAAATACTAACAAACATAAACAACCGAAAAAATCAGCGTTTATTAATAATTCACTAGGTACCGTAATTTTAATTGATTATTTATGTCTTGTGTGACAACCTCCTGAATTTTGACGAGGATGCAAAACAACACCTTGTAGAATGACAAAATAATAAAAAAAAAAATGTAAAAATATGTCTGTTCCAATACAAACTAGTTTTCTTTTTTGTCAAAAACCATTCATTTATACTTAAGATATAAAGTAGGCTACCAATTATTTGGTTCAACCGCCTCTGATCTTGTCCCAAAAACAAACTGATGTTTCTTTTATGAATGGATGAATATAGCACTTTAGATAGGTAAGGTTAGTTCTGAATAAGATACTACTCGGGTAAGTCCCAGTAGCTAAGGCAAGTTTTGGCTATGATAAATAATGTTACTAGTCTCTTTAGTTCTGGATCTTTTCCGTAGGATATTCTTTCTTTTCGTGTGATTAGAGCCCTGCCTTGGTTCGAACCTACGATTTACTGCTCGTAATTCGGGACTGCCACCATTGGACCACCGCTGCTCTCATCTTTTACTCTACTCTTATAGCCCTTAGCCATCCTCAATCACAATCAAAACTTTCCTCACCACATTTTCCTCATTCCTCCGCATAACAATCATGCCCATACCACGACAGCTGACTGCAAATTATAAAAAAAAATTACAGTCGATAATTCATGAGAATTACCCAGATAAAAACTGTTCAAGAGTTTTTCAAGTAGCATCATCATCATCATCATCTAATATGTCTATACTTAAGATATTAGGGAAGTCTTTAAATAACAGACTAATCTTAAATTACCTTTAAAATAGATTGTAGTGTCTCTATTTATTACCTACTGGTATATTTGGTTTTTTTTTTTTTTTTTAAAAAACGTTGCCCCACACTAGGAATTTCTCCTGTATCGTGGGTGCGTTTACAAAAATTTAAACTCACATACACAAACAGCCAGACCCGGAACAACTATATGTAGGCCATACAAATATTTGTTCCGTGCGGGGATCGAACCCACGACACGCAGCGCAGCAGTCGATCGCTCAACCACTGCGCCAACCGTGCCGTCGAATATATTATTGCAAACTTGTTTAAGAAATAGATGAAAAGATGTGGTCTACAATTCCATCTGTAATTAAAATCAAGTTTCAATAAAAATAAAAAGAAAACGCGGGGTTTTTCGCCGACTGAAGCACATGATGATTTAATTGGACGAATTAGCATATTACTTTTTTTTTCTATTTATTTGATACCTAGTTATTAAATCAAATAATCCGAGAGCATGATCAGAAAATAATTACTGTTTACAATAAAACATCGTATCGAATGTTATTAGGTAAATGAGTTAGTATTTCATTTATCAGTAGCAGCCATGGATTGGAATGGGATTTGTGACCAGTTGCTGGTAATAGGATCGCCCCCTATTATATGGGACTTAAACATGTCTGGCGATATCGTCAGCTGCCTAGCCTTTTTCCCAAACTATCTTGGGGTCGCTTTCCAGTCTAACTGGATGCAGCCCAGTACTAGTATTTTACATGAAGCGACTGCTTATCTGACCTCCACAACCCAGTAACTGGGTAATACGATACCCCTAGGTAAGAGTGGATGTCAGACTTTTGGCTTCTGACTACTTTTAACGACTGCCAAAATCAAATGACAGCCGGGACCAACGGCTTAACGTGCTTTCCGAGGCACGAAGGAAACTTGGTTTGTAATTATGGTCACCCATCCACGGACCAACCTGGGGAAGTACGGCTTAACCTTTAAGATCGACTTGTGCGGCTTGTATTATTTAGCCATGAGCTCCTCCTTAACTGGCCCCATAATGGCATCTATAAATGTGGGTGAACTATAAGGTACACATCTGCCTACCCTTCGTTGATTACAGGCGTGATGTTATATCATCTAATGTATAGTAACAATGTCGACTACTCAGCTCGTCACCGAACAACCTGCACATGAGTCATCGAGCAAGAAGCGTACTACCAAAAACCCAGAGGCTATTAAATAGGTGACGTCAGCTTAACGGCCATAATATCTACTGTAGGTCATGATATACCATAAACAATGAAATAGCTATTAGTAATAGAATTTTGTTCTTTTTAAGAGCGTTTTTTTTTTTTTTTTTGAATGGCATCTCGCAGTTCAACCTATGAGGTTGTCGTCTGCTTAACCGGACTATCCTGTGGGTGCCTTTAGAGTAAGGCCTCCAGCCAGGGCATAAAAACTTACAAAATAAGCGACTGCACGCTAAGGGCACCCCCTGTGGGGTACGAACCTCGGCTTAGGGCGTCGCTGGGGGAGGACTGCATGGGGACAGGCTGGATCTGAATGGTATCATTATTTAGGGGCTGATTTAAAACTACTGGCACAGCATCGCGGGCTGGCTCGAGCGAGGGTCGGGGAGGGCATGGACCGGGACGTCGCGACGGACCTCGACGGCGAGGTCGGAAAGACGGCGGTTTGAGTCGGAACTTTTTAAGAGTGCTAGTCTCTTTGCTACTCTCCTGGAGGAGGGTGATAGCATCATCTGGAGTGACGAGGGTTTTTTTAAGAGCGTTTATACCTTACGGCATTTCATACAAACTTTCAAGTCCTTACTTTCCGAAATGACGGAACCGATTTTAATGAAACTTCTTACGCGTAAACAGAATAAAAAAAGGTCTAAAAAGTTACAAAAAACAAAAAATAGTGTTACTTGGAATATTTGTTAGGATCAGAAATTTCCAAGTATCTTTTTTTTTAAAAGACTTTTCGAAAATGTTTTAATAACTTTTTAGATCAATGTATACTGCTTATGCGTATTAAGTATCATTAAAATCGGTTCAGTCATTTCGGAAAATAAGGATTTAAAAGTTTGTATGAAATGCCATAAGGTGAAGTAAAGTAAAGTAAAATTTATTTGCATAAATTGTAGGTACATAAAATAAGGTGTAATAAAAAATAAAATTGGTGAGCCTTGTACAATTTACCATAAATTAGGCATGCAAACATTAAAGAAAATAACTTAATTGAAATAATGGTTTCGAGTTAAAGTAATAGTCGGTTAATATTGCATTCAACATAAAAGAAAACATAATTTTAAAATCTACTAACTGGAATAAAATCATACAAATTTAAATAATGAGATCATTAGGTATGTTAATATTAATTAAAATATACAAAATCGGTTAAATTAAAACAAAGATATCATTTAGGTATATCAGTAATAAAATAAATCATATAAAATCAGCATAAATGAAGACGCTCTTAAGCACACATTCAATTGTGATTCAAACAACTCTCGTGCATATCATAGAATCTGAAAGGTTGCCGTCAAAATCTAGTGCCAGCCAATTTTATACAACCATTTAATAAATTTTGACATATACTGGTATTCAGCAGCATCCGGTTAGACTGGAAGCTGACCCCACTATAATTAAGTCGTTGGGAAAAAAATAGGCAGAGGATGAAATCTTGACATGATGGTATGTCAAGATTTCATCCTCTGCCTATTTTTTTCTTTTATCTCGGAATGGTTACTAGAACTGGAGTATATACTTGCTTTTGTTTTAAGGAATACCTAAAGGGGCTTCAAAATACATTTCGACTTTAAGAAAATGTTATAAAAGCCGTACGTACTGCCACACTGCACTTCTTAACTTTTGTTGTTAAAGATATCGAATCATTTTGATGTTTTAAATTTTTTAGATAGTTCCGTTAGCGCGCAGCAACAAAATAGCGTATATTCCCAGTCACCCCCGCGGGGATTGCCACCGGAGGCAAATGGGAATAAAAAATTCCCAGTCGCCACCGGCGGTAACTGGGAAGTCATTGCCCCCACTTCAGTTTCGCTGTACATTGCTTTCTCCATCGTAGGGAATAAAAGGATGAGGTAATTTAACCTAAACAAATATAGATAAATTGGGCCTTAAATTAAATGTGCACCTGCATGTCCTGTGTGCTATGTTTTATTTTATAGATTTTATTTGTATGGTGTACTTATTAAAGAATATTCTCTTTGGTGTGTATGCACCTTATCTTTACAAAGAATAAAACTAAATCACTTCCCGCTGTCTAGGTCTGTACGCTTAGATCTTTAAAGCTACGAATTTTGATGCGGTTTTTATCAATAGACAGAATGATGCAAGAGGAATCGGAAGGTTTATTATTATGTACTAGCTGTCCCGCGCAACTTCATCTGCGCCACATTTTCCCCGTTTCCGCAACATTTTTCATTGCTGCTCCGCTCCTATTGGTCGTAGCGTGATGATATATAGCTTATGTCCTTCTCCAGGTTGAAATCTATCTTCTTGCCAAATTTCATTAAGATCCGATCAGCCGTTTAGTCGTGAAAAGGTAACAAACAAACAAACAAACGGAGTGACATTCGCATTTATAATATTAGTATGGATAATTTCTCCCTAAAAAACACATTGAAAATTCCACGTAAACGAAGGCGGTGAGCAGCTAGTGTATCATAAAATGCACTTGAAACTTCTGATGATAATATCGGTTGACAGAAATATCGAAGGCTTAGATAATATTGTCATTTATGACGTGTTACTAATGCCACTACTTCATGCTGTAATCTAACACATCACACATATTGCTGAGCTGTGTCGTCAAAATTGCAATGACTTAGCATAACCGCCTACTTTGGAATCAAATTGTCAACTTATTACATACTAGCTGTGCCCGCAACTTCGTCCGCGTGAAATTTAACAAAAAAGTTATTTAGTTTTTTTTTTTTCGTTTTTGAATTTTTGTTTTAGTAAGTATTTGTTATTCGTAAATAGAAGGAAGTAGCTTAAGTTACTCCTTATTACATCAGCTATCTGCTAGTGAAAGTCCCGTCAAAATCGATCCAGCCGTTCCAGAGATTAGCCGGAACAAACAGACAGACATACGGACCAGACAGACAGATGTTGTACAAAGCGGTTACAAACAGACACTTCAATTTTATTTATTTGAATAGATGATATTGACATAGCTATGTTTCGTTCGTGAGTTATTTTAGGTTATTTTACTGAATATATTCAGGTCGGCCATAACTTCACGCCTGTAATCCTAGAAAGCTTAGCCAGAGGCGTACCTAATAGACCCACATTTCACCAGTTATATTTAAATCCAATGTAGGTAATAGGGGAGGAGCCTTTTGCCATCAGCCGGGCACAGAACTAGACTTCGTGACAGCTACTGAGAACTGTATGGTGATAAAAGTCAATAACGGTTTGTCCGATACGACCAAGACCAATGAGGCAGCAGATTTAGCACTACCTGGTGGCATAATTGGAAAACCTAATCACACTCGACCCCCAGGCGTTTATCATCATCATCATCATCAGCCTATAATGTTCCCACTGCTGGGACACAGGCCTCCTCTCTATGAGTGGGAGTGGGCTGTAATCCACCATGCGGGCCCAGTGCGGGTTGGTAGATGTCACATGTCTTCGAAGTTTTAGTTCTAGGACATGCCGGTTTCCTCACGATGTTTTCCTTCACCGTTTTCGAGAGCAGAGGTGATGAAATAAATTACACAAAGTAATGTGCCTGCCTGGGTTCGAACCCACGGCTTACTGCTTGTAAGTCGGGGCTGCCACCACTGGGCCATCGCTGCTCAGGTGTTCGCTATCAGGAAACACAGACTCCGACCGGATATCCACTTCTTAGTATGGAGTTTGTATTCAAATAGATTAATTACATGACGTATGACGTTATTGTTCAAATCATAATCCTCAATTGTTTTATGTCACAAACCACTGAAGTTATGATTATAGAACAAAAGACAATCACAGAACAGGACAATGACATTAAGCAAATGTTGTCATTGACCCAATTAAGTGATCTCATGAAAATTGTCATTTCCTGGGTTCGATTTCCTCAGGATTTTTTTTTAAGTATCCCGTAGTCATAATTTCTGCTGTCAATAGGCTCGCCCCCATTACATGGAACATTAGCATAACATAACAGCACGCTTGTAATCCCTGAAGGGTTAAGCATGCAGGCATGTCCTCTGTTATACGGGGCGAACCTATAGCCATCAACTGGGCACAAATCCAGACTCCATGGCTGCTGATTAGGGTACTGAGAAATTTCTGATGGATAAACCAAATATCACTTAGCAGGCAGTCAAAACGGGACATGGAATTTTAGCATCTTATCCTAATAATAAAGCTGAAGAGTTTGTTTGTTTGCTTGAATGCGCTAATCTCAGGAACTACTGATCCGATTTAGAAAATTCTTTTAGCGTTAGATAGCCTATTATCGAGGAAGGCTATAGGTTATATCATCATACTACGACTAAAAGGAGCGGAGTAGCAATGAAAAATGTTGCGAAAATAGGGAAAATGTGACGCAGACGAAGTTACGCGGGACTGCTAGTACCTAATGAAATATAGGTGTAGACACAATCTATACGTAACTTCACCTGGATTACAGGCGTGATGTCTTGAGTCGAAGTCGTGTCAAAAAATTGTATTTTTTGACAATGGCAACATCAATAAACCACAGACTGATTTAACCACAAGTACACTCGCGGATAGAAAGAGAAATCGTGAGATAGCGCGGTTAGGCAATGTAGCTCAGTAATTGTTCGTGTCGACATAGTTCGACTTGTGTGCCTGACAGTACGTCGTTATGATTTTATCTGTGGAAGATAGTTGCATTGATATCATTGTTGAAATAATTTCACGTTGATACCTAATTCAGCTCACTGACGATGGACGGGCAATTATCGTGGAGGATAAAATAATAAATGTTGAAGGCAAAATAATTGTAGCTAGTATTTTATTGATTTGGTTGGCAAGACAATAGTGCTTTACTTTCGAAAAAAACATAGCATGTTTCTCTATTATTTGTATTTATTTCAATGGCAGTCTCAGTACGTTTTTTTTTTTACATAATAAGACTGAAAATTAGATTAGTTACGAATAAATATTTTTAATCTTTCTGAGCATAATTTTCAATGAGTGTTATGGTCTAAGAACATGAGAACTATTCAATTTCCCTGATTACAATAATAAATCATCCAATCCAGTAGTTTGACTGACTCTGATAACAGTTAGGTAATTAGGGCATAAATACCTCAGCAATAAGTTTGTAATATAATTTTAAGATCACGGAATTCCGAGGCAAAAAGAGTGGTGTTGAAATTCCTGCGTGTCAATTTGCGGTATTACAGCTCCGCAACGGAAAAACCATAAAACATTGTTTAAAAAAACAGCGCGTGGAGTCCCTCCACGTGGAAGAAGTGAAACTTCGTAATTCTACACGCATGCGTTCTAGTGCCACGCATTCACTCTCGTTATTTTATTGAGCTTCTAAATAACACTTTGTTGTTTTCTTGTTGTATTATTTTATTACATAATTATTACATATTTATCGAGGTTATTCTACTCCTTGCAATTGAGCGAAGGCTGGTCACACCGAAGAGTCGAATGCATGACTGCACGCCATCTTGCATACCTAGTAGAACTACGTAGTCACAAATCTTGTAATACTGCCATCTCTTAGTGAGCTTTAGAAAATATATCCCCTCCATGGTAGCGTTAAACTTGTTGGAAGTCGCATAAGAAGTTTCACTTCAAAAAACACTGTTTTTGATATTTGTTTTGTCTTTTGACATAATATATTATTATTGTGTGTTTTACTTGTGGTATTGATGTGGTACACTAATATTCAAACGAATAGTTGCGAGTGAACGAATTAGTGTTTTTTATAATGATGAGCTACAATATTGCATTCAGCCGTAATTGCTATTGCATATTCCGATTAGGTAAAGAGATAAATTATCTGAACGCAGCTTAAGTCGTCCTAATATCTAGTTGTCAAACAGAATAAGACTTGTAGGTACCTATCCTACAGACTCCAAACAGGTACATTAAAATTGACGTCACACCTAGGGAAAATCCTTGTTCCCGACCCTGTGGAATTTTTAAAGCACCTTGTATTACAAGAACTGGTTGGACTATTCAGCAGATGACGTCACTTGTACTACCTGTGGTATTTAAGCTGGCATTGAAGAATTTCTTGTTAAATAAATTATAAGACATGGTGTGTAGGATAGTAAGGCCAAAGCGTTATTCATGTTGAATGCTGTACTTTATAAACAAAATCCTTTGTTTATAAAGTTAAACTAGCATTTTAGCCTTTATTGTGTTAGGCATAGAGGTAAATTGGCAGAATTTGGTATGTGACGCACTCAGTCAACGTCACAATCCCTACGTCAGTTCGATTGGTCACGTCCGTCAACCGTCTTGGTTGATTATTGGGCAAATTGATATGAAACTAGACAATACACTATATTAGTTCTTTTATGATACAAAAAGAGTTGTGGTGCATCCTAATAATACTATAAATGTGATGTATGGATCTTTGATACTTTTTTACGCAAAGACTACAGAATGGGTCTGGATGAAATTTGGCACAGGGATACATATCAGTCTGTAATACACATAGGATTCTTTTGGGTCTAATTCAATAAAAAGGAATCAATATTTTTTTGTGACCAACACGATTATCTAAAATATTTGCGCGCGAGCGGTGACAACCGACTGGCAGAGTGGCGACGGCACCACGCAAATCTGTTGGCATTTATCGCTGTAGGTATGGCCGAGTGAAGGAGGCCTGGCCGTGGCTGTACAATTGCATTTTTTTCTAATTTTAAGTCTGGATTGGTGCTAATGGTTTTCAACATACAACAGGCACTGATACTGAAAGCTTTGCATAGGCGTCAGATTTTCGCATTTGAGCCAGCAAGTTCAATTATCAAAAGCATACTAGTGGAAGGGGCCCCCAGCCACGTTAGTAGAGGGCCTGTGGACGGTGAGTAATGGTATAGCTCACCGTCCGACTTATGACGATAGGCCGTGTCTACGGCGTGTTCGTGTTCCACGCGCGCCTCAAGGTCAATGTCAGCAAATCGGAAGGGTTCCGAGAGGGCCGATGCCTGCCAGGGCTGCGGGACTGTTTGAAAGAGATACCGTGGCCCTGGTACAGTACCTACTTAGAAACGATTAAAGTGTAATCAGTTCTTAAAGGTTATAATCGATGTTAATAACAGAAATTACAGGTAATTGACGGATATGCCGGTTACCGGCAACTTTGATCAACGCTCACATATTATTGCTAAAGTGAACAAGCATATATTTTTTGAAGGATATAAGTTTTTAGCTGGTATGGTCACTAACACTATCAGTAATACTGGAAACGGGATAGCTACAATCGAGGGAACTAAAAACAAATAGTAAACCTGGTAAATATTCCGTTTCAAGTATTATTGATACTTTTTGAATTAATTGAATGACATGAGATGTCAAATCAATGAAAACAATGAGTCTGTAAATTGACATTGATTTAATGCATCAATGTTGCTTCACTTTTTATTGTTCGTTGAATAGTTGACCGTTGGGGTAAATGTTCTTTTGAGTGGAAACTGTAAATAATTGGCATCGCTCGTTACGTGGAAATATGATCTGATTGGGGTGTCTGGTAGTAGCCAAAAGTGGGACTGAGTTGAAAAGGCCTGTGTTATGCCACGCCATTTAACTCGATCCTCGACTAGTCTCATCCAGCAGTTACCAGGCATACTCCTTGTATGGTCGCTCCAACAACGCTGAGGACATCTCATCAAACTTTTCCGGAATCACGATCTCCAATTAAGAACATGTGTACCCGGTCATCAATTCTACGGAAAGCTTCTTCTTCTTAATCTTTTTATTCTCTTTCGTTCATTTTTCATCAATTTATCGTGTGGTTTTATGTTGCCCATGGGCTTCTGACTGAAATATCTTTCAGACATGCTGGTTTCCTCACGACTAGCTAAAGTGGCAACGATTCTTATGTATACCGAACCCTTCCCACTTCAACTGACTTATTCTGCAAGCTATTTTAACTATTATGTTGGTTTAAGCATATCAGGTTACTAAAGCGACGGCAGGGAGGAAGAGAAAGGGCCGCCCTTGAGCAAGTGCCTTAGTGGGCCCGCTATGACGCACTACAGACTGAGATTAGGTTTCACAACAGTATTGCTGGTCGTTACAATGGGGGGCACAAGCAGCACTAAACGAAACGAGACGTAACGTAAATACTTCGAACTTAAAATTAAAAATACTCGGTTCACTTCATACAAGGTGTTGTTTTGCATTCACGTCAAAATTCAGGAGGTTGTCACAAAATACATAAATAATCAATTAAAATTACGGTACCTAGTTTATTATTAAAAAACGCGTTTTTTTTTTGTTATTTAACTTTGTTAGTATATCAGAATGGGGGTTATTCTGAAATACTACTTCAGTCAATAAGAAAAAAAAATGAAAATTACCAACTTATTTTATTATTGATTCGGGTCCAGAATAATCAACAGCCAGTATAACCGCGCTTACTCAAATACGAATAATCTCAAACGTTTATTCGATAATTTTTTATTCCCTATACCACGTTATGGGGGTTATTCTGAAATACTGACACAATAAACAACCAAAAAAAATCAGCGTTGATCAATAACTCACTAGGAACCGTAATTTATATTGATTACTCATCTCCAATTAACCTCCTGAATTTTGACGAAGATGTAAAACAACACCTTGTAGAGCAAGAATCAGACGGACCGCGTTTAAAACACGGGTGGTTCACACTTACCGATTTCCGTAAATAAGAAAAAAAAATAAAAATTACCTACACATTCTATGATTGATTCGGAACAAGAATCATTAGCTTAGTTACCTCCTTGAATTTGACGAAGATGCAAAACAACACCTTCTATTTTCATGATTGTAAAAAAATGAAATATTTGTACGCCGATACTCACGACTAAGCATTATTGGACTCAAACGATGTTTTTAAACAAATAAAGAATTCTTATCTTATCTTATAAAAGACATTCATCATTTACTTGACAGTTTAACACTTCGATAGTGAAAAATGCATTTTATGTTTGATATCACTAGTGTACATGTCATATCCTCATAAGTACCTATTACACAATTTAGTTATTCTCAATTCTGACGTTATATTTTTCTTTACAGAATCTCTGATTGGTATAATTGATTTTACCTAATTGACAAAAAACAATACTTTTTCCTGAAAGATAATATGAGACCGTTATGAACATAGCAATTAGTAAACAATTAAATAATTTTTACAGGCAATTAAAACACGTGATGCTTTGCGATTTTGTTGTGAACTACATAACTCTATTATACATATAATTTGCATTCGCAAAAAAGCGGGATTTTTATGACGCGCACTGTTGGGTTTTAGAAACTGGTTTTTAATAGGATCATTTTTGCCGCATTTCATAACACGTGTATAAGGTTCTTTTATTAGATTAGATAGATAGATATAATACTGTACTCTGGGGTGCAACTGAGAAATACCTAATTGAAAAATCCAAAGACCGTCCTAGGAATCGAATCTGGGGGCCTACTCTCTAAGCACGAAATCCGTAGTTTCGGCCGAAGTTACGATAGTTTCCTACTCCGTATTACTTACGGACATGAGATTCGTTAGGGGCCCGAACTAAAAATGAACGAAAACACGATTGGACAGTTGTCCTTACTCCCGATGTGTTTTCAAAACTCGTGTATTCGAAAATATTAGGGAGTTGGGTACATTTCGAAGTATAAAGGTAGTTACGGACGGACCCGTATTTTCGTTGATGGACTTAGAGAGTAGACCCCCTGGGACGCCATGCTTAGTCGTGGTGCTTGCGAACACTAGACGAAATTTTAAACAAATTTAACTGTCTCATGCAGTTCTAATGGACCTCGTAAAACCGAGATAGATTTAATTAGTTCAGAGAAGGCCAACAAGTTGTCAAGCTTTATTTTGAAATAAAAGCCTCCACAGCATTTTAATTAAGTCTATGTGTAACAAGAAAAAAACCATACGAAATCGTCAGTGATCTGGGCAAGAATAATTTAGTTAGTTTGATACATTTTATCGGGTGTCAATCTTTTCTGATGACAATGTAATTCTTTTGTTCGTTACCGTTGTTTATTTTTTTAATAAAAGTGAGGCATTCTTATCACAACTTAAGAGTATAAATTAATTTTCTGAAAGCTAGGCAGTGTCCCAGAATACAGCCAGTGTTGGCCCATTTTGAAATCTACTATCAAAATCTTTCGTTTATATTATTAAACGCACATCTTTTATAACTTTGAAACCTTCGTGTATTAAAATAACTCAGCATCCTACTCGTACCAATTTAACAAAATAACATGATCGTGACTACTCAATATTGCTACAAAAAATCTTGCCAGTCGAACAACATTAAGAAACAACTTCTTCATCAAATTGAACCAACAAAAACAAATACTTATTAAGTATTACATACCTTTTTCAGACGCATCTCACAAAAAATAAAGCAATATATTCCGATCACTAATAACCAACAGATTCACCTTGAACTTAAAAACTGCACCAATTATTCACCGCACGCAATTTCTGCGCAAAACCTGAATACCCGCTGTATGAAAAAATAAGTAAACAATCCATCGTATTAAATTCTGCGAGTACAAAAATATCGGGCTTAAGGATGACACTATAATATAATTTGTCTGTTTTATAGCTTATTGATTTATCCATCAAGCGAAAAACATACAAAAACATGTCGATAATAATAAGAAAAATCCCGTCAGAAAAACAAAACGCATCGCAAAAAAAAAAAAAAAAATGGCGTACCTCAGGTCAGTGACAGTCAAAAAATCCCTTCACTCAGGTTTTCCTACATACATCACTTACGTCACGATCGATTGTGCGAAAACGTCAACACTAAACTTTAATTTGACAATAACGTACACCACGCACGACGGCCGAACCAACACTGCACTCGCTGCTGGCATTGCTAAATGCGCCAACGCAGAATTACAACACCAAGTTTACATTGAACTTTAATTCCGGCCCACTTTTCCTTCTACTACCTAATGTTATACACATCCAGAGGGGCATGGAAGGTCTTAGTACACTGGTGGTTTTTATACGCAATGATTTGGCTCATTATAGGGCGGTCTAAAGGCTTTGATAGGGTTCAGTGACTCTCAAAGTTGCCATATCAGGGGAAATCCGAATGCAGTTCACTTTGCCAAGTTACCAGGTCATGGCTGTGTTGCCTATGCGGATTTGAAGGGAAAATGTGTTTGAGTTCTAGGATTTGGCAATAACGGGTAATAATTTAGTTAGTTGGTAAATTATAATACAGGATAGTCGAGGATGGTTTTATTTACGTACAAATTTTCTAATGACGGCATAAACGTAACCACACCAACAAATTCAATCACAATATTACCAGCTTTGCAAACATTGGGAATTCCCTAGAAGAAAACCCAATAACTATTAGTCTGAAATGGCACTCGAAACCAGAATTTCAAAGTCATCAAGTTTCCAATTAATAGTTGCTTGTTCAAAGTCCATGCAGGCACCAGGCATCCGCTGTCGTCGGTACACAGCTTAATTCAGGATTTTAAAATCAGGTTCGCACTTTGTATAGGCACCTTTATAAAACGATGAGATAAAACAAGATGAGCCTAAGTACATAAATATAATAAAAACAGAGCCTCGAATTACAGATATTGTTGAAAAAAGAATCTTGTTTTTCTCGTCTTTCAAAATCGTCAGCATTTTTACCATAAAACGCAACGGATCGTTTAACAGTTTGAGCACATTACTATTCCACGTGTTCCACTAATTTATGGACTTTTTGGTGTTGACTGCATTGATATGAAAACAAAAAAAAAACGCATTGTATTTTTAGTTATTTACTAGCTGTCCCCGGCATGCGTTGCAAACCACTTTTTACCTACCCTATCTACCTACCTACCCTACCCTACCCTACCTACCTACCTAAACTACACACATCAAAAGTGTCTAGGGATCAAGCATTTTTATGCGGATTTCTTGAGATTGAGATGTGGCTTTGTAATAAATTTATGATTTTATAAATTTATATGGATCCTTTTTGGTGCATTTCATAATTTGAATCAGGAACTGTGAATCAAATTCGAGTAAAAGATGAAAATCAGCTGTCAATATTTTCCCTATAAAAACATACAACGCATTGAAGACATTATTAGTGCTACTGTTTCCCTACTACTGATTAAAACCAACGTTATTATGGAGCGGCGACGTCATTTAAGCAGGGAAGAAATGCTCAGAGCCGTGGGAATTATAGAAGCTGGTTCCCGGCAACGTACTGTGGCTTTAGCTCTGAATACAAGTCAGAGTGTTATCAGTCGACTTTGGACACGTTACCGAAGCACTGGTACCGTGGCTGAGCGCCATGGAGGACGGTATCGCTGCACCACACGGAGACAAGACCGATACATTCAAATCTTAACTCGAAGAGCTCCAACAATAACCGCCATGATGTTAGCCGTGAGGCTTCATCACTCTTCAGGGAACTTAATTAGCGACCAAACAGTCAGAAACCGCTTGCATGAAGTGAACCTTCATTCCCGAAGACCGCTACGGGTACCACCTATAGCAATGCACAATCGTAGGATTCGATATCAATGGGCTCTTGAACACAGAAATTGGGCAGAAGAACAATGGCGTTTCGTGTGCTTTTCTGATGAGTCTCGTTTTGGTATGAGACCGGATACAAGACGTATACGACACTGGAGAGAACCCCTGGACGCCAACAGCGATTAAAATCCTGCCAGGAAGTCCATCCTTATAGTGGTGGAACCATCATGGTATGGGCGGGTATTTGGATCGGCGGAAGAACTGAGTTGATTTGGATCAGAGGCAACCTCAACGCTCAAATTTATGCTGAGACGATTGTATCAGACGTCATCGTTCCTCTACAAGTGCAAATCGGTCCCTTATTTCAGTTAATGCATGATAATGCACGACCGCACACCGCAAGAGTTGTAAGACAGACTCTCGCCGCAGCTAACATCAATGTCCTGCCCTGGCCTGCTCAGTCGCCAGACTTGAACCCGATTGAGCATGCATGGGATATGCTACAGAGAAGAGCTCTGCCGAATATGGAGGGTATCCAGTCGCAAGAAGACCTTTTTTTGTTGTTGCAACGAACATGGGCGGCCATTCCACAGCGTGATTTGGATGAACTCATTTTGAGTATGCCAAACCGATGTTCTTGTGTTGTTAGTGTTCGCGGTAGAAACACGGATTATTAATTGTTTAAGTTACCCAATAAAATTTTAAAGAAAACTGTTATTTCAGTCTTTTTTTCGAACTTTAATGTTAGTGGTTCAAATGTCAAAAATCCCTTTATTAGAAAATGGCAAATTTCTTTATTAATGCAAAGGTGACTTGGTTTATCGTTACTGTGACAAACGAAAACACTTTATTTGATGAATCCTTAAAGAAAATTTTAATTAATATCAATCAGGAGAAAAGTTATTGCAAAAATATATGTTGATCCCTAGACACTTTTGATGTGTGTACATACCCTAACTACCCTACCCACCTACCTACCATACCCTACCCTACCCTACCTACTATTCTACCAACAACCAACCTACCCTACCCTACCTACCTACCTACCATACCCTACCCTACCTACCTACCCTACCTACCTACCCTACCTACCTACCCTACCTACCTACCCTACCTACCTACCCTACCTACCTACCTACCCTACCCTACCTACCTACCTACCCTACCCTACCTACCTACCCTACCCTACCTACCTACCCTACCCTACCCTACCCTACCTACCTACCCTACCCTACCTACCTACCCTACCCTACCTATCTACCTACCCTATATACCCTACCTCCCCTACCCTGCCCTACCCTACCTCCCTACCCTACCCAACCCTACCCTACCTACTTATCTATCTACCCTACCTACCCTACCTACCTACCTACCCTACCCTACCTTTCTCACCTTTTAAACCTTCCCTGGACTACGACAAACATTTTAAAACCAAAATCAGCTAAATCGGCCCAGCCGTTCTCGAGTTTTAGCGAGACTAACGAACAGCAATTGATTTTTATTTATATAGATAGATAGATAGATGTTGTTTAACTCAGAGATAGCAACTCGCGGAGTAGCTCGTGGCTAAATAAGAACAGCCGGTATTTGCCGAGGTCGGTCCGTGGATTGGTGACCATAATTACATACCGAGTTTCCGGCAGTCATTTGTAGATGTTTGACAGTCTTTACGAGTAGTCAGAAGTCAAAAGTCTGAAATCCAGTCTTACCAAAGAGTATCGTATTACTCAGTTACTGGATGTGGAGGTCAGATAGGCAGTCGCTTCATGTAAAATACTGGTACTCAGCTGCATTTGGTTAGACTGGAAGCCGACTCCAGGATAGTTTGGGAAAAGGCTAGGCAGATGATGATCCAAAGTTTTGACACTGCAAAATTTACTTCAAATGAAAAAGATTAAAAAATATATGTAATTGGAATACAATGCTTATTACAAAATAACAAACGTACCCCATCAAAAGTCACCAGACAAGTGACGCTAATAGTTTTGACGGAACCACAAACAGCTGTTCAAACGCTGTTCTTATTGACTAGTTAGTCAGGAATAATATTACTGTCCACGAGGAAAGCGACATTCAATACTTTATCCAGTAGCCATTTTCTGGTGTGAAACAAATGTTTTATCATGTAAATTAACTTGAAATACAATTAAGTCTTATTTAGTCAGATGTGATGCATACCAATGGTATTGTCAAGTTCGATGTTTACCGCTTGACAGCTAGGTTAGGTACCGAAATTGTTGTGGCCTTCATTTTTTTGGTTATTTCGTGTGCTTATAGGGAACTGAAGTATTTACCTCTTGTTATGTGCTACCAGTGCTACTGACAGTTTATACTTCTTAGTATAAATTATAGTGTGAGGGCCTAATAAGGCACATAGTTTAACACTGGTATTCTTACACCCAGCGACATTCGGCTCAGGCGCAAAATATCTCTTTCGCAAAATGTCTACTGGTAGTAAAATGTCTCTTTCTCATAATGTCGCTTTCGCAGAATGAATCCTTCTCAAAAGGTCGCTTTCTCACAATGCCTCTTTCGCAGAATGTCTCTTTCACAAAGTGTCGCGTTAGTAACTTGCCTGGTTTAAAAAATTGTTGTTTTTTTTTAATATTTCTTGTTCTTGGTTGGTTCTGTTCTGTTCTGTTCTTTGTTAATACTTTTTGGCAACGTTGTAAATTCGACTTTTTAAGTACAATCAAAAATAAAAACACTTTTATTATGAGTTCTTTACAAAATCTGAGTGGTATAGTACGTTAAACATTTTTTTTTTTAAGTCATTTATTATAAAAAGGAAAAAAATCATATACGTCTTCAATTACAAAAGAAAAAGGAAACACATTGTAAGTCTTCAATTACAAAAAAATGGAAACAAATCATAACTCTGCCCAGCAGAGTCAGACTCGACGACTGAATATCTTGTAAAACTTGTAAACATTTAATAAGAAATTGGAAAAAAAACCCTTTTTTTAAACCAGGCAATTTTTTTTCTAAGTTTCTAACGCGACATTTTTCGAAAGAGACATTCTGCGAAAGAGGCATTGTGAGAAAGCGACCTTTTGAGAAGGATTCATTCTGCGAAAGCGACATTATGAGAAAACGACATTATGAGAAAGAGACATTTTACTACCAGTAGATATTTTGCGAAAGAGACATTTTGCGCCTGAGCCCCACATTCTAAGAGCCAAAACAACAATGAAATTGAATTTGCCATGACAACAGTTAAAACACGCACCAAATCGTATGCCTAGAATTTTTTGGCCGCAATTGGCGGATCTTCGAATAAGGTACTTCCTCCAGCTACCTATCTTTGTCAAACCCATAGTTGTATCCTGCTTCAATCAATGCTTAAGATGTCTTATCTCACTTTAGTCAATGTTAAAGATGTCTATAGTAAGTAGATTTCCCGTACTTCAAATTTGACAGATGAAATGTAGGCGTTTACTATGTCAATTAATAAAAAAAAATACTATGTCAATTAATGAGGAGCTCGTGGCTAAATAATAACAGCCGCCAGGGTCGATCTTTAAGGTCAAGCCGTGCTTGCCGAGGTTGGTCCGTGGATGGGTGACCATCATTACATACCGAGTTTCCTCCGTGCCTTCGAAAGCACGTTAAGCCGTTGGTCCCGGCTGTCATTTGTAGATCTTTGACAGTCGTTACGAGTAGTCAGAAGCCAAAAAAAAAGTCTGACATCCAGTCTTACCAAGGGGTATCGTATTACCCAGTTACTGGGTTGTGGAGGTCAGATAGGCAGTCGCTTCATGTAAATTACTGGTACTCAGCTGCATCCGGTTAGACTGGAAGCCGACCCCAAGAGAGTTTGGGAAAAGGCTAGGCAGATGATGACTATGTCAATTAATAAACAAACAGGGCGGAATGTAGGCTAAGAATACCAGTGTTAGTCATGAACTGAACAGAATAGAATATGGGTGTTAGTCTTAATATAGTCCATTTTTTGTAAATATTTATTTTGTATTTTTATTTAAGGTTTTTCTTTTAAAAAAATGTGCAAATATTACATTTAATTATAATAAGTAAGTGTGCATCACTGCATTGTATGTAATTGTATAGCTGTATATAGACGAAAAGTTCTTAGTAAAGCAAAATAGGAAATCTCAGATTCTTGTAACATAAAATCATCAGCAAACAAAACTTTCTAATTTATTTATAAGAAATTACCACATTTCCTTGTTACCAACAGATGCGTTTGCAAATTAACATATATGGGAAGCACATATGTTAATTTGCAAACGCATAACTGAGCAGCTATAAAGGACGTCTGTCCCCATCTCTCAGGTATCTTACCAGGTGTAGTCGGCATTTTGGGTGACTGGAAAGCTCCCTCTTCACAGAAGAAGTTCTTAGGTCATGCGAACTGCTCCGAGCAATATCTGTAGTCAGTCTGTTTGTTCTTTACTCGAGAGCCCGATATGAAAACTAATAAACTTAATTTTCCGCTTAGACAGCAGCAGTCTGATATATTCACCGAAAAATGAATCGATGTAACAAATTTTGTGACAAAGGAGGGGTAGATTATTATAATAACACATGCCAGAACACCTGGTTTCGGATATTTTCGAAGAAAGCGGAATATGGCTTCCGTAAATTGGAAGAAAATTGAAAAGGGCTCTGTGGATAATAGAATTTTCCGTTCATTCGAAAAAACAGGCTTGACTTTGGGCCTACTTACAAGATGATTGTTGGAAAAGTATGAGAAGCAGCGTTTTTCGTAATTCTTTATTTACTAGTCCATTAAAAACTACTTTATTTGTCACTTTGGTGTGGTATGACTGCACACATTATGTAGTTGGATATCATTAAAAGGATAGGTAGATGATGAAAGTTTGGGATATTTTAATGGACTATGCTAAAGATGATTTGGCTAAAGAGGGTGACTATTACTGCGATGATAATTTATAGAGGAGTACTTATGGAAGATTAGTTATTATCATATTATGTTAAATTAGTTAATGAGTAAAGTAATTAAAAGAATACACCAGTTTAAATGTATTAAAATAAGTAAGTTAAGTTATCAAAGAAAAACTAGTTAAGTGTATTAACTTTATTAAAATTAGCTAAGTAACTTGAAATAATGTTAAAGTAATTAGTACGAAATAGAAGGCTTTTTTATTTAATTTATTTATGGAAGAAGAAGAAGAGTTCGATAGGTCTATCTTTAGGGTAAGCCGTGCTGCCTAGGTTGGTCCGTGGATGAGTGACCGCCCATTACATACCGAGTTGTCTCCGAGCCTCGGAAAGCACGTCAAGCCGTTGGTCCTGACTCATTCCCGAGTCATTTGTAGATCATTGATTAGTAAGTGACCTGAACGTCCGACTACCAGTCTTACCTAGGGGTATCGTAGTAACCAGTCGCTCCATGTAAAATACTGGTATTCAGCGGCATCCGGTTTGACTGGAAGCCGGAAGCCGACCCCGCTGATTGGGAAAAGGCTAGACATATGGTGGTGATGGTGGAAGAAGAAGACTTATTAAAGAAGAAGACTTATTGAAGAGTTATTAAAGTGGTATAAGGGCGGGAGATCATGATGATTAACATGATGTGGTGTGTTGGACTGTAGCCTGTCTGAGCAGACTTAAAGATAAAAAAAGAAACTCACAATTTCTATAAAAAATGGTATTCTGAATATTTATAAATAACTTCTTAATAAAAAGCACATGTCCACGTTTCATAATATTTTATTTTTAGCAACATTATTCAATTTCATCGGTTCTTTTGTGGTGGAGAGATTTTTTTGCATTACAGACGTAGGTTGAAGTAATCATTTTTTCCCATTCAAAATATTTGTAAATAGGAAAAAAATATCCAAGTTTCATAAAATTTATTTTTAGCAACCAATAATATTTAGGTTTTCTTCGGTGGTGAGGTATTTTGACGTAAATTGGTCGGATATTTTTCATACCCCCGATGATTGAAAGAGAAAATAGTCTGAGAGCCGTAAAAAAATATTTTCATGTCACCCACTACAGGAGCAAAATCGACACAGATTGAAAAATAACCGAATAGGGGATCGGACTGGGTAAAGAAAACGACATTCTATTTTGTCCGTCAGACAGGTAATACAAAAATATTAGACACGTATTTTTTGTTTTATCAAAATATCAAAAAATGACTTAGTTAAAACTCATTAAAGCTGGAGAGTGGGGGCTTACTACGTCGCAAGTAGGTATAAAACTTACCTACATGTGACGTCATGCGCCATTTCAACTCAAAATATCTCCGTAATTTTATGACCACGTGAAAAAAGAAAAAATACGTGTCCAATATTTTTTAATAAACTACCCGACGGACAAAGAAAAAAAAAATAGGATTATCCCCTATTATATTTTTGCTTCTAGAGTGAAAAATTAATAAATCCGTAATCACTAACGATTAAAGCCGTATACAGACATTGCGAGGCATGCGCCGCGAACAACGCACAGCGAATGCACCGCAAGGTGTGTACAGTCAGAATCAAATGTCGGTTAACACTTATAAATATTACACCAAGTTTTGTGCTGGTCAGTGTGATCTGAAGTTATATTGTTTTGCGAATTTGTGTAACCATTGGTGAAAATGTTGTTATGTCTTTTACTCCAGTTTGTTAATATGGATCGTTCTAAAACTAAGGGGGAAACTCTTTCATGGGGTACTGTTTAAAATGTTACAATAAAATACCTCCCCACATTCTACAACTGAATGAAACGAAATTTAAATCTTGCATAAAACGCACACTATGTAGGCAAGCATATTATAAGTTGGGGGATTATATTGATGATAAAAATGCTTGGCTCAATGCTGGTCCTGCTCCACAACCATAGGGGCAATCGGAATCATCAGAATTAGAAAGTGAAGTTATTGTGAAAGCTGCAGAAGATTGTAAAAATATATTTGCATTGTATAGATTCAATCTCTTAGTATTATATAATTTCATAGCACATGTGTGAGTACCATGTACTGTAAAGCCACTATTTAATGAGTAACTAAATCTTTCATTGACGCGAAATTACCCTGGTGGTTGAGTGAATGTCATGCTCACTTAAATGTCACGCTGATGGTGGCGGGTGTGTCGGGTCGTTTAGTTCCCTTCAAAATGGTTGATTTGAATGATGGCTGATACATGCGTCATGTTCGTGAACGGGCGCTGTCAGTTGTGACTGGTCATCTCTTAGCTGCCACGGTTTATTTTAATTACTTTATTTTTTTATTACTGATTTAATCTTTTACTCTGGACGCTCTTAACTTGCCCGTATTTCTACATTGTTCTCACATATTTGTAATTCTTGACATGAATGATGTAACCAAGATTTTGTAACATATTTTGATTTAAAAGAGTGTCCATGGAGTTTCTTGCCCGTTCTTCTCCATAGAGATCTACGCTACGGAATGGGCAACTACAGTACTTTCACAAGTTATTATGCCTTGTGACTGGGACTGTAGCTTCGCGTTTTATTTTGTTTTTGTTGACTTTCAAAAGTGCCTGTAATGGTCTAATTGAAATAAATGCTTTGACTTTGACTTTGACTTTAAGACGTCTTATAATTTTGGTTATGTAAAGCGACTTTTGCTGCTGACCGTACCTTTGTATTCGTGGCGAAGCATGTGCTACGCACGTGCGAGGGCGAGCCAAAGTATGGCCGCGGCATTCGTTGTGCGCCGTTCGTGGCGCATGCCTCGCGAAGTCTGTATCCACCTTAACGGGTCATCGTCATACAATTTTTGTGATGGTGAAGGTGTCTATTGATTTGTTGTGTGGTAGCTTAGTCGTGGATAATTAATATTACGGGCAAAATGTATATGTAGTAGGTAGTGTATGTGATAGGTTCATCTCTGCCTAACCTTTGAAAATAGTTGTTCTTTCATATCATTGGTAGGAAACCTATGACAAAGGATCTCTCGATGAGCCTGATGAAGAATTAAAGATGATTGAATTATACCTGTTAATTCACACACTACGTCATGATTCAATAATGATAATTACAATAATACCATTATCATTAGTTTTCTCACTGATTGTTCTAAATTCAATAGAAAGATAGGCACCATATCAGGGGGATTACTATGACATCTTAAAACATTATTGTTTCATTCATAAGCCACAGTGGGAAAGAGATGGAGCTAGATGCCCTATACAGGGTTATTGATAAAACACCAACAAGCTCTTAAGAGGTCATTCTACGCATCATTATGAACAACTTTTACTATGGGACCAAAACTGAAATCGCAAAAAAAAACAGCTGTTCCGTACTTTATGTTCACATAACTCGTCAAAATGTAGGGAACAGATGATTCTTTTTTCATGATTTCGGGTTATCAATAACCCTGTATAGCTCCGTCTCTTTCCCACCAGTTTTGTTTTTTTAAACTTAATTCTAAGATCAGCATATTATGGTAATTTACGTAAGAAAACAGACGTAACTACTAACCATCCATGACGGTTCACGACCGTGAAATTTTAGGGTTCAGTAGCTAAATAAAAAACGTGTTAGATGATCAGGTCACTTCAAATACAAATCGATTTAATCATTTATAAGTCGTTCATCTGGTTGCTTTTTAGGGTTCCGTACCCAAAGGGTTAAATGGGACCCTATTACTGAGACTTCGCTGTCCATCCGTCCGTTCGTCTGTCACCAGGCTGTATATCATGAACCGTGATAGCAAGCCAGTTGAAATTTCTACAGATTATGTACCTATTTCTGTTGCCGCTATAATAACAAATACTAAAAGTAGAATAAAATAAACATTTAAGGGGGCTCTCATACAAAAAAGTGAAATTTGCTCGTTTTTAAAAATAATGGTACGGAACCCTTCGTGCGCGAGTTTGACTTGCATTTGACTGTTTTTTTTTTAAATTATTGATATTACTGATAAATCATCCTCATGAAATAACTTAGTACCTAGTGAAATTATGTAATGGTGTCATAAAGGCCATTCCATGTATACTGGTATTCAGCTGCATCCTTTTAGTTAAGGGTATCCCACAAAACGGCCTTGAGAACCCGGCGATGTAATATTTATTGGTCTTCATCATCTGCCTAGCTTTTTCCCAAATATGCTGGTGTCGGCTTCCAGTCTAACTGGATGCAGCTGAATACCAGTATTTTACATGGAGCCTATCTGACATCCACAGTCCAGTTAGTACTGGGTAACGTATCCAAGCAGTATTCTTTAGTAAGACTGGTTATCAGATTTTCAGGCTGCTGACTGACAAATCACAACCGGGCCCACTGCTCAACGTACTTTCCGAGGCATAATGGCAATGGAGGAAGATCGGCACGTAATTGGTGGTCACCGATCACCTGAACGACCTAGACAATAGCAGCTTAACCTAAGGATTGACTTGAGCGGCTGTTATTATTTAGCCACGAGCTCCTCCTTAATTAACTCCCGAAAATGTCCACTGCTGGAGATTAAGCTTCCCCCAAGCGGCGCCGAATAGACCGATCCCATTAATGTTTCGCATGAACGTACTATTTGCAGACTTCATGAACTATCTTAGGTCTAGATGTTTAAATATTATTTATTCACTCGATTTATTATTTCCCTTAATATAATAGAAAACAGTTCCAAGCTGTTAAGTTAAATTTCTTACGGAATTAAACTGTTCTGTCACAATTCACTTTTCCTGAACTAGCGTCGAAATGGAAAAGTTACCAGACGGGATGTAGCCCTAATAAGAAAGTATTTTGCATTGAAACTCTTCGGCAATTTACTGATGGCGCACTATTATTATTTCTTTTCAGAACAACGTCATTCAACATTGAACAGTTTACCTGCAGAGCTTCCTAAGATAGGCTCAAGGTTAAGCACAACAGCTGATACAGACAAGCATCTGCTGGGACAGGCCTGGATGCTATCCTGCATTTTGATACTGGTACTCGGTGTTTTTAATCCAGAATCTGGACTTTAACAGAAATGGCGAAAGGAAGTCAGAGGTTTCCTTACTCTTGAGTTAACTTCGCCATGTCTTGTGAGGGGTAATCAGATTGGGAAATATCGACTCCATCTAGCTGGTTTCAAAATGACATGTTTTCTAGATGGCAAGAAATTGCAAGTAAGCGGCCCCTGGGCGGCATAAAACTCTCGACACCTGGCCCCCTATATTTTGAGTGAAGTCGCTTTTTTTACGTGCTTTGTAAGTTTAAGAGCTGTGCTCATATACTCCTATCATTTCTCACACGCAATTCATTCATAGTTTCCTCGTCTTCCTCCCCTCTCCATGTATCAACATTCATATTCATTACATTTTTGGTCACATGCGATTCCACCTCCTTGCATCCGCGCTTCGTCATCATGATGAACAATTAATGAAGAATCCTCAAAATTCTTGTTGACAATATAAATGACAAATTTATCTAAAACTATGCCAGGGCCGTCACAGTGCTGGAGCACCACAATGGCTTCACACTTCATGCTCACCGCACAACCCACAGACTAGATGGCTACGCTTAACAAACATTTAGATTACGTACTCTAGGTTTTTAATAAGTACATATTTTCCATTAGAAGTTCTTGCTAGACCAAGCAGATAGAAGTGATAATCTTCTCCTTTTTTATGTGGTTAGAACTTACCTGCCTAACCTGCCCCCGTATTCACAAACGCTCGGATTCGATTTCGATTTGGAAAGTCGTATGTCTACCTCGCTCGCTTTCGTAATGCCAAAACAAGATAGACATACGACTTATCGAATCAAAATCAAATCCGAGCGTTTGTGAATAGGGGGCCAGGTGTCGAGAGTTTTATGCCGCCCAGGGGCCGCTTACTTGCAATTTCTTGCCATCTAGAAAACATGTCATTTTGAAACCAGCTAGATGGAGTCGATATTTCCCAATCTGATTACCCCTCACAAGACATGGCGAAGTTAACTCAAGAGTTAGGAAACCTCTGACTTCCTTTCGCCATTTCTGTTAAAGTCCAGATGCTGTATTAAAAACACCGAGTACCAGTACCAAAATGCAGGATAGCATCCAGGCCTGTCCCAGCAGATGCTTGTCTGTATCAGCTGTTGTGCTTAACCTTGAGCCTATCTTAGGAAGCTCTGCAGGTAAACTGTTCAATGTTGAATGACGTTGTTCTGAAAAGAAATAATAATAGTGCGCCATCAGTAAATTGCCGAAGAGTTACAATGCAAAATACTTTCTTATTAGGGCTACATCCCGTCTGGTAACTTTTCCATTTCGACGCTAGTTCAGGAAAAGTGAATTGTGACAGAACAGTTTAATTCCGTAAGAAATTTAACTTAACAGCTTGGAACTGTTTTCTATTATATTAAGGGAAATAATAAATCGAGTGAATAAATAATATTTAAACATCTAGACCTAAGATAGTTCATGAAGTCTGCAAATAGTACGTTCATGCGAAACATAGCAATTAATGGGATCGGTATATTCGGCGCCGCTTGGGGGAAGCTTAATCTCCAGCAGTGGACATTTTCGGGAGTTAATTAAGGAGGAGCTCGTGGCTAAATAATAACAGCCGCTCAAGTCAATCCTTAGGTTAAGCTGCTATTGTCTAGGTCGTTCAGGTGATCGGTGACCACCAATTACGTGCCGATCTTCCTCCATTGTCATTATGCCTCGGAAAGTACGTTGAGCAGTGTGCCCGGTTGTGATTTGTCAGTCAGCAGCCTGAAAATCTGATAACCAGTCTTTCTAAAGAATACTGCTTGGATACGTTACCCAGTACTAACTGGACTGTGGATGTCAGATAGGCTCCATGTAAAATACTGGTATTCAGCTGCATCCAGTTAGACTGGAAGCCGACACCAGCATATTTGGGAAAAAGCTAGGCAGATGATGAAGACCAATAAATATTACATCGCCGGGTTCTCAAGGCCGTTTTGTGGGATACCCTTAACTAAAAGGATGCAGCTGAATACCAGTATACATGGAATGGCCTTTATGACACCATTACATAATTTCACTACTAAGTTATTTCACGAGGATGATTCATCAGTAATAGCAATAATTAAAAGAAGAAACGGTCAAATGCAAGTCGAACAAAGCACGAAGAGTTCCGTACCATTATTTTTAAAATCGAGCAAATTTCACTTTTTTGTATGAGAGCCCCATAAATGTTTATTTTATTCTACTTTTAGTATTTAGATTGCCATCAACACGCCAAGAAGAACATTGATTCAAGACAGAATCTAACTTTATTTTGTTTTCTTCTTAAAAAATCTCATGCCTTTCAATTATATTTCAAATCTGGAAAGAGTTTTTATTTAAAAGCCATTGATTGTAATCCGCTTTTATCCAGCAGTCTTTTATCTGGGCAACTGGCGCCTACCGTGAGTATTGTCGCACTGCCAAAAGTTCACTGTCATGTAACTTATTGAGTTTTACTATTTATCAGGCGCTTTAGATACACGTATGTAAATCAAACTGGAGATAGGAACCAAAATAAGTGGATATTGATTTGTTGTTAATAAAAGTTTTGTTGTTTGTGTTGTTTTGTAGAAAGTTACGGAATGCCTTGTGGCATTAAGTCCGCATATATACCACTATTGTACATGTAGTTTAAATGAACAAATTAATAGTTTTACGATACTTTGTTTAAGGCTGCTCTATTTAAAATTGTGCGTAGAATATTATAATTAAGACCATCCACCTTTATCTTCAAACTTTAAAGTGACGTAAGCTTCAAGTGATGTTATACAGAGCCCTTTAAAATGAAACAATTAATAATGACAAACCATTTTTATTTTTTTATCCATATGTCTTACTTTCCTCAGTGTTGAACAAAAATATCCTAAATATAATTTTGCGCATAAAAACGTCAAACAGTTAAGGCATCCGTGACGTATGAGTTTGTACCCTTAGCACTAAAGCGTAATAATATATAATTTGTATTTTTTAATTATAATATACTGTACAATAACTGCAACAATGGACAGATAGGAGTATTTCCTATTATTCAATACATCCCTAGGTACTTATATTATTAATAATAAACCACCCAAAATACTCGGCAAACCATATTTTATAATACTTTTAGTCTATAAAATAGTTAATATAATATTTATTTTTGATCTTATTCAAAAGAAGTATCTACACAAGTTTATTTTACAAATTATTCTTTACCAATTTTTTTTTTCCAATTTTGTAAATAAAATTAAAGAAGAAAGAGGTAATCTTACATAGTATTTTAATGTCAAATAATACAGCATAATTTAAAAAAAATGCATATTAAAGTATCTACTTATACTTATTACTGCCACTTACTTCTAGTCCAACAAAATTAATATAATTATTTTAATTATAAAAATCTCATTATAATTAAGCTATCACAATGGTTTAAAGCTGATAATGATTGCGACACTATTCCATAAATGACGCTGATGACTTGTAAGCACCTTATTTCAAATATTATTTTGTTGCTTTATTAAATATATATATTTTTTAATATAAATTAAAATAATTATATTTATAAAAGGTATGATTACGTCATTTTTGTGATATTATTAATATTTGTTTTTAAAAGAGTGATTTCCTTTTTGTTTATTATAGACTTAATCATCCTCGTTTCTTTCGTTTCAATGCGTAACTTTTTTTTTTCGATCAGTTTCTCTTTTAATTATTATTTATGTATCCTGTTTGACTTTCACCGAAATTCAACTAAAATTTGAAACAAAAATCCTTAAATGTCTACAAAATTGATAATTTCAATGAATAGTTATAAACACGTGTTTTTTGTATTAAAAATGTCCATACACCATAGAGTTGTATGTAATCAGATTACAACTTGACTTTAAAACAACAACATGTGTATAACAAATACTCTAATAAATAGCTTATCTATGAGCACCTTATGTCTATAATAACAATAAAATAAATACAGTTCATTTACAGTTATTTTTCCACTGTCACAAACCTTATTTTAACTAGAATAACGTTCACTACTGCAAAACCAGAGGTAAAATAACAATAAAAATACAGTAGGAGTTTTAAACTTCATTTAAAATTAATGTCAAGAAACGATATGTTACATTTCAAAATATATATTTTGTATAATATAAATCAGCATCTTTTAAAATTCAAAAAGAGTTTCTACATTTATTATTTTGTGCATATTTTGGTACGATCATCTTTTTTTATTAAAAATGTTTTAAAGCAACTACTTAAAGCTATATCTACAATCAAGATTCCACCACCCTTTGAAATTCTCTTCGTTGCCTTACTCTAAGTTCCCGTATTTCTTAAAATTGTGCCTTCTTTAGAGCAATCTTTTTTTAATTTAATTTATTCCTCAGTCAAGGAAAATGATTGATATAAACGATTATGTTAAAACTCCGAAGCTATTTCTGTGTTCTGAATGAATTGCTTTTATACTTCAGACATACATTTTTGTAAGTCCCACAGAAAGCATTTCGATAAATAACTTTAGCAAAATCAGAAAAATGATTTACGGTTTTTTACACAAACAAATGTACGAACTGCAAAATATTTCATTTGAAAGATTGAGAGATTTTGCCTAAAAACCTAGTCGATTCAAACTCTTATCATTTGTGCACACCGACAGTACTAGACATTGAAAATGGCCTTTAATTGCATTGATTTTGAACAATGCTATTCAGGCAGCGACAGTATGACCCAAGGAATGTAATTGTTATGAAGAGGTCTTTGTTTTAAGGAGTAGAACGGGCCAGTACATGGTGACAAAGAGGAGAAATAAGGCTGGGAATACAACGCGGGAGAGTTTGTCGATCTCTCTCCATAGGACGCGCTCTTGACCGGTGTCGGCGTCTAACCAGGCAACCTGCAAAGAAAATAAATCACTTAAATAAATCTCTTCATTGAAGTTATGTAAATCGACGTCAAAAATAACCTAAACTAAAAGATATCGCATAATAAGCCTGTATTGTTCCCACCACTGAGAAAGCTTTCTCTTTGAAAGACAAAGCATGCGTTAAAGGAACACCCCTTACCACAAGATCAAATAGAGTTAAAGTTAGTATGGGATAATTCGAATTTAAGCATACGAAATTGTGGGCAATCTCTTCTCTTCTATGCTTCGCACATCTCCGCATTACTCCTCCTTGGAGGACCCGTTCCTAACAGTTGACTAACTCTTAAAATCGTTCTCTTTGGCGTGGTACTAGGGAGTTTTGAGGACCCAGACAAGTGGTAATCAATCTCAATACGTTTCGTACTTTTGTAAAAACTCTGAAAAGTATTAGTAAGAGTTTTAGTGGCTAATGGGCATCCTACGGATCATACCTCAAAATCAGTCAGTCCTATACATATTCGATTGGTCAATCATTGTTATTACTCAAAAAATGTACAGGCCTTTCGTTCAATTATGCAAACGCTCAAAAAAAACTGTCTATTACTCGTATGCACAAATAAGGTTTAAAATTTACCTGAAGTATACTCTGCCGCCTCTCGACGCCAACCAGATGAGCAGTAGCGTGCGTAGCGGACGGCGCGGGATGCACAGCCGGCGTAGACGCAGGGGGTGACGTCGGTGACGTCAGGTCCACCTTCCGACACCTCACCTGCGAGCCTTCCCAGGCCGCCAGGGTGCCGCACGACCCCTTCTCTCCGTTCAGGCGCTGCCAAAGATAACGGAACATCTTTGTCTGAATAATCTTGATTCAATTTCGAACTGGTTGTTTTGATTGAGGCCATGGGGTGCTGTCAGTTTTGGGGATTTTGATTTAGAGTGAATTAATAAGATGTGAAATGCTTCATTTTGGCAAATTCATTTTGGCAAAGATACCAGATTAAAGCGGTATGGGGAAGGGCGTCGAAAGTTTCTCATCCTTCACTGAAAAGGGATAGAGATACTTCGTTGATCAGACAGGTGTTGCGTCTGGTGGGCCACTACCAAAGATGCAATAGCCTAGTGGTGTGACTGTCGTACTGTCAAGTCATAGATCTTAATTTCTAACCCAAGACACGCATCTCTGATTAGTTGGATTCATGTGCGTATTGTATAATTATCACTAGCTTTGGTGAAGGAAACCAGCATGACTGAGAGATAATTCTCGACGGTATGTCAGAGGCACATGGGCGGCTTAAAACTTCTGACAACAAGTAGGCACTAACCACAACATAATAAGAAAGAAGACTCTTCTAGCGCAGGATTTGAAGTCAGAAGAGAAAAACAGTTCGTACGTGGCATTGTTGATTCTACATAATCGAACAATAATATAATAATATCTAAGTGACCTTACACTTTACAAAAGATACATTTTATAAATCAAGAAGATAATATTTACCACCGGAATTATTCTGGGCATGGACTCCTGGGCCTTGGTCTTATTCATCTGGTACTGCTTGTCCAAGACTTTTACGACGACGAACTCCCCTAGGGCAGCGAAGACGAACATCATGCAGCCAGCCATCCATAGGTCCAATGCCTGAATGATGAAGAATAAAAAAAAAACAAAGGAAAGATCAACATATTGCTCAGGATTAGCGTCGCCCAAATTTAAGCATATAGGATTCTTTCTATGAAAGCATATTGCAACGCGCACTTATTAACATCGTAACGGCATTGCCCGGGAACGTGATCACTTAGTGAAAATGAGGCGATGCCGTTCTGGTACAATGTTTTGGTTCCCATATCCAAGATTTTTTTTCCGGATTTGATTCTGGACACAAAGAAAATTCCTATTTTAAATTTTAATGAATTTTTTAAGTTTTAATTAAATTGTAGCAACATTTTTTTATTTTTTTATTATGATATAATTATTTGTTTATTAGTAATATAAAATTTGTTTTAAATAAATACTGCTTTCTATTTGAATTTAGTGGAAAAAAAATTGGAAGAACATTTGAAACTGTAAACGATTAAATTATGCACATTTTAATAATACTGAGATCAGGATCTTAAATCTTTGGTGTAATTTAATTTTAAAAATAATTGCCCCCAATAATTTTGAAACGGCAAGTGGGCCTACAAATTGACATTGTTTACGCGCTTTATCGGTAATGGAAAATTCAAAAATATATAGACAAAAACTACCGAAAGACTTGAACCGTCAAAATTCCATGTAGATATTGTTCATGAAGTTTCTTATTCAGTCGATAAAAAGTCAAGAGACCCGAAAATCTGACAACCAGTCCCCCAATGGGTATCGTATTACCCTGTAATACTGGATTGTGGCGCGTGGCGGTCAGATAGACAGTCGCTCTATGTAAAATACTGGTATTCAGCTGTCTCTGGTTAGGCTGAAAGCCGGCTCCAACATAATTGGGAAGGTAAGGCTAGCCAGAGGCGCGTTCTATTTTATAGACATCTTCGCTTTCGAACGGGAAATTAACTTAAACTTTTTTATTTATATAAATAGTTTAAAATTGACAAACATTGTATTTGTATCTATAAGCCTCAATTTAGTATTATTGTATCTATAAGCCTCAATTTATTATTACGAAACTCTGATTTGTACCATCCTAACTTCGTCAAAGATATTTAATTTATTGAATTGTCTTTGTTAACTGTATATAATTATTTAGAAAGATAGGTACCTTTAAACAATTACGAAAATATCCTTTCATTAAGTAGAGATGGAAGTTCTTTGTTCAAAGACAAAGTGTTGAGTACATTTACAGCTACTTTGAATTGTTAAAAAGTTGCCTGCCGAGTTCCCAAGTGTTGTTTCAGTTGAGGAGCTGGCAAGAAAGTCCGTCTATAATTTTTCACTTTCTCCAGTATTCGAGTGCGTGTGAGTTTAAAGTCATATTTACGGCATAGTCGGGCGATGCAACTTGAGACGCGACATGCGTAAAATTTTGAAAAAGTATTATAATTATGACAAACATTTTTAATTTTAAAATTGACATATACGTATATACGTTTGGTTTACGTTAGGGCTTATGTTTTCGTCTGTCGAGTCAACACAACGTGACTTGTGGAGATGTCACTTCACATTCATGGTATGCTCTTACAGTTTCTTTCGTTGATTTTCTACCAAAGAACGGCTGCCCCAAGAACGTTTAGCTCGTGGCAAAGGTGTAATATAAATAATTACAATAAACGACGTACGTCCGACGACTAATAAAGCTATACAAAACCAGTATAAGCAAATCCCTCTTTGTATGATAAATCTATACAAAACGAGGTCATGCTACACTGGAAATGTATAACTGGATGTGTCGCTATCTGTGTGCGTGCGTGTGTGTGTGCTTGGGAAATGCAACAACAATAATGCAGTAAATACCTTAACATAAGCCACAGGAGGAATATCAGCTCGCAATCCAGTAAACATGGTGACGAGAGTCAACATGCAGGTGACCAACAGAGTCACCCTCCCAGGAATGGCGTCCAGATCTAGCCAGAAGCTGAACCAGGACAGCATCACCACCAGGGATGATGGAGCGAAGGTTTGGATCAAGTGATGGCCGATCTGACGCTCGAATCTGAAGTATACTACTAGTCTTGAGTAGTTGCCTGAAAACAGTTTTTAATATTATAATTTTACTTTAAAATACCTCCGCAACCCTCGAACGTACACAAGGTGTTGTTTCGCATCCTCGTCAAAATTCAGGAGGTTGTCACACAAGAGATAAATAATCAATTAAAATTACGGTACCTTATTATCCATACTAATATTATAAATGCGAAAGTCACTCTGTTTGTTTGTCACATTAACGTGGTTTAGGGAATAAGAAATTATCGAATAAACGTTCGAGATTGTTTGTGTTGGGGAAGCGCGGTTATAGCGCAGACGGCCCGCGTTTAAAACACGGGTGGCTCCACACTTACCGATTTCCTTAAATAAGAAAAAAATTAAAATTATCTACTCATTTTATGATTGATTTGGGACGAGAATCATTAGCATAGTTACCTCCTTGAATTTGACGAGGAAGCAAAACAACACCTTGTATAATATACGTGATTTTTCACCCCAATAAAATGTTGTTTTCCAACTACATTATTAATGTGCGTAGAGTTACTTAGTTTGATTTACAGAATGCTTAATTGACGGTTTCGTGATGGGTCCGTGTACACCTTGTATACTATCGAAAGATAGTAAACACAAAACAAAGTCTATTTGCAAAAGAATACTGATTGAAGTCTGTACAAGTGTAACTACGTATCCAACTTGGCAGCTGTGTAAGTTTATACATGGGAACACATTATTTCTATAATATTCTTTCTTTCTTGATATTCTTGTGGTAACCTCTTTAGCAGTGCTCTCTATACTATACAAGGTGTTGTTTTGCATCCTCGTCAAATTCAAGGAGGTTACTATACTAATGATTCTTGTTCCGAATCAATAATAAAATGGGTAGGTAATTTTTTTTTTTTTCTTATTTACGGAAATCGGTAAGTGTGAACCACCCGTGTTTTAAACGTAGCCCGTCAGATTCTCGCCCTATAACCGCGCTTCCACACATGCAAACAATCTCAAACGTTATTTCGATAATTTCTTATTCCGTAAACCATGTTAAAGGGATTATTCTGAAATACTGATAAACTTAAATAACCAAAGAAATCAGCGTATATTTAAAATTAACTAGGTATCGTAATTTTAATTGATTATTTATGCCAATTGGGACAACCTCTTGAATTTTGACGAGGTTGCAAAACTACACCTTGTATAATATTTTAAGTTGCTGTAATAGAAAAGTTTCTGCAAGCGTCATGAAAACTTTTCAAATTTTGTAATTACGTTTTTGATTTATTTTTGAAACAAATGAAATGTGAATCTTTATGAAGACGTGCCGAAATTAAACTTAAATTGGATATGATGGTTTACAAATCACGCTTTAATAACCTCTTCATTCTGAATTAAGTTGATAAAAGCGTGGATTAGAGAAAGTTTAATAAATGAAAATGTCCCTAAGGCAATAAATTCTTTATACGCCTCGTGTGAAATGCCTATTTAATATTATGTTCTAACAATCTAACTGCGATAAAGGATCTAAATTAATCTTACTTTATTACGTTTCGTCACGAATTAGAAAAAGATATTGTGAGTTCGACTTTTGACGTATCAGGGGTACACACATTTTCGGATTGGCTCCGTTCGGCATAGCTGGGGGTTCACCATGACCTCAAATGAGTGTGAGAAAGAAATGGAGCTGTACAAGTCGCCTAGCTCCTCTCTTTCCTACACTGAAGTGACATCAAAGTAATACTGCTTAGGTGGTGGCAAAATCGAATGAATGTTGATACACATTCTGAAAGAATATAGCGACCGCATCCTGTACTGCAGCACTGGTATCCTCGAAACCATTGTAACGATGGCGAGATGATTTCGTCGCATGGCAGGGTTAAACAGAACGGCCCCGTTGCAGTAGGCCCTACCTCTTAATAAGTTAAGTTAATAAATATCAGAGTTTGAAATAATACGGAAATAATTGGCTATTTTTATTCTATTTGAATAGTGTCGACCCAAATATACTGCTACTCAGCTGCATCCGGTTGGACTGGAAGCCGACCCCAACAAAGTTTGGGAAAAGGCTAGGCAGATGATGAAGAGTGTGGACCAAAATATGATTCAGCGATTGACGTTGCCGAACGAATGGAATCAATCTGCACATGCCGAATGTAAATAGTCATTACTTTCGTCAGGCTTTGTTGTTCAAAAAATATCCAAACATTCACCACTGACCTACAAAAGAGTTCCAATAAAATCACTGCCATAATAAGGAAAAGTTTTATGACATTCCATTGCACTCGATAAAACTCCATGATTCCCGTTGAAAGCTCGAAGAAAGTGTAGAGTTGTTGACGTCGTTGATAAGATTGAGGAAAATTGGCTTCGAATGGGCCAAGTCAGAAGGAAACCGTAAAAGTAACTTTTGGAATAAAGACGGTATTTTGACATGATCGATCGTTGATACGAGGAAAATGAGAATGAACGTGAATGGTTATAACGCTGATATTACTCACAATCATGGTTCAGTTGAGTGAATAATTCACTCGAGTAAATTTAAGTTCCATTCGAAATTTACAAGACATCGATAAAATAGCATTGGTGCCTGTAAACGTTCTTCTGTTCATTTCATTTAATTTATCGATAAATCGGAGTCGTAATGAAAGATGCCGAATGATAAAGATCGCTACAATAAATCGCTGGATGGGGTCACTAATGAACTCATTTTTCACTTTAATTTAATTTTTGTTTTCAGACGATCTACTTCGAGTGAAGGAGGCTAAATAATAAAAGACATAAATTAACAGAAAGTGAAGCGTTTGATATGTGGATATCAATTGCTTCTATTTTTGTTCTTTTTAGTTTCAGTTATTATATGTATATTTTATTAAGTAGTTGTGAAAATGAGAATAAGGAAACGAGGCGTGGATTGAGTGACGGATAATAAGGGTATACCTAATAGAAAAAAGGATAATACCTGCTGCGATAATGGCTGATCGAGATTTAAGGAAGTAGAACACTACATGCTGCGGTGTACCCTAATAAATTAGGTCAGCAGCAGGAGGTTGATAAGAGCCGGGTTTTTCGATAAGACGTAATAATATGATGATGGTACGTGAAATATGCGATTTAAAATTAGGATTCTTGCATCCTACCTCGGTCGAAGTTTAAGCCTGGATTCAATCTTAATGAAAGCAGAGAAAGATGCTTAATTAGAGCAGCGGTGGCCCAGTGGTTGCAGCTCCGACTTACGAAAAGTAAGCCGTGGTTCAAACCCAGGCAGGCACATTAATTTGTGTAATTTATTTCATCACCACTGCTCTCAAAGCTGTGAAGGAAAACATCGTGAGGAAACTGGCATGTCCTAGAAGTAAAAATTCGAAGAAATGTGACATCTGCCGAACCGCACTGGGCCCGCGTGGTGGATTACAGCCCACTCCCTCTCATAGAGAGGAGGCCTGTGTCCCAGCAGTGGGGACATTATAGGCTGATGAAGATGAAAGCAGAGAAATGAAGTTCCTACCGTTCTGTGGCAAGAATAAAATATAGCCTTTCACTGAGTGTGAAACATAAAGTTAATTTAAATAGTTTAGATAGTAAACCCAGAATCTAGTTAGGTACAACTTTTCTCATTTTTGGATAACTTTTATATCTACATTTCTATCTAAAACACAGTAATGTTTAGCCACAGAAAAGAAAGATCCAAAAGTACAGTTCGACGTTTCTGCTGGCACCGTCACTCACCGATAGTGGCCGCAATGCTTGAGGAATTCACACGTAGTAAACCAAATTAATTGCGTGTTGTTTAGCTATTGCGAGAAGGTTGACCTATAGGCCCATTTGCACATAAGTGACATATTCAAGGTCACTATGAACGATTAGTTGGGTAGCGTATTTCTAATATACGTAATAATTCAATTATTCCATTTCATTAACTGGCATGACTCTTCCAAATGATCATTATTACCATGAAAGTGTTAAACGATAACTCCCTCCGATCAACTAAATGCACCACTAACTACTCCACTTTTTAGGGTTCCGTACCCAAAGGGTCAAACAGGACCCTATTAACTGAGACTTCGCTGTCCGTCCGTCTGTCACCAGGCTGTATCCCATGAACCGGGATAGTTAGCCAGTTGAAATTTCTACAGATTATGTATTTCTGTTGCCGCTATATATAAAAACAGAATAGAATAAATATTTAAGGAGGCTTCCATACAAAAATAGATGATTTTTTTGCTATATAAATAATGGTAGGTACTGAACCTTTCGTCACTCGCCGCCTGACCGCCGTCGCGTACGGACGTGCCGCTACCTGCTCGCATTCCCGCTCGCTATCAGTGTGTGTCATCGGTTCGTCGCTTCCCAGTGTCGTGACGTCATCAGTAGTCCCTCGACTACACCCCCGAACAATTGCTGTCTTTTTATTAAGACAGCACTTGCTCATTTGCTTCGGATATTATTCCGATTTAACTTCCTTTGCCCCATCAGGGAAAAGTCCTCAGTTTCGAGGTTCTTGGTGGGAAACCTAACGGTGCCAACGAAACCGAGAGAGGGTGGTGACCCAATCCGCCCGCCTAACCCCTTCAGGGTCTAGGTGAAAAATTGGACTCCGTCGCGAACACATGTGCCGCCGATATACTGTGCTAGTGTTTCCCGTTTTAACAAGTTCCTGAAAGCAAGTTCCTAAGACTGGGGTTGGAGTTGCTACCAAGCCAGGACCTTCGGACTGTGGCTGCGGGAAGGTTGAAACGGGTGAGTCGCTGACCCAGTAAATTCCCTACATAATTGTTCAAGGAATTAGGTTGCTAAGCGCGCTGAGCTTCACTCAAATGTCCGCTAACTTTTAGCCGATGAAATGTCGTCCCTCGACGAGACAGAAAAAGCCCTTTTGCGCTTTTTCTTGCGCATCGTTGCGACAGACCCAAATTTTAAAAAATATGGGTCTGAAATTAATGCCATCCGGCAAACCAGTGATAACGTCAGTGACGCACTTGAAAGCCCTTTGTCTCCGCCGCCTGCCGACAGAGGCTTACCACCAGCCGTCGCCGCCGCGATTAAGGCTACACCAAGACCCATTGTTGTGAAACCCACTGTTTCACAAACAAAGGCCCAGCCCGCACCTGCGTCCATTGTTCCCGTTTCCGAGAACATGGACAAAGGCTTACAGCCAACCGTCGCCGCCGCGATTCCGGCTAAACCGAGTCCCATTGTTTCGCAAACAAAGGATCAGTCCGAACCTGCGTCCATTGTTCCCGTTTCCGAGAACATGGACACAACTGAGCCAGTCTCCGACTCAGAGTCAATTTTAGACTCGTGTTCTGCCGCCTCGTCCTCTGAAGACGACTATCAAGTCGTCGGAAAGGGCAAGAGGAAGAAGGGCAAAAACTCCCAGGCCGCCATGGCTAAAAAGATCGTCGCGCTCCCTTCTGTCCCCTCTCCCGCGGCCTCCCGTCCCACCTCCCCGGTCCCCGTACCAACGTCCGCCGCTGCTCATACCAGCAGGCCAGCCAGCCCTAAGGCTCACCCTTCAGCCGCTTCTTCAAAGAAGCTGAAGCCCCCTCCCCCGCTGTTCATTCAGGACAAAGGGAAATGGACAGACGTGTCCAAAATGTGTGTTGAGCGCCGCATACAATATACAAGCGCAAAAAGCACACAACAGGGCATAAAAGTGGTGGTCCCTACGACCGCTGACTTCAGGGAACTAACCCGTCAGCTGATCGGAAGGCACATAGCCTTCCATACTTACTCCCTTCCAGAGGAGAAGCCCACCCGCGTGGTGATCAGGCGGATCCCGAAGGAGATATCCACGGAGGACATCCTAAATGACCTCCAAGGCCAGGACATCCCGGTCGCAGCCGTCCACCGCCTTCATAAGGCGAGAGGCGGAGCCCAGTACGATATGGTACTGGTCATCTGTGACCCAGTAGAAGGACACCACCCGATCTTCAAAGTGAAGTCGGTATGCTCCCTCACAGGCATCTCAATAGAGAAGCCTTACCGCTCAGCCGTAGTAGGGCAGTGCCACCGCTGCCAGCTGTACGGACACAGCCAAGCCAACTGCCATGCGCCGCACAGATGCGTAAAGTGTCTAGGCGACCATGGTACGGCAGACTGCCCCCGTCCCAAAGACAAATCGCTATGCACGGAGCCACCGAGCTGTGTGCTTTGCGGCCAGTCGGGCCACCCGGCTAACTACCGCGGCTGCCCGAAAGCCCCCAAAGGCTCCTCCTCTAAACTGGCGAAGCGTGCAAACGCCCGCCAGCAGAGAGAAAGCCCATCGGTGAGGCTACCAACTGCACAGATGCCGGAGAGACTCAGCCCTCAGAGGCCCTCTCCCTGGACCTCGCTGAACCACCAGAGAGCCTTCCCGGCACTCGGCAAAGCAAAGTCCAGCCCCATTCCCGGGCTATTAGATGCCCCTGTCCCCACTCCCGTGGCCCAAGCGAGCGCACCGGCGCCCGCTCGTCCCGCGCCTCCCGGCCCCGCGGCCGCGGTCTCCTCTCCTAACGTAACTTTAGATACGTTAGCAAAGTTAGTCACCCCCGAAGCAGACCGCATGGCGGCAGATCTCAGGGAGGCTAACACTGACGGTGATAAGCTTAAAATTATCCTCAAGTCCCTAATCAAGTTAGGCGAAGCCTTCAGCGGCATTAATCTTTAATTTCAATGGATAATACGAGATTAACGTGTACCAAACCCCGATCCCTTAAATTAGGGTACTTTAATGCCAATGGCATTAGAGGCCAGCGTGATGAAATCGCCACCTTCCTCCGTGACCATCAAATTGATATCCTCCTCATACAGGAGACCTTCCTCAAGCCCAGTCACCGCGATCCGAGAATTGCCAACTATCGCATAGTTCGCAACGATCGGTCACGTTGCCACAAGGGCGGTACTCTAATCTATTATAGAAAAGAACTGCACTGCATCCCCTTAGATCCCCCTCCCATGGAGTCTCTACTCGAGACTTCAGTGTGTCGACTAGGCATGACCGGTCATCAACCGATCACTATCGCCTCCGCGTACATCCCTCCCGGCGGCACGTCCGAGGAGCACACTCTGTTCACCAAAGACCTTGCCGTCCTCTTCGGCTTGAGTGACTCCGTTATCATAGCGGGCGACCTCAACGCCAAACACCCCGCCTGGAACAGCACGACGACCTCTGCCAGAGGACGTCACGTGTATAACCTGGGTGAGTCCCTCAACTTCGATCCCATCGCTCCTATGGAGCACACTCACTATCCCCACGACCCCGACCAACGTCCGGACGTTCTCGACATAGCGCTACTCAAGAATGTCAACCTTAAGTTGCATTCCATCGAGACTTTACATGAGCTTAACTCAGACCATCGACCAGTGCTCATGCACTTAGTTCCCCGCTCGGGTCCCTCTGACCCCAGCCAGCCCCCGCCAACCCAAGTGATAACCGACTGGAGGAAAGTCAGCGAAAAGCTGAAATCCACCACGTCGTCTCACCTGGAGTCCATCCCCGGCCACATAGTCTCAGTCGCAGACACGACGGCCGCCATCAACTCGTTTACAGAACACGTGCAATCCGTACTGAAGGATTGCTCACGAGAAGTTCCAGCATTGAGCGATCAACGCTGGATACTACCCGCTGACGTACGTGAACTGATAACCGAGAAGAACGCGGCCATCCGTGCCTACAGCAACTTTCCCTGCGACGCGAACAAAGCTCACATGCGTCATTTACAGCGTGCTGTAAAGAAGCGCACTAGTGAGCATCGTTCAGATCAATGGGACAAGACGCTTAGCGAGCTTGAGCCTACCCACCTAGCCTTCTGGCAGCTGCAACGCAAGTTGCGCTCCACCGAAGAGGCTTCGATGCCTCCCCTCACGCGACCCGATAAGAGCGTTGCATTCGACGACTCTGAGAAGGCCGAATGCCTAGCAGACAGCCTAGAGTCCCAGTGCTCCCCCAGCTCTCAACCAGTAGACAAGCGACATCTCGATGAGGTGAACGCATTCGTCGAACGTAGAGCCGCCCTACCCCCTGTAGAAGACCCAGATGATCCTCTGCCTCCGGTCACAGCTGACGAAGTGCAAGACATCATTAACCTCTCGGTACTCAAGCGGCCTGAGTTACGTCATCGCGCGGACCCCTTTCGGCCCCATAATTACGTCATCGCGCGTGTCAAGTGGCCGGCGCTCACAATTATGCTTATCGCGCGAGTTCTGTTAGCTCTTATCTCAAACGGTAAACAGTTTCGGGTTCTTGATTAACGAGACCATGTATTACAATATAAACAACTGTTTCATAACTACTTGAGAATTATAAACATCGCATAGAAATCAGAGAGCTCGCCGCAAACATACTGTTGTCGTAGTTTGTTTTTTTTTTGGTAAAACTACTGAATGAATTTACACGAAACTTTAGATTTAGCATAACAAATATACAAGTAATCTAATGACAGTGTTTTTTAGGAGTCCTACATAAATTATTCTTGCAAGATTCCAATTCAAACGTCTTATTAGAATCGGCCATTTTCTAACTGCGCAGTTCAATGCATGAAAATACTTGAAATATCAATAAATATGAATAAATATGCCTCGAATGCATTAAATAATGAATTATCACTATTTTTTCGCTTTTTGCTAATGTTTCCAAGACCATATTTCATTGTAAAAGAGTCAAATTCATATTTTCAATTTCGACTGACGAACGTCACAACAAAGGAATTTTTGGAGGAATTTTTGGGTCAAAAACATAATTTTTAGATAATTTTTCCAGCAAATGACTATCTAAAAAGTTACATTATACACTTATAACATACTATACATTTACTTACCAAAGTTTAACAACACAAAACACAAAAATTTCACTGCATTCCAAAACAAAACATCACCGTTCCACACTGGCCGCCATGACGCATTTTGACAGTCGACAAAGACGCGTTTCTTTTTTTTTTTAATAATTTTGTGCAGTTGTAAGGTTGGTATGATGGTTTCATTTTAATCGAACTCTAGTTGGCCATAGACGTAAATTTTTACAAACGAATTAGAACCTTACTTTACGTACGATAAGGGTTTAAAGTTGCTCGTACGAGGTTGTTCCACCAGAGGAACAGCGGGCCGATAAGCAAAAAAGTGATGTTCCTCTGGAGGAACAAAAAGGATCTAGCGGTAAGCTTCAACCGCGCAAAGCACCCGGCTCCGACGGAATCACCAATAGGGTGTTTAAACTCCTCCCCGCTCAGCTCGTCGTGTTAATGGCGGCCATCTTCAATGGCGCCCTGAGCAACAACGCCTTTCCCCAAATATGGAAAGAGGCCACTGTCATCGGTTTCGCCAAGCCAGGCAAACCCAAGTCTGAGCCCTCGAGCTACAGACCTATCAGTCTCCTGAACGCACTCGGCAAAATCTACGAGAGACTCATTTATAAGCGACTCAAAGACTTCGCCGAGGCTAAGAGTCTCATCCCCAACGAGCAGTTCGGCTTCAGAACCGGACACTCTTGCATTCAACAGGCCCATCGCATCGTAGAGCACTTGAGCGCTGGCTTCCAGCGTGGAGCGATGACGGGTGTGTTGTACTTCGACATAGCAAAGGCTTTCGACAAAGTCTGGCACAACGGCTTATTATATAAGCTGTACAAACTGGGAGTGCCGGACCGTCTCGTGCTCATCTTACGAGACTTTCTGTCGGATCGCACCTTCCGCTATCGCATCGGGAAGGCACTGTCTTCTCCCCACCCCATTAGAGCAGGAGTCCCTCAGGGCTCCGTCGTCTCTCCCCTTATCTTTACTCTGTTCACCAGTGACATCCCCAAGAGCAAGAAGGCTCAGTTAGCCCTGTTCGAGGACGACACGGCCATTTATTACACTGGCCGCAGTCACGACGCTATCTATAGAACCCTCCAAACCTCAGCCAACGTCTTAGGCGCTTGGTTCCGGAAATGGAGAATCGAGGTGAACCCCGACAAGAGCCAGGCAGTTCTTTACTCTAAACAGCGTAAAATTAAGCCACCCGCGCTCAGCCCGATCACTATGTACGGTAAGCCTATCCCTTGGGAGAAGCAAGCCAAGTACTTAGGAGTCATACTTGACAACCACTTGTCTTTCACGGCGCACATCAAAGCAGCTCGCGACCGAGCTGCATTTGCTATGGGTAGGCTTCATTTCATGATTTCGGCAAAAAGCAAGTTGTCACTCAAGTGCAAATTGCGCCTTTATACCGCGGTGATCCGCCCCATTATGACGTACGCTTGCGTCGTGTACGCCCACACCAAGCCTAAGTACATCCATAGGATGCAAATTTTACAGAACCGGTTCTTACGTAGAGTCACGGGAGCCCCTTTTTATGTCCGTAATGACCGTCTACACGTAGACCTTAGAATGCCCACCGTCCTTCAGTTTATGAAACGCCTTTCGAAGCGTTTCTTCGATAACGCCATTAAGCACCGTAATCCCCTGATCGCAGCGGCCGCCCGTTACGAACCCTCGCGCATTAGTACAGTACGCCGTCCTAGGCATACCCTTGTCACTCCAGATGATGCTATCACCCTCCTCCAGGAGAGTAGCAAAGAGACTAGCACTCTTAAAAAGTTCCGCCTCAAACCGCCGTCTTTCCGACCTCGCCGTCGAGGTCCGTCGCGACGTCCCGGTCCATGCCCTCCCCGACCCTCGCTCGAGCCAGCCCGCGATGCTGTGCCAGTAGTTTTAAATCAGCCCCTAAATAATGATACCATTCAGATCCAGCCTGTCCCCATGCAGTCCTCCCCCAGCGACGCCCTAAGCCGAGGTTCGTACCCCACAGGGGGTGCCCTTAGCGTGCAGTCGCTTAGTTTGTAAGTTTTTATGCCCTGGCTGGAGGCCTTACTCTAAAGGCACCCACAGGATAGTCCGGTTAAGCAGACGACAACCTCATAGGTTGAACTGCGACATGCCATTCAAAAAAAAAAAAAAAAAAAAAGAACCTTTCGTGCGCGAGTCCGACACATACTTGGACGGTTTTTTAGATTCGTTCAGTTCATCGCGTGGCCGGAAGATATCGCTATCAGTGATAAGACCGCCGCCGTTGTTCTTACGAATTCTTATTCGTAACAACAGTATTATTGTAAAAATATTGGTGTATAATAAAGCACTTTCTATTGATCCATCTCAGTGGTTTACTAGTAGGCTTTGTAGGCCATATAAACATAGCAAAATTAATTGTTAAGAGATAGATTTTACAACAAACATAACAACTTACCATCCTTGTCGATCATGTATCCATTAGTTTCTTCCAGTCTTAGCGGTTGTCCGATATGATACTGTAACAGCTTTAGCTCAGGGTTGATAGTTACACCTGCTTCGCTCCAACGGAACCGCACTTTTTGGTTGCTATATGAAACTAGAAAGAAAATTATACGATTAAAGACGAAAAAATATAATTGAATCCTTAAACATTTAGTATGTCGTTCTATTAGTTAGTCACTCTAAGGCCGCGTCCTAACCAAAACAAACGTCGCACGAACACGCCCTTGTTGCGTTCATTTTGACACTGAGAGACGGTACAATGGTTAGACCTGCTGTCTTGTATGGATCAGAATGTTGGGCCACAAAAGGGATGAATGAAAGGCATTTGCATGTAGCTGAGATGAGAATGCTAAGGGGGATGTGTGGTGTTACGCGAATGGATAAAATAAGAAATGAGTAGGTTCATAAGGGGCAGTCTGAAAGTGGCGCCGGTGACTGAAAAGATGTGTGGTAATCGGTTGTCCTGGCATGGGCATGTGATGCGGAGGAATGAGGAAAATGTCGTGAGGAAAGTTTTGAGTATGAATGTGGAAGGTTATAGGAGTAGAGGAAGACCAAAGAAACGATGGATGGACTGTGTGAAGGATGATATGGCAAGAAAGGAGGTGTCTCATGAGATGACAAGCAATAGAGAAGTATGGAAGAAGAAGACATGCTGCGCCGACCCCAAATAAATTGGGACAAGGACAAGAGAATGATGATGAGACGGTACCATACTATTGACCGAACAAATGAGTCATATAAACGCTATGATCGACTATTCGTGAGAACAGTCACTTTGGTTAGAATACGAGACGAAATAGATAATATTCAATTCTGGTCGTCAGCCAGTCTTAAGTTCTTGCTTTACAGAGAAATCAACCTAATAAGGAGGTACTAAGACCCTAGTTGTGCATGCTTCTACAAAATTATTAAAAACATATATTTATGCGTCGTATTAGCATGTGAGTGGGTCGTCACTCAGTTTTATTATTCCATGGTGAGGCAACATTTAATTATTTTTTTAAACATGCAACACAAACAACAAGGATTTTCTGTGACGATTGTTACTGAACACTCATTATTAAGAGGAGAAAATGCAAAAGCAATTATTTAGTAACATATTTCAGCAATTTCAGTGCGATGCAAGAATCTGTTGACCTACGAAAATTTCTGAATCAGCGCAGAATCTTTGCATTCATTAAATTTCCATTATGTCTCTGGCGTTTAATGTTAAGATACCTTGCATTTTATTTAAAATAATTTAGGAGGAGGTCTGTCCTATTAATGGGATTTTTATGAACTAATCCCACCATTTGTTTTTGTTATTTCAAAATTATAAGGGTTTCTGCTGTAATTCCTGTAGGAGTGTAAAAATATGATTTTGATTTGAAAAACAAATATCGTTAACTGTAAGACTTTGTGGTGAACATATATTTTGATATCTTCAAAATTGCAGAGACAGAAGTACAACGCCGTGTAGCACATTCTTTCATGATTATCAAACACATATCTGACACACGTTCACAACTGAATCTGTAGATGCAACATCTCACTGACCAGTCCTACATTACCCGCATCCCGCAGAGATCCTGCAACCCATGCTTCTAATCCGATATAAAAACTTCGTTACCAGTATTGTAAGTACTACAACCGTGACCCAAGGGCTCACCAAGTCACCATACATTCTTAAACCAGGTCAAGGACGAAAAGTGAACCTGTCGTGCGATTTTGTACCAAATGTGCCCTAAATGTAACAACCTTGGCCTGCCGAAATGGTAGGATAATAAGAACCAAAATCGTATGAACATGCTTACAGCTTTCAATATAAATTGGGCAGGACTGTATATCCATGGGGTACAACTGGAACTCCATTTGGCAGGCAATGATGGCGTGCATCCTTGCGGAGTATCGGACTGTTTGGTTTCGGTACAGCGTCACTGATGAAAACTTGTGTGTCAGCTCCGCGATTTCTGGAAAAATGTTGAAGAAGACATTACACTTTATTTTATTAAATACGCTGCATACAAGTTGGTTGTATCTAATCGCTAGCGCTCTCTTTAGCGAAGATGTTGCGGAAATATTAGCCGGTTAAACTTAGGTTCAGCTACCATATCTTAAGATTATTTTACACCCCTCTTTACAAACAAATACAGACTCACTACATATACACTTTTTTGCAAACAAATAGAAACCAGTATAAATTTGTTTTACATCCGACACACCCTTCTGGTCCAGTGATAATCAGCTTCAGGCACTAAAAGCCTGGGGGCGTGGAATGGCGGAGCCGCGGGGTACGCATTCCTGCTATATTATTATGTTCTTTCTTGTTTACATTGGAATTCTTTCTTTTTTAACGTGTTTTTATTTTCAAAGTGGTTATGTGATTTTTTATCTGTAGGTACTAAATAAATGTCTTTCCTTTCTTTTTTTTCTACAAGGGTAACATCAAATATTTGATTTTGAGCAGGATATAGTGTAGGTTAAAGTGATACAGCCACGTGGTAAAACAGTGTTTTTACTAATATAGACTATTTGGTATTATTTTTTCCTAATGTAAAACAACTGAAAGCCCAGGCATTGAGCCAATTTTTTATACAGACTGATTATTGGCTGGTTCCATCCAGATAGCGCCTGGGTTTTTGACAGCTACTTATTTGAAGAGAGAATTCAAAGTTGAGAACCCGTGAAACTCGAAATTCAAAAACTGCTAAAGTCGATTACCTATGACAAATTCTTAACTTCAAATTCCCAATTCAGAAACCAATTGATTGCTATTTTAGTTAACTCTGGTTTTTCTAACAACTATAGAGTTTTGCCCGAAACTCAAAGTTCTCAAAACGGATCCCTCATCCTCTATACTTAGGAATACAGTTTTCCCTCAGTTTCACTTGACAGTCATAACTTTACCTTTAGAACTGATACTCTAAAACTTTATTAGCTACCGCTAAAACAATGCTAGTCCGGAGAAGCGTGATGACTAGTGCATCTCATCAAATCAACTTGTGAAAGTATAATAATTCACTTAGAAAATAACACTATTTTCTAAGTAAATTATTATAATTTTCGCAAGTTGAAGTTTAATTCGCTTTAAGTTGCAAATGATAAAAAATGGTGTGAATTCTAAAAAATCAAACCTGCATAATAAGGTTTGTGATTAAGTGTCTTTTTGGTAGGTACTGATATTCTAAATGTATCCCAAGTTATACACAGATAGAGTCAGAAAGAGCTGTTTGTCCAAAATTACTACCGAACCTCACGTACCCAATACCCCCATCTGCACGCGTATTATGACCGCCGTAAAAACGGGCTATGTCGACGGTACGGGACAAAACTCGTTTCTACAGTGGTCATGCTTCGCGTGCTGGCGCTACTGCGGGAAAACGTCTGAGGAACGGTGACGAAGTACTGTGCCCTTTTGCGATATAGATGTAACTTTTGTCTTGTTCATTTGCTTGATAATTAGGTTTCTTTTTGCGAGTTTAGTGTCTTTTTGGTTCTTAAACGTCGTAAGTGAATCCTAATTCATATACAGAAAGAGTCAGCGCTTTGTGTTCAAAAGCTTTATGTTAAAAGTGTAAAAAAAAACGTCATTCGCCTTGTTTTGGTTAAGTGAGTCAACACCGCCGTGTTATACTACTCGCTTTTATTTCATGGACTTTAGGCATTTTCTAAGCCCATTCTGCGTTGATTATGTACGAGGGCACTCTTAGTGAGCTTGTCTGTAATAAAACTTACCACAACGTATATAACTTTAAAACTTATATGGCTGCTTTAGCAAGATGAATTACGTTACCATTCATAAAAAGATCACAAAGTGACAATTCATAATAAACTGTCGCCAGAGCTGAATCCCCTGTGTGTCGTACTCTTATGACGCTCAACGCCTTTCTGACTTCCAAACCTGAGTGTGATGTGTTTGCGGATGAATGGAGTAAATTAATGCGTATATGTCAGGCGTTCTGTGAGAAAAAGAGTGTCCACTGCTCCGCGTTACTTTTAATTTAATTTAACTTAATTTCAACCATTGAATGTTGTCAACTCGATGTATTACTCTTGTTTTCTGTTTCTATGTTAATTTTTGTAATTGGTGTAATACCGTTTTAATTAAATATAATAAATAAAATTAAAAATAAATAAAATAATAATAAATTACGCTTGTGACCATATTAAGAATTTTATTGTGATGAATATTATTATCCTATTATGATTCTGCTAAAGCACCTTTATAGGCCTCCGGATTCCTATTCTAAGTTTATATATTATAATATGATACTGATACCGTGCAAAGATCTTAATAAGGGAACTACGTCTAATAGTGCTTACCCTAAACCATCTTTGTAATGGAATTATATCTAGTTGAGAAGCTCTAGAAAACTGCTTGGTTTTCAGTACTGGATGGAACGTTTAAGGATATCGTATTATGATCCGAGCAGGTAACTATGTTATGAAGATTCGTAGATCATTTATATGTTTGCATTATACAAGCTGTTGTTTTGTAACCTCGTCAAATTCGAGGAGGTAACTAACTATCCTAATGATTCTCGGGCCAAATCAATAATAAAATGCGTAGGTATTTTTTTTTTAAATTATTATTTTCGGAAATCGGTAAGTGTGAACCACCCGTGTTTTAAACGCGGCCCGTCTGATTCTCGTCTTATAACCACGCTTTCACACATACATAATAATCTCAACGTTTATTCAATAATTTCTTATACCCTAAACCACGTTAAGGGGGTTTTCCTGATATACTGACAAACTTATACAACCAAAAGAAATCTGCGTTTATTAATAATTGACTATGTGCCGTAATTTTAATTGATTATTTATGTCTTTTGTGACAACCTCTTGAATTTTGACGAGGATGCAAAACAACACCTTGTATAAACTAAACTAACTTTAGTCCAAGTTAGTGTACCAGTTTAGTCTATAGTCTTTTTGCCGTAGGGTGGTGCGGATGACATTAGAACTTGGGACGTTTTTTTAAATATTAAACACGTTATGATTTGAACGTACTTAAAGACAGAAACGGGAAAGAGAGGTGTCAAAACTTACTAGCCCATTTAAAATAAAAAGTCTACATACAGGAATAACAATCATAATTTAGCAGTTAATTGGATGTGATACAAAATCATCCCAAAACTTTATTATCTAACTAGTTGTCCCGCGCAACTTCGTCTGCGTCACATTTTCCCCGTTTTCGCAACATTTTTCATTGCTGCTTCGCTTCAATTGGTTGTAGCGTGATGATATATAGCCTATAGCCTTCCTCGATTAATGGGCTATCAAACACTGAACTTTTTTTTTTAATCGGACCAGTAGTTCCTGAGATTAGCGCGTTCAAGCAAACAAACAAACTCTTCAGCTTTATTATATTAGATTGAAACCGTTTCATATCTCCCCAAATCTCGTCTCTATTTCCAAATTCAGAGGTAAAATACTAAATTGAACTAAAATATCGTTATCAATAGAGTTCATTACCCTGAATATTGGTTATTCAAATTCAATGATTCCATTTAAATAAGTTAGTATCCGATAAATTGAAGAGTTTGGCAGCTTTCGGAGACTTTCAGCCTTTCAGAGAAAAGAGGACAATGAAGGATACTGTAAAATTTTGGGGATTGCGTCCTATTATTACTGTATGGTAATTTAAATATATTGAATATTTGAAAAAGAAAATAATATTATTGGGGAAATAATAAAACTAAATATATTTTATAAATATTATTAATATATTGGGAATAAATAATATATGGACGATTGTTAATGATATACTTTAATAGTAAACCGAGCGATTTTTAATCATATTTGCGAAGGATTAACTTAACTAGCGATAAATTATGAATATTTAAAAATCCTTAAATAAGATACTAGCTGTGGGAAACAGTTAATCTAAGCTAGCAACTAAAATTCAGAGTGGCCAAATCAAAAACTAAATCTAGCGAAAATAATAACTAGATGAGTGGACTATAAAACCGATTTGAGTTCATACATAATGTACTTAAAAAATACCGTTTTGGGATGTGTTAGTGAGCTGTGGTAATAATATCTTTAGATACTGTAATACTGTTTGGGTTATTTTTTTTTTCTATTCCAGCATATTATTCTTTTGAAAATAACACACAGGATTCTTTCGGACTGTTCAAATTTAGGGGGGGCGCGGGCGGAGCGACGAAGCGACAACGGTGTACAGCGCGGGAGTTCGGGTGCACTCGGGCGCGTTCGTATGACGTCGTAACTTGTGGTCGCGGACTCGCATGCAGTCATTTGTTTGTTTACTTTTTGACATGACGTAATGTTTTAGCGAGCGGAGCGAGCAAGTGAAATTTAACATCGTAAAAAAGGCATTGCGGCAGGGAGAACATAGACCATGACCTGCGGCACCCCGACTCGTACAGGTTAGGTTTGAAGTGGATCGCCATCCACTTCGAAGTCGGTCTTCGGGTCTAGTGAGCGAACTAAGACCCCGCCATCCACTTCGTGTTAGGTCACTTTAAACCCTGAAGACAGAAATATGAGCCGCGGGGATCCGTCCACTGAGCCTATCACAAAATATTGATGTGGCAAATAAAATGCTGTTTCCTTTAGATAAACTGTTGTGTGTTATATAAAAATAGCAATCGTCAATATCAACCCCCTAACCCGTTTGAAAAATCAGTTTTTCTTATTTGATAAGTTAGTTTTAGATTTTGTTGTGTCTTTGGTTCATTGCTCGACATGATTTTTGAAACACCTTGATTAGGTTATAATAGCGTAGCACTCTTGGAATAAAATATATGCCAGATGTTGAATATAATTTGGTCTGCAAAATTGTCAATCAATTAGAAATTTGCTCGCTTAATAATTATTATGCTGATCGTTCTGAATAACTTGTTCCTCAAATTCGTATTTTTAAGTCGCTGTTTTCCATATTTGTGTTCGCTCTCAGTCTTTCGCTCAGTATTTAAGTATTTCAGTACGCCATAATCAGTATTTTTGACAGCCTTATTTTGAATTTATAGTCAATCGTTTATATACTACCCTTAATTTATTTACATTACAGGACAAAACAAAATTATAAAAAAATATTGAATTGACAATAAAACAAAATGATGTAAAAAGTATGAAGTCCGTAAAAAGTAAATAAGAATCATTTAAACCAAATTGGTCCTGCACGAGGCCAAAAGGCTGCCTATCCGAGCATGGTGATGTAAAAATAAAATAAAATACAAACATCCCAATGGAGAACCTCCTCCTTTTTTAGAAATCGGTTAAAAATAAACAAAATCGCGCTGACTCTTGGTTGGCTGGTAAAGTATATAAAAATATATTTTAAGTTTTCGTTGAATTTTTTTTTATGGTAGTAGGACTATTTGCTATATTTTCTTTTTCTTATTGTTTGTACATAATTGTTTTATTTTAGGTTTTCTAGTATTATGAAGTATGTTAAACGGCACACATTTAAATTACCTACCAATAAGATCTCCAGTTTGCGAAGATAAATATTTTTGATCACAAAACGTGTCGAGGTTGGTAGGAAGCTGTTTTCGATGAGAAGTTGTAAAAACGCTTTTTCGTTTTCCTGGAAAGTAGGTACATTTGAAATACAATGGCCAATGGTAGCCAGGTTATTATTTACGAGCAATCGCGTGCTGAAATAAATGTTATAATAAATTGTATAAAGCCGCAGTTTTGTATATCTGTATGATCGCTAGGTACTCCTAAACTGCATTACGGATTTTGACTCAGTTTTTACCAAAATTTTGAGTATTTGCCCCGGGACGTTTATGTGTGTGATCCAATCGTTTTAAAGTTTTAAAAAGATGTGCTTTGTCAATTCGTTTAAACTGTGCGCAACAATAAGCGTTGCTAGTAATAAATTATTCTTCTTTGACAATTCAAGAGTGCCTGTAAAATCAATATTTTGATCTTGAATCAGGGTTTTCAAATCAGACATCACTTGTTGTGATTACTTTGAAAGTGTCTGGAATACCTTGGGCTGTCAACTTTGTTAGAGACCACCCTGTCGAGATACTAATATTTTTACTCTACATGATCTACGTCAAAAATATAACACTTTTGCCAATCGTAAAAAAAAAAAACTTAAACAAGATATATTGTGAAAAAAAAATATGCGTGAAAAATATAAACAAATAATAAAATATCCGTACTAGCGTGGTAAGCCAAAGCTCACATTATCATAATTAGTGACTGTACAGTGATAATTAGTGCTCCAACCGAGTGTTCACCAAAGCTGCCCTAAGCTATTAAGTTAAAGTGACTTCATAACTTTGTGACCGTCATTAAGTTGGTATCTACTGCTAACTCAAGATAGGACGAAATTATCCGCTAATGGTGAATTTTGTCACTTGGTACTTAACTACAGAATCTAAGGAGTGACTATACTGTGTTTTGATTCTTGAAATAATAACATAATTTACAACAAATAAAAACACTCTTTTATGTTGTGTTCAGATATTTAAAAAAGAACAAAAAAGACAATTTCGAATCAAGAGATTTGTTTCACAAGCCAAAAATGATTGAAATATTATTCCTAGAGAAAGGAAAGAAATTCGCTGGAAGAGCTCCAAGATACAGTAAAAGTTAAATTAATTGGTTAAGTGTAAAAGTTTGTAAGAAACTTTATGTCAAGCCCGGTCAAGGTATAATACAAAAGTTTGTGACAGAATTTACGACATTACGTAAATAATTAATATAGAGAAAGGAAAAAAAACATGCGAGAAAGTTCAAAACTCGACAAGGAACTAATAATGTCGCAAAACTTTAACAATTCCAGTGGTTTTTTCGTCTATTTCAGAAATAACTTTAATTTAGTTTGTTCGTGTTTTGTGTTTATGTCCTCATTCCATGCATTTGTCTTGACGATATAATTCTGTCGTAACTGAAATAGTTGAAAAGCAAAAATACTGGTAGTCTTAAGCTATTTCTTGCAAGTGAAAACTCAGTGAGTGTACGAAAGCATTCATTGTTTTGCAGAGTGATTTATAAGCCGGCTGTACATGCTTCTTAGTTTGTAATAATGTATTTTTTAAAATACAATAATTACTGAGTCATGTGTTTTTACATAATATATCTTAGTATTAACACGTCAAGCCCTTACTATTTATAATTGACCAATTTTTAACAAATTTACAATTGCCCAATTTGCAACAGGTCAAACATTGATACTTATTGGATAATAAAATAATTTGCCATCTTTTACTGTTGACTGGATTCTTCATAAAATACTGGATTTCATTGTGAATTTTATGTAGCTTCAATAAATTATTAAAAAAAACATTAGAATTTTGTAGTAGGTATTATTTCCTTTCTTGTGCCTAGTTTTGTCAACGAAATTACAGGATACTATTTAAAAGTACCAAAATTAGTGGATTTAGAGTTTTTAAACTGGTCTCTATCACTATCATTAACACTGGAAACGGGATGAGTAAACATGGTAAATATCCCGTATCCAGTGTAAATAGGGGATAATCCAATTTTTTACTTCTTTGTCCGTCGGGTAGTTTATTGAAAAGTATTTGACACGTATTTTTTCTTTTTTAACGTGGTCATAAAATTACGGAGATATATTGAGTTGAAATGGCGCATGACGTCACATGTAGGTAAGTTTTATACCTACTTGCAACGTAGTAAGCCCCCACTCTCCAACTTTAATGAGTTTTAACTAAGTATTTTTTTGATATTTTGATAAAACAAAAAATACGTGTCTAATATTTTTGTATTACCTGTCTGACGGACAAAATAGAATGTCGTTTTCTTTACCCAGTCCGCACCCCTATAATTATAGTATTAGTGAATTTAGTCTTTCAACATCCTTCATAGAGAAGAACGTAACTCACAACTATTTATAAGTCTATAATGTAACCTAAAATAACACAAATACCATTCTCATTCATTGGCATGGAAAATATTTCAATGAAACTGTATGAATGGTGTAGTCATATTTTTGAAACGATACGCGCGAAAATTTGTACATACGCACTCAGTAAACTCCAATAAAAGTTCATTAGGAGTATTTGTTTTTCGCAGAAATATGTAAACATTCCCGGGAAAATTGAGTTTGTTGAACTTGGGAAGTTATGGCAACGAATATGCAAGCTTGAATGAAATGCAATGTTTTAAAATGTTCATAAAGTTTGTTGTGTACTTTTAATTATGTAGTTTTACAAAATGGTTAGTTAGGTACAGATATTATTTTGTTCCATCATTATTATGTATTATACACCGTGTAAATCACCTCATCACGAAGCCGTCAACCAAGCATTCTGAACATGAAACTAAGTAACTTTACGCAAAAATATTGCTGGGAAACGACTTTTTCTTGGGGGGTGTAAAATCATGTTTTGTGGTAGAACTCAATGAAACGTACTCAAAACATTGTGCTGATGGACGGATTGAATAGAACGGGGGTCGTGGAGGTGTTTAAAGTAAAAAAAAACTTACATTAAAAACTTGTATTTAAAATAATACTTGTCAAAAAGTTGGAACTTTGACCCCTAATATCTCCGTAACTAGAAGGTTCCCAGGCATGGTGTAGAACGAAAAAAATGATCGCAATGACAGGGAGAACCAGTGCCTTTCGGCTTCGTTAAGAGGTGTTTTACACCCTTTATATTTAGTATTATATCATCATTATTACATTTATTATTTTCTTCATCTTTCTTTTTTTGCAATGTGAACTTTTAATTTACAAATCCAGTGACATGTAACTCCAAATTTCGAAAAGGTTCATTATCTGCTTAATCTTTTCAATTTCGCTTTGTTTGAATCCCAATACTACAATACTCGTTAAGTAAAAGATGACAACTACTTTTTCACCAAACATCAATCTTTTTGTATCTTCTAAGTATTTAGGTACACGAAATAGAAACAAAAGATAAATCCTGTATTTATTTACAGGGACAAAAACAGTTATCTAAAGTTAATGACATTAAGTGGCATGTACAACGAGCTTTTGTGGCAAAAGGAGCTTTGATAAACTTTTATATTACCGGGAGACCGAGGTTTGTAATGCATTGCTCCTCCTAAAAAGCAAAACTTTGTTAGACTTAACTATATTTACTTAAAAGTTAGCTAAATTAACTCTGGATATGAATTCAGAAGATAAGTAAATTATGAAAACTTTTTGTCAAATATTTGATGAGTTTTTCGGATAGCTTCGGTGAACAAACAGTATAGTAGCAGCATTTATTTAAAGTTCAAAGTTTCAAAATCTTCTTCTCAAGATATATAAAATGTCTATCTATAATGCACTACCCTTTTTTTATATTGTTTTTAATAAGTAATCCTGTACCTGTTTGGACGAACTATCAATTTTTTCACCCACATAAAAGTAAGAAATTATCGACTACAAGAACCTTGAATATAAATCAGTTTCTGAATAAATGAACATTTTTTTACTAGCTTTAGCTGAAGTATTATTAACAAATAATTCCAATTCGAACTTTACACGTATACAGTATGTTAGGTTAAACGAGGGACATATTGAGGGAGGGTATTCAGTATTCGATTCTCGTCCCAAATATGTAAAAAACCTATAACGTATATAGAAGAATTTTTAATGTTTTGTTTAGTGCCTAGATATTTTGGACTGTCCTAAGCCAGGTAAGTTTAAAGTATGAAGGGAAAATGGATTATACCTAAGAGTCATTGACCCGCTCACATGTTCTGCGATAGTATTAAGTCGCTAGCGCAAGGGTGTATACACGTTGCGTGACATTTGCGAAAATTTTGATATGGTTCTGTCTGTTATTTATCAGTGTTTTTTTTTTGTTTATAGTTTTATTAGTATCATGTTAGCATGTACTATTATGGGTTTGAATATGTCCCTCGTTTAAACTAACATACTGTATAACTTTGTTGTTTACAAATCAAGTTTAATCGAAGTAATAGATAGCTTCAGAAACGATATCAATCAATGAAGTAAATATAAGGATCAAAGCTTTTTCTCTTCTTTTTTTACTTCTTTAAAGTTAAGTTTTATTTGAAACCTAGCCCATTTTTTTTTGTCCCAGATGCTTTTTTAGTTCCAGGTTTCACAAACACATACACAACACACACACATAATATAGCTACAATGTTCATGTAGATAGTAGAGTTCCTTTGTTTATGTCTGCAATTTTATTAGTGCAAAAAACCGATAAACCATTTACCTGTAACCTTAGAGTTCAAGAAGTAAGGGTCGGGATGCCACAAGTTGTCAAAGAACTCCGGTGGCAGGGTTACGTGGTCGTCTCCTTCTTCAAAGATATCCTCTGGAAGCTGTAGTCGACTCTCGCTCCAAGTCTGCCTTATAAACATGTCCACTCTGCAAGAAAATGAAGGGTTTCTTTATAAAAGAATGAAGTTGTGATAATCAAATGTGATTTCATCCTATAGCGCCTTCTTCAGAATCATCACATTTACACGCTCAGAGGGCCCACCATGACGTCTTAAAACATTATTGTTTTACTCCTTTTCCAGTGTGGTAAAGAGATGGCGCTAGACATCCTGTATAGCTCCGTCCCTTCCCTACACTGGAAAAAGAGTAAAACAATACTGCTTTAAGAGGTCAAGTTAGGCCAGCAGATCAGCATTTTCTTGCATCATTTTCTCCGTCTGTCAATTTGAATTGCTACTCACTAAAATGAGAGATCGAATCGCACGTTTAAGTGCTTCCTATGCGAATGAATACAGATGGTTGGGATCGGACTTCTCGCTCCACTAAATGAGATAGAGATATTCGTAAACGGTGTGCCATGCGTGCAAATGCAATTTCACCCTCAGTCATTTCCAAAGTGCGATTGAGTAATTTCTGCAGATGTGGTGACATTTACATCTTCACATATGTGAATTACGCAAGATACCGGACTATAAGCAAATCCAAAATCAGGCAACAATTATGGGGGAATAGATCAGACACAACGCACGCCTCGTTGAAGAAAGCTCCCTTTTCAACCGGACATGAGCTGTGAGCAACTTTCCATCTTAGTTCTCATATATCTAAAGACTGTTTTAGCAATTCTTTGCTTGCCATTTTGTACTTTTAAACAAAAAAAAAAACGAAAATAGTTTGGAAATTTTCCAAAATAGCTCGACGCAATCAAGAGTCGCCCAAGGCATAATATTTAATATTTGGTTAAAATCACATTTGAACAATGTTATTGTGTGCCTAAAATTTATACGCAAAATTTTGGAAATAATGAACAATTATCATAATTATATCAAGTACACACATTAAGAGTCCACAAGAAAGCAATTTTGTGGAAATATTCTAAAACGTAAACTGTGTAGGATTCTTTACAAAAGTGTTTGCATATAGGTAACAAAATTTGTTCAGACATGAAAGCAAATTCCTGCAAAACGCAGATAATGTTACTCTTTTTCGTGTAGTTCTAACAGCCGACGTTAAGAATTTTGGTAAGCAGGATTAACCTTAGGATTGTGTATTTTAGAAGAATTTCCGGCGTGGATACTTACAGTTTCTGTTGACTGTAGTCACAAACTATACAAACACACCCTAAACCCGTGAGAAGGCGCGCTATGAGCAATTAGCTCACACAAAAATTAAAAGCTAAAACTTTTGGTGATACTGATGCCCTAACGTCTCAAGCGCCTAGGTAGCTTCCTAACTATTCATCCCCTCCCTACTGACGCAACTCTCATACCGGTCAGTTCGGTTGCGACCGCGCAGCGAAGTGTTTGTGGAGGCTGCGTAGCATCGTGCGGCAATTTGCTCATCACGCGCCCATCATATAAAAAAAGCATTATTGTATTTTCTAGAATATATTATTTTATTTATTTATATTATATTGGTTAATTATTATGTAAACACTGCAGTAATATTTGAATAATAATATTTTTTGTTTTTACCCAGAACATCTTGTAAAATGGATGATCGCCGTCAAGCACAATTTTTTTAGCTTTAGCTTTTGAAGTTGCATTTATGTTTCGTAGTTTTAATTAAAATATTAATTTTCTTACTTTTTAAACCTTGTCTTACTTATATAATTCCATTATAAGCCAATAAATACATATAAAAGTAGAAATATAAGCATTTAAAGTAGTGTGAGTAATTTGCTCGCGCGCGCCTCTCCGTGTAACTAACTGAGGCGCGCCTTCTGACGGGTTAAAATAGCCACCAACCAAGCATTCTGTACATTAAATAACGAAAGAACGAAATGATTTTTAAAAAAATGCGATTTTTTTTAAATTTGGTGAATCTCGTTGTAACACTAAATGTATGCGATAATGGGTGTATTCAATAAGTTCGGGGTATTGGAGGTATTTAAATTAAAATATTTTAAAAAATGCAATTGTCAGAACAAGTGCCTTTCGGTTGTTATGGCTACAGTCTACTTGTGCAAAACGTGTGTGCGGGGAATCAAATAGACACCTTGGTGTATTTGAACTATTTGATGTTAAAGCTGATCTACCTGCCTATTAACTAAGTAACATTTGACGCGACTGAAAATCCAAAATGGCACCGTCGGATATGTTGTTTCCCTTCATGGGTGTCATTTTCATGGCTTTCGGGGTCACTGATTATGAATGTAAGGTCAAAATAAAAATCCAAGAGGGTGTCCACAAAAATTTCCAAATATTCTATCATGTTTTGTTGGTGTTAATGATAACGAAAATGAAAATCCAAGATCGCGCCAATGAAAATTTCTGGGTTTTATTCATTCATGGTTGTTTTTTTTTAGTGATTTTTGGGGTCGATGATAACGAAAATGATGAAAAATTGCATATTCGTCTAGAACAGCTGCTCTCAACCTGCGGCCCGACGGGCCTTTGTGATTGGCCGACCTTTTTTTTTTTAGGGATGGGAAGTCATCGAATGACTTCTTCCGCTCTGGGCGCGGAGCGGGAGGGAGTATCAGACTTGTACTGACTAAAACCCATCCATGTTCCTTTTTCATCCTTTGTGTTCCAGGGCCAGGTTCTCTCCCTCTCACGTTCCGCCACCTACTTCGCTAGCATGACTGCTTTGCAGAAGAAGGCGACGGCTTCCCATTCCCTCTTGCTCTGGACCATGGATTGAACTAGGGCTGGACGCGAGAGTTCGCCGCCGCCAATCGCCGCTACGAGGACACGGCGGTGCTCAGCCCAAGCAGAGCAGACCTCCACAGTGTGCTCCACCGTGTCCTCAGGCCGATCCTCGCATTGGTGACACCCGGGCGTTTCCTCCCGCCGGTTTTTTTATAATAACAAGTTAATGAACATTGGACCTTTAATAAAATTGAATGACAACACAAATCTATGATAGAAACTATGTATTTTTGGAGAGTAATAACCAAGAACTTTTACGATATTATTGTAATCAGATTGAGAAAATAAAAGTTTTTTTTACGAAAACGAATGAGCCAATTTTGAAGAAAGTATTAATTGTCTCGATAAATTTTGCGATTTAGGCTCTATTGCCTATGAAGAAGTGCTGAAACTGAACTTGGATTCGCGTTGCGCGCGAGAGACCTCTTTTCAACGCCTGATTTACCAACAACTGTTAAAACAAATGTAAGTGTTAATGAATAAAAATCCAAGAGGGTGTCCATGAAAATTTCCAAATTTTCTATCATGTTTAGTGGTTTTTGGTGTTAATGATAAAAATCCAAGAGGGTGTGTCCACGAAAATTTCCAAATTTTCTATCATGTTTAGTGGTTTTTGGTGTTAATGATAACGAAAATGAAAATCCAAGATAATAAAAAATAAAAAAATAAGATTAATCAGTAATTAAAGGGTGTAAAACACCTCTTAACGAAGCCGAAAGGCACTGGTTCTCCCTGTCATTGCGATTATTTTTTTGTTCTACACCATACCTGGGAACCTTCTAGTTACGGAGATATTCGGGGTCAAAGTTCCAACATTTTGACAAGTATTTTTTTTAAAACAAGTTTTTAATGTTAGATTTTTAGACTTAAAACACCTCCACAACCCCCGTACTACTCAATCCGTCCATCAGCACAATGTTTTGAGTGCGTTACATTGAGATCTACCACAAAACATGATTTTACACCCCCCAAAAAAAAATCGTTTCCCAGCAATAATTTTTGCGTAAAGTTACTTAGTTTCATGTACAGAATGCTTGGTTGACGGCTTTGTGATGAGGTGATTTACACCGTGTATAAAAAGTTGTAATTTAGTGTGTACATATTATAATAATGAATAAAATAAATAAACAAGAGCGAGTTTTATGAACTTCGAAAAAATATGAAATTAAAAGGCATATAACCAACATTATGTTGCACTAAAAATAATTACAATTCATTTACAACTTTAGTCAAAAAACTTTGTAAACCTGCACGAATATTTCGTCGGGCTGTCAAATTAACTAGACTGGGCCCTGAAGGGTTTTTTTTATGTCCCCATTAATTTGTGACAGCACGATGCACAAACTTACTATGCGCGTGATTCCAAAACCCACAAAGAAGAAATAAAGGGTCTAGCTAGAATCATGTGCTGAATTCGGTATATTTTACACCGTGTATTTTTAGACCTATAAATAATTATAATTACACGTGCCAAAACTCTTAAACAACTTTATTGAAGGATGCTACAAAGTTATGTCAGGTATTATGTTATTTTGTCAGGTGGGTTGTTATTTTAGGACTTGTAACGCGATTTAATTACACATACCACAGTTTGTCTCTGCATCACGCAAAGGTTGACTGGTGGAGAATGCTATTGGTATGATGTCCACTTCTGTATATTTTGTGTGCTTGAACTATCACAAGTAGTTTTCTGATTGCCTCATTGTCAGGTCTGGGATTCAATTCGTAAATCAGATAGTAGTTAGGTTTATCCGTAAGAAATCTCTCATTATATGCCCAGAGTCAGGAAAGTAGGCGGTGTGATAATCACCTGTTTAAGAAATCACCGAAAAGTCTTAGTTTTGTACTTTGTTTAATCTGATCGTTGGCCTTCCTGTGGGATTATGGATTTAAAGAATCAGGTATTCTTGCATCACCTAGAACCGAAATTACTACAAACTGATGATTACTAGAAAAGTAATTATTTAAATGTCGAATTAATACAATTAAAAATAAATTATTACATGTAAACCATGGAAATCTGTTGCTATAAAAATAGTTGATTCATAAATTCTATCTGCTATAGTGAAAGGAAGACTTAGGATTGATTTGTATAGTCTTTGAACTACTCTGGCGAAACTCCTTTGTCTACATCCAGTAAGGCTTACTTACACGTGGGAGATAAAATTGTTTTGTGTATTTTAAATCTCTAAAAATAATCTGAGGTAAAAGGAAAGTGTTTTGTGTTGTTGATTGTTTTCAGAAAATTTTGAGGCAGATCTATTTGTTTTACCTTTAAGGCTTATACGCGCCGTCGGCGCTACATTTGTAAGACGTATCGAAGGACCGTTTTCTGTTTTGGGGTATGAGGAACAGGCTGTAAATCTTCTCATACTGCGTTGTAAAGGGGACGTCCTCCTACCAGACGGGTGTTGCATTTGGTGGGCTACAATGCCCCCCAGTTGTTATCTTGTATACGACTATGTTTAACTCGCGTATGATAGGACTACGTGATGCAGGATTTTTAGTTCTCAACTTGTGTCATAGATATCACTGCTAATTTTTATGTAGATATTTTTAGCAGGGCCGCTCCAATTTACCTTGTTTTATTTTGTAGCAACGGTTGCAATTGTATAACACTAAACTCATTGTTGAAAATTGTTGCCGTACATTCAAGTAACAGTTTAACGTGCTTTCTGATGGAGCAGTATATGTAATGGATGAATCCACGGACCGACTCCGGCAAGCCAAACCTTTGCTCGACACGTGCGGTTGTTATTTTCAAGCTAGAACAAAGCTATGCGCAGATGCCTGAAATTGCTAGTATCGCCGGTGATAAAAGGTTGGCGGATAAAATTGGACCTGCCTAATTTTCGCCATTTTATAATATTAAAAAAGAAATCGGTAATGTGAAGCTTTAATTAGAATAGATTTTGTCTCATTCAATACGTGTTTGTATTGATGCGAGCTTTTGATTAATACAGGTTTTATGCGTGGCCACTAATTAAAAAAAAAAAAAAAACTGCGGTAGTTACGCAGAACAAACTTCATATAAAAGTCTTCCAAACTTCGATCTAGAAATTAAGCTTTCTGTTGGATTTTCAACTTTCCGTGCTTGGCCAAATGTCCAGATGAAATTTCAAATTGTTACCTGTCACAAGAACGCAAAATCTGGATAGAGCTGCTGAGCTTGTGTAAATAACGCCAGATCACGATAAAGCAACTCGAATAAGTCTACAACACGTTAATAGGGGATGATCACATTTTTTTTTTCGTTGTCCGTCGGGTAGTTTATTGAAAAGTATTGGACAAGTTTTTTTTAATTTTTCACGTGGTCATAAAATTACGGAGATACATTGAGTTGAAATGGCGCATGACGTCACATGTAGGTAAGTTTTATACCTACTTGTGACGTAGTGAGCCCCCACTCTCATACTTTAATGAGTTTAAAATAAGTAATTTTTTGATATTTTGATAAAAAAAAAATGTGTCTAATATTTTTGTATTACCTGTCTGACGGAAAAAATAGAATGTCGTTTTCTTTACCCAGTCTGCACCCCTACCTTTCATTAATTTCAACTTCCTGTCTTCACTCGCCTTGACTTTTAATAAAGGCAGAAAAAGTGGGTTTATTTTAATAGAACTTCTTTATGTTGAACGAGACACGTGTTTCAAGTTTTTGCAGCCATTTTTGCAATTACAATATTCTCGAGTGACTGAATATTAAATTGGAATAATTTGTCTTGTCAAGACGGTGTTGTTTTAAAACAATATTTTCAAGTAAAAAGAGTAAGGCCCGTTTATAAAATAGAATAGAAAATATTTATTTCAGACTAGCACACATTAAATGATATAAGTCCATTTTATGTTAGTAGGCAGATAGGTACTTAAAGCTATGTTAGTAAAATTTAAAATTAATATTATTTTGGACATGCATGAGCGACCAATGCCTCAGGATTTGGCTGTCCACTCTGTCCGACACCACGCTCAGAAGTGTGTTGGTGCTACTTTTTACCCGGGACCGCAGGGACGCCGTTCTTATGGCCTCGAGCGACGCGACTCGTGATGCGACTTGTGTTGCGACTTGCGACGCGTCTTGCGATTTGCGAGTTGCAACGCGGGTACACGAAGAACACTCTTATTGGAATTTTCCTTGGAAAATTCCGCAGTAGAAGCCACGGAGTCTGGGTTTGCGCCCGGTTGACGGCAATGTAAATGGTGCCATTTGCATTTACATAGGACTTAAAACATTACTGGCAGCGTAGGTGTACAATATAAGGGACACACACCCTTCAAGGTAAACACAAAGCTGAGGAGAATAAAAACCTGTATTAGGTTTTTATTCTCCTCAGCTTTGTGTACCCGCTAGCAAGTATTGTATTGTGTTCGTCCGTTACCAAATATGGATTTCAATGACTGCTACAATTTACTAGTCAAATAGGAAATTGCCATAATCTTCACGATGTGCCAGGCTGCCGGATCCGCTGTGTGTCAGTGTCCGCTTGGCAGTAGAGAAACGATGTTTCCTGTGATCCCCAAATTGTCTGGCTAAGAGTTCTATTCTTTACTGAGAGTTTTGAAATAGGCTTAAAAAGTGAGCTACCAAGAATTTCCCCAGAAATTAAATCGATAATGGTTGACCTTTGGCTCGTAGTTTAAAAACCTAACTTTAAAATGGAAAATATTGCCTAACCAACTGCTGAAACAATTCCCAGCTATGTAAGGTTAAAATTCAAGTCTAACGGGATATAGTAATATCAGTATTTTACGTGGAGGGACTGCTAATCCGTCTTCCATAGCCTTGTAACTTGGGTACGTGATACCGCTTGATAAGGTGGTTTGACAGTATTCCGGGCTTTTGAAGACCTGTAACCACTCTAAAATTTGTGTGTAAAAGTGGCTAAATAATAACAACCTTAAAGATCGACCCGTGCGGTCGATCTTTAAGGTTAAGCCGTGCTTGCCGAGGTTGGTCCGTGGATGGGTGACCGTAATTACATACCAAGTTTCCTACGTGCCTCGAAAAGCACGTAAAGCTGTTGGTCTCGGCTATCATTTGTAGATCTTTGACAGACGTTACAAGTAGTCAGAAGCCAAAAAGTCTGACATTTAGTCTTACCAAAGAGTATCGTATTACCCAGTTACTGGGTTGTGGAGGTCAGACAGGCAGTCGCTTCATGTTAAATACTGGTACTCAGCTTAAGGTGGTTAGACTGGAAGCCGGCCCCCAAGATAGTTTGGGAAAAGTCTAGGCAGATGATGAACGAATCTAAAAATTCAACGAATGACAGCCAGGACTAACTGCTCATTGTGATTTCCGAAGCAAGGAGGATCTGTAATCGCTGGTGCTGGCACAGGGGAGGTCGCACGAGGCGGCGGCCGAATTAATGACACGCGGGGTTGCGATAGTCGTGGAGAGAATCCGGCAACTGGGTCTCGAGGTGGCATTGCACAAGTCCGAGGCCATGTGCTTTCATGGGCCTCGGAATGCGCCACCGTCGGGATCCATACTGACGGTAGGAGGGGTTCCCATCGGCGTCGAGTCGACGCTGAAGTACCTAGGGCTTGTCCTCGACAGCCGGTGGAACTTCGTGGAGCACTTCCGACGTTTGGCCCCAAAACTGGAACGGGCAGGAGCTGCATTCAAGCGGCTCTTGCCCAACCTGGGGGGTCCAAACGCCTCCTGCCGGAGGCTCTACGCGGGGGTCGTGCGGTCCATGGCCCTTTATGGGGCCCCGGTGTGGGCGCGTTCTTTGAGGCGGCGAGCCGCCCATTACCTGAACGCGCCCCAGAGGGTGGTAGCCGTAAGGCTGGTCCGGGGGTACCGTACGATCTCCGGCGAGGCGGCGAGCCTCTTGGCCGGATTGCCGCCATGGGATCTGGAGGCGATGGTCCTCGCGCGCCTGCATGAATGGCGCGCGGAGGCACTACGCCGGGGGGAAACTCCGCTGCCGCGGCAAATTGTCGCTCAGCGGACAGACCTCCGGCGCGATCTCATGGTGGCATGGAGACAGCGACTATCGCAACCACGTGCAGGGCACGCCACAATAGTGGCGATAAGTCCCCTCTTTGAGGAGTGGCTAGAGAGGCGGCACGGCGCCCTCACCTTCCGCCTGACGCAGGTCCTCACCGGACACGGTTGTTTCGGGAGGTTCCTGCACCGAATCGGGCGGGAGGAAACGACCGGGTGTTACCATTGCGAGGATCGGCCGGAGGACACGGTGGAGCACACCGTGGAGCTCTGCCCCGCTTGGGCTGAGCACCGCCGTGTCCTCGTAGCGGCGATTGGCGGCGGCGACCTCTCGCGTCCGGCCCTGGTTCAATCCATGGTCCGGAGCGAGAGGGAATGGGATGCCGTCGCCTCCTTCTGCGAAGCAGTCATGCTAGCGAAGGAGGTGGCGGAACGTGAGAGGGAGAGAACCTCACGTCCCAGCCGCCGCGGGAGACGCCCCGGGCGTCGGGGGGCAACCAGTGGCCCCCGGCCACCGTAGGCGCGAGCCTGTGGACGGTGAGTAATGGGCTAGCTCACCGTCCGTCCGTCTCATGACGACAGGCCGTGTCGACGGCGCGTACGTGTTCCACGCGCGCCTCAAGGAGATGTCAGCAAACCGGATGGGGCCCGAGAGGGCCGATGCCTGCCAGGGCTGCGGGTTGTTCGAAAGAGATACCGCGGCCCTGGAACAAAAAGGGCGAAGAAGGAACATGGGTGGGTTTTAGTCAGTACAAGTCTGACACTCCCTCCCGCTCCGCCCAGAGCGGGAGAAGTCATTTGATGATTTCCCATCCCGAAAAAAAAAAAAAAAAAAAAAAAAAAAAAAAAAAAAAAGGAGGATCTGTAATGGGCGGCAGCCACCCATCCGTAGACCGAACTCATCAAGTTGACTTAAGATTGAAGATCGACCTATCGCTGTTATTATGTAGCTAAGAACCGATCATCATCAGCCAAGCCTTTTCTCAACTATGATGGTCGGCTTCCAGTCTAACCGGACGCAGCTTAATGCCAGTATTTTACATAGAGCGACTGCCTATCTGACTTTCACAACTGAGTTAGCAATACAATACTCTTTGGTAAGACTGTAGGTTGTCAGCCAAGCACCCCTCAAAATGGAAAAGTATTTGCTTATCCTACTAATATTATAAATGCGAAAGTTTGTGAGGATGGATGTTTGTTACTCTTTCACGCAAAAACTACTGAACGGATTTGGATGAAATTTGGAACACGGGTAGTTTATAATCTGGATTAACACAAAAGATACTTTGGATCCCGGTAGTACAATCCCGTGGGACAGTGACCGAACTCCACGTGTGCAAAGCCGCGGGCATAGTCTAGTAATACAAATAAAAGTGTTGTTTTTAGTGTCTTACCTGAAGTCCATGTCTTCAACATTAATCGAATTGACGTCAACAACATAGATGCTGAACTCCACAATGACCGGTTGGCCCTTACGTGCTGGTGGCCGCATTTCTAAACAAAATTAGAGATTTTATTAATAAAGTTTTTGACAAAGAAAAAAGTTACAGTTCGTGCCTAATTAGCAGGGTATATGGATATATGATTAGATATCGCTCTAAGCGATAAAACCGCCGCTGTAACGATAAAATTAGCAGTTTTGTTAACCCGTTATGTTTGATTTTTGGTGAACAATTAAGTTTTATTCTATTCTATTCTACCCTATATTCGTGGTTCTAGACCATATCCGAAATGCACACTTAGACAATGAATTTCTAACAGTATCACAAAAAAAAAACCGTGGGTCCATGAGACTCTTGCCCATTCAGAAACTTTTGAGTTGTAAAATATTATCATAATTCAAGACTTAGTAACTAAAGAAAATTCTAACAAAAGTGATTGAATTGTATCAAGAGCGGACACCCAAATATTACGCATTGACCTTTTTGTCAATGATTATTATATTTTGTAAATTGCGACGACAAACATTTTGAAAAAAAAAACAGTGGCATTCATCATCACCCTATAATGTTTCCATTGCTGGGACACAGGCATCCTCTCAGAGAGGGAGTGGACTATAATCCACCACGCGAGCGCAGTGCGGGTTGGTAGATGTCACATGTCTTCGAATTTTTAGTTCTAGGACATGCCGGTTTCTTCACGATCTTTTCCTTCACCTTTTTTGAGAGAAGCGGTGATGAAATAAATTACACAAATGAGCCTGCCTGGCATTCGGATCACATTAATTTTCGGGCTTCTATTAAGGGTTATTGCAAGCGGTCAAATTGAACTTGTTTACCAACGTCCAATTTATCTATAAATTGATTAATGGATGTTATTTTTATCCCCAGATTCGGGTAAAGGTCACGAATATTGTAGGTAGAGTGGTTTATCTTTATCGCGTTATAGGTAAGTGCTGTGCTTTCCTAAATGTCAAATTCTTAAAGTAAACATTAACCAATTCTATTTTGGTTTAAATCACTTAGGTACCTTTGCTCAGTACTTTCACCTTTTCGCATGAAAGTGCGCAAAAACTATAGAAGGCCACGAGCAGTTTATTGTAGTGTATTGGTTTCGTCTACCTTTCAGTACAGATGTTTAAACTCGTATCTATATACACCCATAAGGTGGACACCCTCTAAGTTCGTTTAATACCACTCAATGACATGAAAAAGTCATTTAATGGGATTAAATGAACTGAGAGGGCTGTTTTGATGATTTTAATGAATATAACTCTGTAAATCCATACTTCTTACGGTCGCGAATTATATTTCAATCAACGACGAAAGAAAATTTGAGTTTCGCTAGCTAGCCTGGCGCTACCTTAAAGGTAAAGAAAGTAACAATCGTTTAGGTTTTCTGTACTGTACTCTGTCAACGTTAATAACCACGTCCGTGTAAGACTAGATGTATGAACGTGAATGAGGCAAAAGGAGTACCTATGTAAGAATAGTAGCAGATGGTGGTCTGTGGTTTCTACCCACCCCCATGGGGAAACAGGTGAGTTTATGTACGTATGTGTGTTATTACCATAGATCGGAGTAGGTAGCTTGATTTTTGGTACTTGTATCATAAATGCATACAGAAAGAATAACATGGATAAGCCATTTTTCCGGTGCCCATGTTGGTAGTGATATTATTACTACTCAATTCAAAATTGAAAGGAAGGTATCAAAACTAAATTAATTTATTATTTATCTGTTGAATAATAAAAACCGAAGTAAACGAGTGAGCTACCTAACATGTCGTCGGCGGGCGTACGCATTGTTTTGATAGCCGGTTAGTCACCCATGATCCTTTGTTCTGATTGGTCGTTGGGTTGTGTCAAATAGTGACTGTGTGCCGTTAAAAAAAAATATGAAGAATATAATATTGCTCATTTTAATACAATTCCTACTTAAGTTCCGTTTTTCTTTTAATAAACAACCAATTCCGGTGGAATGTCTATATTAATATATACGTTTCGGATCAATGACCCCAATTCAATCTACCTACTCAGATCACTGGTTATTACTGATAGAATGTCAATTTGTCTAAAAGCTCCTCAATTTTCGAAGGACATCTAAGCGATAGGTATGTTCCTCAAAACAGTATTTTATTCACAACGGAAGGTAAGTTATCTCTTCAATCCAATTACTTGGAAATACCACTGTCCTAAGATTACATCAGTTGGCCATCCTTCCTACCTACCCAATTATGACTACTCACCCATTAACAACACAGAACTGTCATACAGTGAGCCTTGCGTCAGTTGTAATAAAACTACCCTTACGGTTACGTGCGATTGAAATAACTCACAACAATAGGTACTGTTCTGATGGAAATAATTTTCTCATGGTGTTGGCATTTGCTTGCTTTGTATTCTTCCGTTGTCCTTTATAACTTCATACAAGTGTCTAAATCTAAACACCGTACAACATCATCATCATCATCATCATCAGCCTGTATACTTCCACTGCTGGACATAGGCCTCTCCCATGACACGCCACTGAGCACGATGCTCGGCCACTCTCATCCAGCTCTTGCCAGCCGCCTTGCGAAGATCATCGCTCCACCGAGTCTGAGGACGTCCTACGCTACGTTTACCGATCCGTGGTCTCCACTCAAGAACTCGTCTACCCCAACGGTTATCGGTTCTTCGGGTTATATGACCGGCCCATTGCCACTTCAGCGTGCTAATGCGGTGGCCTATGTCGAAAACCTTGGTTCTCTGTCGGATCACCTCGTTACGAACTCGATCTTCACGTCCGAGACCGTACAACATCAGGTCGCTTTTTAGGTTTCCGTAGCCGGAAAAAAAAAACGGAACCCTTATAGATTCGTTACGTCTTGTCTGTCTGTCCGTCCGTATGTCATAGCCACTTTATTCCAAAACAATTAAGACAACACAGTAAAATACTTGGTAGGATGTATTCTGTAAACGCTTTTTGTATTTTATACAAAAATAATAATAAAAAAAGATTTAGGGGAGTTATCTATACAAGGAACTCATCATCTGCCTAGCCTTTTCCCAAACTATCTTGGGGTCGGCTTCCAGTCTTACCGGATGCAGCTGAGTACCAGTATTTTACATGAAGCGACTGCCTATCTGACCTCCACAACCCAGTAACTGGGTAATACGATACCCCTTGGTAAGACTGGATTGTAACCTATACAAGGAACTAAAACTAAAAAAAAAAAACTAAAGTATTCAACTAACCTATACGTGCGTGGTGTTTATAGATAGGTCTTTAAAAATGACATTGAGGTTCCGAAACCATTTTTTGTCAAAGTCAATCGTTTGAAAGATAGACACTTCCAAAGTGGTAAAATGTGTCTCCCCCTCTAATTTTTAAAGTAAGATGAGGAAAATTCCGGAATAATGTGGGATTGTAGAACGTAAAATCCTTTCCACGAAAATTGGTTAGCACAAGGTTTCATGTCTATAAACACTGTTTTATACTTTCATGGTTTTTTACCAAACTTATATACTATTGCTTACGGGATATCTTCCGTAACTATAGATTATTTTGAGTTCCCGATATTTTGACGTTGTTGCAAACGTCATGATCGCGGGATGACTGGAAAATGCGAGTGGATGTATAATAAATAATTAGAAGCAGACAAATCGGTGTACTCTCTTTCTTTATCTTTTGCTACGCGAACCAGTGGCACTCGATACAAAGTCACTGCAAAACACACTCACAATATCGCTAGGTTTTGTGGAGTCTTTATTATAACACCGGCTTTTTCTTTTGACCATGCCTATCAATGGATTCCACGTATTTAATAATTTGAAGCCCTCCTCTAGATTGAAAAACAGTCAATTTTATACACCACAGGAACGAAAATACTCCATGAATCTGGATCTCCTTCTCATTAAAAAAAACTTTATTTCTCTGCAGTAACTAACCGACTTCAAAACAGGAGGAGGTTCTATGTTTCTGTGTATGTTTTTTTTTGCTCAGATATGTCAATGTTTTGATATTTGTTATATTATATATTTGTTCATTGCAGATGCCACGCAAAGAAGGGGCGCCGGGCGGGTCTCTAGTCCAAAATAAAAAGGAAATCTTTCGGTGTTTCAGTGAATAAGGATGGGCAAAAGGATCTCGTCAGGTGTAACTTTTCAAAAATAATAACACCTCGAAATGTGCCTCGAACGCGTCGCCTATTACATCGCGCTCTCGCGCATTCGTAACAGCTCGGCAAATTTCGGCACTTGCTTGAAACTATCGGCTTTGGCTAAAACTTCGGCCAATGTTGGCCAAAGGTGTGTTTTTTTCCGATGAAAGCCAATGCCAAAGCTTCAGTCGGACACTACTACCTGGATTTAAAACCTTTGAAAGTAAGTGTCGCTACTATGGAGCAACAACTGATCTAGGTAAGTCATAAAACGTCAACCTGTCCATCATACATGTAGTTACAATTTTATCGATTGACTGCAACTGTGTCTACCACGTAAATTATTCATAGTGCATGCTTATTTATTGATGTTAGGTAATATGCCTAGTGCCTACCTTTGACATAGTTTTCAGGTAGAACGACCCGCGGTTTCAATGTGTGATTCCTCTTCGATGCGACATCATTGCAAAGCCTGAAATAGAATGAAATAATCATGGTTACTTCTGTTTGATTTTACATTTCTACTGTTGTGTAAAATGTACATAGCCCTTTTTTTTTAAGGATGGGAAATCATCAAATGGCCCCCCTCCACTCTAGGCGGAGCGGGAGGGAGTGTCAGACTTGACAGACTAAAACCCATCCATGTTCCTTCTTAGCCCTTTGTGTTCTAGGGCCACGGTATCTCTTTCGAACAGTCTCGCAGCCCTGGCAGGCATCGGCCCTCTCGGACCCCTGCCGATTTGCTGACATTTCCTTGAGGCGCGCGTGGAACACAAACGCGCCGTCGACACGGCCTGTCGTCATAAGACGGACGGACGGTGAGCTAGCCCATTACTCACCGTCCACAGGCCCGATGTACATAGCCCTGAGACTAATTATTATCTGCCTTTTTCCTAACTATGTCGGTAAAGTAAAATTTATTTCCATAGATTGTAGGTACATAGAATAAGGTGTAACATTAGAACCAGTATTTTACATGGAGCGACTGCCTATCTGACCTCACCAATCTAGTTAGTACGGGATAATACAATGCCCCTTGGTAAGACTTGTTGTCGACTGTCGGGTCACTGACTATCTGTAACGACTGTGAAAGATCTACAAAATGTTGAAAAAGTTTGTTTAGGAAAGTAATTGACTTTCCTTTTGTTCTAGGTCTGGTCAATAAAACGGCGGTCTCCGTATCCAACTAGGCTCGATTGCTAATATGGCGGTACTTATGCTGAATATCTCTGAGAATTCCAGGCATTTTACATTATGTTATCAAACCTTTGCCAACAAATAAAAACAATTCCCCTATCTTCTAACAATATCTTTCCTTATTTTTATCAAGCGATAATCGGTTTCCCCCAGGAGACAAAAGCTTTCACGATATTAAAGTTTTAAAATAGATTAGATGAGAAGGGAACTTAAAGGTCGCACATGTTTTTTAATGTATTCACTGGGACTTTCTAGACTGTTGCAGACAGGTTCAATTTAATTTGTTCGTGTAAAAGTAACTTTTGTTTACATAATGTCAAAAAAAACTAAAGGGTTTTCCTTGTAAAGATACAAGGAAAACCTTTACTCTGAACTCTTTTTTGTTTGAAGTCTTCTTAGGTAAATTGTGAACTAAGACAACGATTTAAACGCCTGCTGATGAGCTGGATGTACAATCATGAGCCCTATACATGCACCAACTTTTGATTGTGATTTTCTCCTACTACGTTTTCATGAACATAGTATTTTAGAAACCGAAATAGGTCTTAAAAATCGCTTTCGAACTGTACAATAGCTACAATGGTCGGTTAGCAGTTTAACAAAAAACATGATCTGGCTCTGCCTTTTGTTTTTGTTTATTTTATTAGTTTGCTCCACTATTTTGCCACACCCAACTTAAGAGCGTTTACGCGTTACGACATTTCATACAAGCTTTTTTGATGAAACTTTATACACATAAGCAGGATACATAGGTCTAAAAAGTTACAATTCTTAAACATTTTCGAAAATAGTGTTACAGTTAAATTAGAAATTATCTATAGGAACAGAAATATCCATTTTTTTTAAAGACAAATAAACAACAAAATCGAACTTTGAAACATTATTAACGAATAATGTAATCCTACTATCCTACTACGAGTAATATTATAAACGCGAAAGTTTGTAAGTATGGATGGATGTTTGTTACTCTTTCACGTAAAAACTACTGAATGGATCTGGACGATATTTAGCACAGGGACAGATAATAGTCTGGAATAGCACATAGGATACTTTTTATCCCGGTAGTGTAGTGATCCCGCGGCACAATCACCGAAATTAAATAAAAGCTTTTAAAAACGCGGGTGTAGTTCGTTAAAATACGGAAAAGTAACGAAGTGTAACCAACCATTTACTCTGAAAAGTTCTACTTTGCACAAATTTATACAATTATCGTGTATAACAAAACATACCATGATAATTTATGTAAAAGCCTGCACTATTTAAAAGCTAAATAAAAGTGGAATTTAAAGTAGTTAGTAAATTCCGTTTCAGTTTTACGAGTCAGCTGATACTTTAATTTATAAACTTTTCAGGAGTCCCCATCGACTTTTAACTCTATTTCCGTCGCAATAAAGGTTATAACGTTGTGTGGTGTAAAGTGGCATGAACAGATTTTTTTTATAGAAAGTAACTTTATAAAAAAAAAAAAAGTAGGATTTTGGACTTTATGTGTGAAGAAATAAAGTTTACATGGTACTGGATGTAGGCTATGACGTCAAAGAAAATTGTTATTATGCTAACTTAGCGTGGTATATTTAAATTTAGTGCCAGCGCTCACGTGCTGGCGTGCCTAACCTATTTTAGTATAAAATTGAAAGTTTTAGTGTACTACGAAGGCATTTGTTGTCAATTATGTACTAAATTCATGGAGCTCGTGGCTAAAATTAGCATTCACTCGGGTCAAGCTTCAGGCTAAGCAACCCTTGACCAGGTTGGTCCGTGGATGGGTAACCACCCATTACAAACCGAGTTTCCTCCGTTCTTTGCAAAACCCGTTAAGCCTTTGGTCGCGGATGTCATTTGTAGATCTTTGACAGTCGTTACAGGTAGTCAGTGACTCGAAAGTCTGCCAAACAGTGTTACCAAGGGGTATCGTAATACCTAGTAGTAACTGGGTTGTGGAGGTTAGTTAGGCCATTTTAATAATTAACTATGTACTTACCGTAATTTAAAATATATTTTTATATATATCAAACTACTATGACTGGCAAATTTTTGACTCAACTACATATAAACTGCGTGGGTACAAATAAAGAAAAAAAAAATACCAACAACATTTTCCTCAAAACGCAATTGAACAAAACCCAATGCAGAATACAACAAACATTTTTTTTTTTATGGGAAAAAAAAAATCGGGAGAAATCATCGAATGACTTCTCCCGCTCTGGGCGGAGCGGGAGGGAGTATCAGACTTGTACTAACTAAAACCCACCCATGTTCCTTCTTCGCCCTTTGTGTTCCAGGGCCGCGGTATCTCTTTCGAACAACCCGCAGATACAACAAACAGCTGCAACGAACTTTATTTTCATGAACATACTAATGACTAGGCATTTGCGTTTGCGATCATTTTTCTTTCTTTATATAAACACGGGTCTAAATCCCTGCCACCCCTATAAGGAAATGCGAGGTTGTTAGCATGAAAAAGTGTTACGAAAACTGACAAGTGACTGGAATGTCGCAGTCATTTAAAATACGATTTTACGCATTGCGACGTCTGAATGAATATTTACACCAACAGATAATGTGTAATACCTACAGTTAATGGCAAGTAGGTGTTAATTTATTATTCTAGACTTGTAACTTGCACTGCCATGCTATTTATATATTTAATTAATTACTGAATGCAACAGTCACGAGAGTTTTTGTTTGTACTAGACTATTTACGGATATCTTACTTTTTGTTAGTTCTTGGGTAATATTGGTTTCTTCTTTAATATAAACTAGCTGTTGCCCTTGCCTTTCGTTCGCGTGGAAATTTCATATTCAGCTGCGTCCAGGTAGGCTGGAAGCCGACCCCAGCCCCCAACATAGTTGGAAAAGGCTAAGCACATGATGAGAGACGCGTAGTTTTTTTTTTTTTTTTTTTTTAACTTTTTATTTTATTTTATTCGTCTGTATGCACGTGTAAGCGGGCACGCCCTTTATGTCTGGAGGCTTTATTTATTCTTGAGTATATTTTTTAATATTTTATTTTATTATTGGTGTGTGCTAGCAGACATGTGACATTAATTTGATATAATGGATTCCTTGTTTATATAAACTTGAACACTTTTGTATAGAATCTGGTTCTTCTAACCTAACAGACAGATGTGTTCCTGGGGAGTTTGTTCCGCCACTTCTTCTTCCCAGCTAAAACACTAGGAAGTGGTGAAGGGCGGGCGTTTTGGGGGACTGTCTCATGTAATTTGGACGTTCAAAAAGTGCTGATTATCAGCCTAGTTTGAATAAATGACTTTTGATTTTGATTTTGAGACAAACATCGTTGGATAATAATACAAGGTGTTGTTTTGCATCCTCGTCAAAATTCAGGAGGTTATCACAAAAGACATAAATAATCAATTTAAATTACAGTACCTGGTTAATTATTAATAAATGCTGCTTTTTATTGTTGTTTAATTTTGTCAGTATTTCAGAAAAACCCCAGTAACGTGATTCAGGGAATACGAAATAATTATCAAATAAACGTTTGCTATTGTTTGTCTGTGTGAAAGCGTGGTTATAGGGCGAAGATTAGACGGACCGCGTTTAAAACACGGGTGGTTGACACTTACCGATTTTCGTGAAGAAATAAAAATAACAACAAAATCTGTGCGTGGAGTCCCTCCGCGCGGTAGAAGTGAAACTTTGTAATACTACACGCATGCGTTCGAGTGCCACGCATTCACTCTCGATATTTTATTGAGCTTCTAAATAATATTTGTTGTTTTTTTGTTGTATTATTTTTATTACATAAATATTATATAAGTTTATCCAGGTTATTCTACTCATGGAAATTGAGCGAAGGCTGGTCACACCGAAGAGTCGAATGCATGACTGTTTGCGCGCCATCCTACGTACCTAGTACAACCAAGTAGTCACAAATCTTGTAATAGTGCCATCTCTGAGTGAGTTTTAGAATGTATACCCCCTCCATGGTAGCGTTAAACTTGTTGGAAGTCGCATAAGAATTTTCACGTCAAAAATATTAGCTACCCTTTTTATAATTGATTCAAGTCGAGGATCATTAGCATAGTTACCTTCTTGAATTTGAAGAGAATGCAAAACAACAGCTTGTATAAGTGCGAAAGTGATTTTGTCTGCCTGTCACCTTTTACTCCTGTTTGGTTGAACAGAATTCGATGAAAGTCCCAGTTTATGACATAGGTAGGTCATAAACTGGGTTGGGACATACTGTCTCTTTATAGTAGTAGTTACTGTTATTATTTGACATTCACACGGGCAATAACAAATATTTAATATTGTTTCCGCCGTCGCTATGTTGAAAATAGATCTCTGATATTATTTTGTCTGTAGCATACTTTCGAGCCTTTCTAATTTATTGCCAACAGGAAAAATGAATAGGCCTTTTCCTGATTATATCCCCAGGTGTCTCATAAATTAGCCGTATTATTTTATTAATATCGGAAGAATTAATCATCGTAAATAATTTTTGTTTTTTCTCTTTCGACACCTTCCAATGCTTATTACTTTTTATTATTACTTTGTCATATTCATTTCTATTACAGTTGGCTCCACATCAGCCGGAGGTTCCAACATATAAGAGGCCTAGCTGGTTTTGATACCAGTATCTACTTCTTCTTACTAGCTTGTCTATGACAATCTATCTTGAGTTAAACAAAAATTGGCGACGAATTTCAGTAGCGTGCATCATCAGCTCTCGTGATGATCGTCATCAAACTACAGGACAGGTAAGACACGATATTAAAATATGTCCCATCGTTTGTGGAACAACACCCTATTTCGGTTTCACCTAATACAAGCAACTCCTTGCTTAAAAGGTGATCTCCAAATCAAAACTGTTCAAGCATCATTTTATTGAAATGAACTTTTTTTTTTCTAGCCAAGCGTACTCCACCCTAGTCCGCACCATCGCTTCAAATCAGACGAATTGCCACACGCAAGCCTATTTTTGTAAAAAACATTACACTTCAAGGCCTTCATGAATCACCGCCTGGACAGGTTTTCTTTACCTCGGGCAATCTTTGTCCGGAGTCTATTTAAGTTTTTTCAGGATAACCATGGAAACTACTGATTTGTGGCCATACCTTCATCTTCTATTGACGCAGTTCAATCTAAAATGATCTTTACAACCGCTCCTTTAATAGCGTTCCTTGTCTATCACAAAATATTCCCAAATAGTAAATAGTTAACGATCTACGGAGAAAATACCATGATTGTTAGAAGAGTTTTTCATCCCATCTATTCGAAAAGGACGAATTGGTTCGCCATTAAGTGCACCCAAAGGTGGTGTTTTCTATAAGAATTTTTTAGCGGGCAGTATTGAGTTTTTAATCCTCTATATTGCAAAAAGTGCGCCGCAATTTACTTTGCCGCGCACTTTTTGAATCTGGAACATCTTAGTGTTCAGCGCCAAAGAAATCGAACGCAAATATTGTTTGAATAAAGACCGGCTGGTACGACAGCCCACAGTCGCGCCGCTAGCTGAATAATAAATTTTCATAATTGCGAAAATGTCGCAAATGTAAATATAAGTTTTTAGTCGTTTTATTATTAGAAACTATTGAATTTCATGTTAGTTGTTACTCTATGTTTTATTAAATAATAATATTTCAATAAAATATGAGGCGCCTTTTATTTTCTCATAGTGGGTGATGAAAAGTAGAGTGTTTCACTCGGGCGCAAAATATATTTTTTGTTCGGGCGACGTACTTTGAATCCCGCGCTACGTTCAGGATTCTATTAAAGAATCCCTCGCTACGCTCGGGATTCTACTCTAGAATCCCTCACTTCGCTCTGGATTCAAAAAACGCCCTCGCCGTAAAAATATTAATTTGCTCCCTTATTAATAACATTCTGCAAACCATTGTGTCAATGCGATCAGCTGGTTTTGCCACCGCTGATTTATGACTATGAAAGTATCAAAGGATCATTTCCTCTCCACAAGGTGTTGTTTTGCATCCTCGTCAAACTCAAGGCGAATGCTAATGATTATCGTCCCGAATCAATAATAAAATGGCCGTAGGTAATTTTTATTTTTTTTCTTATTTACTGAAATCGGTAAGTGTGAACCAACCGTGTTTTAAACGCGGTCCGTCCGATTCCCGCCTATAACCTTGCTTCCATACATACAAACAATCTCAAACGTTTATTCAATAATTTCTAATTCCCTAAACCACGTTGAAATACTGGCAAACATAAACAACTAAAAAAAATCAGTGTTTATTAATAATTAACTAGACGCCGTAACTGTAATTGATTATTTATGCCTTTTGTGACAACCTCCTGAAGTTTGACGATGATGCAAAACAACACCTTGTATTTTAAGTATTTCCCGAGAATAGCCCACGCTGTAACTTAAATATTGGCCTGCCAACAGGGGGGGTAGTGGGGTCCAATGCAAAATGCTCATGGGATCTCTGAATGACATAATTATATTTTATTACCAATAGTAGCAGCGATAAAGTAATATAATTTGAAGTTGCAATAATGTCTTATAGGTTTAGTGTATTCTAACATACAAGTCGTAAAAAAAAAAACTATTTTATGATACAATCTACTATTTGATCACAGTTCATTGCGAAAAACATTTGCTTGTCATTTTGTGAACTACCAAAAATTTAAAAACGTTTTTCTTAACAAAAGCTAGAAAAACAGTTCTGTAAAATGTATTATATTATTTTAAAAGAGTTTCTGTTGTGGGCGTTGTAGTTTTTACAAAGTTTTCTTGCCTTTGTTACCTTGTCTAACTTAGATAGTTAGTTTTTATACTTTTCTTTTGTTTTACATTAAAAAATACATTTTTTCTTTTTTTTTTTAATAACGAGTAACGTTGCCCCACACTAGGAATTTCTCCTGTATCGTGGGCGCGTTTTACAAACATTTAAACTCACATACACAAACAGCCAGACCCGGAACAACTATCTGTAGGCCTTACAAATATTTGTTCCGTTGCTCCGTGCGGGGATCGAACCCGCGACACGCAGCGCAGCAGTCGATCGCTCAACCACTGCGCCAACCCAGCCGTAAACATCGTAGAAGAAGCACGCTATATTATGTAACTAATGGAAGAAAGTAGGTACACGTTCATATTTTTTTTACTTAAATTGTCCTTTTTATTTGTTAGTCTGTGGATGGGTGACCACTCATTTCATTCCGAGTTTCCACCGTGCAAGAGAAAGCACGTTAAGCCGTTGGTCCCGGCTTTCATTTATACTTAGATCTTTGACGGTTTTACAGGTACTACCTGTGGGCCACTTACTAGTGGCCCCGCAATTTTGACAACCAGTCTGAGGAAGAGATATAGTTTTATCCAGTACTAACTGGGTTTTGGTAGTCAGATAGGCAGTCGCTCCATGTACAACACTGCTTTTTATTTACATTTATCTTAGACCGGTAAGACTGGAAGCCGACAGCAACATAAAGTTAGCAAAAGAAAAAAGATGCTGATGACTTATTTGAATATAGGATCAGTTTTAAAATAACGGTATCGTCTTTGATTCTTGTAAACGTGTGCTCGTGGTACATGTAATAATGTCACTTATTAAACGTCAAAACCATTTCCACGCCTTTCACCTCCTTATTGTTCCAGCTGGGGGGAAGAAGTTCCGAAGTGGAGCAACAAACTCCCTAACAACACATCTGTCGCCACAATATTACAAATGAAAGCAACACAGCATGTGAATTAGTACATTGTAATTTAGTTTATAAGATCTACGAGTTATAATATGTAAATATATACAAGGTGTTGTTTTGCATCCTTGTCAAATTCAAGGAAAAGGCTAAAGCCTAAGAAATAATACTAAGGCCAAAGTAATACTAAGGTAAAGTACTTATATAGTATAGTAAAGTATTGCCATTCAACGTGGCAAAGCTGACAGTCATCGGGGCAATTTTCCGTATGACATCGATATGGAGGAGTTAGACGCCATAGCGTCGTTTATTAGTAAGTTAAAGTTTAATTTATATAAATTAGTCCTGTTTATACGTAAATGTTTGTTAGTCCGTAATTAATAATCAGGGAGAACGACAAACATCCATTTAACTTTGCTTAATTTATCTTCTGTAAACCTTCAACCAGAACCTACGTGAATAATAATGATACAACCTACTAAGCCTTAATACCTGGCGTATTGCCTAAGTCATAACCGGTCCAGCGCGATGATATAAATGCAAATTCACGAATAACATGGTAAACGTACCAATTTCGGGCCAAGGTAACAACATCGATTGACGAGTAGGCAGTGTACATTGCACGCCATGTCCCTATATTTAGAATTAAAAAAAAAATAACTTGCGTGGTTTGTATTTGTATTGATTGCACAGTAATAAGCGGTCGCAGTGCGGTTTCCTTTACTGCTTACCTTCTTTTTACAGTGAATTTTTGTATGGAAAATGCATGGGAAGTCATTCATTTATGTTTATGGTGGCTCTACGGGGTGAGTTAAGCAATTACTGGCTGTAAACCACGTATGAGTATGAAATAAGAGCTGCCATATTTTTTTAAACTTTGCTCTTGTTTAGGGTTCCGAACGCAAAGGGTCCAACGGGACCCTATTACTGAGACTTCGCTGTCCGTCTGTCACCAGGCTGTATCTCATGAACCGTGACAATTAGCCAGTTGAAATTTGTACAGATTATGTATATTCTGTTTGCTGCTATAACAACAAATACTAAAAAACAGAATAAAATGAATATTAAGGGGGCTCCCATACAAAAAAGTGAGTATTTTTTTTGTCTAGCTTTTATTATAAATAATGGTGCGGAACCCTTCGTGCGCGAGTCCGACTAGCACTTAGCCCGTTTTTTGATTTGCCGGGATTGATTACGATGGTTGGTAAGATGGTGGTAAGGTTGTAGAAAAGGGAGATTTATAAAATATTGATGTGATGACAAGGCAATGACCTTGTGAACTTTTAGAATAAACGCTTTGATAAGAACTTAATTAATTCATTGGTTCCACCGACAGCCTTATTGTGGATATATTTAACTTTTTATTTTCCATTTTCAAAATAATAGTGTTATGACACAACATCACGCTTGTAATCCTCAAAGGGTTCGGCAGAGGTGTACCTAATAGTAAAATCTACATTTCGCTAGTAATGTTTAAGTCTCATATTATAGAGGGCGAGTCTATTGCCATAAACCGGGCACAAATCCACACTCCGTGGCTGCCACTGAGAAAAATCCTGATGAACAACCCAATAACACTTTGCCCGACCTGAGAATTGAACCCAGGACATCGTTCTCAGCAGTCGTGCTAGTGACCAATCGACCAAAGGCCAACAGGCAGTCCAAATAATAGACACGGTGTATTGCACCTTTTTAAAGTGAAACTTTTATTATATCGTCTTAAACTTTTTCGTCTGTGTGTTGCATGTCGCGTGACGCTCGGCCGCGGAGCAGAGCGCAGAGCGCCTTTCACTTTATCCCTACTCCGCGTTTGGTACGTTTTATACCCTTAATGGAATATTATTCAAATTTTTTTTAGTTGAATGTCTATACAGGGTGTAACAGAAAGGGTATATACATCCTTAATGGTGTGCTACAGAACATCAAACTGAACATGTTTCTCAACATAAAAATTATTTTACAGCAAAAAAAAAAACTGCTGCCTATACATTTGGGTCGAATAGGTATTGTAATTTTCTATGGGGCAGCAGATTTTTTTTTTTGCTGTAAAACATGTTTTATGATGAGAAACATGTTCAGTTTGATGGTCTGTAGCACACCCTTAAGGATGTATATACCCTTTCCGTTACACCCTTTAGTGAGAAAAAAAGTTTCACTTTTACCGTGGTTTCATAAAACCACACAATCCTTTTTTTATACCAGGTTACATCATAACAATAGTTACTGGCTGGTAGGTACAGAAATAACAAAGGAAAACGAAAAACATGCCTACCTGGGTACACAAAAAACTTCAGTTTTCAAAGACTATATTTTACAATAGCTTAACTTTTTACGTTCAGCCGGCAGCAATGGAAGTTTCCGTTGTCCAAATGGAAAAAAATACGTTCAGTAAAATCTTTTGTTACATTTTTGGGACATGAATTATTTGAATAGCATTGGATATTATGGGTAGCTTGGAAAGCTGTGGGTATAATCAGGTACACTCACTCAAAGCATCTCAGCCATATAGATAAGCGCTGATCAGCTACAGTATTCACTCGTGGGTTAGAATCGGATCGTTGTTCTTGGATTCGATTCTCACGTAATGGGAAAAGTATTACTATTAGGATTTGTCAGCAATTCCTCAGTAGCAGCCTGGAGTTAGTAATAGGCTCGCCCCCTTTCTCTTAACATCACTGGTGGAATATCATGTATCTGTATATATATGTAAGGCTCACTGTAAACGCTCATTAAGCGAAAAAAACGACCACAACACGCTGTGGAATTTTCAAAACGACCACGCAGCTATATTCGTGTCGTGACTGTTACGATTTTCGACCACAACCCTTTCTGGCAATTAGGGAATTCCACAACGCGTTATGAGCATTTTTCAAACAGCCAAGACACTATGTAAAGGTAAGTCAATAGAACTTGTCGACAAAGACGGATGTAGTCAAGGTTATCAAGCCTTAATGAAAATCCAAGTGGGACAAAGTAGATAAAATTTGCTCTTCATGATGATAGACTGATGAGTCTATAATGTTCCCACTGCTGGGACACAGGCCTCCTCTCTATGAGAGGGAGTGGGCTGTGATCCACCACCACGGTTGGTAGATGTCACATGTCTTCGAATTTTTAGTTCTAGGACATGCCGGTTTCCTCACGATGTTTTCCTTCACCGTTTTTGAGGGCAGCGGTGATGAAATAAATTACACAAAGTCATGCGCCTGCCTGGGTTCGAACCCACAGCTTACTTATACTCGTAAGTCGGGGCTGCCACCACTGGGCCACCGCTACTTTCGACACGACATATTATAAAGGTAAGTAAATGGAATTGTCGACGATGACGGATGTAGTCGAGGTTATGATGCCTTAATGACAATCCAAGATAGTGGATGTGAAAATTCTTCAAAATTCGCCTTGGGTAAGTGGGACAAAGGAGATAAAATTTGCTCATTAATAGTAATTATTTGATAAAATAAGTGATGTGGCACAATATTTAACGCACAAGGTACAAAGGATTTCCCAGTACTAAACACAAGAATATAATTTCTCACTCTGTATGTACAGGTTTATTTATAGTTGAATGTTCTGTTCTGAGCTCTAGTTATATTATTCGGACATGCAATCTTAGATACACGTGTGAATACGCAGAGTAATACTGTGAAGATAGGATCTAGGACATTTGCGCGAAGGACACTTGCGCGAATAGGCATTTGCGAGACTGATACTTGTTCGACTTATACCCTTGAGGTTCCTTACAAACAAAACACGACAACACGCCTGAAATAACTAAAAGGATGTGCTGTAACTTGTAACTGCGAACAGTAAATCCCAGACAGACTAGAAGGTAATGATCGCTGTATTTTTTTCTTGATTTGAATAGGTCTTATTTTCAGTGTTTTTCAAAATGAAAATTCAAGATGGCGCCGATTCGATTTTTGGTTCAAGGTTGTCATTTTAATGGTTTGTGGAGTCGCTGATAACGAAAATGAGGTCAAAATAAATAATCCAAGATGGCACCGATGAAACTTCCGGTATTAGCGACACCAAATACCTTATTTTTTTATTTATTTCATAAAAAACTTATTTTTAAAAAGTATAAATATTTACTTTCGAAAACAAGTTTTTTTTATATGATTGACTTCTGAAAATAAAATGGGAGCTTCTTATTCATATCAATAATTTCTTATTAGTAGCAGCCTAATATTTGGTATCGTGTCCGGAAAATGAGTAACTATGTCAATAAGAGATTTCGTACAATAATTTTACCGCCGGCAAAATGTGGACGCATAGACGAATCGAAGTATGAAGACACGTTATAAATACTTAGATCATTGAAAGAATAAGTTCTATAGAAAATAAAATATGAAACATTTTCCTGACGAAGCCTACGTAATAAATGAAATAGGAATTTAAAAAAAAAAGAGTTAGAAATTCAAATCAGAGACTTTACCGTGAAGCCTTGCAAGCTTCATTTCCATTCAAACAAAACAAAGAAATTACTGTTTACTTTGTAATATTATATAGCGTGTGTAACTCAATCAAGTTTTGACCTTGAATTTAAAGCCTAGTTTACACCAAATAGGTCGAAAAATTCCGTGTGAATTCCGTTCAAAGTTGCGTGGCCCAATTAGAGTTAATGGTCCTGTTATTTTTAAAGGGGTTTGTTTATTAAGCTTATTAAAAAATTAAATGAAAAAGAAATAGTTTAAAGAATTTATGCGTGTAATATTGTTAGTTCATTAAATACGAGTTTGTTGATGCGATGATTACACTGATGATAACATCTGTGCCAATTGTTTAAGTAAGTGTTCTTTTATTGTTTTATTTTTACTTTTGTATAGATTCTTTTTAATTACCAATTTTTTGTGAATGTGTGGACATTCACGTCATTTTTTTTTTCTTTTTTCTTTTACTACCTTCTGTAGTAAGCAACGACTTATTATCGGGCCTACGCTGTCCTCCCATACTTAAGTACTAACGCTGTAACTTCAAATATCGTAAAACCAAATGATTTTAAAAGAGTAACCATGGAGTTTCTTGCCGGTTCTTCTCCATAGGAAACTACCAACCCATGTAGGGCTATGTAAAATAAAATATTTTGATTTTTATGATTGCTGAGCATGAATTCCTGGGTTCAATTCCTGACGGGCAGTGTTCTTAAATTATTTTGTCCATCAAGAACTTCTTAGTACTTAATCACGGAGCTTGGATTTGAGTTCAGTTGATGGCCTAAACTCGATCCTATGACACGGGGCTTAAACATAACTGAAGAAAAGTGGGAGTACTGTAGATACAGCCCTGCCTAACCCAACGTGGCTTACAGGCATGCTGCAATCTTTTGTTATGTTACGCGTTTGCTGATGTGCTACAGTAAATATGGCGACTGTCTTAAGTCTAAGATTAATTTGAAAACATATAGGTACTCAAGGTATATTGTACTTTTGTTTATTTAATCATTGGTAAACACAGGTGAGTTTTAATTATTATTTCCTTTTGAGAGTATATTCGACCAAGCGTTAAGTTCCAACGTTTTAAAGGAAACCATTGTGTCGAAACCGGCATCGGCATGACTAAGATAATAATTATTACTTCGATCACTAGTGTAAACTAAACTTTATGTTGTTTTTTAATTAAAGAAACCTTGAGTAAACTGATGACGCATTTCTATTTAATGTAGATCAAGACTGTGATAGAAATATTGATTCATTTTGATGTTAGTCATAGATTGTAACTTTTACTCGTAATTACTGAGAATATTGCTCACTGTTATGTTTGTATTCAACTGTTGCTTTGAAACTGAATCATCATAGTTTTAAGCTTTTAGAAAATTATTGATTCGTTGTTTAATTTTCTGTGATCTATAAATTGATTAATTACATTAATTATTCGAATGACAAAGCTACTAGAATTATTATTAATTCAACTTATCACTCACTGCTGAAGTTTCGTGCAAAAGGAACGTAATTGAAATTGACTCCCAGTCCACAGAAAAAATAACCCAAGGTCAACCTTGTCTACAGGAAAAAGTACCCAAGGTCAATATTGACAACAAAAATTCAACCCCCACAATGCTAGGTCCAGGTCAACCATAAAGAAATCTTACGGCATTGCAGACTGCGAATCGAGGGTCAAGGTCAATTGAACTCATTAATCAAGTTGATATATGTAACACAAAGTGGTAGTTCATTGTCAACTGTGCGAACTATTTACAGTAAAACTTAGCCATTTTCTTGACAATAGCATTGTAGGAAGGTCGTAGTATTGTCTTTTCATAACACAAAAAAATATTTCAAAAACTAAAACCCAACTACTGAAAAATCACGCTCTAAAAAGTATGAAACCCGCGGCTTAGTTCGCGTTATGGTTGGAAATTATCCCACGGGAACCTGTGATAATCAGGGCTAATGTAGTTTACCATTTAATGAAAGAATTTTTGGAATCAAATCAGTAGTTCCAAAGATTACCGCTACATCCAAAATTGCAATTTTAGGTACTTCATTATAATATACGAAAAGAGGTACTTCATGTCTTTTAATGAATAGACTAGACAAATTAATCGCAGAATTCTATAATCTAATATCCACGTGTCAACCGGCTATAATGAAAGTACATATTCACTCATCAGCAAAAATAATAGATACGAAAGAGTTAAACTTATAATTACAACTATCAAAGTCCAATAGAACAGTAATAATTATAAGTTAACGCCCCATTATTGAGGGTGTTGAATGCACTGATTGGTGAGTATTCCATAACTTCAAGGTCAAATTCTAACATTTAATAAGACCACTATCAAGCACCTCATATTCCAATTTCAAAAAGGGAAATTGAACTTGGCATCAGTACAAAAACATTCTTCTTCAAAATGGTTGATTACACTGCAGTGTTGATGGTCGACGATTAGCTTCTATCGTTTAAGGTCAAGGACACTTTCCATAAATAGAAACAGTAGTTGTGGGTAATGGGTTATGCATGTAATTAACTATTTAATTACGATAGTACATAACGAATAATCGACAAAGAAAGCTGCTGTCTAGTATTCAACCTTATTTTTAATTATGTTAGGGTGTTAAGTGGCATGACAATAACTAAACTAGAGCTAAACGATAACGTTTTCAGGTGTGCATTATTCACATTGCTTGTATTCCCTATTGTATTAGACAGACGAGGTTAGTATACCCATATTTTACAGGTTTAAGGCAAGACTGCCTCATTGGTCTAGGGTTGCAAGACCTACTGCTGAGCATGATGTCCTGGGTTCGATTCCCAGGTCGTAAAAACTGTTATTGGGTTTTTCCATCAGTCATTTTTCATTAGCAGCCACGAAGTCTTGATTTGTGCCTGGTTGATGGCAACAGCATCTCCCTCTATGACCGGGAGAAAAATACCGAAATACAGAGACGAACGAGACTCACGGACATAGTGGAAGTGATAGCAAAAAGAAAGTGGAAGTGGGCGGACCATATATGACGTAGACTGGATGGAAGATGGGGGAAGAAAATGCAGGAGTGGAGACCACGGACGGGACGGAGGAAAGACAACCGACTAGGTGGACTGATGATCTCACTAAAGTGACCGGAAGAAACTGGATAGCCATCACACATAACCGCCAAAAGTGGAGAGATTTGGAAGAGACCTTCACTCAGCATTGGGTGGCCAAAGGTTGAAGAAGATGGCAACAAGTTCGCCCCCTATTACATGGGACTTCAACATAACTGGCGAAATGTGAGTGTACTTATCATATTTAAAGTGGAATCAGCTTATTTTCATCAACCGGTCATAAATCAGATTCAATCGATTAATTCCCATAAAAACCCAATAGCTCTTTAGCTGACCTTGGTATCGCACTCAGTAGCTACATACTCAGTAGATACATTTTCGATCACCGCACTAATGAAAAAGTCACTTATACTTCCATCACTATTCATATCACACATGATTATTATTATTAATATATTCAGTTTGCCCACCATATCATTTGCCTATCTATCTAGTCGTTAGTTTTGAATAGACTCATTAGCCATCGTGGTTCGTTGACAAAAAACAAAACGAAAGAGGGGCCAAGTTCACATTAAAACAAGTAATCAAAACTGCTTAATGTCACCATGATTGTTTTTTTTTATTAAAACGTCGCCTTATAATAGAGTTATCAGGTACAGTACAGTCAGTACAGAACATAAGTTAAGAGAAACCCATTTTTATCATTTCTGGTTAATCTTGTAATTGTTAGATGTAGAGAAAAGTATAGCCAACAAGAAATAATTAATGTTAATCCAAATTTTTCTAGTACTGGATCTTATTTACGAACCTATTTTCCTCAACTCAGAAAAATAAAAAGGACAAAAAGAATATAAACAATTATATCCAACACAAAATTTAAATGGTACTAAAGGAGACGGGCGAGACTACATGTATTTTGGGACCCACACTTAGAGGTAGCATTCACTATAGCAACTTATACATAGTTGTAAAACGACTAAAGACTATCAAAAATGTAAATGGAAAGTAAGACGGAAAAGTTGGGAGAAAAGAGATATACGTCTATATACAAGATAACCTAAAAATGTTACGATTAAGATTTTTAACAGTGGAATATCTCCGTAATTAAGATGAATCAGAATATAATAATATTTAAGACGACTCATAAAGAAAGATTCGAATAAACTACTGTATATCCCTCGCAGTTTTAGTTCTAACTTTACGTGTTTTGCTTATCGTCATAAGCCAAAACCCGAATTTTTACTTCATTGCCTGTACCTAATTGACGAATCATAAAACTGCTAGACTGCAGCTAGAGACTAAACTGATTACCAACACAGTAATTAGTCCAATCACTATTAAAACTATGTCGTTACGATTTTGATCTATAAGCGAATTATAGTCAAGTAAAACGATTCTTATTACGCTGAGAGAAGATAATATTGTTTTACATAAATTATAACAGCCAGAGCTGACTACAAAAAGTATAAGTAATAAATCTTATTTATTGGTATTTTACATAGTTTTTATTTTATGCAACACAGACGTTACGATGGCCAAGTTGCTGTCGGGTTTCATTTTCGCAGCTAAGCAGCCCCCAACATGAGTGACAAATGTAGTCGTCTCCTGTTATCTGGAATTAATTAATTATTTTAAAATAAATAAATTCACCTTTAGTGTAATAAACATAAAGAGTTCCATGTACATATAAGTAACAAAAGTGCCTGACTCGCAGGTTTCCAGGCCCCCACCCGAAAGAAAAACAGAATTGTCGTTTGATATGAAAGAGAATATGACCTCTGATACCTGTGGAGCGGTATATAAATATTTCAAGATAAAATGCAACAGCCACCCATCTTCCATTTTGATAACTGAAAGATCTCAGTAAAATACACTACTTCTACTGCTACCTCGGCCAGTCTTTTACTGCATACTGTTTTAGTCAGATAAAGTATAGGGCAACAGTAAGAATGAGCTTAATATAAGATTACAACAGTATCTATTTATACATATAAAAGCTAAACGAATCTCAGTTTGTTGTTTAGATAGATATCCTAAATAAGTTCTTAACTTATGTTATAAATACATGTTTTTATACGAATATACTTACATCACGTGGATACACCCATCTCTGAACTTTTTCAAAGCTCTGAGCACCTTCATCGGAGAGAAAACGCCTCCGTAAGAGAGCCAGTTGTAAGTGGAAATTAACGCAACGCATGTTTGTGGTTAAAATCAAAGTCCAAATCAAAAGCAACTCATTGTCCAGAGAAGAATGCGGTAGTCTGAGACAGGGTACAGTATCTTCAGTTCAAGATGTAAAGGCCAAGTCGTCGCGATTCTACAATATCGCAATGATAATGATAAACATAAAATCCCAGACAAAAATACAAACGTAACGTTGGACTATGACATCATAGATCTGACAGTGACAGTAGTGACGGGACTCAATTGATCATCATTGATAACGTTCCTTTTATAAGATATACTACAAAATCGCCATAGTTCCATTTTTATTAGATGCTTTTGCATTGTTAATTGGCGTTTTAATATCAGGTTTGCCTATTGTTTTTATTAATTTTTGACATTATAGAATGTATAAAAACTAAGAGAAAGAGCCATATATGGTAAAAAAACCCTTGAGCAAAAACACATGTCATTGGATTGGAACGTAATCGGAAATATGTTGCGTTTTGTAATTGCACGATTACTTAATTTGAGTAAATTGAAAATATTTATAACTTTTGATCCCCATGTCCTAAAATTCATTATTTTTAAATAAATATCTCATAAAATTGTAGGTATAATTATTTTATATTTACACTTGAACGGAGCTTCGTTAATTAATAGATTCCTTGGGTCCACTTTCGCCCGTCTCCTTTCTAGTAAAGTCTCTTCTTTTTTTATTTATTTCTTGTTTTATTTTTTTGATACAGTGGGTACCATAACTTAGTTCAAATTTATTCCAGAACATAATTTTATGTTTCTTTTTTCTTTATGCAACCTGGTGTCAAAGTGGTTTTGCCACTCAAGGGTTTCCAACTTACGGTGAGTAATGGGCTAGCTCACCGTCCGTCCGTCTTATGACGACAGGCCGTGTCGACGGCGCATACGTGTTCCACGCGCGCCTGAATGTCAGCAAACCGGAAGGGGTCCGAGAGGGCCGATGCCTGCCAGGGCTGCGGGTTGTTCGAAAGAGATACCGCGGCCCTGGAACACAAAGGGCTAAGAAGGAACATGGGTGGGTTTAAGTCAGTCAAGTCTGACATTCACTCCCCGCTCCGCCCAGAGCAGGAGAAGTCATTTGATGATTTCCCATCCGTAAAAAAAAAAAGGGTTTCCGACTTGGCTTTTCATGCCGTCGCGAAATATCTTTCAAGCATGCTGGTTTCATTATGATGTTTTCTTTCACCGAAGTATACATAATACACACATGAATCTGAAAAATCAGAGGTCTTGGGTCTTGGGTTCGAACTATAGATCTATGACTTGGCGCTGTCACTCGGTCACACCACTAATTAATCACTATATTTTAGGCATATTAAACACAGCACAGCACAAAAATCACACCCGTGCAAAGTACAGACGGGTCGCTAGTATTTTTTAAAACCACTTGAAAAGGTCACCCTAGTTAAAACTGTCTGAAGATACACAAATTCCAACCCTACAATGCCATTTATTCGTAATCACAGCAGTGACCATAGTTCATGATAACCGAAGGTCAAGGTCAAGTTGCTTCATAAATCAAGTTGATGCGATAGTAGCGGCGGCAGGGTTGTGTTTGCTTGTGTCATTTCCTGTTAGCAGTTGCGGGTTAAGTGATGGGTGCTAAGATTTATAAATTGCTAGGTGTTATATCAAATTAGGTACTTTATAGTCTATTATTGTGTTCTGTTCTTTTTTTTATGGCACTTTAATTTCTGAGATTGATTGATGAAATTGTGAGAATAGTGATTGATGGTGTGATTTTATTCGCTAGGGTGCGTGTGTAAATCACTTCAGCCATAATATTAAAATGACTAGCTACGGAATTTAGATGAATAGGTGAAAGAATGGATTTTCACTTGCTGGCCTCCTAAGACGTCTTAAAGCAGTATTGTATTACTCTTATTCCAGTGTGAGAAAGAGACGGAGCTATACGGGATGTCTAGCGCCATCTCTTTCCCACACTGGAAAAGGAGTAAAACAATAATGTTTTATGACGTCATGGTAAGCGACTTGATCTGGATTTGTTTTTAGGGTTCCGAGGGTCAAACGGGACCCTATTACTGAGACTTCGCTGTCCGTCCGTCTGTCACCAGGCTGTATCTCATGAACCGTGATAGGTAGCCAGTTGAAATTTCTACAGATTGTGTATTTCCGTTGATGCTATAACAACAAATACTAAAAATAAACACTTAAGGGTGCTCCCATACATTTTTTTGCTAGTTTTTATAAATAATGGTACGGAACCCTTCGCGCGCGAGTCTGACTCGCACTTGGCCGGTTTTTATTAGTCACAAATACTTTTGGAAAAGTTCGTACTCATGGTTACACATCAAGCTATACGTTTCCAGTATAACATGACCTAGCTTTATTTATATTGCCTTTCTTAATAAGAGATTCGCAAAAACTGGTTTTGTACAGTTTGATTGGTCGTCATGCGCACCTGATTGCTACACGAGCAGTGTCCGTAAACTGCAAGATCTCTTTAGATACTCGTTCTATTTTATGCCGTTAACTTTTGTTTCTTGCTGAAGTTTCGTATTCGGAGCACGTGATCGTTTATCTTGTTCTACCTTTTGTAGTAAGCAACGACTTATCGTTGGACCTACGCTGTCCTCCCATACTTAAGTACTAATGCTGTAACATTCAAATATTGTAAAACTAAATGGTATTAAAAGAGTAAACATGGAGTTTCTTGCCGGTTCTTCTCGATAGGAAACGACGAACCGTGCACCTTTTGTCGACATTTTATAAGTGCCTATGTAGGATTGTAGGCCAATGTAAAATACAATAATTTTGATAATGATTGATCCACGGAAGCGAAATTTGTTGTTAAATCGTTGTATTTTTTTACCGTGCTTCCATATTAGGTAAATATTCATTAAATTTTCTTTATTTCATACCTTTAGAATACCAATTTACGCGCCATTACCATAAAATTGTTTGCAAAAATATTTTAGACGCGAACCCATCATATTCTGCGTACTGTTATTTCAGCGGTTTCGTTCTTCAATAATATAAATGCAAAGGGAATTGCTCACTTTGTTAGGGTAACTTGGCTTAACGTGGACATTAACTATAATATTTTATGACAGGGGTTTTTAATAGTTTATACGTCTAAGAAACGAATTATAGTAATAAGATTGCTGGAAAGTGTAAAAATAGTTCATATTTAGCATGTGTAATGATAAGGCTTGTCGCTGAAAAAAAGGTTAGTTATGAGTATCGGGGGGTGATGTTACTCGCGTCCGTAGGATATACCATCTTTCCTAGACCTACCCTACACGTGCCCCCTGGGTGGTGCCAAACGAGTAACAGGGGCGACCCAACCCCAACGCCGAGTAACGGGCGGCGGGAAATAACCCAAATACTGGCCCACCACAGGCCCAAGGGAATTAAATAACCTCCAAAAGAGTGGCAGCAGTGCCCTGGGAAAGCGCTGCTAACTATTCTCCCAACCATCGTAATGAAATGAGTACTAATAATGAGAATGTTTTGCCTTGCGAACCGGCTAGCACCCGGCGCTTGCAGGTACCCGGGCCTGCAAGTGAGAAATTGGTTACCGAAGACTGTAAGAGGGTGGGTACCCAGGCCCCCTTACCAGTGAATGCTACTGGTCTTAAAGAAAGTAATAAGAAGCTAGCACAACAAGTCTTACATCCTGGTCTATTCCTGGCCAGACCAAGAAGTGTATCTCTGAGCTCTGGAACAGAAGCTAACAGACAAAGCCAGACTACTCTCCCGAACAACATTTATACTGAACCCGAAAATCTCAATCCCCCCACGTGGCAGAGAGTACCGTTGCTTCGCAGTGCCAAAAGGAAAAAGGTTACCTCCCCATCTCCGGAGAGAGTTATGATCACAAATCAATTCAGCTCTCTTCCGGTTGACCCAGAAGAAAACAACGAAAAGGAAGCCCCTGTGAAGGTCTCTAAACCGCCTCCAATAATTCTTTATGGGATTGAAGAACTTACCAAGCTTACTGAGCTCTTAGAAAGTGTAGCCAGCAAAACCGACTTCATTTACAAAGTAATTAATCAAAACCAACTTCGCATTAATTGCGCTAACGTAGAGGTCTACAAATCTATACTTCAAATTATCCGAGACAAAGGACTTATTGGACACACATTCAACAGAAAGGACAATAAACCTCTTAGAGTTGTAATCAAAAATCTCCATCACTCAACACCTATCAGTAGAATAAAAGAAACACTAGAAGAGACCGGAAACATAGTTATCGGAGAGATAATTAATGCGAAGTACGGACCAGAAAAGAAACCCACCTCCACATTCTTTGCAACCCTACAACAAAGTCCCAACAACAAAGCGGTAAAGACCATCAAATACATCAACCACCAACTAGTCACCATAGAGGAACCACGAAAACGGAACACAATCATTCAATGCCAAAAATGCCAGCAATATGGACACTCTAAAAACTATTGCATGCGACCTTACCGCTGCGTGAAATGTGCCCAAGGACACAGAACGGCAGATTGTCCTAAGACCGATCGGAATACTCCAGCAAAATGCGTTCTGTGTTTTGGTGCGCATCCAGCAAATTACAGGGGTTGCGAAGTGTATAAAGAAATATTAGCGAGGAAATCGAACAAACAAGCACACATAAAGAATAGAGCAAAGACAGGAAAAATTGATAACAGTGATAATCAGCAAGTGACAGTAGAACGTTCACATGCAGCCAACAATGGTAGCCAGCCACCAACACAACCCCAACAACTAGTCAGTAATGAAGGAAAAACGAACCATAACACCAAAAAGAGAGCAAGCTATGCCGATATATTGAGGATCAATCAAAACACCATTAATGAGGAAACAACTACACCAAATAAAATAGAAGAAATGCTTCTCAAACAAGCAGAAAAGTTTGATCTCATCCTACAACAAATGAGCACCTTAATTAACCTCATAACAACTTTGGTAGCTAAAATATCGTAATGGCTTCCCTAAAGATAGCAACGTGGAACCTAGACGGGTTATCTCCAAACGTGGAAGAGGTAGAAGTCTTTTTACATTCACACAACATAGACATTTTACTTGTGTCTGAATCTCACCAGACTGACAACAATAGCATTCATATACGTAATTATAATATTTACACCACAAACCATCCAGACGGCACAGCACATGCGGGAGTTGCCCTAATTATAAAGTCAAATATTAAACACCATGAGCAACCGCAGTTCAAAAAACCTCACATACAAGCAGCAACTGTTGCAGTCAATGATCGAAATGGAACATTTAATGTGTCCGCCATATACTGCCCTCCGAAACACATTATAAAAGAAGAGCAATATGAAGAGCTATTCAATACACTTGGAATACGTTTCATAGCTGGCGGAGATTGGAATGCTAAACATGTTCACTGGGCCTCTAGACTTACCAGCACGAGAGGAAGAGAGCTCAAGAAATCGGTAGACAAGAATAATTTGACTGCCCTCTCTACTACAGAACCGACTAACTGGCCGACTGATCCAAACCGCCTTCCTGACGTCATAGACTTTTTCATAGTTAAGGGTCTATCGAGGCTTTCTTATGAAATAGAAACTAGTTTGGACTCTAATACCAACCACGTTCCGGTAATTCTTACTATCGGCAGTACTGTTCTCAACATGGAACAGAAAATAAAACTCTACAACAAGCGCACCGACTGGAACTGTTTTCGGGAATTGGTTCATGAGAGACTGGAAATGAAGGTAAATTTAAAAACCGAGTCAGAAATTGACAACGCCGTACGTAAATTAACATCGGTCATCCAAGAAAGTTGTTGGATGTCCACGCCTGAAGACAGCGATCGTCCCCCTCAGAGTAAAACGTACTCTGATTCTATACGACAAAAGATACTCGAAAAAAGGAGGCTACGTCGAGTGTGGCACATCAGTAGACACCCAAATGACAAAAGGGAATTGAACAAATCTATACGAGAATTGAAAACCCTCATCAAGGATGCTAACGACACGGCCTTGGGTGCCTACCTGGAAGGTTTATCAGCCACAAAAGCAACCAATTACTCATTATGGAAAGCCTGCAAAAACTTTGACAGACCATTACATCAAAAACCGCCTCTACGTACGCATGATGGTCAGTGGATTAGAAGCACTACTGACAAAGCTGAAGCCTTCGCAAGGCATCTCAGCCAAGTATTCACTCCAAACAACACAGCACTGAATGCGGACGAGACGGACATTGACTCGACTCTGAACCAAGATTTTCAACTTGACATACCCCTCAAATTAGTGACACCAAAAGAAATATACAGTAACCTTAAGTCCCTTAAAAACAATAAAGCTCCAGGGTATGACCTTATTGACAAAAAAGTTCTCGAAGAATCACCTCAAAAAGTAGCTGTATACCTAACAATGGTATTTAATGCAATAATGCGGGTTGGATACTTCCCAGACCTATGGAAAGTATCGAATATTATAATGATTCACAAGCCGGGGAAACCTATACACGAGGTCACATCATACAGGCCAATCAGCCTGCTGCCCATAATGTCAAAGCTGCTTGAAAGGTCACTACTTCACAGAATGATAAAAGTCATAAAGGAAAATTCAATCATCCCGGAACACCAATTTGGGTTTAGGAAAGAACACGCGACTGTTGAACAAGTGCATAGAGTGTGCAGAGAAATTAGAACGTCACTAGAGAAAAAAGAATACTGCTCATCAGTTTTTTTGGATATCCAACAGGCCTTCGACAGAGTGTGGCACAAAGGTCTACTGTACAGTCAACAAATTTGAATCATGACCCATTTTGGCGAAAAATCGTTTGATATCGTCAAAACAACAAAGATTTCCCTCCTTTACAGTGCATGCCGCACTTAGGTCGTTTTAAATATTAAGCAAGCTATGTCAATACGGGTCGGACATCTATGCAATTTTAACCTTTGTCATCACTGCAATAGATAATATTTTAGATCAAGCATTAATAATCACATTTAAATCCAAACTCTTTAAAATAAACTATAACTCAGAACAAATGTATTTTTTTTTTCAAAACCATGTTCCGAACTCTTTCATATATACTCTTTCATATATAAAATGACAAAGTGTCAAAAAGTCACTCAGAAATTGGTGTCAAATAATAATTTCTATGAGAATAAAAATAATTCGTTTATATTTATATCGTATAATGGCAGAACAAAGAGCTCGGATTATAGTTCTCAGTGAGCAAGGCTACGGTATACGAGAAATATCTCGAGAGTTAAATATTTCTCGAAACACAGTGAGGACCTGGATCAGGCGATATGAAGAAGAGGGTACCCTAGAAGATAGACGACGATATAATCATGGCGTTCGTCAAATCACGAATCAACAGAAAACCGACATGCGTCATCATTACGAAGAACATCCGTTTACTCCCACTCGGTATTTTGCGGCACGTTACGACGTTTGTCTACAAACGATAAGAAATCATTTGCACTCTACTGGACTGCACTATAGACATCACGCTAAGAAAGTCGACTTAACAGATGCACACAAACTTGCAAGATTAAATTTTGCACGTGAATATTTAAACTTTGACTGGACTAACGTTATCTTTTCAGACGAGAAATCTTTTAGATCTTCTCAGCACGGTCGCATAACCTTGTGGCGTTACAATAATACACGATACGCCGAGGATCACGTAGTGCCGAATCAATTATCTGGCCGAATCTCAGCTAACATGTGGGGCTGGATGGGAATCGGAGGTGTAGGCGAGCTGGTTCAGATTTCTTCTCATGCGAATGCAATGGGTTATGTGGATTTATTAGAAGAATCTATGTTACCGACAGTGCGAACGGTTTACCCACGGGAAGAAGTTCCAAGCTTTTATTATGTTCACGATAACTGTAGAGTGCATACGGCCAGAGTTGTGTCTAACTGGTTTAGCCAGCATCCAGAAGTTACGCTAATTCCCTGGCCGTCTAAATCCCCGGACTTAAATCCAATTGAAAATTTATGGGGTCTGATGGTCCAAATGTGGGATAACAGAAACGAGAGGACAAAGCAAGCAATTGAGCAACATTGCAACGAAATTTGGGATTATATGAGAGGAAGTTATATTTGCAGTCGCCTTATTAGATCAATGCGTTCGAGACTATTGGCTGTTATTGCAAGCAATGGTGGTTACACTCGATATTAACTATTGTTAAATAATAATGTGTTCAACAATATAATTTTTATATTTTTTAAGCGTTTTACTTCCCCATTTCTAATTGTTGTACGCACTTTGCAAACAAAATTCAGTGAAGATGTATGCGCAGATGGCGGAATCTTGTTTTCTAGCACATTTAAGCTGAACGCATATTAAAATTAATAAAACAGGTATATATTAGATTAAAAACACATTGATTTTAGTACGACAATTCGTACGCGTCGTATTTATTTTGGATGTGCATTCAGCTTTATACTGCACTCTTGTGTAAAAGCTCTTAACAAAGTTGGAGACTGCAACAGATAATTCTCTGTGTAATTAAATGGCGGATAATAAGGTCGTTACCATGGAAATGTATGTTTACGCGAATGTCGACCTAATTGTATTTGAATGTCTGTAAGAAACTAAGCTTATGGTGGGTCATAATTCAAATTTGTTGATTGTACAAAATAAAATCAATATTACCACACACATTCTACGGAATCCTGAAATCCTATTTGTCAGGTAGAATTTTCCAAGTGTGCGAGAACGACTGTACCTCCAGCTTCTATGAAATATCAGCAGGAGTGCCACAGGGATCTGTGCTGGGTCCTGTCCTGTACACTCTGTACACATATGACTTACCACTAAGTCCAGGAGTTACAGTTGCAACCTTCGCTGATGACACAGCTTTACTCACCTCGAACAAATGTCCAAATAAAGCATCTCGCATCTTGCAAAACAGTCTGAATGAGATTGAAAAATGGTTAGCCAAATGGAGGATTGCCGTCAGTGTATCCAAATCAGTGCACATAACATTCACACTCCGGAAAGAAAATTGTTCTCCAGTCAGCTTGAATGGCGTTCAACTTCCACATCAACATACAGTAAGATACCTGGGCATGCACTTGGACCGTCGACTTACATGGAGGAAACATGTTCAAACAAAACGAGATGAAATTAACCTGAAATACAAGGGTCTCTATTGGCTTCTGGGACGTAACTCAAAACTATCTTTGGATAACAAATTGCTCATATATAAAACGATCCTCAAACCTATCTGGACATATGGCATCCAGCTGTGGGGCTCTGCTAGCGCCTCTAACATAATGGTTATACAGAGAGTTCAAAACTACATACTAAAGCAAATATCAAATGCACCATGGTTTATGAGAATGACTGAGGTCCATGAAATTCTAAACATGCCCATGATTAAAGAAGAAATAGACACTCATGGAGCAAACTATAAATTAAGACTGTCAAAGCACCCAAACCAGCTAGCGGGGCAGCTCACTATCCCTGAAACCATACGTCGGCTTAAAAAGCGGCGTGATATATTCGACGATTGGAGGGTTTGAGATCCAATAATGAGGAAGAAAGGGCTTGCTCCAATGGGAGCGGCGCCCTAAACACATATATAAAACGATCCTCAAACCTATCTGGACATATGGCATCCAGCTGTGGGGCTCTGCTAGCGCCTCTAACATAATGGTTATACAGAGAGTTCAAAACTACATACTAAAGCAAATATCAAATGCACCATGGTTTATGAGAATGACTGAGGTCCATGAAATTCTAAACATGCCCATGATTAAAGAAGAAATAGACACTCATGGAGCAAACTATAAATTAAGACTGTCAAAGCACCCAAACCAGCTAGCGGGGCAGCTCACTATCCCTGAAACCATACGTCGGCTTAAAAAGCGGCGTGATATATTCGACGATTGGAGGGTTTGAGATCCAATAATGAGGAAGAAAGGGCTTGCTCCAATGGGAGCGGCGCCCTAAACGACAAAAAGCACCCACCTCATCTGTTTATAGTCTGAAATGACTGATTGCAAGATAAGACCAAATAAAAAAAAAAAAAAAAAAAAAAAAAAGTTATTAGTATTTTATTTCCAAAAAACATGATTTGTAGCTTTCTTATAATGATATTCTCTTCTTTTTAATGTGGTAGTAACTCATCCTGAGGTCATTTAAATGGAAAAAAATAAAAATAATATATTTTTTCAATAACTTTTATTCCGAATCATAAATAAATAAAATATTATCTAAAAACTGGGCAGGCAGTCTAATATTATTTTACCTGCCTATTGTTGTGCCTTGCCCAGCTTAAGTACCATATTATGGTCATAACATGAGCACAGCAGCCCACCGTTCTTAGCTGTACAAGGCAATTGCAACAATATTGAGTTATTGCTTATCTGCCTTGCAGATCATTATTAATTGTGATATAAATATATTTTTCGGCTTATGTGCCCGCTTTGAATTTTTCCTCGTAACAACGCGTAATTGCCAGTTATAGGTAAACCTTCAAGGAGGTTGCTGGCTCTCTCCCCCTTAGCAATGTTGGGATACTCAATCGCTGCGATGAGTCACAACAGGGACAAAAACAAAAAGCCTGTGTATCAGATGCTCTAGTATAATCCGGTAAGGTTATTGTTTCTGCTTATGCTGGTACATTTGCAGATATTAAAGCAGGAAGTGGTGCTCTATCAGCACATTGCCAACATGGATGGCAGATGCGGTCAGATCCATGAACCTAATTTCATTCATAGTCACTGGTTGAAACACAAACTGACATCTTTTTTTTCCTCACACATAATGTATTACATATTTTCATTTCTATAATAGTATTTTTTATTTAATATATTCTAAATGCAAACATAAAATACATAAAAAGGACAGTACCAGCCATGGTGATATCCACTCCATAATTACATTTCTTATGTGTGTTTCTCTTTCAGAATTTGTATGCAAAACATGATATCTAGTATGTAGTATTGAACATCCACAATTTACACATAATTATCGTTGCTGACCACTACTTGTGCTTGGTTCATTTTCTTGAGCCGCTGCGTTGTTGAGAGCCAACATCCAGCAAGAATGACAGACAAAGCTCTGGGCTGTAACCTACAAATAAGACATAAGCATATTTATTTTTATTCAGTTTGTATGGATAATAGCAATGATTATTTTAAAAATAATAATAGAACATTAGCTTACCACTTGTGGAGCAGTCCAATGTCGAATTACTGTTAGTATTTCAATAGGTTCCAGAGTGCGACTTCTGCGATAAATAATATCAATGCCGCAATTGACACATCGCATAGGTTCGTCATTCCCGGGGCAATAAGATCCTGCACAGGAGCGTCAATGTTCATGCCAAGGTTTTCATTTCAAGCCGGTTCAATATTTAACAAAATAGCGCCAGGGTCATCGTCATGAGCAGATACAGTGTCCAAAGGTCTACCTTGGTCTTATAGGAGCGGTATCAGAGTCCATTATAACAAAAACAAAAAAGTTCGCAATGAGGGAGTCTTTGCTCGAGACAAAGCGAATGTAATGTTTATTCAAAGAGTATATGTTTATTTTTCACTGTACGTCATTATTGACAGATGACAGGTGTTGCCAAAAAAAAACGATTGTACAATAATCGATTTATTATTAAAATCGAATGGAAAATGATTTGCAGGTCAAAAACGATTAGTGTTTTGTTCATTTTTAAAGTACTGAAAGGAAAATAAACACAGATGCGTTTGAAAATCAGTTGATTTGATAATACATTCTCAAGAAAATACATATTTTTGACTCGGATTTAGAAATCGATTATTAAAAAGAGACAACTCACTATTATTATTAATGTGGCAACACAAAATCAGCCTGTAACCAAAAAGATGGCGACTCTTTTGTAACTCAATCGGATTAAATACTTTTTAAACGACATGTTTTTAGATTTACTTTCCAACTACGAGTATACAAAAAATATTCATTTTAGATTTAATTATATTTAATCGTAAAAATACTTTTAACTGAACAACTTGTCCACGTTAAAGCCAAGAATGAGCAATACCCTTTATTGTAAACGCGGTTTAAAGTGTTGAACAATTTATGTCCGTAGAGTAAAAAACCAAGTGCGACTCGGACTCGCGCACGAAGGGTTCCGAACCATTGTTTTATAATAAAAACGATCAAAAAAATCACTTTTGGGTATGGGAGCCCCCTTAGATATTTATTTTATTCTGTTTTTAGTATTTGTTGTTATAGCATCAACAGAAATACATAATCTGTAGAAATTTTAACTGGCTACTACGGTTCATGAGATACAGCCTGGTGACAGACGTACGGACGGACGGACGGACAGCGAAGTCTCAGTAATACGGTCCCGTTTGATCCTTTGGGTGCGGAACCCTAAAAATTTGTCATTCGGTTATTGGGGCACCAAATTTTCAAATTGACTCATTTATTATATTCCTATATATGAGTCAATTTGTATACAATATACTCATATTACTATTATACTCATATTTATTTCCTCATATTAAATTACTAATATACTCATATTTCTTTGGAAAAGTTGTTTGTTTTCATGAGTACAATCACATGTTTAAGTATCGGTAACTAATTACCAGTCACCCTATTTATATTATTGTTGTTCAACCTTTGTTGGTTTTTACGAAGTCGGGTAAAACTTCTTCTATTTTTTCGTTTTAAACCTTTACTTGTTTAGATTCGGCTAGAGTGAGCACAATACATTTCGCATTTTGTATGAAATGTGAAGTTGTCACTGTCTATCCCCGTGTAAAAGGCGTGATGTTGTGCTTCGATGTAATATCTGTTATCTAACCAACGAAAACTAGGAATAAAGATAGGAGCAAAAGCGAGAAAATGTAAATTCATTTACCAGTAGATAAAATACACAAGATACCGCGCACTGGACAAGATAGATAGCTAAACCAACTCAACCTTGAACTTCTAACACTCGAGGTCAAAAGAAAGTGTACAAAACCGACAGAAGGTTTATAAAATTAAACTTACCTCACTATACCTTTTGGCTGACAGGAATATGAATAGGAATCGCATTAACGTAATTGTTTTTCGATGTACAATTTAGATGTCTGTTATAATAATAAAATATCAAGCTGAAAGCATTTCGAAAATTAATTCATCATGTCCATGCGAGTGTAATATTGGCTTTTGATAAAGTTATTTTTTTTTTTTGTAACTTGTTCGCGGGTCACTGACCCGTAGTTTGATGTTAACATATTTTGAAAATCAACTTAAGAAATACAGAAAACTCTAGCAAGTTGGGGTTTTTACTTTTCAATTACATAGGTATAATGATATTAATGTTTTTATGTAACGTATAAAAAATGAATTTCATTATTAAATACTATATCCAGTCAGCTATAATAAAAGACTGCTATACAGGGTGTAACGGAAAGAGTATATACATACTTAAGGGTGTGCTACAGACTTTCAAACTGAACATGTTTCTCATCATAAAACATGTTTTTCAGCAAAAAAATATCTGCTGCCACATAGAAAATTGCAATACCTATTCGACCCAAATGTATAGGCAGCTGATATTTTTTTTGCTGCAATTTTTTTTTTATGATTAGGAACATGTTCAGTTTGATGGTCTGTAGTACACACTTAAGGATGTATATACCCTTTCCGTTACACCCTGTATATAGCTGACTGGATGTATAAATTTCGACAGCACGGTTGGCGCAGTGGCTGAGCGTTCGGCTGCTGCGCTGCGTGTCGCTGGTTCGATCCCCGCACGGATCAAATATTTGTTTGACCTACATATAGTCCGGTCTGGCTGTTTGTGTATGTGAGTTTAAATGTTTGTAAACGCACCCACGATAGAGGAGAAATTCCGGGGGTGAGGCAACATTAAAAAAAAAACAATCCCCTAAAAGTTTCCTTATAGGACTTCGTCAATAATACGTCGTACTTTGTGTTTCAGTCAACATTTCCCTGCTTAACTATCCGCTACTACACAAATACTGCATTACCCCTAACACCACCATTTGTCACTTAACTCGGCCGCCACTGTACGCCGATAGGTGAGACAGGCTCGCTCTAATCTTAACGACCCTGCTGACCTTCACCGATAAGAGGCGATAGTGGCCAGCACGCTAACAGTAGCCGGCAACTTATAGCCTTATAGCCGTTTAGTCGTATAGCCTTATAGCCTAGCCTTTGGTGTTCATGGCCTGCCGCAGACCGCAATGTTAGGTCTCGAGGACAGTGGACTAATGTATTGCTAGCTTTATCTACGTGGCCTTTTGCCCTTGCTTGTTTAGAAGGAATTTTAATATAGTTAATTAATTTATGGGGCTTTGGCTGTGAACTTGGGCATTTTTTTTGCAGGAGTTTTGTATAGAATTTTGTGACTAACGAGTCTCGACAACAGATGCATAAGGTCGGATGTACACACTTAGCTTATACTTTTTTGGAGAGCCAAACTTTTTTGGTCATGATTTCGACTGTTGCTTTTGTTGACCAAATCGTGAAATACGGGAGCCAAACATATGGACGTAGTGGATGTGAAATTTAAAATTTAAAAAATAACAAGGAAGTTAATGCCAAAGTAACAGCTGATAGATAAGTATGGAACAAAGACATTTTGTACCGACCCCAAAAAAATTGGTATAAGGGTTGGAGAGACATGGTTTCCATTTGAATACCAAAGACTTGCAAACGCGATTTTTCCTTCTACCAAATTGCCAAAATTGTCTCATCAAAGTACAATACGAAAGTTTTCCAATTCAGAATTTTGAACACTCAATTTACATTTCAATCAATCCTACGATGCTGATATTGCAATGAGTTGTGACATTCGAAAGAGGAGGCTTTACCCCTTTGGAAATTCTCTCCGACAGGGTGATTGGCATTGAACTCAGCAATATACCCACAGTGTCGTAAATTCAAAATCTAAATCCAATATCCTGATGACTCTCAAATCATCTCATAAATTACTAAGAATGTGCGCAGATCATAAAATTTCCGATAAAGAGAATGGCTTATTATGTATTCCTTGAGCGTTTTAATTAAATTACGACTCGATGGATCTGTCTCAAATATTATAAGTACTTAAGTAGGATTTTATTAATTTTGTGGTAGCACCTGTCACTAGGCGGATTACGTCTGTCTGTGGTCTCAAGAGGGTAGGTAGTGTTTCAGGGAAACTTGAACATGGACTTCAGATATCACGAAATTCAAACTATTAAAGCAAATGGAACGGTATTTTTGGGTTTAAACAAGTTTGTAAGTAATGAATTTGTTAAGATTTCTGTTTAGTTGTCTTTTGAGTTTAATTATTTGGACATGAACGCAAATTAATGTAACTCCCGCATTTTGGAACGCAATCAACACAGCTTGCTAACAAATTGTCAAACACGTGTAAACTGATGTGATTGGTTAAATTAATAATCGAACGACTTGAGACTTGTTTTGTGATTAATTTTGACGCGCCAATTATTTTCGTTCCATTAACCATCGTGTCATCCGACAAAATAAGCAACGGAACACAAATTCTTTCCGGAAACTCGATCTTTTTTTTAAAAAAATAGCCACACATCTCACTGAACTCCAAATAAAGATGCAAACATAATGATTTTAATAAAGAATTAGCATTGCCATTCAACGTGGCAATGCTGTCAGTCTTCTGGGCACGTTTCCGGATTCAGACAGCGATTTGGAGGAGTATTTTGACGCCTAAGCGTCCTGTTGTTTTTGAGTTAGTTTATATTTAATAAGTTTATGTAAATATTTAGTTTTAGAAAATAATTATACAAGGTGTTGTTTTGCATACTCGTCAAATTCAAGGATGTAACTATGCTAATGATTCTCGTCCCGAATCAATAATAAAATGGGTAGGTTGTTTTTATTTTTTTTCTTATTTACCGAATTCGGTAATTGTGTAATTGTGAATGATTTCAACGCGGGTCGTTTAATTCTCGCCCTATAACCGCGCTGCCACACATAAAAACAATCTCAAACGTTTATTCGTTAATTTCTTATTCCCTAAACCACGTTATGGGGGTTATTCTGAAATACTGACAAACATAAACAACCAAAAAAATCAGCGTTTAATAATAATTAACTAGGTACCGTAATTTTAATTGATTATTTATGTCTTTTGTGTTAACCTCATGAATTTTGACGAGGATGCAAAACAACACCTTGTAGAATAGTTAAACATTGTAAAGTAATAAAATACAAATTATACAATTTAAAAAAAAGGATTAAATGCAATAAATCATTACGAATGGCCAAAAGAAAAAACATGATTTAGTATTTATCACTTTGATTTTAATTTTTATTTAGTTATACCTAATAGCATGATGTGGATTGTATTATGTTTATTATTTAATTACTAACATTATTTTAAATGAACCTTAAGTAGGTACACAAAACTATGGATCGTTTTGTCTAAAATAAATGAATTGATTGATAATAATCGTCTTTGGAACGATTTTTGAATATCAAGAATTTTGGACGAATGGAAGACGATTGATCATCGATTCGTCTAAAATCACATAATTCTAGAGAATCACTAAGAAAAATTGTTTGTAAAAAGAACACTCCAATTTCAAATTAGGAAATCAATCAGTTCTAAGTAGAGACACGCCTAGAGAAATCAATGGATCGACAATCTTTCATTTCAGCGTGTTAAGTTCCAGACTCATCCATCAAAACGGTGACGAGCTAGACGGAGAAGGACGTGCGGAAACGGACTAATCACTTTGGTTGAAATTATCTCGCGTCTGTCGTATCTCCTGTAATTGGTAGACACTTGCATATCTCCTCTTCGCTCCGCTTGTCTCCGCTTTGGTGGAGTCCAGGCCTAATAACCGCTGGCTGCTCGACACGACGAGCGTCAATCTTTGGTCCCCTCAATTTGTCCCGAGCGGTCGCAGAACAGTGGGTTCCGATTTGTATAGGTACGGTTTTGGGATTAATATAGTCAATGAATAACGTCAAAGGCTAGTGGTTTATGTAATGGTTAGTCAGTAAATTGATGTTAGTGACAAAAAGTTATTCTTAGTTATTGTTTGCTTGAATTAGTAAAAACTTAACGATTAAGATTATTGCCCTGTGACAGACAGACAGGTGAACCGTAGGTTTAACGTCCTATAGGTATCCTCATCATCTGCCTAGCCTTTTCCCAAACTATGTTGGGGTCGGCTTCCAGTCTAACCGGATGCAGCTGTGTACCAGTATTTTACATGAAGCGACTGCCTATCAGATAGGCAGTTGCTTCATGTAAAATACTCTGACCTCCACAACCCAGTAACTGGGTAACGCGATACCCCTTGGTAAGACTGGATGTCAGACTTTTGGCTTCTGACTACATGCAACGACCGTCAAAGATCTACAAATGACAGCTGGGACCAACGGCTTAACGTGCTCCGAAGCACGGAGGAAACTCAGTACGTAATAATTATGGTCACCCACCCACGGACCAACCTCGGCAAGCACGACTTAACCTTAAAGATCGACCTGTGCGGCTGTTATTATTTAGCCACGAGCTCGTAGTGGTATCCTATAGGTACAAAACCACTTAAAAATATTTAGTTTATTTTTGAAAACTCAGAGTGAAATTGTCTGCCAAAGTCGATGTTAACTTTTATTGTTATAATCTCGGTTACTCTATCCTTTCCTTTAAACAACATACCTGCAATCCCACGTAATGCTTATAGTTAAGATTTTGTGGCGAAAACCTCAACGATATCATTAGAAGTTAAAACAACTGTTTAGATTTTCAATAAGACAAGAATATGCCTTGTCTTACTGAAGATCTTAATAGGTCTCGGCGCTTTAATACTCATTAAACGCAAGTGTTCACATATAATGCAGATAAAATTTGGTGTAATAAAGTCATTACGATGTGCTTTAGGTACACGTAAGGTATTAGGTACAGACGAAATGGATACCCCGTTCTTGTAAATATACAAATGAAATTAGGAGTACAGAATAAGGGCAAAAAGTTCTGAGGAGCGATTCCAGCATTGTCAAAAATCGATCGCATTCCGAGAAGTTTTTGATATTGCTAGTCGCTGAGATAAGTTTGAAAGGTGCCATGAAACAGGTAAGGACAATTTGCGGACTGGATGCGGACATCGGAATTTATCAGATACTTCATTACATACATTATACATATTTTTTTAATGCATATCTCATTAATGCTACTCTAGTGGCACCTTCTTTTTTTTTACCTAAACTTAAATTTGTTAACATGAGGATAATGTAGTGGGCTGCAATATTGTTATTACCCAACCTATTTATTATTTGTAAAACTTATATTGTAGCTGTTTATTGTCCAATAATAAATAAAATATAATAAAATACACGACGGCACGGTTGACGCAGCGGTTGAGCGATTGACTGCTGCTCTACGTGTCGCGGGTTCGATCCCCGCACGGAACAAATATTTGTATGGCCTAACGCACCCACGATACAGGAAAAAGAACTAGTGAGGGGCAATGTTTAACAAAAAAACTGACAAAGTGAGGTGTCCGAAATACGACTGTACCTTTATTCGAACGTTTTAAATAGGAACGAGAATTAGTCATCCTGATTACGAACACCAGTCTCACTTGTATAGGTAAATCTAGTGAATAATAATGTTTGGATACCTGATAACGGAATAATCACCGCGAAGAATAATACCATAAATTAATAACTTAAATATTAAAATCAAAAACATTTAACAACCACTAGCGATCACTCAAGGATGGGCAAAATTTTGAAACAATAAACACTATAAGCTTAATTTAATTCTGAACTTACATAATTCTTGCAGGAGTTATAAGTCCTGAGAATTTTCACAGTCCAATAAGTTGCTAATAATAACGTGATGGATGATCCATTCCCTCCCACAGAGGGCAGGCCTGTGTTCCAGCAGTGCGAACCTTGAATTATGCTTCTGCGAAAAAGTCTTCTTTAAAAATGATTTTAAAACCATCCTTAAGTATTCGCAAGAAGGCTCACTATCTGTTTTTCAGAATAAAACTGTTAGTATGGTACACTACAGGCAACAGTACCAACCTTTGAAACGGGAGAGGTCTATGTCCGGCAGTGGTCTGCGATAGGCTGGGTAGAGAAAATAGAGAGGTCACTTAGGTGTAAATTAAGTACAGAGTACCTATTTTATATTGATTAGAATACTTTACCATATCAAAAAGAACAATGCCGTAGGCCAGGAGCATTTCATCTTCAAGGGGGGATGGACACACTGTGAGCGCGTTGGAGGTCATTCCAATGTTAACCGTTTATCTGGAACAAAAGGTTTAATTTTAATTGGTGTTGAGGATATGAGTTCATAGCAGATTGCTACGCCGTAGCAGGACGCCTACGCCATGTAGCAGGAAGGACACGCAGTATTTGTGAAAAACGTTTGAAGAAATTCTAGTTAGCTGTCTGTTACTCTTAGAGTCTGTGACTTATAAAAAAAAAAACAGTTAATTTCCAAATTCAAACAGTATCAACTAATACTCATTTTTTTAAGCCCTTCCCAATTACCCAACACAATAATTATTATATTACTATTGATAAATTCCGAGATGATTTTCTGTGTCAAGTCCCTTAGGATATTCTCAAAAATCAGTATCATCGGTCTAGACGACCTAATTTACCTAATTATTTTTTTTTATTTTTTATTTATTGACCTAATTTATTTATTTAACCAGTTAATAAATAAATTGCTTTATTCATTACATTAGCACTTGCTAAAGACACAATAATATTAAACCGCTAGGTTTGTAGCGAGGACAATCACTTGGTCCGTTCGGCGCCAAGAGCTAATAATTTAATGATAAGATATCGATTCCATCACAGATCGATGGGCCGACCTACTGACCGGTGTCGTACCGAGAAATACTTAATAGCAATGCGAAGGAAATTGAAAGAAAATACAAGGGTTTACTGAGTACCTACTAGCTTTTCCTGCGGTTTTGCGTGATTTCAAAATTATCGCAGAGGAACATAATCACCATCTCCCTCCCTCACCTTTGCCACACTATGTTGGGGTCAGCTTCCAGTATAACTGGATGCAGCTGAATACCAGTATATTACATGAAGCTACTCCCAATCTGACCTCCACAACCCCGTTAGGACTGGATAATCCCATGAGGACTTAATTAAGGGCTAAATTGTGTCCTATGACCCAATCCAGGTCATTATAGACTAGAAGAGTTTTGATGTTGGTAAAAAAATCGTGTTACTTTTTCGCATTTTAACGGCTGAACTGAGTTCGATGAATTTGGCACACAGGTAAGTTTTTTTTGTTTCGTTCCCATGTAATGATTTTCGACTTCCGCGGGCCTAGCCTCGGGCAAAAGCTATTGTTGTATATCAGCGAACTAATATTCTCTCTAACATGAAAACGATTCACTATATTTTCATTGCCACTCGTCACTTCTGAAATTTTAATGTGACTAAAAGTTTGTTTTTATTTTCATTACTGACATCAAAATCAAATTAATCTTCCGTGGGTGTTATCAAAGCTCACTTTTGCGTGGCTAATTTGTTTACAATGTATTTTGTTATCTTTGATCTACGTTTAAACCGACAAACTATTTATGTATTCTGTGCTCAACCAGAGCTGATCTGTTGTGTGAATAACCTTCATTAATTGACTTTAAATTCGAAGTGAGAGAGTTCAATTTAGAGGTGAGATACCTCCTGTCAAGCCCCGTCTTCAGAGTAGCAACCTTATAAGATAATAGGCTGATGAATATTATAAATATTGTGTGTAGGAAGCGCTAGTAATATTAAAAGTCTAAGCATTAAAAAGATCTAGTTTTGGGATTTTAAGTTTTCTCGTGAAAGACTCCCACATACGACATCCGTAGGTAGTAAACCTGTAGGTATAAGAAATATATTAAATAAATATTATAATGGATTTTTTTTATTTTTTTCATTCTGTCTCAACCAGCAACCAGTGGTCCACATTGGCCCTGGATCGAGATAATTGGAAGTTGGGGAGAGGCATTTGGCCAGCAGTGGGATGACGCAGGCTAGCAGTATCAGTATCAGTATTCTGTCTCATTACTACCATACCGTGCTACAATATATGGGCAGAGCACCCGCACGGCTCGCCACCCTGAATTTCATATGGCTGTTGTGTTATAGCGATAAAAGATAAAACAGCTTAAAAAAAAAACTGGAAAAGTTGTTTGTTATCATGAGTACAATCACGTGTTTAAGTATCGGTCACTAATACCCAGTCACCCTATATATAAAAGCGGTTATTTTGATATTTCAGTCACTTGCATTCAACAGGCCCATCGCATCGTAGAACACTTGAGCGCTGGCTTCCAGCGAGGAGCGATGACGGGTGTGTTGTACTTCGACATAGCAAAGGCTTTCGACAAAGTCTGGCACAACGGCTTATTATATAAGCTGTACAAACTGGGAGTGCCGGACCGTCTCGTGCTCATCTTACGAGACTTTCTGTCGGATCGCACCTTCCGCTATCGCATCGGGAAGGCACTGTCTTCCCCCCACCCGATTAGAGCCGGAGTCCCTCAGGGCTCCGTCGTCTCTCCCCTTATCTTTACTCTGTTCACCAGTGACATCCCCAAGAGCAAGAAGGCTCAGTTAGCCCTGTTCGCGGACGACACGGCCATTTATTACACTGGCCGCAGTCACGACGCTATCTATAGCACCCTCCAAACCTCAGCCAACGTCTTAGGCGCTTGGTTCCGGAAATGGAGAATCGAGGTGAACCCCGACAAGAGCCAGGCAGTTCTTTTCTCTAAACAGCGTAAAATTAAGCCACCCGCGCTCAGCCCGATCACTATGTACGGTAAGCCTATCCCTTGGGAGAAGCAAGCCAAGTACTTAGGAGTCATACTTGACAACCACTTGTCTTTCGCGGCGCACATCAAAGCAGCTCGCGACCGAGCTGCGTTTGCTATGGGTAGGCTTCATTTCATGATTTCGGCAAAAAGCAAGTTGTCACTCAAGTGCAAGTTGCGCCTTTATACCGCGGTGATCCGCCCCATTATGACGTACGCTTGCGTCGTGTACGCTCACACCAAGCCTAAGTACATCCATAGGATGCAAATTTTACAGAACCGGTTCTTACGTAGAGTCACGGGAGCCCCTTTTTATGTCCGTAATGACCGTCTACACGTAGACCTTAGAATGCCCACCGTCCTTCAGTTTATGAAACGTCTTTCGAAGCGTTTCTTCGATAACGCCATTAAACACCGTAATCCCCTGATCGCAGCGGCCGCCCGTTACGAACCCTCGCGCATTAGTACAGTACGCCGTCCTAGGCATACCCTTGTCACTCCAGATGATGCTATCACCCTCCTCCAGGAGAGTAGCAAAGAGACTAGCACTCTTAAAAAGTTCCGACTCAAACCGCCGTCTTTCCGACCTCTCCGTCGCGACGTCCCGGTCCATGCCCTCCCGGACCCTCGCTCGAGCCAGCCCGCGATGCTGTGCCAGTAGTTTTAAATCAGCCCCTAAATAATGATACCATTCAGATCCAGCCTGTCCCCATGCAGTCCTCCCCCAGCGACGCCCTAAGCCGAGGTTCGTACCCCACAGGGGGTGCCCTTAGCGTGCAGTCGCTTAGTTTGTAAGTTTTTATGCCCTGGCTGGAGGCCTTACTCTAAAGGCACCCACAGGATAGTCCGGTTAAGCAGACGACAACCTCATAGGTTGAAATGCGAGATGCCATTCAAAAAAAAAAAAAAAAAAATTTCAGTCACTTCAATTATTATTAATAGGTTAAATGACTGTGTAGATGATGATAGATTTGAAAACTTCAGCATTTCATCTTACTTCACAAAATACATACAATTACTTTAAGTCACCGTTCAAACTTAATCCTCCATTAAATAAAAATCAACATATTGGAGCAATATTGCTTCAATTAATATTTGCTCTACGAGATCAAACATCAATCGAATCCGTCGTCATGTAGGTAATTGAAGCAGGCTATTTGATAGAGCGTCAATAGCTGTTGACAGTTTACATTAATTATTAAAATCTTTGTGAAGGCAATTTTACTCGCATATTTTTATTAAGCTTTGTAGATGACTTGTTGTTGAACTCGTGGCCAAATAATAAAACTCACACGGGTCGATGTGCATTAAGCAGCAGTTTTTAACGTCAATTTGTGGATAGGTGACCATTCATTTCATTCCTCCATGCCTCAGAAAGCACGTTAAGCTCCTACTGTCATTTGTAGAAATTTGACGGTCGCTACAGATAGATCGATGGGTCTAAAGTCTGATAACCAGTCTAAACCCAGTAACTAACTAACTAACTAACTGGGTTGTTGAAGGCAGATAAGCAGTTGCTCGATGTAAAGTAACGATATTCCGCTGCATCCGTTTGGTATAGGTATAGGTAATAAATAGGCCACACTATAATAGCATAAGCTAGTAAATATTATATTGTAAACTGTTCAAAAATTATATTATACATTAATAATTTTATACTGTGCTCGTATTACAACTACTGCTACAAGTTCAAATCATAGGCGAGGACGCTGGCAGCTGGCACAAACACGAGTAAAGTCTTACATTGGGAGCCAGAGCTCATCGAAAGCACTCTGTTTTCTTGATGTAACGCTGCATAACTATACAACGTTAGAAGGTAATTTTTTGTTTTTTTTTTGTGAAAAAGTAACAGACGGAGGTACTTTCGCATCTCTAATTTCTTAAATCATTATACAAGCTTTCGTTTCACTAGCGTTATGCTTGGGAATCCCGCGAGAAAGTTTTAAATAATGTATGTAAATCGACCATCAATGCAGCTTAGAAGCACTTGTCTCCGTCATTGTGATCATCTTTATGTCCTAGATCTAGACCATACCTGGGAATCTTTTAGTTATTGGGGCAAAGTTCTAACTTTATCACATTTTTGAATACTAGTTAATGTTCCATCTTTGTATCATGCATTTATTCGGCCAATATTTTGAGTGAGCTACGTTCTTCTTCTTGCGTGTCGACGGCAAATCGCTTAATTTGTTTAGCCCAAAACTCAGCCATGCGAACTCCTCTCGCTGATGCAGTCATAAGATCCTCAAGTGCGCAGGTGACGGGGCATGCAGCGCAAGATAGAAGGTGGACCATTGTCTATGGAGGCACGCCGCATACACACTTGAGATCTGAGCTGTCCAGCTACATTGAGTCCTACCGTAAAACGTAAGTTTTCACCCCTAAAAAATGATGTCTTTTCCCAGCATAATTCTTGTGTACAGTCAAGTACAATAATATATATACATTGTCACATTTTCTAAAATAAGTTAACTTCACTATTTGCAAAAATAAGTGAACGAAAGTTTTTTCTAAATTACCTAACCATCAAACTGTGTCAAAACTGGGTATACATTAGTTTCATAGTAATATAAACGAAACAAAATCAGTAAAAAGGTTACACTTCCAAGGTATTTTTTTAAGTATCCATGACAATTTCAATAACATGTATACAAAATGTATACATGTAATAGAAATTGCATACGTGTTATAGCAATTGTCATGGATACATTAAAATGACATTGAAAGTGTATATCTCCTTTTTCCTATTTTTAAACCCCGACCAAAAAAGAGGAGTGTTTTAAGTTTGACGTGTGTATCTCTGTATCTGTGGATCTGTGTTTTTGTGTGAATGTCTGTGGCATCGTAGATCTTAAAAGGATGAACCGATTTTGATAAAATTTTTAATCGAGTGTCCTTAGCTAGTTTCGAAAAAAATCTGCTCAGCCGTTTGAAGATCATCACCTCTTTTCTAGTTGATGAAGGGATATAAACAACTTCCACAGGGCTGGTTACTTGTCACCATGGGCATCGCCAGGGGGTTAGGGGGGAGGGGGGTGGGGGAAGGGTGTAACCCCCCCTTATAACTTTCCTTGTTTTTGTTAATTAGCGAGAAGAGGCGCAACACCGTGAAAAGTGGAATGCTAACGAAAGGAATGCCCATACCTAGGTAGTAGGCAGGTAGCAGGCAGGTATTAGGCAGGCAGTGGGCAGGATGTAGGGCGGTAGTAGGCAGGTAGTCGGCAGGTAGCAGGCCGGTATTAGGCAGGCAGTGGGCATGAAGTAGGCCGGTAGTAGGCAGGTAGTAGGCAGGTAGTCGGCAGGTAGTAGGCATGTATTAGGCAGGCAGCAGGCAGGCATTGGGCAGGAAGTAGGCAGGTAGTAGGCATTTAGTACGCAAGTAGTAGGCAGATAACAGGCAGGTAGCAGGTAGGTAGTAGGCAGGTAGAAGCCAGGTAGTAGGCAGGAAGTAGACACGGTACGATATGGGACATTTTTGTTATTCATATTAAAACGATTTCAATGATACCTAATCACAATAACACAGGAAATATGAATATACTATATAGCTATACTGCACGGCAACAAAAAACAACAGTAATGCGCGCCCTTCTGTATGAGTTGCAATGTTGCCGTAGGAATCTAATAGCTCAATAGTTTTAGGACGTAGACGGAAATAAAAACAGTCGACAGGCGAGTCGATGCCGTTCGCTGATGGCTACTAGCTACCTTACTAAAACACAAATTAAGAATAAAAATCTAAAAATAAATAATGTAAGAAGATCCACTAATAGGGGATCGGACTGGGTAAAGAAAACGACATTCTATTTTGTCCGTCAGACAGGTAATACAAAAATATTAGACACGTATTTTTTGTTTTATCAAAATATCAAAAAATTACTTAGTTAAAACTCATTAAAGTTGGAGAGTGGGGGCTTACTACGTCACAAGTGAGTATAAAACTTACCTACATGTGGCGTCATGCGCCATTTCAACTCAATATATCTCCGTAATTTTACGACTACGTGAAAAAAGAAAAAATACGTGTCCAATACTTTTCAATAAACTACCCGACGGACAAAAAAAAATTGGATTATCCCCTATTATGTATACTGATATTGTCGATTAGATAAAATCACAATTTAGGTAACTTTTGAACCCAAATTGCGACTTATTTCCGAGCTTAAGCTGCTTGAAACTGCTACTTTGTAATTGTTTACATAATTTCGAAACTACACTGTAAACATGTTATTGAAGTTTGTTTGGGTACAAAATTATGTAACTAAAAGTTAATAAATATTTTTGATACTCTATAGTTGACGATAGTTTGATAAAAATGTGTAGTTAATTTTGACACATTTTAACGTTCACATAATTATTGGACTCAGTTAGCATACTTTTCTTGTTGTTGACATGAATTTGAATTTTAAGGGCGTTTCTATGTTATTAGACGTGACTGTACAGTTACTAAGTTTTATGTACAGAATGCTTGGTTCGTGAAAGGCCCATTTATACTTTGTAAGTACTGTACCTGTTATAATATAAGTACAGATTACTATTAGTATGGATATACCTACAGTAATATCGCTGCGTCATTCGCTATGATCTGGTCCCTTGAGTAGGTGTCACGTTCCGAGGTCTCGAATCTACGCTGGCATATCGTTGGTCGATATTAAACTACGTAGTATATGAAATAAACTTCTGCATCTGCATGTTATTCACGCTCGTATCGTGTTAGCAATGCAAAAAACGCTTGTGTGATTTTACACAGGAATTCCATATCACCACTTTAGACTGTTATATTCCGTTCGGGTTAAATTATTGTTTCACATGGCTAAGAGTACCCACTCTTCTCTGCACATTTCTCACTCCGTCTCTTATTGCGAACACACTCGTGCACTACAATATTACTTGTGCTGGCTTGTCTCCGCTAATACTGACTGCCATGACTGAAAATGGCAAAGCAGATAAGAAAAAAATAGACTTGCCTTGAAAAATCGATACATAGGTTGTAAACGGACGATTCACGAAGCCGCCAAGTAAGCATTTTGTTCATAAAACTAATTCTCTACGCAAAAAAGAATGTTCGGAAAGTTTTTTTTTTTTTTGGTTGGTATATAACGTTTTACGGAAGGACTAATTATATATCGCACTCAAAACATTGTGCTGATGGATGCATTGAATAGTAAGGGGGTCGTGGAGGTATTTCAAGTAAAGTTATAAAATTAAAAACATGTGTTTAAAAAAAAAACTTGTTAAAAGTTGGTAGGTACATTGACCCCCGATATCTCGATAACTAGAAGGTTTCCAGGTATGGTCTACAACAAAAAAATATCCCAAAGGCAGGCAGAATAAGTGCAACTACGTTTTTATATTCAGTTATTTATACTATTGTACTCTATTTTATTGCATGTTACCTTTAGCATAATACCAGTGTAAATAATTGTTGGTGAACCAATAAATAAATAAATAAGGAACTTCGTTCCAAAAACTTTTACATACAAGTTTCAATACTTTTTGATTTTTAAAATAAAAATCTCAGATGACACTATCATACATTCTACGAATTTTCTCTTTGCTTAGAAGCAAGGAAAACATGATGACACTTTTTTCCGGGAAACGCGTTGAGATGCTGCACCTTTTAAATGTCATAAGCTTAAAGTGCTTTGATGTATTTCAGTTTTCAGAATTTTTCTCTTTGGAAGAGCATGTTAAAAGTATAACCGGACTATTTCAACAACTAGCTTATATTTTTCCAACAAACTGACTCCTGAAGTTTAATTCAAATAAATGTATTGGTCATTAATTGTTATAAAGTGGGTGGTTAGGTACACCTATGTGTACCTAACCACCCACATTATGCCATTTATGTTTAAGTTCCATGTAATATGGGGCGAACCTATTGGTATCAACCAGGCACGAATCCAGACTCCGTGGCTGCCACTGAGAAATTTCTAATAGAAAAACCCAATAACAATTTGCCCGACCCAGGGATCGAACGCAGGAGCTCTTGTTCAGCAGTCGCGATCGCGGCTACTAGACCAAAGAGGCAGTAATTAATTATTATTTAAAAAAATAAAAAAAAAATGGTTGTCTGTAAAGTTGGTTTACGGATGATAGATTAACGTGACAACGTCCTAACAAAACATTGACGCGGCGCAAGCATACAATGAGCGTAACGGGACAATGGGTCATTGTTTTTCGTGCATGCAGCCGGCGTTCATCGATTTATTAGACGTTGTCACGTCAAAAAAAACAAGATTGTGCTTAACTTCTTCTTTTTAACCTGTATTGTCACACTGCTGGACAAAGATTTTATCTTAAACTTTCCTAATGGCCAAGTAAAATCAATCTATTTTCATTAAGAAATTAGTAAGTCATATTTCAGACAAATTATGGTAAAATATTGAAGGTAGAGAGACTAGACTAAACAATTTAATATGCAGACACTGTGAAGGCCTTTCTGAGGTCACGCAGACAGACTAAATTAAATTAGTTCGCGAATATGAGTAGTATAATGTCGCAAACTCGACACTATCTTCTAATATCTCTACCTCCATAACTAATAATGAAGTCACAGACAAACTTATGTTAGAGTCTCGTCTGTGTGTACCAAAGACATATCAAATACCTATATACGAGTGGTATACGGGATAAGACGAAGAAAATTGTTGTCCAATATTTGTTACCATTTAGTAGCAAATCGGCCTGTCTAGTATCTGTCAGCTTGTTATGTTTTTTATTCGTGTGTAAAAATCGAAAATTTTCGAGAGCAATTTTTTTTTTGTATAAATAAAATTCCCAATGTCCGCTCTATAAGTCTTTCAAATCTCTTTGGTGTGTATGTTACGTTTGTACGAAAAAAGGACTGAGGTGATTATCATGAATTTGATAGGTATTCGTCCAAAAACAATTGGTTGTCTGTACAGTTGGTTTACGGACGATAGTTTAACGTGACTACGTCATAACAGCATTGATGCGGCGCAAGCGTACAATGAGCGTAATGCGACAATAAGCGTAACGGGACAACGAGTCATCCTTTTTCGTGCATGCAGCCGGCGTTCATCGATTTATAAGTCGTTGTCACGTCAATATAGTACCACACGACACAGTCGTTACATGTAGTATGTGTCCCGAAAGTCTGACGATCAGTCTTACCAACGGGTACTAACTGGGTTGTAGAGGTCAGATATTCAGTCGCCAGATGTAAAACACTGGTATTCAGCTGCATCCGGTTACACTGGAAGCCGACCCAACATAGTTTGGAAAAGGCTCGGCAGACGATGACGTCATGGTTTAAAAACAAAACAAAGTTTGGATAGAAGAAAAATTAAATAAGTTACCAGACAGTTTAGTGAGCCCGCATCAAGTTGTATTTCATATAGCTGTTGAAATAACGAATCGCGTATCACTCACTGGTCAGTTTCTCTCCCTCTTCAATTTATTTGATTAGACAAGTTGCGCCAATCCGACAGTTTCCAGTGACTTTCTATTCGACAGTTTTATTCATCCAATTCGACAGTCGAAGTACAGTATAGGAAACTGCACACTAGTCAGTCGGCACTTTAAACAATTTTGTTCGGATATTCCACAGTTTTTTTTTTTTTTTAATCATTTCGAATTAAATAAATGGACGAGTGAGGACGACGGACGGAAACTGACGTTATCGAAATAACAGAAACACTTTGCAACTTTATTGTTCAGAGCATAAGCGTGAAAAGTGATCGACCGTCAGTGAACTCGGTGGAACATTTTGTATGCTTAACTCTCTCATTATTCAATCACGGTTACGTAAATTTCAATTTGTACAGAAACATAACTAGTATCGTCTTGTGACAAAGTTAGTGAAACCCAATAATTATTAGTAAGTTATAAGTGATTTGTTTGAGTCTGAATGTAGTTTTTTTTTTTTTTTTTTTTCGTTCGTTTTTGTTCTGTCTCTTCGTTCTGTTTTAGTAGGTATTTTGTGCTTTTTTCTTTTGTTGTGTTTTTTTCTTATTTTTAACTACGTTTAACTGCAGAAAGTAAATGGCCTTCAAATTCGTATCATTTGGGAACGTTGTTTTTATTAGCAGTAAGTTTCCCGAACAGCATAAAGTAAAATAAAAAAAAAAAGAAGTTTACCCTAATGCTATCGAGTAGGTTTTATCAGTGTGATAAAAAATTCTCACAGAATATGTTTTGTCACAGTTTCTGGTATCTCTAGTTGGCCCATTCGGCTACAATAGGGACTAATCAATTTTGAAGTTTGGTAACCACGCGTAGGATAAGGACGTAGAATTTATGTCAATCGTGTGTAATAAGGGCCAATTTGGGATATCATTGGATTTTGGATGTGGGACGATTGTTACAAGCTTATGAAACTATGTTGACTACGAATTATTATCTCATTCATGAAATACACGTATTACATTTATATGTCTATATTCGCATTTAAGTTTGTTTGGTAGGGATAATAATGGTCGGTACGGTCTGAATAAAATTGGACTGATAAATGTTGAATAATAATGGTCGGTACGGTCTGAATAAAATTGGACTGATAAAAGTTTATGGTATAAATTAATATTATTTTTAAAACTAGATAACTATGGTATTAAATATAATTATATAATATAGAGTTATTTGTTTGTTAGTTTGTATGTAAAATGTATGTTAGTTTGTTTGTATGTTCGAACCATTGATTTGATTCAGAAAATTGTTTCACTCTAAAATCAAAATCAAAATATTTTATTTTACATGGGCCTACATGGGCACTTATAAAACGTCAACAAAAGGTGCACGGTTCGGGTTGGTAGTTTCCTATGGAGAAGAACCGGCAAGAAACTCCATGGTTACTCTTTTAAAATCATTTGGTTTTACAATATTTGAAGTTACAGCGTTAGTACTTAAATATGTGAGGACAGCGTAGGCCCGACAATAAGTCGATTGCTTACAACAGAAGGTAGTTATAGAAAAAAAAAATACAAAGCCTACAATGTCCACTTATTCACAAAAAATAGGTAAATAAAAGGAATCTATAAAAAAGTAAAAATAAAACAATATAAGAGCAATAAATTAAACAATTGACACTGATGTTATCATCAGCCAGCGTCAGCTGTAACTATTCTGAACAATATTGTTTATTGTTCAGAATGTTTACAGCTGACGCTGGCAATCGCTGATGGTGCAATGATATGAAAACTATTGTAAAACATCTGAATAAAAAGAATGGAGAAAGTAATATTGGGAATAGTTAAGAGACATCCACACATTTGTGTCGTTTATGAGCTACCAGGGAAGCCGCATGACCAGGAGGAACTAGAGCCAAACTTCTTTATCTTCAACGTAGTCCTTAATTTTGTAATATACTTTTTTAATAAGGACACGTTTGATGCAATTTTTAAACTTTCCATCGGTCAGTTCTGTAACTGACTTTGGAAACTTATTATAAAAAAGAAATGACTTGCTAGTTTTTGTTCATCTAAATTTGGGTATTACAATTTCGTGTTTACTGCGCGTGTTTATATTATGAAAGTCGCTTCTAATTTTGAAAAGTGCAAGTGCCTAAACTACATTGTAATGTTCCCGTGGGTTAATTTCAATACATAACGGAAGCGAAGCCGCGAGCAAAAGCTAGTATGTAATATAGTCATAATTTGATAAAATAGAATTAATTTCAGGCCTAATAAAAAGTAATAAAGTAGCCAGCCTTTTATTACCGTATCCAAAGCGTTACATTAAAATGGCATAAAATTCAAAGTTGATAGATTCCAGTTTAAGATTTAAAAAAAAATGTGTTTAATCTGGAACCTTTAGTTTAATATCAGCGAGATTCAAAAGTTGTGGATGTCCTGGTTTAATAAAGCCTAATTTATTTAGTAAAATTGTCAGTATAGCATTTTCTCCCGTTCATTGCGCTTAAGGTGGAAGAAAAGCAAATTAGATAAGTTTTAGTTTCTTTCGTGTAATTGCTGTGTTTCGGTGAAACAATGAATGGCAATAAGTTGAAATAACAAGATTAATAATGTACTTTTAGTAACTTTCCTCCAATTTTCTTAGAATTCAGAAGTGAGCCTCGATAATCCCAAAGATATCCTATATACTTTAATTATTTATTTAGAATTTTTATAAGCCCATATTGTAGGTACTAACGCATATTTTTTCTGTTATACAAGAATATCTTTTTGTTTTACAATTTACTAAACTACTACCAGCTTTCAGGGCACTTTGACGCACTTGCCTTTTTATACTCGTACATAGTTTTTAAGATTAGTCTATTTGTAGTTTGTAAATAAATGTTGTAACTACAAATAAATACATTGTAAATTGTAATTTGCGGCAAAAAAGCGGTTCATACTAATCTTCTTCTTGTTTCATCTCGATGGTACGACTGATATAATTTCTTGTGCCCATTAGGTGGCCACGTTCATTATGGGTACCTGTCTAGGAAATGGATCATGGTCTGATCGGGAGCACCGCAATCACAGAGAATGTCTGAAAGATATTATGCTCAATGCAAAAAAAAAGGAAAAAGATTGCCACAATTTGATATCAGCAACATCTTTAGGCCCCGTTTGAAGATGCGATGTGATGGGACTTGTGACGCCACTTGCTTCAAAGAAAACGCGCTGGACATGACAAACCACGTCGTGTTAAATTGTAGCATGCTCAAACAATTTATTATTTTGCTTCACAGTGACTGAGACCACTACAAATCTTGAAAGCTAGAATCAACAGTAGCGACCACCAGAAAAATACCGAGACAATGAAGCTGGATGACGTCCCAGAGAAACAATTTAACTGTCTTGGATCCCACAACGAAAATAAAGAGAAAAGAATAGCGGAGGAATATAATATAACTTAGAATCCTCTCCACAGTGACTATATCGTAAGAAGCGTGTTGCTTGAGCATGAAGCTCATGATCAAAAGGTTAGTACTTAAAGTACGTAACCTCTACCAGAATCCAAAACAAATAAAAAGCAATAATTACCTAACCCTATTCAAACAGTTATTGCGAACACAAATTAAATTTATGACCCTTGAGAAAGGAACACGCAAGTATCAATGCGATTGCGATCAACAAATGTCATACAAGGTTTTATCTTCACTTAGCATGCGATCGTCTTCAATGCTAATGCTTTGACTGTATTGTGTTACTGGTCTTTGAGTGAACAGTTTAGTTCGATTGAACTAAGATCTAAGCTGACGTCGATTGTTAATGCTGAATCCATTTGGCTTTTTTACTGCATGTTCGATATCTGGTGGTTGTTTTCTCAAACGTTTGCGTTTAGTTATCATACTTAGAAGATAAAGAGAGATGCTTGATAAAGTTGTTGATATTTTTTACTTTTTTTTTTTAGAAAAGTTATATCGTGTTCCATAAGATGTTAGTTTTCAGTTATTTTATTCTGACGTAGTTTAGAAGTAGAAAAAAGTTTGTGCGTGTGTGGTGAACTTCTTAGTCGCCACATGAAGACTCCTTAAGAGTCTATGCTTTTCAGTGTTTGAAGTTGTCATGGTATATTAGATAATGTCTTATATTATTATTTCATAGTAAGTGTGGTGACGTATACGAGTTTCAAGTCATTACTAATGCATGTTTAGAACTTCCTCGCTAGTCGATTTGTGGCGCTGAAGTTAAATCAAATAGCGATGTGTTATTTATAACTTCGCGGCTTAGGCAAATATCATACTTTAACAAAAAATAATAGAAAACACAATACAAATTAAATGCAAGTGTGTCATTTTGCGTGTGCTTTTTGAAATGGCTGGACGGATTAGATAAAATTTAGAACGCAACTAGAATATAATCTCAAATAACACACAGACACATTATTTTAATGATAAATTAACCAAATGAAAAGAATTTATAGCGAACAAAGCTGCAAGCAAAAGCTAGTTAAATTATAAAAAAAATAGGATGACAAGTATCGGAGTTGGACGCAATGTAGCGCCTTGAGGGACACAATATTAATTCAAGCGACATAATACTATTTCTTTCTTTAAACTAGTTTAGAAAAACCTCACGTGTTCACCTTAATTGCAATAAAAACGAAAGGTTAAATTGTATGTATCGTGCCTTCAGAAGGTCATTTAACTGCGTCATGTTTAGCTCCGTTAGCATTGTAGCCTTGTCTGTTGAAAATGGAAAACACAAACATTGAAAGGCCCTGGTCTGGTTGTTATTAAAGTAACGCAAAGTCACACTTCTTAATTGAACTAAATTGGAAAGTTATGCAGATTAAGTAATATGACTTAGTCAATGCAATTTTAAGAATCTTATATTTTGTACGTAGGTAATATTTACTCACAATATTGTACATTAGACATACTATCACGCCTGAAATTTTCTGGAGATTGAAGGTGTGCCTATGGTGCACCCATATTTTTCCGGTTATGTTTTAGTAACGTACATACAGTCAAAAAAGTATCGGGAGAGGGCGATTTGTTTATGGTGCCAAATTATATTTTTTTTCAAATTCATTTAATCGTTTTGTGAACATGGTGTAAAAAAATATACAGATGTTATAAATAAATAATGGTCCATACTATTTCCCGTCAGAAGGCATACAAAATAGTAGTAGGTAATCGAAATGTAATTAAACAAAATAAAAATCAGAAAATTAAATTAAAAGGTAAGTAAATGTCACAATTCATTCCAAACACTAAAGGCGAATAATAATATGTCAATAAATTAAGACGGCACATAAACAATTATAAATTATATAGTCACAATTTCTTATAAAATAATAGATTCTATATACAATACAATTTGTCATTAAAAACTATCATCCTTAATCATAAGCAACAGAAAGCAACATTCTATCGACGGTTCTAGAATTATATCAATATTGTTTTAATTTGTCATTAAGATATTCACTGACAGAGTAATACACCTTGTCATTCAATAATTTAAAAAGCCTTTAAACTCATTCATGTTGTTGCTTGATACAATGTGATCATAAAGTTTTGGAGCCATTGCAAATACAAGGTGTTGTTTTGCATCCTCGTCAAATTCAAGGAGGAAACTATGCTAATGATTCTTGTCCCGAATCAATAATAAAATGGGTAGGTATTTTTATTTTTTTTCTGATTGACTAAATCGGTAAGTGTGAACCACCCGTGTTTTGAAGCGGGCTGTCTGATGCTCGCCCTATAACCGCACTTCCACACATACAAACAATCTCGAAAGTTTATTCGATAATTTCTTCTTCCCTAAACCACATTAAAGGGGTTATTCTGAAATATTGACAAACATAAACAATCAAAAAAACTAGTGTTTATTAATAACTAGCTGTCCCGCGCAACTTCGTCTGCTTCACATTTTCCCCGTTTTCGCAACATTTTACTATTGCTGCTCCGCTCCTATTGGTTGTAGCGTGATGATATATAGCTTATGTCCTTCCCCAGGTTGAAATCTATCTTCTTGCCAAATTACATTAAGATCCGATCAGCCGTTTAGTCGTGAAAAGGTAACAAACAAACAAACAAACAGAGTGACTTTCGCATTTATAATATTAGTATGGATTAACTAGGTAGGTACCGTAATTTAAATTAATTAATTATGTCTTTTGTGACAACCTCCTTACTTTTGACGTGGGTGAAAAACAACACCTTGTATACTATTGTAGAGAAATTTGGTTTCAGTGCATAACGGGTGCAGCTTTTTAAACACCGTTGACTTTCGGACAGATTTATATAATGACATTTTGGTTTTTACAAAGATACAGGCTTCATAGACAAAGTGATGATACAGTCAGTGTTTTCAAGTTTCGTAAATGTGGCTTGTTGTTAGATTGGCACAACTGTTTTCCAATTTCGCGCGGAGTTTGAGTTGCATCTGCATTTAGATTAGTGCTGCAGTGCTGTTTCTAGTTAGATCATAACTATACAGTGTGTATTGCGAATTCCATAATAGACAAAAACATTGAACAAAGAGTTTGTCTTCTATTTTGCATCGGCAATGGAATTTCGTGTTCGGAGTCCCTGGAAATGTTACGCGTTGGCTTACGGTGAATTGATTTCAGCAAAAACACGTGCTTTTGAGTGGTACAAAGCGTTCAAAAGCGGTCGAGATGGAAGATTAGCCTCGCTCTGATAGGCCAAAAGTCGCTAAGGACATGCTAGAACAAGTCGATTCCGACCCAACATTCATGAAACGCGTTGTTACTGGTGACGAGACGTGGGTTAACGAGTTGTTTGATATACAAACTAGTCAAAAAACTACGGATTAGCGCCTTCCAACTGAACCGAAACCGAAAAACCAAAATCGATCAAAAGTCAAAGTCATGTTGACCGTTTTCTTTGACTATCGCGGAGTTGTGCATTAGAAATTCTTGCCGCAAGGTCAAACAGTAAATATTGTGTGAAACAGTGATGCGGCGCTTAAGAGAACAATTTCGAAAAAGGCCTGATTTGAGGAAAAAAAACATCTTGGATTTAAATAATGCGCCTTCGCACAAGGCTATCCTGGTAAACGAATTTTTGACCAAAAACTCAACAAATACAATCAAGCAATATGGTGGTTGCTTGATTGTATTTGTCAACATATATCAACAGATATGGCTCCAGCCGACTTCTTTTTTTTTCACAACTCAAATTACCACTTAGTGGCAACCGTTTTCATTCGGTAGAAGACATAAAGGATAATTCGCGGCGGGAACTGTACTCAATTCCGGAAAAAAACGTTTAAAATATATTTTTCATCCCATCTATTCGAAAAGGACGAATTGGTTCGCCTTTAAGTGCACCCAAAGGTGGTGTTTTCTATAAGAAACTTTTAGCGGGCAGTAATGAGTTTTTAATCCTCTTTATTTCAAAAAGTGCGCCGCAATTTACTTTGCCGCGCACTTTTTGAATCTGGAACCTGCTAGTGTTCAGCACCAACGAAATCGAACGCAAATATTGTGTTTGAATAAAAACTGGCTGGTACGACGGCCCATAGTCGCGCCGCCAGCTGAAGAATAAATTTTCATAATTGCGAAAATGTCTCAAATGTAAATATAAGTTTATAGTCGTTTTATTATAAGATACTATTTAATTTCAATTTAGTTGTTACTCTATGTTTTAATAATCATGTTTCAATAAAATATGAGGGCCCTTTTATTTTCTCATAGTGGGTGATGAAAAGTAGAGTGTATCACTCGGGCGCAAAATAGATTTTTGGCTCGGGCGACGTACTTTGAATCCCTCGCTACGTTCAGGATTCTACTAAAGAATCCCTCACTTCGCTCTGGATTCAAAAAAGCGCCCTCGCCGTAAAAATATTATTTTGCTCCCCTACGATACAATCTACTATTGATGATTAGATTATTCGTGGGCGTAAGTGTATCGTTTTTGAAGAGGAGTCCCATACATGGGACGCAAGCCTATTGCCTATTGTCAATAGGTCATAAATCCAGACTTTGTGGCTGCTACTGCGAAATTCGTGATGGAAGAATCCAGTAACTCTACCCTGCCTGGGAATCGAACCCAGGACCTCATGCTCAGCTGTCGCGTTTGTGATCACTAAACCAACAAGGCTGTCCAAATGGGACCAACTACGAATGGAACGCGGTACGAAGTGATAATAGGACGAAGTGAGCATAACCCGTCAAAAATTGAAAATGATCGAAACAAAAGCCAAAAACTACAGTGTGCTACTGTACGTCTACCATGAGTTGTCATAGTTAGATCGCTTGACGTAACTGCAATAGTTCCGTCAATACGCAAATACTACAGTTAGCTTTTTCAATGGTACCATGAGCTGTGTTGGTGCTAAGCTACCAAATTCTAAGCAAATGAAGCCCAAACTACAGTCGCTGTAGTTTAGTTTACTACACGATGACGTAGGATAGATAACTACAGTGACTCATATTGCGCATTTTAGTACCCAACTATCCGCTAGAGGCGCTGTAAAAGATTTCATTTTTTTTTTTAACTACAGACGCTAGCTAGTATAGATTGTTAAAACTCATGGTAACCGTACTGATAACTGAGTTCACAGAGTAACTAACAACACAAGAAAAACTAATTCGTGTCACAGTACTTTCGTGCACTACCCCAAACAGAAAAGGTTTATTGTTCAGAAAAGCTACAAACTGCTCGTGCGAACACGCGATTTCAAGTTTAAAACCCCAAGGATTTTTGGTTGGTGTTTTAACGGATCGTTGGTGATATTTAGGGTTCAGTTCTATTTCATTTTCATAGATTATTATTTTAATTTGATTGTGATGGAAAACACGTTAAGCTGTTGGTCCCGGCTGTCATTCAAAGATATACAGACAGGTCGTTAGTGGCCCGAAAGTGTCGGTTACAAATTACAAGTTAACCAATATGTTTAGTCTTGACACAGTATTTGAAATTGGCATGCCCGAAGATTTTATCCGTTCATAGCCTATTAATAAGAATATCGTCATTTGTAGCCCAGACCGTAACAGCCAGTTATTCAACCTAAGCATTTTATACAAATAGATATACTCATAAGATTGGTATAATACAAACACATTGTTAACACAACTCCTACAGAGTAAATAGATGCACGTAGGTCGCATCAGGTTTGAATACGTGTACATTTCTTGGTATTGGATTTGTACTTGATAATTTAGTAAGTCTAGACTGCACTTAATTCAAAGAAGTACTGTAAACAAAGTTGAAGTTAAAGTTATTACATTATGTGTTTGAAACCAAGCAATTTTGATGCTTAAATCTCGTCTGAAAATAGTTCATAAGTAAGTTGACGTTAGGGTTCTCACAAGAGGAATTTCAAACAGTTGAAAGTAATTTAAAAATATCACTTAGTTTAAATACTATCTTTCTCCTAATTCTAATTCCACGCAAGATTATAAGAGTTGCGCCTCGTCTGACAGCACGGAGTCGCACTTTTTCATGCTCCTATTTTTTCTGTCGCTCAGATATGTCATTCACTAGAGCAGCAATTGTACGAAGCTGCATCGAAGATGCAGCACGATCACGGTACTATGCGACAGGATAGGAACATGAAAAAGTGTGACTCCTATTTGTGGCGCATTAAATGAATATTTAGCCACAGAACATGACAGATACTATATATATGGATGAACGACTTATGCAAGTCATGTGATTTACTTAACAATAGCTGTAGGTACATTGTCTGCATGAACCAACCTTTTTACGGTGTTTCCTTTGGATGGCTTATTGGGAGATAAGGCCATTAAGTGGATGATGAGGCAGTTACTCCCGGAAAACATGATTAACCTTGACCGCCATGCTAAACAAAGGGTCAGGGATTTGGAGATCGTTAAAGTTATAGTCTTGTGATGGTTCATAATAAATAATAATTGATTTACCTCATACGATCATCTTCCTAGACTTTTCCAGAACTATGTTGGGGTCGGCTGCCAACCTGATCAGAGGCAGCTGAAAACCTATATTTACATGAAATTACTGCCTATCTGACCTCCACAACCCAATAGCCGGGCAATACGATACCTGTTGGTAAGACTTGATGTCAGACTTTTTTGGTTACGATAAATGATTAAATATTTCATACATTTTTACAAAATTTGATTGGTCGAACTAATCCCCAGCAGACATACTTAGGTTAAAAATGACAGCATTAGCGAGGTTGAACGACTGGCAAAAATATTAGAATGGGAAATGAAACGCGATCTGTATGGAAATTTGAAACAAATAATAAACATAAAAAAACACACACACAACAAAACAAATCCTTTCACTAAGCAACATAAATCCATACATCATTAAGAGTTTTCACGAAGCAAACTTAATAAAACTTACATAAACGACAAGTGGATCAAAAGTAGAATAAATAAAGTGGTTAGGAACAAAATAATGAAAACAACAAAGAAGGCTTCAACAAAAGAAGTTAACAAGTAGTAACCAAAGCGATTATTTTGACGAAAATAGAAAAATCCTCTTACTGAGGTCTTAATAAATATTGAAAATGTTAATACTTATTTTATTATATTTTCGAGGAACCAAATAAAGAACAAATATCCTGTTTATTACGTTTTTCGTAATTAAAAGTCACGTACATATGTTTAAAAAAACAGTTTCGAACTAAGTGAATCACAGTGACTATGTGTTCAAAACAAATATTGCATCATTGGCATCACTGTATAAATTGATCGAGCTTGGAAAAGATACTGGTCCCTCAAGGAAATAGTAAGAAATACCCATGTACCACTGAAAAAAGAAAATATTAGGTTCATGTATCCTGCCCATTATGACGTACTGATGCCAGACTTGGAGTTTAACGAGACTACCAAAAACGGAACACAACATACACAAATTAGAGACCTGCCAGCATAGTAAGGAAAGAAGCATGCTCAATATCAAACTGTGAACTAAAATAAAACTAGAATCAATTCGGAAACAAACCGAAGTTACGGGTGTGACGTATTCTATTTAAAAAAAATAGAGATGGACATGTCACATGATGATATAAATCAAAAAAGATATGGGCAAAGGACGTAACCGAGTGGAACCCAAGAAAGGTATAAAAGGAAGAAAGAGAGACAACGTCGTAGGTAAGAGGATGACATTAAAAGAACAGCAGGCAGTAGGTATGTGGAGAAGGAAAACACATAATCGCACTCTAAGGCAAGCTTTAGGGGAAGCCTATGCTGGAAAACAAGGCAATCTTCGCGAAACTTGTGTCTAATAGTAAAGTTTAACATTCATAAAATATGTAAATCAAAGTTTTTTTTTTCATTTTTGCTGTTATTTGTAGGTCTTTGACATAGCTACTAAAAATACTGGTACACAGCTGCATCCGGTCAGACAGAAAGCCGACCCCAAGATAGTTTGGGAAAAGGCTAAGCAGATGATTGTAGGTCTTTGACAGTCGTTACGAGTAGTCAGAAGCCAAAAGTCTGACATCCAGTCTTACCAAGGGGTATCGTATTACCCAGTTACTGGGTTGTGGAGGTCAGATAGGCAGTAGCTTCATGTAAAATACTGGTACTCAGCTGCATCTGGTTATACTGGAAGCCAACCCTAAGATAGTTTGGGAAAAGGTTAGGCAGATGATGATGATGTATATAATATGTTGGAATGTTGACGCTATTGTATTGTATCAATTGATCGTGTACTTGGCACCTGTTTCGTCACTGTCGTCTCTTATTTCATTATAAGAATTGGCTGTTGGTGTACTTGATTAACATAATCAGATTAGGACGTTTCCATTTCCGGTACACTGGCTTCCTCTATACGAGATAGCCACTTTGGAAACCCAGTGCGGAAGGGGGGAAAGTGACATAATTATCTTCACATTTAGGTTCTAGGACATTTTATTTTAATCATCATAATCCTCTTGCTCTTTATTACTCGTCATATCATCAGTTACCTTCTTTCTTGCCATATTATCCTTCAAACAGGCCATCCATTTTTTCTTTGTTCTTCCTATACTCTTATTATACCCATCCACATTCATACTCAAAACTTTCATCACGACATTTTCCTCGTTTATTAATTAAAATTAAATTAATTACTACAAAATGTATGGGTCCATGGCTTACGCCCCCAGTGGTTGAGGCACCTGTGGCCGACGCCCCCGATTCCATTTTTTTATAAAATAAATTTATTCAATGTTATAAATTTTGTAATCATATCTTTTGTTAGATACATTGATTATTCAATATAACTACTTATCTGTTTGACGAGAGTATTGTCTTTTGTTTTATCTTTTAACATATATTCTTCTCTTGTAGCAAAGATCTATTGCTTCATATTAATAGATCACATTTTGTAATGGAAAAAAATAATATACTAACAAACTGACTATTGAATATTACGAATTCACGACTTGTTTGGTTGTCTATACATTGTCTTTATATTTGTTTTCTATTGACGTCAATTCTTGTCTATATAAAATCTCTGGTAGTTGAAATGATTAAACCCTATCTACCTATTTACCTGTATCATTACAAGTACTCATATGAGCACGTGTTACCTTATAATCACGAAGACGGAACATCGTGCTCCCGTAAATCAAGCGTCCCCTTGGAGTCATATTAAGCTGACCGTCTGTTTATCCTTCCCGGACACGGACAACCAGCTCTAACTGGAATCGTAATTGACCACCTGTTTCTTTGAGGTAGGTTAGCTATTGAAATTGTCTAGCTATTGTTCCCAGGTTCTCTATTCGTTTTAGGAGTTTAGAGAAAGCTTTGTATACAATGTGTATGTATGTAAAGTGACCTGATTGCTAGTTTATAGAATTAACCTGTTTTTTCTTTTGTTATTTGTGATTGGTTTGCTCTTGACTCTACCCTTATAATAATTTTTATCTTGAAGGCATTCACATCGAATTAGTTTTAGGTTCAAACACACATTAAAATCAGAAGTACCTACAAATATCGTTTCCGTAATTGGGGACCTTTCGCTTGTGATAATATTAATTTTAGGTGAAACGTCTCACAAAATTTTTGTCTGCGTATATTTAGGTCTAGGTAAACCTGTGTAAAATGGTTTTTGTAGTTGATGTAAACATCAACTACAAAAACCATTACGTGAATTATCATTATTTGAAATTAGACTGAACACCAAGTTACTCAAATTATTTCTACCTGATATCTCCAAGGTCGGAACTGTCTTCATTTATATGACGAAATCAATAAACTAATAAATTACGAGTATCTATTGTACTCGTAGGTATAATACTATTGTTTACTGTTGCGGCTGAACTACGTCTAGACATGATAATCTATTTCTCTATTGCTTACGTAATTTTCAATTTTCAGTATTCGAATTCGTTACACTCATCCACGAAAATGTAGTCGTGCAATATATTTTTATTAATATTGTATTTTTTATCTGAAAACTGCTTAGTCACCCCACAAATAATTACCAAGAAGCCAGTACGTCATTTTGAACGCTCATAAATCGACATTTTTCATTGGGTTTTTATTTAAATCAGCTGTTCCATACATTTTGACCGCGTAGGTCACTTATACTTTTTTAGAAAACAACTGTTTTTTTTTAAATATTACCAATTAAAAATTTGTACTGAATACCGGTACATCCGTGTCCTTTCCACCCTCTTTAATATTCTCAGGTTATTTTGGAATAAACAGATCTACTTTATCCCAAGTGTGTGTAGTAGTGGTTGCAAGTGGAACGAGCAAAGTGTCGCTGTTTTTTATTGTTACCAAAAATGTATCAGTAATAATCTAGATATGAACTTGTGCACAATTGATAACAATACACTCACTTATGAAATCCTAATACTTTAGGCTTAAACATCTGGTTGTGCAACAATGTGGAAGTAACATTGAAATGCATATATGAAATGCTATGTTACGTTTGTATACTACTCATGCTTTCTCAGATTTATTCTGTTATAAAGGCCTTGAATAAACTACCTAGAAACTAGATTATTATAAACAATAGTTACTAAGCAGTAATAGAACTCGACACTGATGATGAATATAGTACAGTGCCAGTAGATCTAAACGATATTGTTGTAGGAAAACGTGAGGAAACCCACACGGTAATGATAAAATCTAACGTGTTTAATGCCCAGAGTACGGAAAATGGTAGCGTCGTTTGTCATACTGGGCTTAAATTACGAGGCGAGAGCACTGAAATTGCTAAGCTCTTTGTCAACTAGAATACTGTAAGAATTCGCTTTTGGGATTGTTTGATTCTAGGAGAATACAATAGAAATAGTTTATTTGCATTGAATGTGGGGCATATGAGAGTTGTTACAGTAGTAATTATTTCTTCCTGGTAAATTATACCATTTGGCATACAAAAATGTATACTTATAAACTATTATACAGCTTCAATTTAAAAACTTTCACAACAATTCAACAAACTATCAAATAACAAAAAATTAAATCAAACTAAGATAACATAATAGTATAGCAAAATTTTATCAGTTACAAAATCTGACGAGACAGGCTGTTTATGTACAGTCAAGGACTTTAATTGATGAGCCACTTGCCACTGTTCGTATTTTGGCCGTGTAATGCAAATCGGGTTTAGTCGGTTATATTCGTACATAGTACAGAGTGACAACCAAAAGTCAACCAATTGCAGGTCTAGCAACCGTTACCTAGCTACAATTTGTTTTAGCGTAACCATAGTAACGCCTAGCGTCGTACGGAGAAATTATGATTGGTAATTTTGACATCAGAAAAACTCAAACTCACGATTTTATCCGAACGCGTGGCGTCCAAGATGACGTTCATGACAATTATTCAATTCAAAATTCAAAATAATCTTCTCTGAAATTGACATTTCAACTGTCCTAAAACCAATCCAAGGTTTTCAGAAATAAAGAGTATTTAGTGAGCTCTAAGCTCTAATTCAAAGGAGGTCGGTAAGAAATAGATTGGATAAACGTATGTAAACATTTTATGGATTTTTCATTGACAACTTATTAGTCATTCTTCAACCTCTATTGATAAGACAATTTCCGATTATTAGTAATATGTCATCTTGTTTACGAGCTTGCGGTTTGAGTTCGGGTTTAATCGTTTAATTTCGTGAATGGATAAAACTGCAAAATTAGAAAGTTTCAAAGTGGCTTATCAACTAAAGTCCGTGACTGTACATATTCGGACTAATGTTTTAAAGGGAATTTATTAACATCGTTTGTTTTGAGTTTCAATTCATTTTTTTTTTCAGTTCAATTGCTTTATCTTTGACATCATCATCTCTAGTCTTTTCCCATTTGTTTCAACTTCCATTCTGTCCAAATGCAGCTGAATACCAGTATTTTACTTGGACAGCCTATATGACCCCATAACACTTCACATAAGGGTGTCTCATAATGTAATACTAATTGGGTACTAGGTAAAACGATACCCTTTGATAGAACTGTTTGGCGAATTTCCGAGCCACTGGCTATGTTTGTTTTTGGCGTATTCTATTATATCTGTAACTAGCTGTCCCGCGCAACTTCGTCTGCGTCACATTTTCCCCGTTTTCGCAACATTTTTCATTGCTGCTCCGCTCATATTGGTCGTAGCGTGATGATATAAAGCCTATGTCCTTCCCCAGGTTGAAATCTATCTTCTTGTCAAATTTCATTAAGATCCGATCAGCCGTTTAGTCGTGAAAATGTAACAAACAAATAAACAAACATACAAACAAACAGAGTGACATTCGCATTTATAATATTAGTATGGATAGTATGGAAGTATGGATTAGTATAGATAGTATAGAAGTATGGATATTAGTATGGATGGATAAGTAATAATATTATTTTTGACGACAATTCAATAGAATTTAAGAAACCTGTGCTACCGACGACATTTGCAATGTTGCCATCTTCGGGGCAAATCCTGGATGAACCAGCCTCTGGTTTAGAAAAATTAGAAACGTAGAAATTGATAAAATAAAAGGGAGGCCTATTTCCAGTAGTAGATGAAATGACGGCAGCTGTGAACAATGTTGAAGATCGCAATTTTTTTATTTTATTTACCTTACTTGGCCCTACAGATAACTCACACACACAAACAGCCAGAACAACTATCTGTAGGCCAAACAAATGTTGGAGTGGTTTGGGAATAAAACACTACGATAATTAACGCAGCAGCCAATCGCTCAGCCACTACGCCACTGTGCCGTCAAATTAGATTACTGCAGGACAGAAGAAGTATTTGTAGACTAGCCATACAGTTTGAAAATTTACGATGTAATCGAATATCTTCCTCATGTATTAAGTCCCAAGTCTTAGCAAGCTTATGTGAAGCATTTGCTTACAAATTAGCTCACAAGGGAATTCAGGCTTGATACGAGGGAGATGTTAAGATGAAATATTTTGAATAATGAAACCCAAAGATTTGGGTAAGTAGGTCAAATATTCGTTTAAACCGCGAAGCAAGCAAGCAGGTAGAGTGCTCTTTAACAAGAATTTTAACGTTCCCACTGCTGGGACACAGGCCTCCTCTCTTTAAGCGGGCAACAACATGTTTTCTTCAAGATTAGTTTCCTCATGTTTTTCACCATTTTGAGAGCAGCGCTGACATATTAAATTACGTTATTAAAGTTTGGGATATTAATGAATCCAAATAAATAAAGATGACATTATTCAGCACGGTCATGTTGACGTAACACGAATTCTAAGAAAACGTCAATTAGTTCCGTATACGTCGAGACTCTCATTAAGGCAGTTCCATATCCTCATTTCATTGTGTGCACAGTGTTGTAACAGGGGTGCTATATACATGGTCGGCATGTTTCGGCATAGCCGAACTGAAAAAAAAACAGTTTCAGCCTTAATTACGCCAAACCGAGAACATGGTTAAGCGACGATAAATGTGAAACAGATTTCACCGATCGGCACGAGCTAAATCAAATCCGAATCATCATCCACAGCTTCAGTTGCGGCAGCGGCTTCTTTTTACTTGTGCCAAGGTCCACATTCCTACGCCAGCGTCATCCAGGATGCACCTGGGATGGCAACAATATTGTCTGCCTATCTTACCATGTATGCATTATTATTATTACTTATTTATAACCTGTAATAGACTAGTCGTTTAACCGTCGGACTGCCAAGTCATAGGTCTCGCTCTGACTTTTCGGATTCGGGTGCGTATTGTATAATCATCACTTGCTTCAGTGAAGGAAAGCCGAGTCAGCGGCCCATGGGCGTCATAAAAACTCTGACAACAGGTTAGGTTCTAACCACACGATAAAGAAGAAGATCTCACAATGGACGACTGAATTCCGATTACGTTTAATTTTTGTTTCGGGTCGGCTTCATCGATCAACAAATATCTGTTACCGCACCGAATGTCCCGACCCGAATAAGTGAGTAGCACTTTTAAGACGTTACGTTTGAGTAATTTCAAACAGCTATGGAACTCGTGTTTGACAGGAAGTCTTTCCTTTGCTACGTCGTTTGTCAATGATGATTCATGGAACATGAATGAGTAATGGTATCTAGGACATTCATAATGAAATACTTCCAGACGATTTTGGTTTTTATGTTACTTGGCATTTAATGAGGAAGGGGAATGGTTTGTATGTATTAAATTAGTGAATGCTGTTCCATCGTCTTCTTGATTGACACGTTTGAGTTTAGATGACTGTATTGCTGAGTTCACTGACGGTCGACCACCTTTCAACCTTATTATTTATAGCATATGGGTGACAAGTGGTAGACCGTTAGTGAACTCTCTAGTACATAAGTTATTGTGGGTAGTCAGAAGCAAAAAGCTCTGGACAACCAGCCGGTTATTACCAAGGGGGTATCGTGCTACCCAATAAGTGGGTTCTGAAGGTCAGATCGGCAGTCGCTCCATGTTTAATACTGGTATTGCTGCATTAGCACGCGCAGCAAGACCACCGTAGAAACGGGCTATGTCGACGGAAGAATTGACAAACCGACACATTGTCATTGTCTATCTGTCATTATGTCGATTCTTCCGTAGACAAAACTCGTTACTACAGTGGTCATGCTACGCGTGCTGGTTAGACTGGACGCAAACCAGATCATAGTAAGCAAACAGCTAAGCAGATGTTGATGAACAAAAATAATATTTAAGAGCGTGTAATCAAATTAAGATCTATTCATATTGGAGAAATATCTATCATGACATGATTTAAAAATACATATTTGTCATCTTTTGACTGTATTACGGAAGTCTGTAGTTCACAATCTTTACTTTACTACGAAGCTAAAAAACCCAAAAGTTCATCACATATTTCACTCTCTGTATTCCCCTTTCTGACTAGCCACCTCGTTAGCGTTTCCTAGAAAAATATTGTACATTCAATTTAAAGTACAGAATTTAATAACCCTAACCCTAAGGCCCAGTTTACATTGCAGAAATAGTACGATATTTTACTGTTAAAAGTTCGAATCCCACTGTCCTTGTCCACAATTGAAACAAATGCAGTATGAAACTACCATGTTATTGTTATCCTAAACGGGAAGCTAAAGGCCCTCAGCGACTTTTTGTAGCGATGCTGTCGCGCGTTTTGTAAACGCGCTTCTGCATCACTACTATCAAGCGTTAACGTGCGACAGAAACGATGCAAACGCGGGCTATATCGATACACAATGCGCGACAGCATCGTGATTGTATCGATGCAAACGCACGACCGTTTCTGAAGACATCGGGGGATCGAAAGCTGGGGTGCTGAGAAATGTGCCGTGTCAGTTAGTGCGACAATAAGGCGGCGGTTTCGAATTTCTGTGTCGAAGCTTAATCGCGTTTGTATCGCGACTAAAGCGCGACAGCATTGCGATAGTAGCGATACAGAATCTGGGTGAAGTTACACAGCCAGCGACATCATCGTGGCTGTATCGATACACATGCGCGACAACATCGCTACTGCATCGCTAAAAAAGTCGCCGTGGGGGAGGCCTCTAAAGTAACAAATTTTGCCCCTGCTTCCTCAGCCTAGATAGTTCTATCCCGCTCGCACTATCAAGAAGATTATGTTAGAGTGACCTACTGCACTATTGATGGTACGATGACAAATACTTATCATCTGCCTAGCCTTCTCCGAAACTATCTTGGGGTCGGCTTCCAGTCTAACCGGATGTAGCTGAGTACCAGTATTTTACATGAAGCGACTGCCTATCTGACCTCCACAACCCAGTAACTGGGTAATACGATACCCCTTGGTAAGACTGCATGTCAGACTTTTGGCTTTTGACTACTCGTAACGACTGTCAAAGATCTACAAATGACAACCGTGACCAACGGCTTAACGTCTTTTCCGAGGCACGGAGGAAACTCGGTATGTTTATTATGGTCACCCATTTACGGACCAACCTTGGCAATCACGGCTTAACCTTAAATATCGACTCGTGCGGCTGTTATTTAGCCACGAGCTCCTCAACTGCCAGTATAACCGTATGCAGCTGAATACCATTGAATTTTCACAATATGGGGTTATTTTGGTCCTTAAAATATCGTACCGATTCATGAACTTGTGTAAACAGGGTTTAACTTGTTTCTAGCTAAAGTTTAATACCTATGCTACCATGTTTCACTTTGTAGATTAGCCAGATATTTCCAAGGACTTTAGTGCTAAACGTGTTTTCCATTAGAACTGTGAGCTGGTTTTGTACCTAATTCAATTTAGCTTCTACGTGACTTGAGATTGAAATATGGTTTAAGCTTTTGAAAATTGGAGCAAATTATTAATAATTCCACAAATTAGGCAGTAGTCATTCTGTAAAACCAACCTTTATAAACGTTACTAAGCCTGCAAAAGCGTGAAGGCTGCAAAGATCTTTTGACGCTCGTTCCAATGACGTTGAGAGAGTAAGCACGCGGCGGAAGAACCATGTACCAGCTTCACTTTGGCTGAATATTGAATAAAATGTGCAAGATATAAACGGGGATAACTTGTTGTCTAAACACGGGCAAAAGTTTATAAGGCGTGCGAGGCTGAGGCGGCGAACATCGACGCACAAACAGTTTTCACATATTCAGCTCATCGTTCCGAACCCTCTCGCAAAGAATTTGGTTCACCGATAATTAAAAAAAAACATCATCTGTGCCTTACATATTGACCGTGTAGGTATGCACTTTTGCAGGAAAACGCATTTAAAAAAAAAAAAAAACATAAAAAAAACTTCCACTGACACGACTACCTACCCGGTAGATCTCTGCCTTGCATTAGAAGAATATTGTCCAAGAGTCATCTTCATAAAACGAATAAAGTTAATTATTAAAGCAACCAATAAAATGAAATGGTTGATAAAAAACAAATAAACGTTTGATTCAAATTCCGCAAAGAGTTTCTGACGTTAAGTAAGACAGTTAAGTTCAAAGTTAGTCTACAGAAATAAGGGCTAAATATAGAACTGTTTCATAAGAAAAGATAAAAGATTTAAACTATTCTATCCGGTTGCAGTTTTCACAGGTCCGGTTGGAGTGTAGCCTTAGGGGCGCTATGGCGCGAGGACTTTTTTTCTCAAATTATTTTGGTTTTTGTACACTATCTCATAGTTTTCTACTAGAGCAACCGTTTCTTTCCAGAAAAGATTTTCATCTGAGCTACCATTTTGGAAATATAGAACGTTTTGTAAAACAAGAAAAAAAATAAAAAGCTCCTAACTCGGAAACGGTGCGTCGGAGGGCCATGCCTCTCAGAACCTAAATTGTTACTATGGGCAAGAGTAATAAGGTTCTGTAAGAAAAACGGACGAAATCTGTTAATTTTTTTTTCCGAGTCAGTATTTGCCCCTAACGATACTGAAGCTGAAAGATCGACAGACAATATTTTTTTCAATTTTTCTCGGATTTTTTTACACCATCTCATAGTTTTCTACTAGAGCAACAGTTTCTTTCCAGAAAAGATTTTCATCTGAGCTACCACTTTGGAAATATAGATAGTTTTATAAAAATAAAATAAAATTCAGAGGCCCATAATTCGGAAACGGTGCGTCTTGGGTCCATACTTCAGAGTAGAGCCTAAATGGTTTTTATGGTCAAGGTTAACCCGAAACTGTCATATTTTTTTTTCAAATTTTCGAGTTTTTTTTTTTTTGAAAATCCACCAAGTCCCAAAAAATTTTTTTAAGGAAAAAATTTTTTTTTTGTTTTCTTTGCTGCTCATAGTGCCCCTATATTTATAGCGTTGTATACCCGCAAAGATATCCATAGGTTAGGTTAGGTTAGAACTGTGACCAACTACGCGCGAGCCGAGCGAGCGAAGCGAGCGGTGCCGCGGCAGCGGCCGGCGAGCGGTACCTCGAAATTGGTCGCGAAACTTTTCTATGTATTTTTTTCATAGTGCCCCTAAGGCTACACTCTGACCCACAGTCCAACAAATGGGTAACAAAAGATAGTATTATTGGCAAAGTTGAGGAAGTTTCACGTTGAGTTCTTAAAGACTTTAATGAACTTTTTAACTTTGGATACTCAGCATTTTAATTTAAATAATCTGAGGACAGTGCTGACAGTTTGACATACTTTTTTTTTAATTGGTTTTTCTCTATTGCTTTTCTTTTACGTTATTGGTCGTGGATGTATTGTTTTGAAAAATGGGCATCCATTATTCTGTCTTATTAAAAACTAAATATGTATATTTATATAAAATGCTAAAATGCTGTATTTCCGTTTAAATGAATATATAAAATAACTATATCCAAACCGAAATAAATTACATAAATACCAAAAATTAAAGTAATTTATTTCTAAATAAATGAAAGACACAAAACAGAACTGAACAACACATTATAATAATATCGAACGCATAAAAAATAAAAAGTTCAAAACCTTGAAAGAGTTTCCTGATATTCATAAAAAAAAGAAAACTAATGCATATAAGACACCATCAATATGCTGCCATATCTGTCAGTTTACCGCTTCCTAAGATAAGAATTATAAAAAAAAAAACTCAAGTACGTACGTACCAACACAAAAATAGCATGGCACAACAATCCTTTACACAACACTACACAACACAGTAACTTCGCGTAACACACTATACACACCGATAGCCGATCGGTTCGAACCCCACCGTAGTTTTGAACTGAAAACTTGCTGCAAAAGCGGTTCGCGTGTTAAGTCGCTAGCAACCGTCAGCAAGGCAGTTGCACATAACATTTGAATAAAGAATTAGGCTTGACAGAAAAAAAAGACAACGTAATTTTTTTTCTTAATTTCTTTTTGTATAATGACGTGTGATATGTAAACAGTTTAAAAGAAGAATACTAGTGAGTATTCTTATAGTGTGTCGTATTAGTTGTTTGTTGATATCATGTTGCCATGGTTACGCGAGGATTAGTACTTTTTGTTTCAGAAGGAAAAAAACGCTTTGAGAAATGTGTTTGTGTTTGTTGTGCCAGTTTGCGTATGACATTGTTAAGGTTTCAAAATTTGTAATTATATAGTGTGTTTTGATTAGATAAGCCTAAAATCTGAGGATACTAAAATACTTTGATTTTAGTACCCTATAAAAGTGGAGATATTAAATTATTAGAAAAACCTAATTTCAAATTCAGTTAAACAATAATAAATTCAAAAGAAAAAGGAGGGTAATCACAAATTATTATTTCCAATAGTCATAAAAGGTTTAATTTTATTTTCTACCTTCTTTTAGAGAAGATAGTCGTAAAACTGAGACGTTTCTCACATAATAACAAGCAAACTCGTAAATTAACGGTATTTATGGCCAATATTGAATTTTACAACGTCTAGGTAGTAACTGCTCTTGTTCTCTTAAAATATTAATTCTAAGTAAGCTATAATAATTAATACCTTAATCATACTAAAACAGGGTATAAGATTTTTTGTGCCGTAAACGGACCAACGGTTTAATGTGCTTTTCGAGCATGGAGGAAACTCGGTATATAATGGGTATGCAGCCTAGGGCTAAAGATCGACCCAAGTGGCTGTTATTTAGCTATGAGCTCCTCCAACTCTTACATATCCACACTGAAAACACTAATAGTTGAATTTCTGAATGTTGATCCCTTAACAGTTGAGTCAACAATAAATTACGTTGTGACAACCGTAGTACTACATTCAGTATAACAAATTTAAAAAAGTAAAATCGAATTGTTGTTACAACCAAAAAAATGGGGCTAACATATTTTTTCATGTATAATCGCAGAGCGGTCAATTTAACTAATAATTCGGTAATGTCAACATAATGTTAAGTGGAATCAGCAAATGAAGTTAGTCAAATTTACAAAATTGATTCAACTATTCGCAAATGTTCCCATCAACTATACGATTAGTTTAATTAACTAGTGTGAATAAAGTTGTCAACACCTTACATTTAATTAAATACTAGAATCAACAGATAAATTTAGTCAAAATAACAAAAATATTTAAGCATTACCATTTCAAAACAGTGTTGAAACAACCTTACTGGGTTTGGTTAAATTTACCTTTTAAAAGTAACAATTTCAGTTTGTTTGATTCAACAAATCTTCTATGTAGGTTCTATATTAACACAAAAAAAAGGTTGAATAAGTGTTGATTCAACTAATTAATTTTTTCAGTGCAAGTATATAACCAACCAAACTAAACATAATTTTGTAACAACTCACCTGTATTCTATTATATTTTTTAGACTTTTCAATCTTGTCCATAACGCGTAATTTGCGTATTCTTTACTAATCTTTTGTTACAAACTTTTCCCCAACTTACAAAACCAATGACGTCGGCACCAATCCTTAGAAAAAATGTTGCGCGCCCCTCCACGAGCGTCGGTGTATCAGTAATATGACATTTGAGTGCGGCACTCGCGACGTCGCCGCGTTGGTCTGGCTTCGGCACGCGACATTGACCAGCCCACGACCTTGGGGATTCACTGGAATTGTCGTGAACGTAGGAAGAGGACTCATGTGTACAGTCACGAACACTGAAATGTATTTACGTTAAAACTTTCAAAAGTGACCATCTCCTACTGTATTGATTTTAATTTTAAGTTGTTACAAATATTGTGTTTTGGAACCATTTTATTACGAAGTAGGTTTGATCTCAAAGTATCAATCGATATTTTATGTGGAAATATTTTGCTGTAGGTGTGTATGTATACATATTAGTGCTCCTAACTGTACAGTCCCAAGCAATAACATGTATAAGTTGACTTTGAAAATTCATGTTAACAAAATACATTGAATAAAAATGTGTGCAAGCTTCAGTTAAAAATTAATAGCGTATTCGTCAAATTGTACGTTTTGCAGAACTTCTGTGGACAAATTCAACAATACCCTACTTCTGCATCTGGCGAGTATAAACAGAATACTGTCTTTGCTGGCGCGTAATCGCTTGAAACCGAACAAAATAAATAATCGAATAAAACTACTGATTTCGGTTTTTGCGTTTTATGTGTATTTTCATTTTGTTAGAGCAGCGGTGGCCCAGTGGTGGCAGCCCCGACTTACGAGTAGTAAGCCGTGGGTTCGAACCCAGGCAGGCGCATTACTTTGTGTAATTTATTTCATCACCGCTGCCCTCAAAAACGGTGAAGGAAAACATCGTGAGGAAACCGGCATGTCCTAGAACTAAAAATTCGAAGACATGTGACATCTACCTACCCGCACTGGGCCCGCGTGGGGGATTACAGCCCACTCCCTCTCATAGAGAGGAGGCCTGTGTCCCAGCAGTGGGAACATAATAGGCTAATGATGATGATGATGATTCATTTTGTAAATAACTTTTGTAATTTCAAAATATGTTGCCGATAGTTAGAAGAAAACGAAACAAAGCTTATGACATAGGTATCTATTTATTTATTAAAATATACAAATAAATTCATTTGATTGGACGTACATTAATTTTTTTTCTAGAATTTTGATCACCCTGAAACTCAATCAATTAATCTATACTTTTATGTTCAAAGCATTCGCAGCATATTTCCACGCCCTAGGTCGAAGACCTACCAGTTATTTTTCATAACTCCAGTTCATTTATAAGTGAAAGGCATTGAACCCTTTATTTTATGTGCCCACGCGACATCTAAAGAAACTAGTAAACTTTATTGAAACAATCAAACTGTTCCATATTATGTATTTATTGTTAAATTAATTTTGTTTATAGGTACAGGAACTTGTTGGCAGGTTCCTGTGTCATTGGTAATATATGTTTTGAAATAAATTCTAAGGTCCAGAAGTGGACGGCCTACACAGATTATTTTAATTAAAGATACAAAACTTTCACGTCATTAAATTAATGAAAATTTCTTAATTACACACATTTTTTTAAATATATTTTTGTTCAAAATAGATTTATATCAATCCAATTTTGTTCGGCTATTAATCCTTAATTTTATAATAATAGGTATAGAAGCCGGGAACCTTACATGCGTTAAGGCGGAAACATACTTACGTGTCGTGGCGTGTCGTGACGCGCCAGAAGCAAATCGGTTTCATACATTTAATATGGTTAGGGACATATTTGCATGGCGTGTCGTGTCGCAACGATGTATGAAACCGAATGCTTCTGACGACACGTAAGTGTGTTTCCGCCTTTAATGTTGTTTTATGACGTGGATAATTTAAATAGTTTTATTACTCATTCGTCTACAAATTACTTATTTGTAACAACCTGCAGTTGCGCTCCAAATTGTTGGAGAGTTATGAAATATTATTTTCAAAATGCGCATGCCAAACCGTTCTTTTTTTATGTTGAAAGGTGTTGCCCCACACTGGGAATTTCTTTTGTATTGCGGGTGCGTTTACAAACATTTAAACTCACATACACAAACAGCCAGACCCGGATCTAGTTGTTTCGGGTCTGGCTGTTTGTGTATGTGAGTCTGTGTAGGCCATACAAATATTTGTCCGTGTGGGGATCGAAATCGTGACACGCAGTGCAACAGTCGATCGCTCAGCCACTGCTCCAACCGTGTCGCCTCGTCGTGTGTCGTCATTCAAAATCAAAAATCAAAATCAAAATATTTTTATTTCACATAGGCCCACATGGGCACTTGTAAAACGTCGACAAAAAGCTCGGTTCGGGTTGGTCGTTTCCTATGGAGAAGAACCGGCAAGAAACTCCATGGTTACTCTTTTAAAATCATTTGGCTTTACAATTTTTCTATGTTACAGCGTTGGCACTTAAGTATGAGTGGACATCGTAGGCCCGACAATAAGTCGTTGCTTACTACAGAACGTAGAACAAGATAAAAAGTTACCAAGGATCTAGGAATCTATAAGGCCTACAATGTCCACACATTTACAAACAATCGGTAAATAAGAAAATGAGTCTATACAAGCAAAAAAAAAAAGAAGATATTGCAAAAAGACTAGATTAAACAAGTGACACAAATGTTGTCATCCGTGCTGTAACTATTCTAAACAAAATGGTGTAATGATTAAGAAAATATTGTAAAACATCTGATTAAAAAATAATGGAAAAAAGTAAATAAAAATAAAAAAGTAAATAAAATAAAACATAAAAATTAAAAAATATAAGATTGAGAATAGTTAGAGACATCCACACATTTGTGCCGTTTTATGAGCTACCAGGGAAGCCGCATGTGCGTAGGGGCTCAGGCCAAACTTCTTTATCTTCAACATAGTCCTTAATTTTGTAATATGCTTTTTTAATTAGGACACGTTTGATATAATTTTTAAACTTTCCATCGGTCAGTTCTGTAACTGACTTTGGCAACTTATTATAAAAGCGTATACTGTTAATAAGAAATGACTTGCTAGTTTTAGTTAATCTAAATTTGGGTATTACAATTTCGTGTTTACTGCGTGTATTTATATTATGAAAGTCGCTTCTAATTTTGAAAAGTCCTCGGTTTTTGCGGACATATAAAATACATTCTAAAATATAGAGTGAAGGCAGAGTAAGTATATCGATTTCTTTAAATTTTTCTCTGAGGGACTCGCGAGGACCCATTTTATAAATGGCGCGGACTGCCCTCTTTTGCAGTATGAAAATTGAGTCAACGTCTGCTGCCGATCCCCACAGCAGAATGCCATAGGCCATAATACTATGGAAATAAGCGTAGTATACTAATCTAGCCGTGGCTACATCAGTTAGCTGCCTTATTTTCCTTACTGCATAGGCAGCTGAGCTTAACCTTCCCGAAAGAGTTCTAATGTGCGCCCCCCACTGCAGTTTTGAATCGATAGTAATCCCCAAGAATACAGTTTCCGCTATAACATCAAGTTTTTTGCCGTCAAGATTTAAATTTAGGTCACGTTGTGGTACATTTGGTAAAGAAAACTTAAGACATTTTGTTTTATTCGTATTCAGTAAAAGATTGTTGGCTGCAAACCATTTTGAGAGAATAGTTAGGCTTTCGTTGACGTGTAAGACGTCCGTATCTTTTCTATGAATTTTGAAAATTAGCGAGGTGTCATCAGCAAATAGAATTATATCCGAAAATTTGGCCATCATGTAAGGGAGGTCATTAATATAAACAAGAAACAAGAAAGGGCCGAGAATTGAACCTTAGGGCACGCCCATCTTGACTATAGACCCGCAGGACGTCGCCCCATTTACATTTACTTTTTGCTGCCTGTCCGATAAATAAGAAAGTACAAGATCAGCAGCTAGTCCACGAATTCCGTAGTGGTGTAATTTACAGATCAGTGTTTTGTGGTCGACGCAGTCAAACGCTTTTGAGAGGTCACAGAAGATGCCAATAGCATCCTGGGACTTCTCCCAGGATTCCAAAATGTACCTGATGAGTTTCACTCCCGCGTCCGTTGTCGAACTACCCTTCGTGAAACCAAACTGCTGACTATGCAGTATCTTATTAGAATTGAAGTGAGACCACATCTGGTCCAGCATGATTTTTTCATAGATTTTACTCAATGCTGGAAGCACAGATATAGGTCTATAATTAGAGGGATCACTCTTACAACCTGATTTGAAAATTGGTACTACTTTACTATGTTTCATCAGGTCAGGAAACTTACCGCTGTCTAAACATTGATTGAATATGCCTGCTAAGACAGGAGCAATTGAGTCAATGATGTTTCCAAGAACCTTGACTGATATCCCCCATAAGTCTTCAGTATTTTTTATATTGAGACATTCGTATGTACATCTTGATTTTATATCGTATACAATAATAAAAATTCATTTATCGTATACAATAATAAACATACATTATCAGGTTACAAAGACCCATAGATAAATACCTTAATCTAAATATACATACTACTATAATTCTGTTAGTATTATGAAACTAACTTGAGAATCTCAAGCGGCGTAAATATAGTAACCTTTGTGGTAACTATATTTTCGAGCCGTTTGGGAAACTCTGGGGCCGTGGGGTCCGAGTGCTCACAGCCTTTTCAAGGAAATTTCTAAACGCCTAGTTGTTGACACTTCCCGTGACCCAAGGGCTGGGTTTTATTTGGCCAGAGGCTAAGTATTGCCATACAACGTGGCAACGCCGCCAGTCTCTTGGGCACGTTACCAGTTGACAGCGTTGAGGATGAGTTTTTTGACGCCCTTTTATAATTTGTTTGTTATTTTAGTTTTAGTTATCAAAAAAATCTTTTTTTCAATCTAAAAAAGTAATGTCCATAAAAAAAGGAACAGCCATCCCGGGTAGTGGTGGTCAGATAGGAAGTCGCTCCCTGTTAAATAATTGTAATCAGCTGCTTTCGGGTAGAAAAAAAACCGACTTGACATTTGAGAAGAGGCTAGGTAGATGAAGAGTCATATTGAAACGGCAAATAAATGATGTGATTTGATTTGAATTTGTATAGTTTTTTTTTTAAATAGGCAACCCGGGATTGTCCTTTAAACAAAGCCCTTTTTTAGACCACCTGGTAAAATAAAACACTAAATGAAAATTAGAAAGTTATGGCTTACAAATCTGAGAAAAGCCACTAAAAGCAAAACTTTTAACTCAAATAACAGAACAAATTGTTTCAGGATTATTTAAATGTTTCTTTCCGACGTTTCCATTAAATTGTCGGCATTAATCAAAACAGTTTTTGAATTCGTTTGCATGAGAATTTAAATTAGTCTCGTCTGCTTTTGAAATAGTTTCTTTGTTTATAACTTTAAACGAAGGATGTGATTTTATTATGACTTTGGATTGGTATGAAGACTCTTTGTACCTATTTAATTAATTTTGTTAGTAAATAATAAGCTTGATAAGTTCGGTCCGTGGGTAAGTGACCGTCTATTATTACTGAGTTTGCGAAAGCCTGACAACCAATCATACCAGGGGGTATCGTGTAACTAGTACTAGTACCTACTATTGTGGATTATGAAGATCAGATAGTTGTTGCTCTATGTAAAATCCTGGTACTAAGCTGCGTCTGGTTTGACTGGCAGCCAACTCCAACATAGTTGGTAAATGATGATGATGAGCTATAGCATACATGGCTCAGCGGTAACGGGACGACTAACAGGATAATAGCCGTTGGTTTGAATCCAAGAAACTGTGAAGAAAAACATCGTGAGAAAGTCATCAGATCAGAAAACTTGACGGATACAGCATAAGAGGCAATATTTTAGATTAAATTAGATCCTATTTAACGAATCGACAACAAATAACAGAAATATAGTTATTTCTGTTATTTGTTGTAGAAATATAGTTATTTCTGTTATTTGTTGTCGATTCGTTAAATAGGATCTAATTTAATCTAAAATATTGCCTCTTATGCTGTATCCGTCAAGTTTACTGATCTGATGACTTTCTCACGATGTTTTTCTTCGAATGAATCCTAAAACTAAGAAAGAAGAAACATTCAGGTCCGTGAAAAAATACGTCACATACGGTGTTCCTCAAGGCAGTGTGCTAGGGCCGCTGTTGTTTATTATTTATATCAACGACTTGCCAAAGGCAACGACACAACCTATGACATTATTTGCTGATGACAGTACAGTTTTAATTGCATGTAAGGACATTAATCACTATAAATCTGACATAAATAATTCACTGACATCTATAATTTCTTGGCTTGATAATAATTATTTAAAAATAATTTAAAAAATAACAAATAATATAATGGACACTTTGGACCAAGATTGCATAATCCATTAAATGTTGAAAAAATAAAAAATATTATTTCATGATAATTACACTATAAATTAAGTACGTAATGCCCGTTTTCTCGGATTAATTATAGACAATTAACTCAATTGGAAAGAACACGTTGACGCACTATGTAAAAAATCAGTAGTCAAGCATATGCTTTGTACCAACTTCCCCCATCTATAAACACTGATGTGTTACTTTCAGCTTATTGTGGACTTGTTTAATCTGTCCTCAGTTATGGCATTATCTTTTGGGGCAGCTCATCAAATAAAAACATGGCATTTAAAATGCAAAAGCGGTGCATACGTGCCATGTTCGGTATCCAAAGTATTGAGAGCTGTAAGCCACTTTTTACTAAGCATAAAATCCTCATACTTCCTTCACTATATATTTTAGAAATAGCACTATTTGTTAGAAATAACCCCCATTGGTTTCCTCGAATATTCTGATATTCAATGTCTGCATTGTAATACGAAATCGTAGGGATAATAGTAAACTTCGTCTTCAACCATCTAAAACACTGCATAAAAGCGTTGTATGCAGAGCGCCAATAATTTGTAATAATATTCCTAACGGTGTAAAAAAACTAAATACACACCAGTTTAAGAAAACATTTAAAAAATTACTGACAGAAAAAGCTTATTATAATGTGAATGAATTTAACTGACAAATCTCTCTAAATATACTGAATCTATTCTATGTAATTTGAACTGCATGACTATATGCCTATTTTTTTTTACTAAATATTATTATTCTTTGTGTTTGTATTTTTTGTAATCTTATTGTTTTCGACCAAATTTGTACACCAGCCATGGTCAAACATGTTGAGCCAAAGAAGACCTTCTGACACCTTTATTAAGCATCATACTATGTATATTATCTACACATGTTTTTGCAAATAAATGAATCTTTAATCTTTAAAGCCGAACATGTTCTAAAACTAGAAATAAATAAATTAATAAACGATGTACGTCATCCAATCAGCATAGTTAATTACGACGAGCTCCCACGCCACCCCGCCGCTCCCGCGACAGTTTTATGTGTCTTTAACCCAGCGGCGATATTGTCAGTGGCTGATTAAGTGTATGATATAAATTCTTAGGAGTGGGGCCTATATTAACGTTACAATTAATACTTGATCAACCGAAGGCCCAACACAAATCCAATAATTTCTGGCTTCACGCTCAACTCAAGGCTACAATGGGGTCCTCATTTAACATCTCTTGCAGGATGGCTAAGTTCAGCAGCATATTATGCTGTCAGAAAAATTCCGCGAGACTAGAGTATTTTAGTTATTTTCATAGTATTATGTCATACGGTATTTTACTATGGGGACAGGCTGCAGACGTCGAGTCTATATTAATTCTGCAGCAAAGATGCATCAGAGCTAGGTATAATCTACGAAGGAGCGATTCTCTAAGAGAACTTTTTAAGGAAATTAACATCATGATCACCTTGTCAATACGTAACGTAAGTACGTAAAGTAAATATCATGTTCGTTATGTGAAAAATCAGCATTTATTTACTAAAACGAGAAGAGTGTCCAAGGAGTTTCTTGCCCGTTCTTCTCCATAGGGATCTACGCTTTGGAAAGGGCGACTACAGTACTTTCACAAGTTATTATGCCTTGTGACTGGGACTGTAGCTTTACGTATTTGTTGTTTTTTGTTTGACTTTCAAAAGTGCCAGCCTGTAATGGTGTAATTGAAATAAATTGCGTTTTCTTAGCTGTTTTTTAATTTGATCCTAAACACAAAGCAACAAAAAGAGGCTTATATTTAACCCTTCACAATGCCTGCCAAATCTAGCCTAAAAGGCTAAATCACAAAACTAGAGTAATTCCATTGAAACATTTATTTCACTCCTAGACTGATTTCATTTCATCCAAAGTTGAAAAGCTTTGTAGAAATTCACGTAGTTTTAATGAATGGGTCGAAAGCATTAACGGAAAATAGTTACAAGTTTTAATAACTTTTGTTTTTACTAAAGGTTTTACGACCTCTGAAATTGAAGATTTTCATGATAATCGTTCGATGTTTGTGTTAATGGATTCTCTTCAACATCATCAATAAAAAAATATCTAATGAACGCTTTTTTACGGCGAAGAAAAATCGTGAGAAAACTAGTTGGTAATACTGGCAGATTGGTTAACTAGAATTGGAAATTGTCTACCAACCCGTACTGGACACAGGTGCCTACACTCTCTCAAAGAAGATAGAACCTGCACCCCAGCAGTGGTAACATTTTAGGCTGATTAATTAAAAGAACAATTAGTATATTATGCAAAATCTTAAGCGTTAATTCCTCAAAAAAGATCCGGGCTTGGAGGCAAGATGCAGCACCGCCCTCTCTAGCCCGCAGAAATATGCACATGCAGGAAAAGAAAAAAATACTTAGTCGAGTCAACTATTGAGTAATTGCATCTTCAGGAGATGTTACAAAGATGTCCAGTGGAGGGTCGAAACACGTGTCGAAACATTTTCCAATAAGTTTCTAGTAAACTATTTAACTAACTCAATAATTGAATATCCGGCTACCCGATTAGGTTTGCGCGTAAAACTTCGTTCATAACTCTTCCTAACGATCATAATTCCTCAATATAATTGCGAAGGCCAACCTTGAGGCGAGATCGATAGGGACCATACGTTACGGGTAACACGTAGAGGTTTCTGATAAATAGAAGTTTAATCGACTATTTATAACATATTTAATATGAATGGGTTTGATGGGCTGTTGTGTAAGTAGACTATGAATAATAAATGTACTAACTAATAATACTGGTAATGGTTGAGTAAACTAAAGGGTGGTGTTCGATTTTCAGATTTCAGCGCTGAGCCAAGAATTGAAAGTTCAACAGCGCTCTTTTATTTAGGCATTAATTTAGCTAAGTGGAATAGAATAAATGATCTTTTTTTTATTTGCACAGAAAGTAGGCAACAAATAGTGGATTGTTGCATCGAGCGCAAAGTGAGTTATTAATGCACGAGTGTTATGTTGGTGCCCGAGCGCATGCGAGGGCACTAAATTAACACGAGTGCATTAATTACTCACTTTAGCAAGTTGCGTAATTTTCTTTTCTTTCAACTACTGTGACAAATTATTAATAATTTGTCACAGTAAAAATTTGAGTAGGTCAAAATAAAAACTCATGAAACAAAGTTTAATTCATCTTCCCTTCAAACATATAAAACTTACGATTATTAAATGTGAAGTTATTGATAGTGAAACTTTTACTTGGAACATTTTATTCTATTCTAGAGCTGAATTAATATCGCTATCGCTGTCTATTTCCATTTTTTTTAAACTTTTTTTGCTAAATAATAAGTATAAAAGTTTTACAATATGCGCGCAATTTGTTTTTTTTTCCCAAGTCGGTTTTATTCAGCCGATTTTTATTTTCAGCCAGTATCTTTTTGTTCTAATGCATACATTTTGTATTAACCTTAATGGGAGACATTAAACATCTGTTGTAAAATATCTAAATAAAAAACAGTGCAGTAATGAAAAACAGTGCAATAATGAGATTTCATGTAACATTTCTGCACTGTTTTGGTTTTAAGCAAAAAAGACATCCTTTGTGATCGCTTGATGAATGATAACATTACTACGTAGTTGACACCACCAACCAACACCTTTTTTTACTTCTAATCTCCTCTGTCAACCGTCACGCTATAATTTACTCATTTTTCTTTCGCATCATTCCTTACACAGTTCATGCATCGTTTCCTTGGTTTTTCTCTCCCTCTTCATATCAAAAAACCTCATATTTATCACTCTTTAAACCGCATGCGATTCGTGACTTCTCATGGTATTCCCATACTATAACAGGCGATTCCCTTCAAACAAGCGCAACTTTCAAACTTCTTCTAATATACTCATTTCTTGCTTAATTCAAAAGTAGGTAACAAAATAAAGATAAGAAAATGGAAGGCGAGACCTAGTTTAAGTTTAAGCGGGCATTACTTTATTTTCAAGATTTAGGTTTCATCTTCGTCGTAGAAATAACCCAGAATTGAATGAACCAGATCGCTAAAATGATTACGTTCCGTTGAATTCGAAGATTTGTTTTAAATCTTAGGCGGTATTAAATTGGAGATTCGAACTATAGAAGGTGTACTGTATATTAGCAGTTTAAATATAATGGAATTTGAAGCTTATACAATCTCGTTTAAGGTTTATGTTTTACCAGCAGTCTGGGATTATTATTTATCATCATCAGCCTATAATGTTCCCACAGCTGGGACACAGGCCTCCTCTCTATGAGGGAGTGGGCTGTAATCCACCACGCCGGCCCAGTGCAGGTTGGTAGATGTCACATGTCTTCGAATTTTTAGTTCTAGAACCTGCCGGTTTCCTCACGATGATTTCCTTCACCGTTTTTGAGGGCAGCGGTGATGAAATAAATTACACAAAGTAATGCGCCTGCCTGGGTTCGAACCCACGGCTTACTGTTCGTAAGTCGGGGCTGCCACCACTGGGCCACCACTGCTCTCATTATTGAGGCTCTGGGATTATTGAATGTAATTAATTGGTCACTTCACCCAAAAATGACAAGTTGAGATTAAGTTATATGTGAAGAGAGCCAACCGTTTTGTCATCTTGTTTACTAGTTACATTTAACTGATTGCTTAAACCAAGCTGGTTATTGCAATTCCCAGATTTGTTGATTTCTTCTTCTTCGAAGCGTGTCGATAGCTTATAACTATAATTATAATATTATTTATTTTCAGGCAACTTTGGCCCAAAGACCTTACTGGCCTACTGCCTAACATACATAGGATAAAATACAATTTGTGTTAGTAAATAAAACCTTAAAACTACATAATTATGTTAGTAGCACTTTACCTGCACACAACGTCACTGTGCGTTTATATGGCACTTGTCCGCGGAAGCGACGGAACACCACTCCCGGCGGCCAAAAGTCCTCTTGCAAGACGAAGTGCAGATAACAAGTTGGTATTCGCACCACGAACGCCTTAAAGTTGACGTTGCGGCGCGACTCAAGCAGCTGCACTCTCGCCACGTACTTGGTCTTCTGGCGCACGTACTCCACGATGTCCTCCGCCGTAGAGGTGTAGTGTAGGCGGGAGATGTACACCGGAGTTAAAAATCAAATATTATGTTTAGAAACAAATTCAGCTACGCGAAGTCCGCTCACTGATGCAGTCATAAGAACATCAATTGTGCAGGTGTTAGAGACATAACTAGAGTACTGAATTTTGAAATGATTTTCAAAATTTAAGTAATCGAATCGAAAACGACTGCTTTGAGTTTGTTCCAATTTTGCATATTCCTTACAAGATAAGAATCTTGTAAGGATAAAATGTATATTATCACAGGACTCACTTAGGGGGCACTAGCAATATTGCACTATGTCCGTATTCTTCAATTGTTTGACGTTTTAGTCATGACGACGATATTTGTAATTAATGTCAACGGAGCAAACAGCCTAGCGGTTTCCTGACTGCTCTGTGAACTCCAGGACACAAGTTCGAACCCCTACATTGTTTTCACTTATTGTGATTTGTTCGAATATTTTGTGATGCTGTCAGATTTTTTTTTTTCTTTTGACATCGTTTGCATTACTATTTTTTTCATTATTTTATCTTTCAAATATTTTTCCAAAAAGTAATAAAGAAATATAGAAGATTCTTCTTCTGACAGGCAGGCTGCGTCGACCTCAAAAAAGTTGGAATAAGCTCAGGAGATTGATGATCATGATTACTCTTCAAAAGTATTATAGCGAACAGATTTCTGATAACTTTACATGCTATTGCTATGCTGGAAGCCTTTTTCCTTCTCTATTTGCTAATTATCAATAATACATATTATTATGCAATTCGGATTTAAAAATGCCATGGTTACATTTTAGTCTTTTTTTGTCAGAGTTACATTTTTGAATGTCGTATGCTATAAACAAATAAGACGTTTCTATAAAAAAAAGTCTGGATTATGATAGGACTTGTAAATGTAAATGGTATTTTTTTAACGAGTTCCATAAGATGTTAAAGGATTGATACCGCCAATCGCTTTTATAGTCGTTTACTTTTTTTTACTTAATTTTCTTCAGCCACCCATTCGTTGAATAATGTTTGTTTGTGTATTTTAAACATATGTTTCACTCTGTAACCTAATGAGGAAATATATATCAGTAAGAGCAACTGTTTCATTTTCGACACGTCTTTAACGTTTAAATGTTACTGCACTTACTTCAGAGCAAAAGTTTTATCATAGTCAACATAAATATGGTGAATAGATGAAGGACTTGCTTCGACAGTAATAAATTTGTTACATCGATCTAGGTCTACGTTTCAACTTTTTGTGCCCGTTCATCAGAGTCCTCAGAAAAGTATAAGTACGCTTCGGATATAATTGTCTATCTTAAGAAAAACGAGATCCAATATTATTGCTCTGTTTTTCTTCTTCGTTCGTATCGATGGTACGACTACGTTAATCGCGGCGTCATCAGTAGCGTTTTTGACAGAAAGTCCTCTAAAAATAAGGGGTAGGGACACTTTGGACACACCAACAAGTCGGCCATGGTCTGATCGGGAGCCCCTTATTCATATTGAGCTCCTACAACCATGGAAATTAGAAGTTTTTTAATACTTACACCAAAGATGTACTAACAGGTTTTAGTTTAAATTAACAGTAAGTTAGTTGATTAGTATTTTGCAGATGATGTTAGGAGTATACTTGGTCTTGACGTTCTCATGTTATGTTCCCTGATAATGAAAAAAAAAATACGCGCTCACGTAAGCGAAACCGCGGGCAGAGCTAATAAGTAATAAGTTTATTATTCATCAAAGAAACAAAACAGTTGTGTCATACAAATCGGTTAGCCACAAACTAAGCATCGCTTGTATCTTGGGGCTATGACTGGCCAGAGAAGGCAAAACCGATAGAGTTGGATCATGTAAGTCCAAAAGTTTCCGGCCTACACACAATAGATTAATTAGAGATACAAAACGATAATGACATTATTTTTTTATTCATAAGCCTATATTGTCCCACTGCAGGGTAATTGGCGTATGGCCATAATTGTAAGCAATGCCGTTTTGGTTTTCAATACATTTCAGGAAACAATTGTACAAATTTTCACGAACAGCATCTCATCCCACTACAACACACACAATAATGTTTTAAGCGTCATAGTAACCCCCCAGGTGGTTGTTATTATCAAAGATAGAATAATATAAGAAACAGCCTTTGATATGTCAAGACAGAACAATAATCAGGATATAATTTTTGGCTCGGGAGTGCGAACTTTACAAGTTTTAAATACTACTGGAGATAATTTTATCAAAATTATGACAATGACACACGGTATCGGTATTCATTAGTACACATTGCCATTTTCTTTATACACGAAACAATCTTTCCGAAGTCACAATGAAGAATAAAAAAAAATGTATGTAAAAAATGTCTTTTACGTATGTTCCTTCAATTAATACCGTGTGTATTAATTGAAGGAACATAAAAGAACCTCTTGTATGATTGTGACCTTAGACATTGTATATGTGTATTCTTTGTTGGAGATCCAAATAAATAAATACAAATTGCATCTTAAATATGCTTAGAACAGAAAACGAAAGAAATACAGACTGTTCCTTTTAGTGATACTTTTATTTCTTAAACGACCTACAAACGTGACCATTTTGCACAGATAGTCAATTGACAAAATGGCTGGACGTTTATATTGAAGCTAATGGTACAGCGTTATTGTTGATGGAACCATTATGGGGAACTGCTAATGCGCTTTAGCGTTTCATTCTAGTTTATAGCGGCACTATAATATGGAACCGTTGTTTGATGCAAATTTAGGGGGGCATTTTATTATATTCCATTCCATGTTAGGCAATGTTGCTCGTGACAAAACAATAAATCAATATGTAAACAGATAGGTCTTTAAGGTTAAGCGCCGTTTATCTAGGTCAGCCCGTGGATGGGTGATCATCCATTACATACCAAGATTCCCCCATGCCTTGAAACAAATACCTGTTGGTCTCTTATGACATTTGTAGATCTTTAAAATTTACTGCCTGAAACTGACAATTAGTCTTTCCAAGTAAACTGGGTTGCGGAAGTCAGAAGTCAGAAACCAGACGCTCCATCTACACTATCTACACTAATATTATAAAGAGGAAAGATTTGTATTTTTGTATGTAACGAATAAACTCAAAAACTACTGGACCGATTTCAAAAATTCTTTTTTAGAGATCCTTAGAAATCCCTAATAAAACCAACCCCAGTTGTAAAAAAATGAGCCATACAATGTCTTTTATCGCATGCGCTGCGGAAAGTATTGATGATAGAACAAAAAAATGTTCTACAAAATTATAGAACATATCAAAGTCAACAAAAAACTTCATGAGATCATATCTCCAAATATTGTAGTTATGTCACTATAACCACTTTTTACATTTTAAATGTTGATAGAACTGCCGACCAAAATGAGACCATGTTATCCATACCTTTGTATTGATGCCTATTCAAATACATTATTTATTGTTCAAGACTGTTTAAATAGCTGTTGATTACTTTTTGAATTATCGAAATTAAACATTCCATTCAATAGATATTACGAACTTAAAAATGTCAATATAAACAAGAAATACACGCCGATGCGCGAGTGTGGCTCCATGCAGAAAATGTACACGTGCCGATGTTATTAAAGCATGTCTCAAATCATCACCTGTGTAGCAATCAATTGAAACTTTCAATTTGCGCACGAATATGAGAGCACATTTAAGTAATAACCACGGTGGCGATTTCTCACAAAAAAATACTTAAATTAGGAGACGAGAGCTCCCAAGCATTGTTGGATAATGAATTGGTCATTAGGGTTCCGAGCCCAAAGGGTCAACCGGGACCCTATTACTGAGAACTCGCTGTCCGTCCGTCCGTCCGTCCGTCTGTCACCAGGCTGAATCTCATGAACCATGATAGATAATGTGTTACTGTTGATGCTATAACAACAAATACTAAAAACAGAATAAAGTAAATATTTAAGGGGGCTCCCATACAAATTTGCTCGTTTTTATAAATAATGGTACGGAACCCTTTGTGCGCGAGTCGAACTCGCACTTGGCCGGTTTTTTTTTTAAATTTAATATCGCAATCCCAACGATTGGGTTTGGTTTACGATGGACACAGGAGAACCTAAGTCTTGGTTTGATGTAACCTAGCGCAGTCCTAAACTACATGTTTAGTGACGGAAGTGTCCGGGCCATTTTAGAACTTAGCCAAAGTCTTCGTTGCAATGATTTTAACTTTTAATAAAGCAATATCATGAAATGGTGAGAATTCTAAGACACAAAAGAACTTAGTCTGATTGAAGTTATCTTTGAACATAAAATAACATCACGCCTGTAATCCTCGAAGGTTTAGGCAGAGAAAAGGTAACAGAAAGGCAGACTGAATTACTTTTCGATTAAGTACAAAACATTTTTTTTTCCATATTGCAGTCGCCCTTGAACTTGCGCCAGTGGCTAGTGCAATTCGCCGGAGACGCGACGGGAAGCGTTAGATTGGTGCCAGTTGTAAATTCAAAAGGCGAGCGTTGTCAATGTACCTGGACCGTGGGCGACATAGATTAGATTATTTATTGCAAAGTGGTCACTTTGTTTTGCAAACTTTAGTTGGAAAAGAAGTGAAAAATGCTGTTTTAAGGTCTGCAACAAAAGTTGTTTATGACGCGCATTAAAGTTTTTTTAAAGTTACTCTTACGAATTACTGAGCTGAGATCAAGCCAAGATTATTTAGTACCTGCCTGTCATCTAGTAAGGTTTATAATTTATTAAGAGTATTTAATATTTAGTCTGCCCTTGTTTATAATAAAATATAAACGTATTCTGTTTATTATTTGCGTGTGTGTGTGTGCGAATGATTTCCTTTAAAAAAGTCAGATACGCAATACTCGTAACCGCCGTGAGTCTATGAACAGATGTTTGAATGTGGACGAAGTAAATTCTAGAACCAGGTTTTGTTCTGTGGCTTCTGGCATCCCATAAGGTAAAAAGGTGTGAGTTTATGCTATAATGTATGTTGAATCTATATCATCTGTCTAAGCAGAACAATGATAAGCGCAGGGTGCTTGGAGTTGGATGATAGTAGCTGATCTGGTTTATTTGCGTTAAGTAATGGACTAATAATGCAGACACACTGCTTTATCCTAATAAAGATGACTAATGTTGTCGTCGTTAAGAAAACCAAAGTTACTTTGGACGGCTTTAAAATACTATAGGTACCTTTCTTATAGAGATATGACACGGCTTTGGATTTTCCTACAACACAACAAAAAAAAAGCACTAATCGCCTTATCATAAAACGTTCCACAAGACCAGAGTTTAAGTCAGACTAATGTCGAGCTTAAAACTTAATAGATCACTACTTACTGCTTCAAGTTGAAACTATTTCGCTGAGTTAATAACTTACCGCAAGATCTATTTATCGTGAATCCACGTAGACACGAGTTTTAAAAACAGATTTGTCACTTGATGCTTCAGTCGACTGCTTTACTTTACTTAAATTAGTTCAGTACATTTTTACAACTATTTCCAGTTTTTTTTTTTTTTTTTTTTTTTATTTGGAACAAAAATTAAACTTTATTTTTGCACATTATTTACAGACTACAAATAAATATAAAATAAAAATAAAATATGTACAAGTATCAAAATTACAGGGCGTCAAAAAATTTCCAGTTAGGTTTTATTTCATATAATAGCTGATGTTTGACTGCCCCGTTTATTTTGTAGTTTACATTTAGTTTCCCAGATCGAGCAAAATGTTATTGTAGGTTTTCTGCATCTGAAGAAGTTTAAGCCGCTGCTGGTCCTGCTTCTAATCTCTTCTTCGTAGTGTCGGATTGCCGCTTTATCGGTTTGTGTTTAAAGTCAACAGAGATTGTGGATAAAATTTCCATTGTAGTCCGCTGATTTGGAAATTCATATTTTTTTTGTAGATAGTACTCATAAATAGAAAGGTTCTCACAAATTATCAAACGGCGTAACTTCACGGTTTACGATATATAATTGTTTAAAGTTTCCATACAAATAGCAAAAAATCACGCCATTTGCAATTTTTAGGTTGGATAAATTGTCATGGTAGACGTCAAAGTTGACATTTCACGTTCCGTTGACGGTCGAGGTGTATTTTAAAAACCTTTATTTAATTTTATGTCATATTTTTTACTTAAATATAATTTTATTTTCACATATCGACAAATCAAATTTGGTGTGAATTAGTGTGCACAATAACCGTGCATTATGCAATTACATTTACTTTTTTACAAAAAAAAATACGAATTTTTGTTTACACTGTGAACGGAACGTGACGGCATTTTGTTTTATAGCGTCTTTTTTTTCATCTGTTAGCCGTCAGTGTAAGTCATCGTTTGTTGCCTTTGCGGGTCAGATCGTTTGACTACTTTTGCTAGTAGAATTTGGATGCAAGAGCGAGCGAAGTGAGCTCTGGACTTGGGGCACCCCGACTCGGACAGGTTAGGTTCGAAGGGGATGGCGGGGTCTAGTGAGCGAGCGGAGCGAGCAAACTTAGACCCCGACATCCCCTTCGTGTTAGGTTACTGTAAACCCTGCAGACAAAAAGAGGAGCCCCGCGTAGCGGGGCTACGTCGAGTACGCTTTATAGGCGAATATATTTTAAGTTTAGGTTATCATCCAAATTCTCCTGGCAGCAAAATAACATTGCCTACAGTAGTAGTAACAGCGCTGGAGATAAAGCGGAGACAAACTGGGAGGGGAGGGGCCAATTCTCCCCCCAGTTTGACTAAATAGCGCTATTCTAACCTAAAAACTTTAACCATGAATATCTCCATAACCATGGGGCTGCGCGGTGTTTGAGTGGTACAGGGGAGTAGCCCCCTCCCCTCCCTTCCCCCCACCACCCGTCCCGCCCCTTAAATCGACGGTCAACAATGGAAATTTTAACCCTCAAAAACACTCCAGCAATTCCTAGTACACCAACCTCGTAAAACAGCCCATGATAACGGTTCAGTAACAACCTCATCGCCAGTAGCTGTGTGTCGCATCTGCGCCCCAAATCTTTGCGCTCTTTTAGCCATTGTCGACGGGCTCGCAATTATTGTAGCGCCGCCGCGAATAAGGATATGTCGTCTGCACAGCGGCTGCTTTCCATTAACTAACGATTAGGTACTGGTTAATAGACGTCATTTGAAAACGGGGCCCATGTGGACACATGCGAACGGGCCTTTTGTATGTATTTATGTCGCTTATATGGTCACTCAGATGTCTATGGTTATGGTCATGTGTATTATAGTATCTGCCTACTACAGACACTTTATACTCACACTTATCATCCATATTCATACTTTTATTGGTTTTACATGGGCATTTTACCAATCGATTCATTTTATAAATATTTTCTTTATATCCTTTGTTGTGACATGTTTACTTCAAATTTGTCAGATGTCATTTACTTTTATTTTTGATTGTTACCAGTCAAACTCTCTATGAAGGTTTCATTTAGATTATATATTACTAAAAATTATTATCATCAATTCGTGAGTACAATTTGTTGTATTATATAGTTAATTGCGAATATTTGCTGTGAGGAAGCTACTCCGCGAATTGACGAGCCTGACACTGGGGCTCGGTACGTGTCTCCTGGATACTACTCTGAACTGACGAGCCTGGCACTGGGGCTCGGTACGTGTCTGCTGGAAGCTGCTCTGCGAGCTGACGAGCCTGGCACTGGGGCGGTACGTGTCTGCTGGTGGGTCCTGCCAAGTCGCCCTGCATCAAGTTCGTCGTGGTCAAGCTCATCTTGATCAAGCCAGCTTTCTACAACTGGATGTTTGTCTTCAGATACTATCACGCTCAGAGATTTGCGGAGACATTTAAAACGTTCCCGGTTAACCTGCCCTTCACTTTTTAATTAATTTATTTTATTTTTCATACCATCGTTTATTAAATTCATTTTCCCCTAATTACTTTTTTAATGTACAATTCTACTTACTTCCTTTTCATCTCGAGGAAGAAGTAAATTGGTTACAGTATGTCTATGGTTTGTGAACCAAGCATGGAATTATGATATCCTAAACACGGTGTGACGGACATCAAAGCACAAATAGTTGCACAGGATTGTAAAACCCCAACAGCGCCCTTCCGTTCCACCTAGAGCGGGAGGGGTCATTTGATGATTTCCCATCCGTAGCAAAAAAGCCTCCTCTTCTCAGTGTTAATACTTTTCCCGCGATTTAAGAGCGTTTACACCTTACGGACTTTCATACAAACTTTCAAGTCCTTATTTTCCGAAATGACTGAACCGATTTCAATGAAACTTAATATGCATAAGCAGGATAAATAGGTGTAAAAAGTTACTAAAACATTTTGGAAATGTCTTAAAAAAAAAGATAATTGGAAATTTCTTGTTTCATAGATAATTTATAATCGGTCCAATTTAGCTGTAATACTTTTTTTCGCAAATGTTTTTTAGTAATTTAGACCTATAAATCTTACAGCGTACGAAGTTTCATTAAAATCGGTTTAGTTATTTCGAAAAATCAGGACTTGAAAGTTTGTATGAAATGTCGTAAAGCGTAAACGCTCTTAAGTGCGATGAGAATATTTAAGTAACTTTACGCAAAAATTATTGCTGGGAAACGACTTTTTTTTGGGGGGTGTAAAATCATGTTTTGTGGTAGAACTCAATGTAACGCACTCAAAACATTGTGCTGGTGGACGGATTGAATAGTACGGGGGTCGTGGAGGTGTTTAAAGTAAAAATCTTACATTAAAAAATTGTATTTAAAAAAATACTTGTCAAAAAGTTGGAACTTTGACCCCTAATATCTACCTAACTAGAAGGTTCCCAGGTATGGTGTAGAACAAAAAAATGATCGCAATGACAGGGAGAATCAGTGCCTTTCGGCTTCGTTAAGAGGTGTTTTACACCCTTTATGTCACATTCAAAACTACTTTTAATTGGTTGAAACTATTTTAACAATAACTAAGAGTACTTTACACTTTTTAGGTACTTGGGTCTTTTTGCTGTTACCCTTTGAAAACATCGTGTTGTAGTAGTTCTAGGTAATTACAACTGAGGCGTTCTAAAACAACGACTTTTAGCTTATTAAGGGTTGTTACTGACACCAGTAAAACATGTGTGTTTGACTGATAAAAAGTTTTGACTGTAACATGTCTAACGATTTCAATCTTTGGTAAAAGCGTCTTTGGAAGTCGGAAATACTCCTTTGAGAACAGCTGGACTTTCGGGGAATACTCATGAGTATTATGGTTTCATTACCTTCAGAATACTAGATTAGAAAAAGGTCAGATTAAGTCGATTACGAAGTGTTGTTGGTCCAATGTAACAATAGTCTCACAGGACGTTGCCAAGATATTATGTATTTGCAGTTTAGTTTCCAAACTTGCAAACAAATATGAGTTTTTGGAAAAATAACTTTACAACCTTCATAATAGGTTCTGTTTGCGCTACAACTTCGACAAAATCCTGTTTAAGAGGGAATAACATCAACTGTATACAATTGTGTGTTTGGGATAGTGTTTCTACACTAAGGTCATGTATGGGGTCTTAGAAATGCGGAATAAACGGTTGGTCAACTTTTTACTTGACCAGAGGGCTGGCCTATTTTTGGCAATGCTGACTGTATTGCCAGCATTCTGGGCACAATCCCCGTTGACAGCGTTGAATTCGAAGTTTTGGAGGCCTTTTAATTGTTTTCTGATTTTATAACTGTACTCCAAAAGGGTTTTGAACAGACTTTAGTAAGATATCAACCGGCATTCCAGTAGTACAGTACTTATAAAACATTGTGTGGGGGCTGTGTCGAGATCAAGCCATAATTTACAGCTAGCTTAATTATTAAACCTACAAGTGAGCAACAAGTGTGGTCTAGAATGAATTACAGTACTAGAAGACTTATAGGTACTCGTAATTCATTGACCCTGTTGTGTTGCTCATCATCTGCCTAGCCTTTTCCCAAACTATCTTGGGGTCGGCTTCCAGTCTAACCGGATGCAGCTGAGTACCCGTATTTTACATGAAGCGACTGCCTATCTGACCTTCACAACCCAGTAACTGGGTAATACGATACCCCTTGGTAAGACTGGATGTCAGACTTTTTGGCTTCTGACTACTCGTAACGACTGTCAAAGATCTACAAACAACAGCCGGGACCAACGGCTTAACGTGCTTTCCGAGGCACGGAGGAAACTCGGTATGTAATTATGGTCACCCATCCACGGATCAACCTCAGCAAGCACGGCTTAACCTTAAAGATCAAACCGGGCGGCTGTTAATATTTAGCCACGAGCAAAATATTTTGAGTAAAATATTTTGTAACATCTTCCCTGAATACGGAACTAGAAAAGTTATGAACATAAATTTTGGTGGATGGTAAGTATCGGTGACGGACTGGATGACCAAAGAAGAGACGGTGGATTGTATGACGAATTGAATGAAAGCAAAAGCAGTGAACACAGAAAACTGACAGGGGAGAATGGAAAAATGATCTTCGCTGCATATTATGGACACGGTACGAGAGATGTAGGATATTTGCGCTCCGATAGTCCATGCTCGCAAATAAGCAAGTGTCCTGATACTCGAATTTTTACACAAAAGAGGGCAGGCTTTACTTAGCAATGATAGAAACAATGACATGTTGTGATAGTCTATGACCTATGGTCTTGGTTTGTGCTTTAGGATTGTCTATGACAATGCCGGCGGGGCTATATGTGACATGTGTGTACCTGTACTAGAAGGATGTAAAGGGTTCAACTATGGTTGCTCTTGTAGAAATAAAACATAATTCAGTATAAACAGTATATTATTACAACATGGTGGCAGCGGTAAAAAGAAAAAATTCAGTGAACAAGTATACGTGCAATCAGTAGAATACGATTCAGTTAAGTACGAAAATGGAAGAAAACAAAGATAGCAAAATGGCGGTGCCGCCACCGGCAAATTTCAGTTTTGTGCCAGAAGAATGGGCTAAGTATAAAGCCCGATTTCTAAGATATCTAAGTCTCGCGGGAGCCAACAATAAAGCAGAACAAGACAAAATAAATTGTCTCATGTACTGCATGGGGGAAAAGGCAGAAGACATAAAAATTCAGTTTGTCTTGAAACTAAACACTTTTACTGAATTAATCGAAAAATTTGACGATTTCTTTTTACCAAAAAGAAATGTTATATATGAAAGATACAGATTTAATACTAGAATTCAAAATAACGGGGAAAAGTTTGATGACTTTGTAACGGATTTGCACAAGATTGCGGAGAGCTGTTTTTATGGAACTCTAAAAGAAGAGCTCATTAGGGACAGAATTGTAATAGGCGTACGGAATAAAGGAACTAGCGACAGGATGCTCCTGAAAAGAGATCTAACGCTTGACGAAGCTGTCCTAATGGGCCGACAAGCTGAGATGCAGCAGGAGGAAACAAAGAAGATGAGAGGAGAGGAGGAGATCTTCAAATTGGAAAAAAGAAGACCAGTGAAAGGAAACTGTTGGTTCTGTGGATTAGAACGGCATCAAAGGGATAAATGTCCAGCATCCAAAGTGACATGTCATAACTGTAAAAGACAAGGACACTTCGCTAAACTTTGTCGTTCTTAAACGATAAAAAACATGGTTGAAGAGTTGCATGAACATAAGGTGTATATGTTTTACAACAGTAACCAATACAATGTAAAAGTAAGCATTTTTAAAGAGGACAAATTTATAAAAAACTTGAATTTTTTAATTGATACAGGTGCAGACATAAGTGCTATACCGGAATATGTTGCCGTAGAAGGAAGGCTGCCGTTGGTGAAAACTGGTGACAGGGTAAAAGGGCCAGATGGGACTAAATTACATGTTATTGGTACAGTACAGCTAAAGTTAAAATATAAAGAGAGAATATATGAAGGTAAAGTATATGTAATTAAAGATCTAAGCACTGCCATCTTGGGCCGACCTTCAATTGAAAGTATGAAAATTATTAGTATCTGTGCAATGTCAGGTTCAGATCAGATCAGCAACCCAGATTCTAGTGCAGAAGTTGAAGTAGAGAAAGAGTTTCCCAACATTTTTAATGAGTTAGGTGTTTTTAGAGATGAATTTAAAATAACATTAGTAAGCAATCCTAAACCATTTGTACAGGCTACACCTCGAAGTGTATCTATCCCGTTATTACCTAAAGTCAAAGAGGAATTAGATAAATTGCAAAGATTAGGCATAATTAGTCCTATTGAGGAACCTACTGATTTTGTGTCTCCAATAGTAGTGGTATTTAAAAATGGCAAAGTGAGAATTTGTGGAGACTATACTCAAGTTAATAAAAATATTTTGCGACCAGTTTATCCCATTCCAAAGGTAGAAAAGACATTAGCAAGGTTAAAAGGCGCTAAGTATTTCTCAAAAATTGATGCCACTTCAGGCTTTCATCAGATCCGTCTTGATGAAGCTTCTAAAAAGCTGACAACCATAATTACACCCTTTGGTAGGTATATTTATAACCGCTTACCGTTTGGACTTAATTGTGCTCCTGAATATTTCAGTATGAAGTTTTCAAATTTACTTAAAGACCTAAATGTAGCCATACATATGGATGATATTCTAATTTTTGAATCTAACAAAAAAATGCATGATAAAATGCTTAGAGAAGTCTTAAATAGGTTGCACAGTGAGGGAATAACTATTAATAAAACAAAAAGTATTTTTGGGGTAACAGAAGTTAGTTATTTAGGGCATATAGTAAACAGAGAAGGTGTTAAAATTGACCCTGTGAGAATCAAAGCAATTCAGGAGTTTAAAACACCTTCAAATAAAAAAGAATTGCTTCAGTTTTTAGGCATGGTTAATTTTGTAGGCAGATATATTCCTAACAAATCGCACACATTAGCACCATTACATGAACTTCTAAAAGATAATCACTTGTATGTTTGGGGGCATTCTCAACAACAAGCATTTAATATTATTAAAGAAAAGCTACAGGTAGCACCCACATTAGCACATTATGATCCAAATTTAAAGATTATTGTTTCAGCAGATAGTAGCTCTTTTGGACTAGGGGCAGTTTTAATGCAAGAGGATCAAAAAGGCCAAAGAGCAGTAGTCATGTATGCCAGTAGAACTCTAACAGAAGCAGAAAAACATTATGCCCAAATAGAGAAGGAATGTTTAGCCTTGGCGTGGGCAGCAGATAAATTTAGAGATTACATAGTAGGAATTCATGTTGTTCTTGAGACTGACCATAAGCCACTTTTACAAATATTACATACTAAACAATTTGATGCCCTAAGTCCACGCCTGTTAAGACTCAGATTGAAATTAACCCGATTTGATTATGAAGTTAACTTTATTCCTGGGAAAGAATTGGTTGTAGCTGATGCATTGTCTAGACAGCCTCTGTCAGTGACGTATGATGCTTTAAATTCAAAGGAGGTTCAGTTTGACATTAAGATGTTTGTAAGTGAAACAGTACCTGATCAGGTACTACTTAAAATCAAGTTTGAGCAGGAAAAGTGTAATATATGTACACAAATAAAGCAATTTATGGTTCAAGGGTGGCCTGGACAACATCAGTTAGGTATTCTTAAACAGTATTACCAGTACAGAAATAATTTCTCAATAGAAAATGATATTTTATTGCTGAACTCTAGGATAGTCATTCCAAGTAGCATGCAGAAAGAAATATTAATAAAAATTCATGAGGGTCATTTAGGAATCACTAAATGCAGGGAGCGTGCAAGGCAATCTGTGTGGTGGTTTGGATTATCAAAAGAAATTGAAGGAATTGTCAAATCATGTCCTAAATGCATAGAAAATACACCAAATCTTAAAGAGAAAATGGTATTAGATCCACCACCAGACAGACCGTGGCAAAAAGTAGGAATAGATCTTTTTAAATTTGAAAATTATTGGTATTTAGTGGGAATTGATTACTATTCAAGATTTATAGAAATATTTAAATTAAATGATATGACAGAAGATAGTATAATAATAAAATGTAAAGAAATGTTTTCTAGATATGGAATTCCAGAGGTGGTACGCTCAGACTGTGGAAGTCAATTTAAGAATAAATTTAACAATTTTGCTAGGGAGTATGGTTTCAAGTCTATAACTAGTAGCCCATACTACTCACAAAGTAATGGCCAGGCAGAATCTGGAGTAAAGATTGCTAAATCTCTACTCACAAAAAATCAGGATATATATTTAGCATTATTAGTTTATAGAAACACACCATTAGATATTGGTTACAGTCCGGCTGAATTGATGTTCAACCGAAAACTTAGAGATAACCTACCAATCATATCTAGTAAACTTAACAATCCTGTTGTCATAGGGGAAGATTTGAAACAGAAGCAAATTGAGAGGAAAGACAAGGGCATGTATTATTATAATAAGAGACATAGGGCGGTAAACTTACAAGAACTGAAGATAAACGATAGAGTATGGGTCACTGATCTGAAACTATATGGCACTGTAATAAAAAAGTTTGAAGTACCTAGATCATATCTAATAAACACTGAGAGGGGGCAGTTTAGGAGAAACAGATGGCACCTTAAATTAGCACCTACCCAAATTTCACCAACGGTGGATAAATATATATCAAATGAAAAGTTATATGATGTAGAGAATTATGTTCAGGCCCCTGCCAGTCTTTTGGGTCCAGAAGATCAAGTTACAGATTCTGGAGATTTAGAGTTTAGTCAGACTAATTCAAGTAGAACAGATATTTTGGAAAGAAGTAATTCAGAAGAGCCCAGACCAAAAAGACAGAAAAGGCCACCTAGGTATTTAGATGACTATGTCCACTCTGATTCATATGATTCATTAGATGTAAGCACCTAATTAATAAAAATATTAGTTTTGTAAGTAAGTATGTGGCTAATGTATGTTTAGAAAGTAAGGAAAGCTGTTCCAGAATTACTTGTGAAGAAATAAGTGACTTATGTGATTAGATAGATAAATAGATGATTATTAGAAAAATACTTTAGAGATGTTTATGTGTAGTAACTATGTGCAACTTAGTGCTAAGTATGTATAATGTTAAGTTTTGATTACAGTATAATACATAGGTTATTTAATAAGTACATAGTATATAATAATAACAAAATGTTCATAATACTAAAAGGGGAGATGTTGTGATAGTCTATGACCTATGGTCTTGGTTTGTGCTTTAGGATTGTCTATGACAATGCCGGCGGGGCTATATGTGACATGTGTGTACCTGTACTAGAAGGATGTAAAGGGTTCAACTATGGTTGCTCTTGTAGAAATAAAACATAATTCAGTATAAACAGTATATTATTACAACAGTTTAGCTGATGATTCATAGCTTTAATTCTCTTTCATCATCATCAATCTCTTACCCTTTTCCCAATTTATTTGGGGTCGGCGCAGCATGTCTTCTTCTTCCATACTTCTCTATTGCTTGTCATCTCATGAGACACTTCCTTTCTTGCCATATCATTCTTCACACAGTCCATCCATCGTTTTTTTGGTCTTCCTCTACTCATATTAAAGTCCACATTCATACTCAAAACTATCCTCACGTCATTTTCGTTCTTCCTCATTTTCTTCTTTAATTCTCTTTCTCCATTTCAAATATTCTACTAGTCATAGTTAACCTTTAGTCTTAGTTACGTTTTTATTCCGATCTTAGTTATATAACACATCTATATATATAAAAGAAAGTCGTGTTAGTTACTTCACTTATAACTCAAGAACGGCTGAACCGATTTAGCTGAAAATTGGCAGGGAGGTAGTTTAGAGCCAGGAGAAGGACATAGGATACGGTAGGGTAGGGTAGGGTAGGTAGGTAGGATAGGGTAGGTAGGTAGGGTAGGGTAGGTAGGTAGGGTAGGGTAGGTAGGTAGGGTAGGGTAGGTAGGTAGGGTAGGGTAGGTTAGGTAGGGTAGGGTAGGTAGGTAGGGTAGGGTAGGTAGGTAGGGTAGGTAGGTAGGTAGGTAGGGTAGGTAGGTAGGGTAGGGTAGGTAGGTAGGTAGGGTAGGGTAGGTAGGTAGGGTAGGGTAGGTAGGTAGGGTAGGTAGGTAGGGTAGGGTAGGGTAGGTAGGTAGGGTAGGGTAGGTAGGTAGGGTAGGTAGGTAGTAAGGGTAGGGTAGGGTAGGGTAGAGTAGGTAGGTAGGGTAGGGTAGAGTAGGTAGGTAGGTAGCGTCGGGTAGGGTAGGTAGGATAGGGTAGGTAGGTCGGATAGGGTAGGTGGGTAGTAAAAAGTGCATTGCAACGCATGCTGGGTACAGCTAGTTGTTTAAAAAACAAACATTGAATTAGCTTTGCTTGAAAAGAGGCTAAGTAAAGTCATTCTAGGTACTTGGCTCTTTTTATTTATTCATTTAAATTTATACCCAGCATTTATATAGCATTGTTTTGTTCTAAATAAATGAATAAACAACTACTACAAAAAAAAGAAAACCATTTTGTAAATGAAGAAAGAAGTAAATTGACTTTTTCACGCTAAATGTCAACATGGAAATACAATTCTTATTAAATTCCTTTACTCTTAGATCATAGCCAAAAAATTCTACTAGAAATCCAAAACTAAACGAAAAGCAATTTCATTAGATAACCTAGGCATTTCTTTTATCACCTAAATTAGATTCTGAAAGTGGATCTTTTCTTGGTATTAAACTTCTTATCATGTACTGAATTACATAGGTATGTAATGGAATATTTTAATTAGATTGTGAAGATATTTCTTTGTACGTATTACGCCAAATTTCTTTAGTGGAATGAAGTCTAGATACTTTTATAATAAAACTATCTGTTCCGCGCAACTTCGTCTGCGTCACATTTTCCCCGTTTTCGCAACATTTTTCATTGCTGCTCAGCTCCTATTGGTCGTAGCGTCATGATATATAGCCTATAGTCTTCTTTGATAAATAGATATATCTAACACTAAAAGAAAATTCAAATCAGACCAGTAGTTCCTGAGAGTAGCGTGTTCAAGCAAACAAACAAACTCTTTCAGCTTGATTATTCGTATTACTAGATAACGTTTAACTTCTAGATCATGGTTCCTTTTCATTGATTGATTCACTATTGCCTCGTTGGTTGAGTGGTCGCTAGCGCGGCTGCTGGGCATACGGACCTGGGTTCGATTCCCGGGTAGGTCAAAGTGTTATTGGGATTAACAGTCACAGAGTCAGGATTTGTGCCCGGTTGATGGCAATAGGCTCGCCCCCTATTACATGGGACTTAAACATAACTGCCAAAATGTGGGTGTACTATTAGGTACACTTCTGCATAAGACTTCGGGGATTACAGGCGTGATGTTATGTGACACACCATTGCAAAAAAAAATACCCCATTCTTTTCATGAATTTTTGGAACCTTTTTTTTTTTTTTTACGGGCGGGAAATCATCAAATGACTTCTCCCGCTCTGGGCGGAGCGGGAGGGAGTGTAAATTTTTGGAACCTTGAGTGACATCCAAGCAGGCCTTGACAGCGATGATGGGATGAGATACACTTCTTTAACGTCCGTCGATGTAACGTCCCGGTCCATGCCCTCCCCGACCCTCGCTCGAGCCACCCCGTGATGCTGTGCCAGTACTTTTAAATCAGCCCCTAAATAATGATATCATTCAGATCCAGCCCGTCCTCATGAAGTCCTCCCCCAGCGACGCCCTGAGCCGAGGCTCGTACCCCACAGTGGGTGCCCTTAGCGTGTAGTCGCTTAGTTTGTTAGTTTTTATGCCCTGGCTGGTGGCCTTACACTCAAGGCTCCCACAGGATAGTCCGGTTAAACAGACGACAACCTCAAAACTAAAAATCAAAAGTCATTTATTCAAACTAGGCTGATAATCAGCACTTTTTGAACGACAAAATTACAAGAGATAGTCCCCCAAAAGTCGAGACAAGAGGAAAGTTTGGGTTCTTAGTAATAGTTCTAAGTCTCGAGACCCTTCGATTTAAAACATAATTTTGTAATGGTTAAACCACATGGTTTGGTGGGCGGTAGTGTCAGATAAATTGGTTTTCCCATCTGGAATTCCTTAGAAGCTGTAGTGTTTATGTCTAGATTTTTGTTCAGTTGGTGAAAATAAACTTAAACATTATAAATGGCAAAATGTGGATTTACTATACGTTATGGTCAGCCTTTGCTAAAAATGCTAATGTAAAAAAAAAAAGCTGTAAAAAAGTGTATTCAGTTATAGGTAATAGTATACTTGTTATTGATGGAAAAGAAAAATACTAAGAAGTGGTTACATTAAAATATAAAATTGTATGGGAGCTACATCTGCCAACAAACTGTTTTACAGTTTGGCAGAAGTAATTTATTGTATAACACTGATGTAATCACGAATAAACGCTTTTTCATTTTTTTTTATATGTCCTAACCCTCGGCCTCGGTGGCAAAGGCATGTAGTGTTAAATATGGTTCATAGTTGTATTATTTATAGATATCTACTGTATCTAATGTACATTTGATATCAGACGAGATGGATATTTATATCTAACACTTAACCACAAGCTTTAAGAGCGTTAGAGGCCGTCTTTATAACCCATCCTAACCACACAGGGTTTTCTTATCACCCTATTAAAAGGCTTAGCTTAACCCAATATGTTGTGGTCTGGTTTAAGTGCCTGGCTACCTATATCATTACTAGCCCTTATAATAATAAACTATCAGCTTATCTTTTCAGGGCCACTTTCGTTCAAGGTCTACCTTCGAGTCAAGTTATTTGCGCCCGGAAAACATTAGCACATATTGTATACAGGCTGGCGAATTGCGGACAGTGAAGGAAATTCCTAAAAAAGAAAAGATTTACCGACATCATTGAACGTACACCCAATTTGCATAAATACGCTTTCAAAAAATCAAATCAATCACATTTCGAAGGATATTCACAGAAATTCAAAACTAATTGCTTTATTTGTTGAAATAAAAAGATCGATCGACAATATTAATAACGCAATGAATGTTTTTGAACTGTCATAATATTGGCATTGCTAATGTAAGTGGTAATGTAATTACTCTGTTGACTGCTATTTTGAGGTTGAAGTTTTTGTACTACTTATTTCTATTTTATTCAATACGGATTAAATGTAGAAATACTTTTACAATCTGACTAATATTAACGCGAAAGTTTGTGAAGCTGATTAGACGTATGGATGGACGGGTACTGGTTGTGTGTTACTCTTTCACGCAAAAACTACTGAACGGATTTAATTCCTTATTTAATTCTAACGTTGTTTAATTGCCTATCGTCAATCTTTTTGAACCCACTGCTCCAAAATGCTTCCCACACTGTATATTGGCTTGACATAAGTCGTTAATAATAGGTAGGTAATCTAAAAACGGTATTTAGTTCAATGTGTCAAGTTTGTATTGATTGCATTTGTTTTCACATGGAACCTTCACCTATTTTTTTGTTATGTATTTGTTCTTTTTTTGTTACAGAAGGTTGTATTACTATCTGATAAGGCTGATCTACCTTTGATGGGCTAACACTGTCGCTCGCAAATATTTGTGATGGTGGCAGGAATAAATCTCAGTAAATAAACGTACGTGTTTTAGAGTTGTAGATCTTTGACAGTTGTTAATAGTATTCAGTGGGCCTAAAGTCCAACACTGTTTTTGAAGTGAAACTTCTTATGCGACTTCCAACAAGTTTAACGTTCTAATGGAGGGGGAATATTTTCTATTACCCACTACGAGATAGCGCTATTACAAGTTTTGTGACTACGTAGTTCTACTAGGTACGCAAGATGGCGTGCAAACAGTCATGCATTCGACTCTTCGGTGTGACCAGCCTTCGCTCAATTTCCATGAGTAGACTAACCTCGATAAACTTATGTAAAAAAGTGTACAACAATAAAACAATAAAATATTATTTAGAAGCTCAATAAAATAACGAGAGTGAATGCGTGACACTCGAACGCATGCGTGTAGTATTACGAAGTTTCACTTCTTCCGCGCGGAGGGACTCCAGGCACAATTTTTTTTTTTCGTTTGGGAACTCATCAAATGACTCATCCCGCGCTTGTCGGAGCGGAAGGGAGTGTCAGACTTGTACTGACTAAAACCCATCCATGTTCCTTCTAAGCCCTTTGTGTTCCAGGGTTACGCTATCTCTTTCATCCCGCAGCCCGGGCAGGCATCGGCCCTCTCGGACCCCTTCCGGTTTGCTGACATCTCCTTGAGGCGCGCGTGGAACACGAACGCGCCGTCGACACGGACTGTCTTCATAAAACGGACGGACGAGCCTTGTTGACGGTGAGCTAGCCCATTACTCGCTCCATGTTAAATACTGGTATTCAGCCGCATCCGGTTAGACTGGAAACCAACCCCGGTAATGGTTCAGAAAAGGCTAGATAGATGATGATGTTACTTGCTTGCTTTTTATTATTTATACTCTTAGGTTATCTTCATATATCATTTATCTATTTATTGCTTTGTGGCTTGATCTAGGTCTACCTAAATATATAAACTGCGGAGGTGGTAATCTTCCTTGTCGTGTTAATGATTCCTTTGAAGTTAATTAATCGTCGATTTAAACTCTGCGATCATAGTATGAGTGGCCTTGGAAGAGCCTCCCTTAGCTGCGTCTAAGTCATAATTAATCACCTGGTGCATCCTGGCAACACCTGCCACTCAGGATACACACAATCCAGCTGGCTTATCTTTTTCATGCTCATGGTCCTCAACACCCAGTGGCACTGTAATGGGGGCTTTAAGGCGTTTTATGTTGTATAAATAAGTACTCATAACACATATTTTTTCAAAACTACCTATTATTGTTTTTACAAATTACAATTCGTAGATATTTCAAATATTATGAAAAACTGTTGAAACGGGATATTACGTGATCATGGCGTTTGCAACAGTGCCAAAATACCGGGAACTCAAAACAAATAATAAACATGGTAAAAATCCCGTTACAAGTGTACTTGATAGTGACCAGGTCAGCTTAAAAACATATTATTATCTTAATTAATGTTGTTTTACTTTTGTCTAGGTATACATTTCACATTGTTTTAAAAATTCACATTAGGAACATCTGCAATTCTAAAACAAACATTAAGAAGCCATTCAAACAACATAACTTGTTCAGACGAGCAAAGTAACAGCTGTGCTGAAAATACACTGTAATTGTTTCCGTTGTCAGAACCCGAAGTTTAGACATGTATTTGAATATAGATCGTGAAAACCGGGTGTTGTTCACCAAAACATACACAAAGAAAGTAACTACCCGTGTTCGAGTATCATGGCGAAATAAGGATTATTCCGAAAACCCCGTGTCTGGTATTTATAATAATATTGTTAACAACTGTGGCGATTACAGAATCAAGATAAAATAAAACCACATCTGTTATTGACAGGTAAACTTTGCAGAACCGGTTCTTACGTAGAGTCACGGGAGCCCCTTTTTATGTCCGTAATGACCGTCTACACGTCTACGTGTAGACGGTCATTAGTCATCAGTTTCATAAACTGAAGGACAGTGACAGTGGGCATTCTAAGGTCTACCTTAGAATGCCCACTGTCACTGTCCTTCAGTTTATGAAACGGCTTTCGAAGCGTTTCTTCGATAACGCCATTATGCACCGTAATCCCCTGATAACCATTCGAAAAAGAGAGAGAGAATGTTAACATGGTGTAAACACTAAATCTTTCAGATGTATGATGGATTCTTTTACAAATACAGTAAAGACAGAGCTAACTAAAACTAAAATTTGGTATGCCCGATCCTACTGACAATTCCTGAGCTATAAACTCTTAAGACATTTAGATATTGAACCCTTTGTTTGATAAAAAGGAACCTCACGTTTACTAACACTTCGCTTAAAAAATAAAATCTTCAGACATCATCTGCCTAGCCTTTTTCAAAACCATCTTGGGATCGGCTTCCAGACTAAACGGATGCAGCTGAGTACCAGTATTTTACGTGAAGCCTGCCTATCTGGCCTCCACATCAAAATCAAAATATTTTATTTTACATGGGCACTTATAAAACGTCAACAAAAGGTGCACGGTTCGGGTTGGTCGTTTCCTATGGAGAAGAACCGGCACGAAACTCCATGGTTACTCTTTTAAAATCATTTGGTTATACAATATTTGAAGTTACAGCGTTAGTACTTAAGTATGGGAGGACAGCGTAGGCCCGACAGTAAGTTGTTGCTTACTACAGAAGGTAGTAAAAAAAAACAATACAATAAACTAAACACAATCCAGTAACTGGGTAATACGATACCCCTTGGTAAGACTGGATGTCAGACTTTTGGCTTCTGACTACTCGTTACGATTGTCAAAGATCTACAAATGACAGCCGAGACCAACGGCTTAACGTGCTTTCCAAGGCACGGAGGAAACTCGGTATGTAATTATGGTCACCCATCCACTGACCGACCTCGGCAAGCATGGCTTAACCTTAAAGATCGATTCGGGCGGTTGTTATTATTTAGCCACGAGCTCATCGAAAATAAAAATAAGACCTTCGGACATTCAACTTAAAGCCTAAATTTCCAAAAAACCACAACACATACATGTACCCACTACCAAATTCACTACAACCCGCAGGGTTAGTTCACTAGTTCTTGTGCAAACAGACTTGGTAAACGTGCCAAGAGAAGCAATGAGCTCTTACTTACTGACTTAGCTGAAACAGGGATGGGTAACCGTGACCATTTGAATTATTTCTTGAGGCGCATGGGACTAACGCCGCCATCTTGTTTCTGTCAAGATAATAAGACACTCACACAACATCACGCCTGTAATAATTACAAAAATATAATGCATTTTAAATATTCCTAATAATAATTTTAAAAAATATTTAAAAAAACGTAGCCCACCGGTATCGGGAACAGGAACCAAGGAACAGGCGGTTAAGGCTCCAGAGAAAGGAACCTCATTACAATACCAGCCGTGTCCAGGAGTCACGCTTTCTGAATCAAGCCCTTGATGCAGCTTCCAAACGAGAGTTTTCTCAGACATTAGTCGAGGAACTTAGCAAATAAGCTACTTGCTGATACAACTATCGGCATAATGATCGCTGAGTCCACATACCACATATCGACAACTTCGCGAGCCAAGTCAAGAAACTTGATTTGCTTATATTTTTCTCGGCTTTCACGAGGTTCTCGGCATGTGGGCCCGTTATGTCAACAATCATTGCGCGCCGCTCTGATCGATACGATATTGCCATTTTCGAGCACTGGGTCGAGCACATACTTGTAGTACGGCACCGATTCCACAAGGCTGTATTTTAGAGCAAGTTGCTGATAGATAATCCTGGCTACGAGGTTGTGTCTATACAAATATTCATAAATATCATTATTATTGGCTTTCTTTGTATTAGATATAGAGACTGGCAATAATAATAAACTATTTGTGCCTCTACATAATAACTACCTCTTCATTCAATATTTATGACGTCACAAAGTCACAAAGAAAGATAGTTAATTCTGCTTATCCTCTGACATAATCCCTTAGATTAACATTAAATATACCCAGGGAGTTTCGCCTATTAATAAAGGATTAAAAGTTCTAGGTAAACTAAAACAACTAAAAACTAAATTTATATTAGATATTTTAGTTTGATTACAGAATTCCATGGACATAATTAGATTAAAAAAGTTAGTCCAGTATGACTGAGCTTCAATTATTAACTTGATACCCTAACGACTATTTTTGAAGCCAGTGTTTGGACTTAATTATAACAATTTGCTCGTTAAGCTGAAATGAAATTCTGTTGATAACATGGCAAGTTGTTAAAAAGTAGGTAAGCAAAAAAGATCGTTTGTTTACGAGATGAAAACGACTACGCTAAAAACGATATTTGTTGCCAATTGCCTTGTTAACCGATATATCGGTCGATCGTCTATCCATCCGAAAGACATAGCAGAAATTCGAAGAGCACTTTGAAAGTGATTGTAGCCGACATCAACACTGTTGGAAAACAGAAAGGCTTTTAATGAACTTTTCATTACTCATACACTGAAAGTAGATCTGAAGTTGCCTGAAGAGCGGGTTAAAAGTAGTACTTTTCAGCCCTAGGGAGAATCGCTTTCAACTGACAGATGTCAAATTATAAAAAAAAAACTAGTTCTATTTTCACATTTTTATTGAACCATGTTCCAACTTTCTATGCAGCCATGATGTAAAATTGAAATAACTCAAGTTAAATATTGATTAAAGGATATATATTTTTAAAACACTTTATTATCATTTAGTTTCAACAGTTTTTTTTAAACAACATTGATTTGGGAAAATAAAGGCTGAATAGCTGGTTGGCCACAGAAAAAAAAAAACAAAACAGGCGGGAAAGCGGCAAACGGTTTTACTCATTTTTTCTTTAGCTAATTCATGTTTTTATTTTTACTTTCCTTGTACTATTCGTAATGAAAAGCACAGTGTTTACCTCGGGTTAAAGACTTATTAAGTCCCTCGAACTATCGGGGTTTGGCGCCCTCACTTCGTTCGGGCGCCAAACCCCGTCTCAGGGCTAAATAAGTTACTTTCACCCCTAGGGTAACAATGTACTATTAAATGTCACCACTTTTTCCAGCAACAGTGATTGAACGATCATCGACTAAAAGTGTGTTTAAAATCTACTTCATTTCATTATCGTCTTGCGTCACATTTTCCCGTTTTTGTAACATTTTTCATTGATGCTTCGATCCTATTAGTCGTAACATGATAATATTATAATATTAGATATATAGCAACACTAAATCAACACTGAATTTTTCTATTCAAACTATGTAGTACTTTTCGAGATAAGCACGTTCAACCAGCTACTCTTCAACTTTATAATATTATAGTTACATACTTTTATAACAGAGCATACATTGGAATACTAATGAAATATCAAAGTTAGCAGTTGAACAACAAAAATCAATCGTGTATGGAGTTGTTTGGCATGCTTTTTTTGTTTGTTTTAGGTCGAATGATTGCTTCGATGGTGAACTGTTGTTATATTGAGTTTTCAGTCTCAAATGGGTACACGTGTTTTTTTCTGTTGTTGTTAATGAAAAACATTAATTGCTTTGATCTTTATTTCGCTCGGTAATAACGTTTGAATAAATGTAAGTGATTTATTTTTTCGTTAGTGTTTTTACTAGCTCCTCGCTTGGGGCTAATTAATTACAGCCATTCGGCTGGATCTTCAGCTTAAGCCGTGCTTGCCCAGGTTGGTCCGTGGATGGGTGACCACCCGTTGAAAAATGTTGTTTGGTTGATTTAATATATATAAAGACAAAACCATGACGTCCATTTATTAGGTGTAACTAGAAATGTAGATATCATCAACAAGTGCTACTAAACAAAAACTTATTAAAGTTCCTTCCATTTTACTGAAAGCTAAGTACAAAATTGCATGGATATTTTTTTCCACAGTTCAAAAAGCAACATGTTTTTTTTTTTTATTTGAGAATAATATAGATAACTAAAACTGAAACTAAATATATTATATTCTACATAACATACAGCGCGTCCCCAGGGAAATAAACCCGACTTATGTTAAAGATGAAGACACTTGATCATGTTACGAGATTAATGTCTCAATTACTGATACTTCGAGTAAAAGATATTAGTATGGTGTTTATTTATCTTTTTCAACACATTTGTTACATGTTCAAGGACATACGAAGGCACGTTGAAATATTATAGAAATGTAATTATCTTCATAACTTCGTCATTATAATTATAGTATTAAAATACATAGTTTAAAGACTTTATCCGTTAGTTCGCTTATTTCTTTTTAAACTGCACGATTTTTTTCACTTTACAATGTGTTGTTTTGCATCCTCGTCAAAATTCAGGAGGTTGTCACAAAAGACATAAATAGTCAATTAAAATTACGGTACTATAATAACGGTACGTATTATAATTACGGTGTAAATAAAAGCAGATTTTTTTTGGTTGTTAACGTGTGTCAGTATTTCAGAATGGCCCCCTTAACGTGGTTTAGGGAATAAGAAATGATTGAATAAATGTTTGAGATTGTTTGTATGTGTGAAAGCGCGGTTATAGGGCGAGGATCAGACAGGCCGCGTTTAATACTCGGGTGGTTCACACTTACTAATTTCCGTAAATATGAAAAAAAAAATACCTACCCATTTTTTTATTGATTCGGGTCGAGAATCATTAGCATGATAACTCATCATCATCATTTCAGCCGAAAGACGTCTACTGCTGGACATAGGTCTCCCCCAAGTAACGTCACATTGCCCGGTCCCGTGCGCCTTGCATCCAGCGGATCCCCGCAACCTTCACCAGGCCATCGGTCCACCTAGTGGGAGGCCTTCCAACGTTTCGTCTTCCGGTTCGCGGTTGCCATTCCAGAACTTTTCGGCCCCATCGCCCATCCGTTCTGCGAGCAATGTGCACTGCCCACTGCCACTTAAGTTTGACAATTCTTCAGGCTACGTCGGTAACCTGCATGATAACTATAATGCTCATGATTCTCGACTTTGAATTTGACGAGGATGCGAAACAACACCTTGTATTTTACAGAACTGATTTCCGATTCCCTCGCCTCGTCGATCGAGTAATTGAAAGTGCGACTGCTGATCATGAGATCCTGGATTCGATTCCCGGGTTGGGCAGAGTAATTGGGTTCTGTTATCAGAAATTTCTCAATAGCAGCCACGCCACGGAGTCTGGATTTGGACCCCGTTGATGGCAATAGGCTCGCTCCCTATTACATGGGAGTTAAACATGACTGACGAAATATAATATATATAGAGCTGTACATACTAATTAGGTGTACCTATTAATTAGATAAGTGTATCCCCAAAGGGTTGTGCAGAAGTGTCTGCACAACCCTTTGGGGATTACAGGCGTGATGTTATGATTCCAGATTTATATATTTTGATGTAAAAAAAATTTAGCTTAGTTGACCAAAATTTCGATGTTTTACTTGAGTTTCATGAGACATCAGAAATTCAGAAGTTTAAAATTGTATTCAAACAAATTACATAAGTTATTATTAGTCTGAGCATCATTTTACAAGTTGGCAGCTTTAGTGAGTCTTAAATACTATTTCAAATTAATTAATTCGTTTGACCTGGTCTGACTCACTCTAAAATTTTAAAGGTGTTTGCAAATTATTCACCCAAAAGGACAACGGTCACTTTTGTTTTCTATTAATGTTATTCATCACTTAAAACAGTACAAGGTTCTTTAATCTACTAAGAGCATTTCAAATTATTTAGAGAAAGGGGTGATGGAGGCGCTTTTAAGGAACCCATTAATAAGCACAGCTCCCATCCATTAAAAGCACTTCCTTATTTTTCCTAAGTAATACGAATATTATAAAAATCTAAGGTTTATAGGTTTTGGAAGTAGGGATAATCGTAATCGCATCGATTGATCCAATTAAGCAGCGATAGCCTAATGTTGTGACCGCTGGACTGCCAAGTCATAGGTCCCAATTTCGAACCCAAGACACGCACCTCTGATTCTTCGATTCATGTGTGTATTGTATGTATGACCTACCTACTGTAAGGCGATAGATGGCGCTCGAGAGAAGACATGAAGTTAGTCTACTGTGAAGTTAGCAACGCGCGGGCCGCTCGGCTAGCTCGATTATTTCACCAAGGCTCGCGGGCACTTTTTCTGGCGGACACCGACGGCTTAGGACCTACCTAACATTTTATTGTACTGCATAAGTCTATTTTTAAATAAATATTTTCTACATATTTTCCATTGTTTTTCTGAGTTCTTATACTACCTACATATGTCCTGCTTGAGAGAGGACTTTTGGCCGATAGGCGTATATTGACATTTCTAAGGCCGGTTACGCGACACCACGTAGCTAAACACGACGCCGACAACATTACGTGTAAGTTTTTAAAGTGACATGGTCACTAACATCTAACTAACTATCAATAACACTAGTAACGTGATATTTAGCATGTTTATTATTTTGTTCCCGATATTTCGGCGCTGTATATATCATATATAGGTAAATAGTGGCGTTCTGTCGAGATGACCTGAGGGTTATGTAACTCAATACAGACATACAGTGTATAATCGAGTTGTGAGTGACAGTGGTAGTGGTACGAAGCGCAAAAAACGAACAAAAAAGGGGGTAGACCGATTTGTCTGCTCATAAACATCCACCCGCAATAACTTTATCAGTGATCATGGCGTTTGCAACAGCGCCAAAATATCGGGAACTCAAAAAAATAATAAACGTGGTAAATATCCCGCTACAAGTTTTATTGATAGGATTACGAGTTTAGTTAAAGTTTAATAAGGTTTTTAATATGTATTACATTATTTTTATTGTATAAGTCTATTTTTGTATTTTATGTATTATTTGCCCGAAACTGTAATGATTTATTAATAATTATCACTTGCTTAGGTGAAGGAAAACATCGTGAGGAAACTATCATGGCTGAGATATTTTTCTTGACGGCATTGTCAGCCCAGTCAGAGGCCCATCGGCGGCTTAAAATAGAATACTAGATTTGGTACTCACTCACAAAATAAAAACTGGTTGCACTCCGGGAGTGCCGGCAGAAGTGAAAACTTTAATATTAACGTTATGCATTTTTGATATTTTGGAATGGTTAGGGAATAATTTTGCACGAATTGCTTTAATTATCAGTACAAAGTACATTCATTGATGTGGAAAAATACAATATTTATTTATTGCGCTATCGTACACAAACATGACTATTTATATTACATTAAAAATTTAACACACAGGTTTTGATTGTGCATAAGATATTTATCTAGTTTTGGAAACCCAAACTCAATGACAAATGTCATAAAGTTCAAATTCCTTCGTAACCTAATGTCAATCCGTCTTACGAATTTTCAATGAGGACAGACGCGAGTTTCACATTTTTTACCCATAACAAACAACAAGTGTACAACATCGAAAAAAGTTTTCACTTCAAAAATCTATATATATAATGTTCAAAGTCAAAGTCAAAGATCTTTATTGTGAGACAGTGGTTACAGAGTTGTTATTGTGTTTTAGATGTGCGGTTGCACTGCTCCGCCATGTTAGGCATACAATTTTTTGAACAATTTGTTTAATTTATATATATTCAAAACATACATTTTATTTTGGTAAAACATAATACTTTGCATCAAAACATAAAAACAGTTTGGCACTCAACTCAACTCATCACGAATCTGTCGGACAAAAATTAATGTATTGTATAATATGGTCTATTTACCAAGAAGGCATTCAATTTTTTCTTAAATTCATAAATGTTTTCAATTTCTCTTAATTGCTTAGGAAGCTTATTATAAATTCGTGAAGACATTCCGAAGAAACTTTTAGATAGTAGGGCTGTTTTTGAGGGCATGTTTACTACCGTACTTATACAGTTTTTCGAACAGTAGTTTGTGATCCACATGGTCGAATGCTTTGGTCATGTCCATGTACATAGCCGTTACTGGTGTCCTATTGTTCATATTTTTGTAAATCCTAATAAGAAGATCGTAGATGGCCATATTGATAGTCTTGCTTTTACGAAATCCATTTTGTTCACTGGCAAAAAGATTATATTTTTCAAAATAGTTATAAATGCTAGTGTAAATTACTTTTTCAATGATTTTGGAAAAAATAGGGATTAGAGCTATTGGCCTCTAGCAAGAGATATCCTCCCTTTTACCCTTTTTAAATAAAGGCTTGATGATTGAGACTTAGCTTACTGGGAAATTTTCCGTTTTGAATACATAAATTGATCAAGTAGCTGAGAACCGGACTAATGGATAGTGCCACGTACTTTATAATTGACGTGGATATATTATCGTATCCAGTACTGTGTGTATTTTTTAAAGATTTTATGATTTTAAATATGTCATTTGGAATGGTAGGACTTATAAATAAGGAATTATAATTATTTTCAATCAATGTCAGCTTTGTATTATGATGCGATGTCAAATAATTCAATGTTGAAGGGTTTGTAGTTTTAACAAGATTAACAAAGTAGGTATTAAAAACTTCAGCAATTTGTTGCGGATCGGTTATAGATTTGCCATTTTGATTTATTCGTACAATTTCTTCTTTAGGAATATTATGTTTTGTGGAGTTGATTATCTTCCAAGTTGTTTTAGTTTTATTATTGGATTGTTTTATATTGTAGTCGTTTTGCGATTTTTGAGTCAGTTAATTATTCGCTTCAGCCTTGAAGAATAATTTTTGAATTTATTATGATCCATTTTATTAGACGTTTTTCGATACGTCCATAACAAGTCTCTCTTCCGTCGACAGCATTTGGCTATGCCCTTTGAGATCCATGTAGGTCTTTTGGTTGGTGTATTTCTTATTCTTATAACAGGAAAGCAAAGATTATAAAATAACTGAAAGTAATCAAAAAAAATATTAAAAGCTATTTCTGCATCGTTTTCGCCAAATACCTCAGAAAACGTGAGACTTTCTATGCACTGCTTAAATTTTTCTTTATTGCTGTTACTGAAATCTCTTCTAAAGGTATACCATTGTTTAATTCGGCAGGTTTTTTTAACTGGACATGATAAAATTTGTGCAGAATGGTCTGAAAGAGCAAAGTCGATGATGTCACACTTGCTACCCCTAATATTGTTGATAATATTATCGATACATGTATCGCTACTTAGACGTGTTGATTCTCTAGTACCAAATTTTAAGTTAAAGTGGAGGATAGTATTTTCAAATTCAGTTGAAGAATAGGTTCTTTTTTTAAGATCTATGTTAAAATCGCCACTAATTATTATTTTTAATTCTCTATGACGTAGCACTTTATTAAGAATATTAATCAAAGTTTCAAGAAATATATCTATATCGATTTTCCGAGATTTTGGCACACGATACAAGCATACAATAACAATGGGATGTTCAATTAGCTTAATAGCACAGCATTCTATAAAATTTGGAATACTTAACTCTTCAATATATTCAAGTCTTTGAAATTTTAGATCGTTTTTTATGATGATACATGATCCACCATTTCTGTTATCACGAGCATAGCTAGCCGCAATAGTGTAATTTGGTATAGTGAGAAGTATGTGATCTTCTTTGTTCATGTTGTGCTCTGTTACACAAATGATGTCGACAGTTTTATCCATTTTCTCGAGCTCGTCCAAATGTACAGTGAGTAGATTTGCTTTGTTTATTAACCCGTTTATGTTTTGATGCATTACAATTAGTTTGTCATACACGAAATAAATCATTTTCTTTTGTATTTAAATTATTAATATTATAATCTTTGGACTGATTGTTTACATATATATCTTTAACTAAACTAATATTATTGTCAAAGATTGTTAGGTCAGTTTGAGTACATTGGTCATTATAAGTTTTTTTAAAGTTAAGTTTTCGGTTATATTCATCAAATTTTACTTTATATTCAATGTGACATATCTCTTTCAGAATATTACGAGAAAGCTTAAGACAGTTTTTCTTTTTAGAATTTTTTTCTCTTCTGTAATCCATATCTATGTATATAGAGTTTGAGAAACTGCGACATACAGTTTTAAGACTATCATTTAGCTGGCGTAAATTCAGATACTTGTTATAGGGTATTTCCGAGACGATTACATTTGCATTTCTGACTTTTTCCAGCCAGATTTTTATATTACCAGTCAAACTATATGCATTGTCATTAATACCTGCCAATACCACAATATAATCATTTTTCGTTAAATTTTTTGTCACTTGGTCATGACCATTTAACACATCCGTCAACATAGCACCCGGTTTCGAGTAACAAGTAACTTTGTACTTTGGTCCAACAAGATCCTGAAGTATATTTCGGATGTAGCGTCCTTGCTGGTCGGCCAACACAATTATATTTCTCTTGGTCATCGCTTTTTTTGGCATTGGTGTTATAGTTTTTGTAATGGTTATTATTTTAGCTAGGTCAATTTTGCAGCAGGCAGAGTTGCCTTCATCGTAGTGCACGGGTGCACAGGGTCCAGGTTTTTCCATATTTTTTTTGCCTTGTGGTTTAATTTTAAAGTGATCGTAAACTTCTCTGCATGTTACTGTAGCTGAATTTAGTGGGGAGATTCTGTTATTATTTGATTAGTGATTAGTTTCCTTCTTAATGGAGTGCGAAATTGCGTTCGCGCGGGTGTGGGACACAGTGTACTAGGAGTGCTTATCTTTTTTAACAGGCCTATAGTTTTTTCATTATCTCTTAGACTATGTTTTAATGTATTAATCTCTATATTTAAATTTTCAATTTCAATGTGTGCAGCAACAAGTTCTGAGTTCGTATTGGTTAACTGCTTTTCCAGGTCTGTAATGATGGAATTATCGACAATAGGTGTCGCATTTTCGCTTTCCGTTGATATTTCTAGAAGTGTTGAGTTAAAAATACTATCATTCAAAATTTCGCAGTCGGAATGTCTTCTCCTCTGTTTACGCATAGTTACATTATCCATTTTTACTTTCAGTCGAAATATTATATTTATTTGCTAAGTGTTATGAATTGCAGTCTCAAAAGGCTAGTGTCCGAGTCCCAAATACGCTCAAGATTTAAGTTTCTGAACGAAATCTCTTATGTCAATTTGAAATTATCTGGTAGCTTGCATCACTAGTGAGCAGACAAAAATTCGTTGTCTCAAAGAGTTTTTATATTGCTCTGTGGTCAGTCTATAAAATCATTCGTTCTTTAGTAAACATTTGTTTGTCTCCTCGCTAGTAGCAAGTTGAGATATTGTCTTTGGTTTGATACAAATTTGCTTATGATTTGAAATTACAACCGACTCACCCTGTTTCTTCTGCGTTTATTTAAAAAAATGATGCACTGATTTCTAGCTATTATTAGTTATGCCAGTCCACAAATTGCCTCTTATTTCCCCATTGGTAAAATACGGTCACTGACACTGATACCCATTTTTATAGACAAATTGTGATTGTTTTGTTTTCCGAAGTTTAATTCACTTGGGTTCACTGTAGCACTTTGCGAGCAATTACTAGCGTCTATGTTTAAGACACACACAATTTAATTACTTTATTAGTTAGATTAGTAGCAGATTTCTATTTTTCAAGGATTTTTAATACACGGACCATGTTTACATCAGCAATGACAGCTGTCAGTTCCCGTGAGATAATTTGAGACCATAATGTCAACAAAGCCGCGGCTAAAACCTATTTATTGCACAGGGATTATAGAAACAACTTGTAATGTAAATCATTAATTTGATTAACTAAGGCCGGTTTACACTTGTCTAAGTATGCCGCAGATAGTGAGACAGTTAATCTGGCAGGGTTAGCTAATGTTTGTCTATCCTGCGCCTTAACTGCGGTAGTTTGGTGAAACAGATTATGGCCATGATTCCCTAGACTTCCTAAACATATGGACTGACTAAGGTTATGAAGTTAATATACAAGGTGTTGTTTTGCAACCTCGTCAAATTTTAGGAGGTGGTCACAAAAGAGTACCTAGTTAATTATTAATAAACGCAGATTTTTTTGGTTGTTTAAGTTTGTCAATATTTCAGAATAACCCCCTTAACGTGGTTTAAGGCATAAGAAATGTATCAATTAAACGTTTGAGATTGTTTGTATGTGTGTAAGCGAGGTTATAGGGCAAGAACCAGACGGGCCGCGTTTAAAACACGGGTGGTTCACACTTACCGATTTCGGTAAAAAAGAAAAAAAAAAAAATTACCTACCCATTTTATTATTGATTCGGGTCAAGAATCATTAGCATAGTTACCTCCTTGAATTTGACGAGGATGCAAAACAACACCTTGTATTTTGGACTGTCTCGTTGGTCGTCGACTGCTGAAGGATATGAAGGACTTAAACCTAGGAGGGTTCGATTCCCGGCTTAGGCAAATTGTAATTGGGGTTTCCCTTTAGGAATTTTCTCGCTCGAGCCTGCGCTCGTGCCCGGTTGATGGCAAAAGTCTCACTTACACATTTCGCTAACAGGGGGTGAGCCTTTTACCAGCAACCGAAGAAACCAGTACTAATTACCAGACCCAGAATTGCCATACCAGATTGTTTTAAAACTCTTAACTTTAGGCCATTTAGGTAAATGTAAATTATTCGATTATCACTTAAATAAATGCTCGTCTAATGATTTTATGAATGAAAAGTTGACCTAAATATTGTGAAATAATTACTTTCTCTCTCATTCTCTTTGAAATTTTTAATATAATCTCTTTGATATTTCAAACCTAAAATTTGACCAATTTCTATTTAATTTGAATGTTATCTAAATATAATTAAAAATACTAATACTAATTTATTTAAATCAATGTACTCTTAAAACTAACGAAAACCCTGAAAATGTATTTATACACCGGAAACGGCAGAATATTATGAATTTTTATAACCATGTAACAACTGTGTAACAATATTCTGACAAATAAATGTATTATTATTATTATAACCCAGACTCAGTGACTGCTATTGTGAAACTCCCGATAGAAAAACACAATAACACTTTGAATCCCGGGAATCGAACTCGGAACCTCTCTCTCCTCTCTCTCTCTCCGCTCAGCAGTCGCGCTTGTGACCACTAGACTAACGAGGTATTGAAGAAACACGATATCCAATTCACCCAATCACGTGCACGCTAACTGGACACTGCAAATCAGTAAACACCAGAAATTACTCGATCCACAAGATTTTTTCTAACAACGCAACGATTACTGGAACTCAAGACAAGAACACAATTGACACTTCCTACTTTGCAAAATATTAGCACTTTTGTGATATACTTACAATGCTAGGTGAACTACTGGAAGTGCTCTTTTGAGAAAAGGCTTATGGCAATATTACAGAACAAATCTTCTTCACTACGAATAAAATATTGACTATATTAGTGTATCTACATTTTGGTTTTTCAACTACAGGCCAGAAAAAGCAGAGAATCTTGATGTGATAATTGGTCGTCTCCAATTACCTACATGGGACTTAACGATATCTGCCAAGTGTGGGTTAGTGTTTATTTATTTATATTTGGATCGCCAACAGAGGCTACACAATTACATGCATATTAACATCTACACGGACAATACAAGTGAGCGCTTCCAATTATAGGCAACCACATCATTTACTTATTATCTAGGCAGGTACAAAAGTGTTGGTTTGACTCTGCCTACCCTTTAATAGAAAATATTTGTGATGTTATGTGTGTGTAATTTTATCATTCTCTATTTTTCTTACTTTACTTTTGTACTTTTTTTCAATTATTTTGATGATAATCATCCATGACCGCAAGAAGTCACAGAGCTCAGTAGCACCATCCTTGGTAACATATCCAGCAACAAATATACTAGTAGGTACTTTTAGGTGTAGCTATCTAGAAGATAGAGCCCAAACCTATTTGCAGAATAATCAGAAGGATCAATTTTAATAGGGAGCGGTTTCTAGTAAATTGGATCTCTGAGGTCAGTTCTTGTATTCCCTCAATTAAAGTACCAATTAATTCTGGGCTGAAATAACTAATTCTATGAAGTTTCGGTAAGCGTTTAATTTTGTAATATCCCTATAGCCAACACCTAACCGATAACAGACCGCAACGATACAACAGGTTTCTATGTGTCTCTATAAAAATTGGTGGTTGCTCACAATGTCAGGTGATTGAGGCTAATTTACTGGAATTGTCCTTTTCAGAATTACTGATCGTCATGGCCGTTACAACACGCACCGAACAACACCGCCGCGTGCCGTGCACGTAGCGTATCAGTACCGGCAAAATGCCTCAAACTTTCAATACAAATTAAAGGTTTAACAGCGTATTGTGACCGTTCTGAACCCGTTATAAACAAGAAAGATACGCTGTTGATACGTTTAGTGGGCAAACTAATCCGTGTGATGTTTCTTTCCGTGCCTGTTTGTGTATGTGAGTTTAAATATTTGTAAAATCGCACGTACAGACGAAATTCCTAGCGTCGGATAATGTTTTTTTTAAGGACAAAAATGGGCATACAATTACTGGCTGGCCAATAAATAAAAATAAATGGTGCTACTGGCAAATCGCAGGAGAATCGTCGCCAGCAGGGGTTGGTCACCAACTCAACACGAGACAGCTAATTGTCTACCGCAATGCCGTCATCACCTTCGGAAATGTGCCTTAAACGTATCCGATAAAGGTATAACTTTAACGTATAACGATCTAGATTATACAAGCATAGAATGAACGAAAGATTAATTTCGGATAATGTTTTTTTTAAGGACGAAAATGGGCATACAATTACTGGCTAGCCAATAATGAAAAATAAATGGTGCTACTGGCAAATCGCAGGAGCATCGTCGCCAGCAGGGGTTGGTCACCAACTCAACACGAGACAGCTAATTGTCTACCGCAATGCCGTCTTCACCTTTGGAAATGTGCCTTTAACGTATCCGATAAACGTATAACTTTAACATATAACGATCTAGGTTACACAAGCATAGAATGAACGAACGATTTGCCATATCTTTCGTAATTAGATTACTGACAAAGGTCGAAGCCGCTTAAGTGCGGCTTGTGTCAGTGCAAGTGTTGTGTTCCACAATGGTAGACGGTAAGAACTAATTTTCTGTGCTAGTTTTGAGTGGCTTAAATTTCTACAAAAAAATAACATAAAAGGAATTTGTGTAGCAAGAAAACAAAACAGACTTCCTTACTATACGTAAGACACATCAGTGGTAGACAACCACCTACCTCCCTCTCACAACAGAGCCTAAAAAAAGTGACATCATATCAACGATAATAATTATCGAAAAGTCAAAAATATATCGGTCCGACTTATGCCACCAAAAAGCTTAGTGTCAATCTTGTTGAAAGTAGATAGGTATAACAATAAAAAACGCTTTGTGAGTCTAGGTCTCCGGAGTGAATAGACGGCCCAGTACTAGTCAATGGAATTCACTTGACGTGAGCAGCGTCGACGTTTAACATTGACGTCAGGACAGTTCGTTCTCATAATGCTTACGAGAAAATAGTCTATCCTGTTTTGTAATAGTGACGTTTTTCGGCTGTCATGATGACCTTAATTTTTAAGTCTTACTTACAGTTGTAGATCCAGGTGTGGTCAAGACAGGTGCCTATAAGTACGAGGATAGTACCCGCTATGTTGGCGAGTGGAATTCTAAAGGCCAAAAGCATGGCATGGGACATCTAGTGCTACCTGATGGTACTAGGTACGATGGGTCGCTGATTGGAGGCCTCTGCTCTGGGTTGGGTGTCATGGCGTTCCCTGATGGTGCCAAGTAAGTTTGATTCTCTTGATGTTATTGTTGTAAATAAACTCTAGTTTGTTCCCATGCCACAGATCGCCACCTGCTACGAACCTTACATATCCTCGTCTATGTTCATACCCCTTGTCATAGACGCGTGAGTATAGTGTGTGTGAGTTACGAGTACTCCGCACCTGACTTTTCTGAAGAACCTCACCAATAAGCTCAGTGTACGTATGTGTGTGTGGTGTAGAAGGAGCTCGTCGCTAAATAATACCAGCCGCACGCAGATCGATCTTTAAAGTTAAGCCGTGCTTGCCGAGGTTCGTCCGTGGATGGGTGACCATAATTACATACCGAATTTCCTCCGTGCCTCGGGAAGTACGTAAAGCCGCTGGTCCCGGCTGTCATTTGTAGATCTTTGACAGTCGTTACGAGTAGTCAAAAACCAAAAGTCGGACATCCAGTCTTACCAAGGGGTATCTTATTACCCAGTAACTGGATTGTGGAGGTCAGATAGGCAGTCGCTTCATGTAAAATACTGGTACTCAGCTGCATCTGGTTAGACTGGAAGCCGTCCCTAAGATAGTTTGGGAAAAGGCTAGGCAGATGATGATGTATTTGTGTGTAGTGTGTGTCTAAGGAGGGGTCCCGGCATTGCCACTTAAGTAAGTGGCAATGCCAAAATACATCTGCCTGTTAAATATCTTCTGTTAATTGCCTTTGACTCATCCTTGCAACAAGACTACTCCATCTCAGCATACTCATATAAAAATTTTGTCACTACACATTGTAACGTTTTCGTTTCAATTCTACAATTTATTTAAGTACTAGCGACCCGCCCTGGCTTCGCACGGGTGCAATGCTGAAAAACAAAATAAATGACAAAAAAATGTTATTGTGGGATATCCATAAGAGATACACATATACCATCGCGGAGTTTTCTATAGACCTTTTCAATGAGTACAATACTTAGTACATTATTTTGATAAATCTCGTAGGGTTCAGCCTGCGTTTGCAATGTAAGCTGAAAAAATTTAATTATTTACGACATCACATTATAAACCTCAAAAATAACAGTATTTCTCCACTATTCAATGGATGTTATTACACATATAAACCTTCCTTTTCAATCACTCTAACTATTAAAAATAACTGCATCAAAATCCGTTGCGTAGTTTTAAAGATTTAAACATACATAGGGATATAGGGACAGAGAAAGCGACTTTGTTTTATACTATGTAGTTATAGTGATAATCAGTACGGATAGATTAAGGATTAGCGGAGGATACCAGATATTGAAGGATACTTCAAGATCTATCTGATCTTAGCTGTCGGAGACTGTTGTCTCTGGAACCATTTCAGTTTGCCCAAACCTTTAATAACACAACAAATTTCTAGTATGATTGTTCGACAGTTTATTAAGAGCGTTTACACCTTACGGCATACCATACACAACCATACAAACTTTCAAGTCCTTATTTCCGAAATGACTGAACCGATTTTAATGAAACTTCGTCCGCATAAGCATAGGTCTAAAAAGTTACTCAAAACATTTTCGAAATGTCTTTAAAAAAAATCGGTCTAATTTAGCTGTAACACTATTTTACGAAAATGTTGTAGTAACTTTTTCTTTTTCTTTCTGATTTTAGCCTTTTATTTATTAAATACTAGCTGTCCCCGGCATGCGTTGCAATGAACTTTTTACCTACCCTATCTACCTACCTACCATACTCTACCCTACATACCGTACCTACCCTACCTACCTACCCTACCCTACCTACCCTATCTACCCTACCTACCTATCTACCCTACCCTACCCTACCTACCCTATCTACCTACCTACCTTCCTACCCTACGATATCCTACCTACCTACCCTACCCTACCTACCTACCTTCCTACCCTACCCTACCTTACCCTACCTACCTACCTATCCCACCTACCTACCTACCCTACCCTACCTTTCTCACCTTTTAAAACTTCCCTGGACTACGACAAACATTTTAAAACCAAAATCAGCTAAATCGGCCCAGCCGTTCTCGAGTTTTAGCGAGACTAACGAACAGCAATTGATTTTTGTATATAATATAGATAGATTTAAGTGAATCAAGTAAGAGGTAGGCCTGCTGGCCCCGGAGTCTTGAAATATGGAATTTATTCAACCTCATATTTTAATAACCTGTCGAAAGTGTCAAATAAGGTATCTGTGAATAAGATTGAACAAAAATTATATAGAGCGTCTAAAAATACTGTGTCAGCTTTATCATTGTATTCCTGCCGCTCTATACAAGGTGTTGTTTTGCATTCTCGTCAAATTTCAGGAGGTGGCCACAAAAGACATAAATAATCAATTAAAATTACGGTACCTAGTTAATTATTAATAAACGCTGTTTTTTTTTGGTTGTTTAAGTTTGTCAATATTTCAGAATAACCCCCTTAACGTGGTTTAGGTAATAATAAATTATCGAATAAACGTTTGAGATTGTTTGTATGTGTGTAAGCGAGGTTATAGGGCGAGAACCAGACGGTCCGTATTTAAAACACGGGTGGTTCACACTTACCGATTTCCGTAAACATGAAAAAAAATAAAAATTACCAACCCATTTTATTTTTGATTCGGGACGAGAATCAGTAGCATAGCTACCTCCTTGAATTTGACGAGGATGCAAAACAACACCTTGTATATTGCGATATTCTTATCTCGGTTTCGTAGAAGAACAAGAGAATCAGCACCATTTACTTTTCTAAAATAAAACACGATTACTATCAATAACACTTGTCGGGATATTTACTATGTTTATTATTAATATCGGCAACTCAAAACAAATAATAAATATGGTAATATCCCGTGGCAAGTGTTTTTGACAGTGTTACTGACCATTTCAGCTTAAAAACTTACGAAAAACATTTTTTTTTCAACTTTTTTTACAACTATTTCATTCATACAATTTTATTGTCATGAAAGAAAATTTTCACCAAGCAACTTTTAACTTGTTTGTGAGTGTCGACCCTGCATTCAGAAATATAAAAATGTCTGTATATTATTGCACTGGGTACTTACACCGAGTACCTTTCAAACAATGGCGATATAACGTTGATATTTATTATCAGTATTGTCGTTACTTTGAAATTTTCTTTAGAAACCTTTGTGATTTGTTTTCGTTATTTTTTTCAAGTCATTGCCAAGATAATATTATTTTATTGTATTTTTTTGGAGAGGCCACGGTTGAAGTGCTTAATTCGGCCCTGAACCAACGCCAAACTTATACAATATTTGAATTATAGGCGTTTTTATAGGAGTACTAGCTGTACCCGGCCATGCGTTGCAATGCACTTTTTCCTACCTATCTACCCTATCCTACCTACCTACCCTACCCTACGCTACCCTACCTAACCCTACTTACCTAGCTACCTACCCTACCCTACCTACCTACCTCCAACCCTACCCTATCCTACCCTACCTACCCACCTACCCTATCCTATCCTACCCTACCTACCCACCTACCCTATCCTACCCTACCCTACCTACCTACTCTACCCTTACCTACCTACCTACCGTACCGTATCCTATGTCCGTCTCCTGGTTCTAAGCTACCTTCCCTCCAATTTTCAGCCAAATCGGTTCAGCCGTTCTTGAGTTATAAATAGTGTTACTAACACGACTTTCTTTTATATACATAGATTTATTTTGAGTGCATTTCATGTTTTTGATGCCTGTAATATTTGAAGAGTAGACGGGTCTTTAGATTAGCGTTACACTTTGTAATGTAGGTTGCACATTTGCTTAACTCTTCGGAGATTAACGGCGTGATATTATGTTATGCAAAAGTTGCAAAGTTAATCGAATTTTGTAGTCGACCATAATATCTGGGATCATACATTTCCATGAAGACTTTCTTACAAATCATTCAAATTCTACAGGAAAAACCTGAAAGATTTATAGCATCCATCTTATATTTTCATCAAAGTAATGTAAAATAGGAAAGTTTAATGACATTTCGGTTGACGTATTTGATCAGTATCCCTCGGCAAATAGAAATAAGGGCAAAATAAATAGATTTCAGACACGTCAGCGAGTTTTATCAAATGTGAGATATTTGAATAAAAAATAACGTTCACTTCCTTTTCCCTAAAAAATGAAAATGGAAGGCTTTTCCTGTTTCTATAAACATACCATTACGCCTTATAATCCCCAAAGGTTAGCAGAGGTGTACCTACTAAGTACGCCCACATGTCGTCAGTTATGTTTTAGTCCCATGTATAAGGAAGCGAGAATATTGCCATCATCATCATCATCATCATCATAAGCCTATAATGTTCCCACTGCTGGGACGCAGGCCTCCTCTCTATGAGAGTGAACGGGCTGTAATCCACCTCGTGGGCCCAGTGCGGGTTGGAAAATGTCACATGTCTTCGAATTTTTAGTTCTTGGACATGCCGGGTATCATATGATGTTTTCTTTCACCGTTTTTAAGAGCAGAGGTGATGAAATAAATTACACAAAGTAATGCGCCAGCCTCGGTTCGAACCCACAGATTACTGCCCGTAAGTCGGGGCTGCCACCACTGGGCCACCGCTGCTCTCTCTATTGCCATCAACCGTGCACAAATCCAAACTCCGTGGCTGGTACTGAAAAATTCCTGTTGCAAAAATCCATTAACAGTTTGTCTTACCCGAGAATCGAACCCAGGATCGATCGAGGAATTGATGCTTAGCAGTCGCGGTCGTGATTACTAGACGAATTAGGCTGTGCACACACTTTTACCGAGGGCTCTCGTGTTGTACTAACTTGAATGTGAAGATCAAATAGCCAGTCTTTTTATGTAAAATACTGGTACTCAGTTGCATACAGTTCGCTTGAAAACTGACTTCTACGTGGAAAGGCTAAAAACGAGGATGATGATGACGTAATTGATCATCCTTACTTATATTATAAATGCGAAAGTAAGTTTGTTTGTTACGCTTTCACGCGAAATCTGTTCAACCGATCATCATGAAACTTTGTACAAATATTTTTGGAGGTATTAGAAGTAACATAGGCTATATATCATCACGCTACGATCAATAGGAGCGGAGCAGCAATAAAAAATGTTGCGAAAATAGGGAAAATGTGACGCAGACGAAGTTGCGCGGGACAGCTAGTTTTCTATGAATGGACCTCATTGACTAAGAATATTGCACTTACCTGTTTCTAACAAGCTTAACTCATGTTTTAATATTAAATTCAAAGTCTATGCAGTAGTTTCATCCTATACTTTTAAATCCATCCATACTAATATCCATACTAATATTATAAATGCGAAAGTCACTCTGTTTGTTTGTTTGTTTGTTACCTTTTCACGACTATCCGGCTGATTGGATGTTAATGAAATTTGGCAAGAAGATAGATTTCAACCTGGGGAAGGACATCCTACTAATATTATAAATGTGAAAGTTTGTGAGAATGGATGTGTGGATGTGTGGATGTTTGTTACTCTTTCACGCATAAACGGCTGGACCGATTTGGTTGAAATTTGGTATGTAGATAGGTTATACCCTGGATTAACACATAGGCTACTTTTTATCAGAAAAAAAAAAACTGCGGGGCGCAGTTTGATTATAAGGTCTCTTGGCAAGCGCGTCTGGGGCGGCGTGTTCGGGATTGAGGTACTAGGAGAACATAGCTTACAAGGAGATAGTTGAGCGTGGAGTTGATGATTGATGGCCTGGCGCGTTATGTTCTTGGCGAGCGTGTCTGGGGTGGCGTGGTCGGGATTGAGGTACTAGGAGAACATAGTTTAGGGCGGTGTGTTCGGGATTGAGGTACTAGGAGAACATAGCTTACAAGGAGATAGTTGAGCGTGGAGTTGATGATTGATGCCCTGGCGCGTTGTGTTCTTGGCGAGCGTGGCTGGGGTGGCGTGGTCGGGATTGAGGTACTAGGAGAACATAGTTTACCCGGAGATAGTTGAGCGTGGTAACCTTACCTACCTACATTATAATATCAGAAAAATGAAGGAATAGGGTAGGGTAGGGGTAGGTAGGGTTGGGTAGGGTAGTTAGGTAGGGTTGGGTAGGTAGGTAGGGTTGGGTAGAGTAGGTAGGTAGGGTTGGGTAGGGTAGGTAGGGTTGGGTAGAGTAGGTAGGTAGGTAGGGTAAGTTGGTAGGGTAGGAGGTAGTAGGTAGGTTGGATAGGGTGGGGTAGGTAGGCTAGGGCAGGGTAGATAGTTAGGTAGGGTTGGGTAGGGTAGGGTAGGTAGGTAGGGTTGGGCAGTGTAGGTAGGTAGGGTTGGGCAGTGTAGGTAGGTAGGGTTGGATAGGGTAGGTAGGGTTGGGTAGAGTAGGTAGGTAGGTAGGGTAAGTTGGTAGAATAGGAGGTAGTTAGTAAATATAGAAAATAGTCTGGAATAGCATATAGGATATTTTTATTCCGGTACTGTGATCCCGCGGGACAATTATCGAAAAAAGGCGGGCGAAGCCGCGGGCAGAAGCTAGTAGGATATATATTATCATTACGCTACGACCATAGGAGCGGAGCAGCAATGAAAAATATTGCAAAAACGGGGAAAATGTGACGCAGACGAAGTTTCGCGGGACAGCTAGTACAATACAAATGTCAAAAGTCACTCAGTTTGTTTGTTACCATTTCACGACTAAACGGCTCAGCGGATCGTATTGGAATTTGGCAAAAAGATAAATTTTAACCTGGGAAACGACATAGGCCATAGGTATTACGCTAATAACTTTTGGAAGTGAGAAATATTGCATTATGTCCAAATTCCTTAAATATTTGACAACTGTTAACTGTTTTGACAAGCATTAAAATTTAATGGCTATTTTAGACCAATTTCACCCAAGCAAATAGCCCGACGGTTCAGCGGCCGCCCTTTGTTTGATGGATTGCAGGTTCAAGCATCAAAGCCAGTTTTTTTTTTAAATTTTAAAATCGATATATTAACGTTACGTATCGCGCTCATGCTAGGGCCTCTGAACTGAAATCAAAAATTTGCACGACTCTACAAACTACTAAGGATCATTGTAATAAAATAGTACCAAAGTTTAAATTTTAGAGAGGACAAAAAGTTAACTTTCAAAGTTTGCGTTACAAGAGTTTCAAAACTAATAAACCTAGTATTTCAAAAACTCAAAGTATCGAAAGTAAGAATACTGAAATTTAAACATTTTGTAATAGTTATAAAATTAATGGAATATTTCCAATACGAATATTTATCACGCAGAGCCGTACACGCAGATTTTTTATACCTTTAAAATAATTATTACGTTCATTATTTTGACAAATGAAACATTTACCTTAATGAAACACCTAAACACAAATTTCAATTAACTTTCGGCCTGTTTTAAATTAAAGAAGCATTGTGGTCTTTTTATTTCTGGAAAACCGAATGAACAAATTTTCTTCGCAAATGAAAAATGTCTGAAGTCAAAAATAGTTCCCTTCTGACAGCGTTTTTAATTAAAGTCAATCCTCGAAAAGGCGATTCGGAAATTATTCACGTCTGGCAATATTCATCTTTGACGGGGAAATCTCCAGTGTACATTTTGGGTCTAGACAAATTGAAGCAGTGTTGAAGCTATATGAAGTTCTTTTCGGTAGAACTTAACATTTTTTTTTTTACCCACTTGAGGTCGTCACCTTTTCTATCTTACTCACCCAAGGGTGTATTCTGTTTTACAAGAATGCCACCACAGTTTCTTAGCGAAAAACCCCCGATATAAAATACCAAAAATAAATTAATCCAAGCGTCGTAGCATCGGGGGGCCGCTAAGTAGACCGCTTAGCACAAGCACAAAACAAAGCGGACGGAGCGGTGTTTTAGATGTTTTTTCTGTAGGTGTTTTTTTATTTTTTTTTTTTATTTCATGATTTTTAAACTTAAATTATTTATTCTTAGCCTTGTCTGTCCCACTCCTGGGCATAGTTTTCCTTCCATTCCTTCCATTTTTCTCGGTATTGCGTCACTTATCGCTAATTCACGAAAACAGGGGGGACGGGGGTGTGCAGCCCACGCCCCCTGGTGATGCCAATGGTGACAAGTGACAAGATTTAAAATTTCGAATCGACCAGACCCGTAGAAGTTGTTTATGTCCCTTCATCAACTAGAAAAGAAGTGATGACATTCAAACGGCTGGGCAGATTTTTTCGAAACTTGCTAAGAACACTCTTGATTAAAATACCTTTCAAACGAAACCAACACATAGATACACAGAGACGCACGTCAAACTTATAACACCCCTCTTTTTTGTCGGGGGTTAAAAATGGATTCTGTAAGCATAAGTCCGTGACAATGCCTGTTGTAACATTGATTATTGTATCTTATTGCTCATGTAAGAGCTATTATGTTTTTAAAGAGGCATACCTCGTTGGTGAACGCAACTGCGACTACTGGGCATGAGGTCGGAGCGTTCGATTCTGGCGTCGGGCTACGCGTTATTGGTTTTTTCCATCAGTAATTTTTAGGGTTTCCGTACCTCGAAAGGAAAAAACGAACCCTTATAGGATCACTTTGTTGTCCGTCCGTCTGTCTGTCTGTCTGTCAAGACCCTTTTTTCTCAGGAACGCGTGGAGGTATCAAACTGAATTTATATCAAATACTCAAGTCTACTGTCCCTTGGAGCTATGAAAAAATTAAAATTCTAAGCCAACGTGATTGCCTTGGCTTAGAATTTTAATTTTTTCAAAGATACATCCATTTATGCCGCAAATTTACGACACTCCCAAGAGAATCAAAACCTACAAGGTACGTCCGTGAACTCCGCACAGATAAAGGAAAAATTGCGAAAACCGTAAATTTTTAGTTACGTTATATAATAAAAATATCTTTAATAATTACATTTTAAAAGTACGGAACCCTCGGTGCGCGAGTCCGACTCGCACTTGGCCGGTTTTTTTCAATAGCAGCCACGGAGTCTGCATCTGTGCCCGGTTGATGGCAATAAGATTGCCCCTTCTTACATGGGATTTTAACATAACTCGCAAAATGTTGGTGTTCTTTTAAGTACACCCCTCTGCAATATTCTTCGGGGATTACAGACGTGATAGTATTTTATGTTCTGTATACAAAGTTGGATCTTTAATTTCAGCTCGGTTTTGACCGTCATCCCTACTAATATTATAAATGTGAATGTAAGTTTGTTTGTTATGCTTTCACGCAAAAACTACTCAACCGAACATCATGAAACTTTGTACACACATTCTTGGAGGTATTAGAAGTAACATAGGCTATATATCATCACGCTACGACCAACAGGAGCGGAGCAGCAATGAAAAATGTTGCAAAAACGGGGAAAATGTGACGCAGACGAAGTTGCGCGGGACAGCTAGTAGTAAATAACGGTCAAAACCGAGCTGAAACAATATCAACAAATAAGATTTGTTTGTTTAAAGCGGAAACTCCCCCATTTTTACTAAAGTTAACATTTGTTTATTTGCGTCAGTGTAGCAACGAACGTCGAAAAGTTTAATTGGATTTGACAACACCCAAATACTGTTGCGAATTCTTGATGAGTGTTGGTATATTTCATTGTATATATGGAACAATTTTTGCACATGTCAAGTTTGAGCTTATTATATTGTTTTGACTTAGTTGGTCTCGGTGTATTCCATCGTAGCGTATGCTATAAGTTTCAAAACTGACATGGTCATTAATTTCATCATTAATATCAACACATATTAAAATGCATAATAATTCGGCACTGATGCAAGTTGTTGCAGCATGACATCGAATAAACGTGGAATAAAAGTGTTGTTGCGAGTGGGTGCTTATGAGCAGACAATGATGCTAGAGGTATCTGATCTAAGTTACGTTGCAAGGAAACTGGAAAAAAAACCTCAAGAGATTACGTACTTTTCAACACACTTGCTCATAAAGTGTCTTTATGGTCACCGCAATTAGGCACAGAATGACACCCATAATCAAACTGTGACTTTTTCTTTGCTCTCACTAGTGAGTTATAGATTTTTTTTAATTTTATTGGTTGAGGTGCTTTGTTCTTAAAAAAGATTTTATTCAAAAAAAAGATCGTGTTCAATCTATTGCTTGCTCATTTCATGCAACTTCTTATTTAAATAGATAATTTTAACTCGTTCGTGTTTAATAAATAAAACTTTCACTCAAATATAACTTTTGTTTTCTCTGTAATAAAAGAAAACCTTTAATTTCCTCTTTTTGTACGTGGCAGAATAAGCGCAAACACTATGCGCGGAAAATTAAAAAAAACCTCATCCCTTTAGTTTGTGGCTGATCGCAATGCGCGCGCATATATTCATAATTCCCACCATAGCGAATCATTTTTCAAAACTCGTTTTCACTGTTCAAAATAAAGTTATTTATTAATTAAAATGTCTACAAGTAAGTACTAGTTACGAAGAAAATGATTTATGTTGTACACCGCCCGATTTAAACCCGATATGTGAAGCCCTAAAATATCTATTATCTACTAAATAAAATGAGTTTTTATTGTTATTTTATTCACAAGTGTGTTGAAAAACGTCGTATGATACACGTGTGTATTGGTGATTACCGTCCTCGGCTCTCTTAAGACCCTCACCTAACGGCTCGGGTCTCAATGGCGCCTCAGCGGTAATCACCAACATTACACACTAGTACCATAATGTACTATTACATGGTGTGAAAAAATCAGTGGTGTGACATGCGAGAAAAAAAATCCTGTTTGTCACACTGGTGTAACAATCTGGTGTGACTACGAGTCGGCAAGGTTTAAATGTAACCATATCAAAGGTTATCCACATGTGTGGGACCAACCAAATAAGCATGATTGTTTACTCTTGATTCCAGGTACGAAGGCGAGTTCATGCAGGGCTGGTTCCATGGTCACGGGGTCTTCTGGCGAGCTGATGGCATGAAGTTTGAGGGGGAGTTCCGCGGTGGCCGAGTATGGGGACTTGGTAAGACTTATACACACCCATTCATTATATGGGGCTATTAGTTAGATACTCTTCTGGAGTAAGGAACTTATGTATTTCGTTTTAAGGTCTCTATTGCCTCGTTGGTCCAGTGTTCTTAAGCACTACTGCTAAGCAACAGGGTTGGATATCCGGAATATCCGGTAGGGTAAAGTGTTTTGGTCCTTTTCATTAGAAATTTCTCAGTTCTCAGTAACCCGAAATATAAATCTGTGCTTATTATATATGGCATTTTAACATTACCTGTAATGCATTATCCATTGAGAAAACAAATGTGAAGCTTATTGTTATGATGTTTAAAAATAGAACACCAAGATGAATTTTCGTCTTATTTACTGATTAAACTTTCTATCCAATTGATATTGAGTTTACATTTGCCTTCCATTTTTATATTCAAGCGCTAGCATTTTATTTTCCGTTCAGTAACCCCTTCAGGAATACCCCCAATAACAGAAATCATTAAAGTAAAATATTGATGTAGGTACCACTTGACTGATTCCATTGAAATCTGCTTGATAGACCCAAACAGAATTCTAATGGAATCAGTGAAATGGAAATGAATTGAATTATTTATGTACTCGTAGTACCTAACATTAATTGAAATAAAGATGTCAAAACTTCACAATTTTTATTTTGTATAAGGGCTTAAATTGCCAATGAATGTCGCTCATTGCAAACGTGCTAATCTTACTTAGCATAATCAGCCTATATTGCTAACTGCTGTGGGGACACAGGTCTCCTGTCTGTGAGGAGTGAGCTGCTGGCCTACCATGACGTCTTAAAGCAGTATTGTTTTACTCTTATTCCAGAGTGGGAAAGAGATGGCGCTAGACGTCATGTATAGCTCCGTCTCTTTCCCACACTGGCATAAGTATGAAACAATACTGCTTTAAGACGTCATAGTAAATCCCCTGTAATTTACCACGCGGATATATACTTCATACACCAACCCGCACTGGGTCCGCGTGGTGGATTACAGCCCAGTCCCTCTCATAGTGAGGAGGCCTGTGTCCCAGCAGTGGGAACATTATAGGCTGATGATGATAATATATACCTCCCAAACCCCTCGGGGATTACAGGCGTGATGTTATAACATGTTGATATTGGATGGATTCCCACATATCTTAGAACTTTTGCTGGTTGGACATGCTGGTTTTCTTACCATATTCCCTTCACTGTTTTGAGAACCGTGGTAATGAAATAAAAAGGATTGTGTGGTTTTATGAAACCACGATAAAAGTAAAACTTTTTTTCACACTTTATCCCTCCGACCGTCAGCGTCACGCGACATGCAACACACAGACGAAAAAGTTCGAGACGATGTAATGAAAGTTTCACTTTAAAAATACACGGAATACCCTCAAAAATCAGTCAAGATAAACAGACTAGCGAATCTTTTCACCTATAGCCTTTTAACAATTTACTAAACTAACATGATTTTATGTAACGTAGTCTTAGCGAAAAGGCTGAACTATTCCATTACTTCTTTCAGAGTAATTTAAACGTCTTAATATGTATGAGATTTTACGTAACGCAGCAGAAAGCTCCACCTTAATGAAAATCCTCGTAACCTTTACGCATAATGGAGGCCAGACTCCAGAGTCGCTTAAATAATTTCAAGGATTGCATCAAGTTTTATTTTCGTTTTGTATTATGTACTTTCAGTAGCGCAATATGTTGTTTGGTGTTTTATTTTATTTTTTATGGGAAAATAAACAGCTAAGTAATATTTTTACAAATAATAGGTTCATTAGTATGACATAAAGGGTGTAAAACACCTCTTAACGAAGCCGAAAGGCACTGGTAGTCCCTGTCATTGCGATAATTTTTTTGTTCTACACCATACCTGGGAACCTTCTAGTTATGGAGATATTAGGGGTCAAAGTTCCAACTTTATGACAATTTTTTTTTTTAAACAAGTTTTTAATGTAAGATTTTTGAGTGCGTTACATTGAGGTCTACCACAAAACACGATTTTACACCCCCCAAAAAAAGGTCGTTTCTCAGCAATAATTTTTGCATAAAGTTACTTAGTATCATGTACAGAAAGCTTGGTTGACGGCTTCGTGATGAGGTGATTTACACGGTGTATATTGCAGCCCACTACATTATCCGCATGTTAACAAAATAAATTGAGATTAGGAAAAAAGTGCGACTAGAATAACATTACTCAGACATATACATTAAAAAAAAGAGTATTAAAATACAATACAAATAAATAATTATTTTAAAAAATATTATAATTTTAAGTAAAATTAAATAAAAAATAAAAATATTTGGGATTGTTTCTTATTAAGTATCACAGATAAGAAGTAAAAATATAAAAAAAGGAATTGACCGTACAAAACAATTCATTATAAAAATAGTTGAAATAAATAAAATTGAGACTATAGAACTCACAATACGTCTTATTGTAAATCAAATCAAATCAAATCAAATCATTTATTTCTTTGCAAACATGGGTAATTTGTACATAGATGTGTTATTATTTACTATAGTCCTCCATATTCTACCGTCAAAAGGGCATGCAAATAATATAAAATTCATAAATTAAATAGTAATGGTATAAAATTGTAATACCAGATACATTTAAATTTCAGATCATTAGAATTACAAAAAAGAAACATATAATTATCAGACTAATAACAGTTGTGAAATTTTAACAGTGATGTCAAAAGTAATAATAATGTATGTCAATCAGGAAAAAATGTCAGAATAGGAACAATTATGTCAATGACATTGATAGTTAGTCAATCAGTGCAGAGATTTATCATTAAGGAAGTCGTCAATTGTGTAATAGGTTTTGTCAATTAATATTTGGTTTAGTGCCCTTTTAAATTTTATCACAGTCATATTTTTTATTACATCAGGTACTTTATTATAAATGCGTGGGGCAATACCAAAAAAACTTTTCTGCATAAGTGCGGTTTTACATTTGACTTGACACAGTTTGTTAACATATTGAGTCCGTATCGGATTTTTTCTGACTGCTGACAGTTTTTCAAATAATTGTGGATTATTTTTTACAAACAGAGCGGTTTCCAAAATGAATAAAGATGAAAAAGTTAAAATTTTTAAAGACTGAAAATAGGGAAGACAGCTATCTGTTGTTTTAAGATTGCGCATTGACCTTATGCATCGCGTAATTAGATAAGATTAAAAAAAAACAATGGACAGGTATTCTTGAGGTTCATCATATTATGTAAGAAAATCTCAGTCGGTTCTTGGAATACTCGCTTTTAAGAACAACGATTAGCTGTAGTTTGTTAAAAAGGAAGGAAACTCCAAGGTTAAATATCAAGGCTATAAGAAAGTTAAGTAAAATATAACTGAAAGCAAAGAACCAAAAAAAACATTTACAGGCCAGATAAACAATATTATATTCAGCAAATTAATTAACAGATACAGGGGAAAAACAATAAAAGAGGAGGAAAAGAGGAGCTCGTGGCTAAATAATATCAGCCGCCCGGGTCGATCTTTAAGGTTAAGCCGTGCTTGCTGAGGTTGGTCCGTGGTTGGGTGATCATAATTACATACCGAGTTTCCTCCGTGCCTCGGAAAGCACGTTAAGCCGTTGGTCCCGGCTGTAATTTGTAGATCTTTGACAGTCGTTACGAGTAGTCAGAAGCCAAAAAGTCTGACATCCAGTCTTACCAAGGGGTATCGTATTACCCAGTTACTGGGTTGTGGAGGTCAGTTAGGCAGTCGCTTCATGTAAAATACTGGTACTCAGCTGCATCCGGTTAGACTGGAAGCCGACCCCAAGATAGTTTGGGAAAAGGCTAGGCAGATGATGAGGGGAAAAACAATAGCAATGTGTGCCTTACAACTAAAATAGGCCCCCTAAAAATACTAGACCACTTGACGCCACTTTTCAACTTAATCTGAAAACCTAGCACAAGCGCGTCGTGAAAACGTGACGTAAAAACGGACGATTTTAAAATTTAAATACTCATTTCACTTATAAGATTTACTTGATTTTAACAATTTATCTATATCAATCTATGGGTGTAAAAATTAAACCAACTGGACAATATTTGGACATGCTGATAGCTATCAGCATGTCTAAATGTATTCGTTGCAAAAATCGACATATTTACGTAACGTTTACACACCGCGCGCTAGTGTTAGTTAGTGCCTCTGGAGAGCTGTTTGGTACGCTATTAATATCGTCTTCAATTAGAACTCAAACTCCCTTAATTGAATAACATTTTGAATCGGGACACTAGAACAAAACCTATTAAAACAAATTACGTGGAAACCAAACAAAGGCCAGGAACAATATTCCAATTAAAACAATTTTCAACTAGTTTATAGGATACCTATACAAATCGCTAGGTGTAGGCATTGGACAATACAAACGGATAGGAATTGTAATAGTCATAACCCATTTTTATTCAGGCTGAAATACAAATAGGTTTAGCAAGTTACAGAATAGAATCAAACTAACAGACTGTTGTTGATGGGTTCGTTCTGTAACTTCTTCTTCCCAGCTAAAACACTAAGAATTACTGGGGAATGGTGAGTGTTTAGAGGGGTCTCATGTGTCTAATCAAAAAGTACTAATTTTCAGCCTAATTTTAATAAATGTCTTCAATATTTGATCGTTAACTGTTGTGGCGGCCAATCGAGCAGGCACTAGTGTGTGCGGATACACAGGTACATCATGAGACGGTATTCGACACGACCAGAAATAGACCAGGTGTACAATCAACGGTTTTCCGTGTTATCCAAGACACGGGAGGATTTCCAGACTGGTATTGAAAACTTCTTGCTGTAAAAACTGAATAGAACTATGGCAGCGGGACTCTGCTTAAGAGATTAAGGCTAATAATCATGCAAGTTGCACCTTTTTTCTTCGAATTATTAAGATCTACAGGTCAAGACATCAGTCAAAAAAAATACTTCCATTCTAAATTAATATCTGATTTTCTAAGTTTGTCTTGAAAAAGCTCTATAATAACGCTCAAAAGAGTTAATGCTTTTAAGTTCATACCGCTAACGATAGATGGCGCTGCATGTCTGTTAAAATTATTATAACGAGCAGTGTTTTCATACCGTCATAGAAAAAGTATGCAAGTGATATTTTGTTTGCATGTTTTTCAAAATAAAAATCTCAATTTATGATTTCAAATTAGGCTGAGAACAGGAACTTCTTATTGTTTTTGCCGGGAATAAGAACTTGTACAACAAACTCTCCTGCTGCTACGTATTAGACCTTGCATTTCTATCATATAAAACAAAGACGAACCCTTGTTTACAAAAAACCATTATTCACAACTATAAGTCTTATTGGTATTAATCGAAAATTAATATATTGTCTGTGATTCGTAGACTAATGCAGATTTATAACTATCAGATTAGTACAACACCACCTGTTGCCATGGGTGGCAGACGATAAAGGTTTTTAGGGATAGTGTAATATTTCTAAAGCTTAATATTTTCTTGAATGGTATTATTATAAATAATAAAATAAAAAAAATAAAAATAAAAAGGTTTATTGCAGAAACTTGTACAACTTTTACAGTAAATCTTACATAGGGACCTCCTTTTAAGTAAATTATATACCTGTGCTAGAAGGCCCCGCTCTTCAATTACAAATAAAAAAAAATGGTAAAAGTGGTGTACAAAAATAAAATAAAATTTAAACAAGAAATTATAAGATATCTAAAATTAAAAAATAAAAGAACTTTGAAAACACTCCTAAAATAGTGTGTGTGAGTATGTGCATGTGTGTATGTGTGTGAGAGCGTGTGTGTGCATGCGTGTGTGTATGTGTGTGAGTGCGTGTGTGTTTCTTTTCAAGTCATATTGACGATACTTGCAGCAATATTTCAATGTCATCATAGGTCTTCAGTTTTAGCCATTGAACTAATGCCTTTTTGCAGTCTTTAGTAGTCATGGGATAGATGTTAATTATTTTATTATATAGGGTAGCGGAATTTGTATTGAATTGTCTTTTTGCATAACTAGTTTTAGCGAATTCTACTGGTGCAACACGGTGCTTTCTTCTTCTTTCCTGAGAGTTAGGGTCATATGGCAGGACTTTGTGTAATTTTAAGATAGCGTGAAGTATGTACAATTTTCTGACTGTGAGAATACCGCTTAGGGAGTATAACTCATTGGTCGGGAATCTGAACGGTTTGGTGTACATGACCTTTATAAGAGATCTCTGTGCTCGCTCTAGCTCAAGAAACTTCGTTTTTGTCGCACCGCCCCACACGGGTATGCAGTAGATAAGAATTGATTGAGCCAGAGAGACATAGATTTCTGTTAACATTTTTTTAGTTGTCACATGTCTTAGGTTCTTAAATATCCAAATAAGTTTTCTCGTACGGGCCATGACCATATCTGTGTGTGTATGCCAAGATAACCGCTGATCAACGATTATACCTAAGTATTTTATATGGGTTACTTTTTCTATGTTTTTACAAGAACAATTTGTGCTAGAAGCATTATGACAAGTGTGGATTTTGAGAGTTTCGTTAGGTCCGGGTTGAGTGTTATTGTAGTTTGTAAATGCAATATATTTTGTTTTAGAAATATTTAGTGTTAGAAGATGTGAGTTCAACCAGTTGGCAATTTCGAAAAGACCCTTTTCAGAAGATTGATATACGGATTCCCATGTGTCGCCAGAAAAAACAATAGCTGTGTTGTCTGCATATGAGAAAACGCGCCCATTATCTGGCATCATATTGCAGAGATGGTTTATGTATATTAAAAATAGAGTCGGGCCCAGCACGCTGCCCTGCGGCACGCCGTAGGTCACGTTAGACTCCTTACTAATATACTCTCCTACCTTAACCCTTTGCTTACGATCCTGTAGATAATCTATGAGTAATGCTAACGGGCTACCTCTTACGCCTATGCCTTCTAGACTATGCACAAGAATGGGGACAGAAACGGTATCAAAAGCTTTTTTTAAATCAAGAAATACAGTTATACATTTTTTTCCTGAATCTACTATTTTAACAATATGAGTGGTTAATGCCGTCACTGCGTCTTCCGTAGATAATTTTTGTCTAAAACCATATTGGGCTTGTGAAATAATGTTATATTTATTAGTGTAGCTTGTTAGTCTTTTGTTAATTAGCTTTTCAATGATTTTAGATATTGCAGGCAAGACAGAGATAGGTCTATAGTTATTAATGTCATCACTGTCTCCACCCTTGTGCACAGGAGTTATTATGGCTTGCTTCAGAGCTGGTGGAAATTTCCCTTGGCTAAAGCACAAGTTAGCAAGATGCGAAATTATGGGTACGACTAACTCATGGGCAGTTTTTAAAAAACAAGTTGTAATATTATCCCAGCCTGGAGCTGACAGCTATTAAATTATTGAGAGATTAAACGATGCGATATCCAAAAACGCGTTCATTGTTCTAGGTATTTGATTTATTTCAGTATTATATTATAAGGCATAGCCCCGAAAATGATGAAACAAATATTTTTGGATTTTTGGTAGGTTGGGTTAATGGAAAATTCACAATTAAGTTTATGTAAAATACATAAAAATACCTAATTGTGATTTCTAAATTACCTACTTTTTGCCATTATTTAAAAAGAAGGGTTAATATAATAAAGGTTAAGTAAGCCAATAAAAGGCATCACAAAAAAAAAGGGTTTTACTTTATTAATTTGATTTAGAAGATTTAATATACCACAACGCTTGCTTTTCGTCAAAGGGTGAAGCAGAGTTGTACCTGTAGTACATTCACATTCCGCCAGTTATGTTTAAAGTCCCATGTGTTGAGTACAAATCAAAACTGGATTTCACAGTAGCAACAGCCATGGAAAAAAATCTCATGGAAAAACTCAATAGCAGTTTGCACGACTTGAAAATCGAAGCCAGTACCTCAAGCCTAGCAGTAGTGCTTGCTAAAACTAATCAAATGGGGCAAATCGAAGATTCCAGCTTAGAAAAAAACAGGACCTAGACTTAGACTAGCGAGACAGATGAAAGATCTCGAAAGAATAAAATTATCCTAATAGAGGTTGATGACACGTACGATCTTAGAAATTGTAATCATAAGACATATGATTCTTAGAACACATAAATCATGTTAAAAATACATTATACAATAATCAAAGGAGAATTTTATTGCGGCGTTTTGAAACTTCATTTAATAATTTCATTGCATGAGATTTTCAAATAAATTGTGGTTTTTGAGAGACGGGTTTAAGCAGAATTTAAAATAAATATTGTATACATTTTTATATGGAAAAGGAGGGTTTTTTGTGTATATCTGAAGAAAATTAAACTTGTTTCATACTCGCCATTAAAAACATTAAATATTTATTTGCATTGTTTAAAACTTGACGGTTCTTACGAAGTCCTTGACCGATGTTTTAAACTTCTAAAGTAACAAATAACATTAACAAGAGCACACAAAATACCAGCAAGGGATTTGTTGTTCATAATTTGTTGCAAATAGCAAAAATACAGAGGCACTTTTGTATGGTTTTGCGACTGAGGGTTTAACTTCAAACAGATATCCGACGCTTCAATATTTTTTTCAATCGTTGTGAAACATTGGATCACAAAATTAATCAAAAGTAAATTAGTCGGTGAACTAGTTCAATAATGTTGGAATTCGGCACTCACCATCTTTTACTCGCCTACTGAATGAAAAATGTAATGAAAAGAGCGACCATTCCTATGAAATTTTGTGTCGTGTGGACGTGTAGTGATGTCTATTTGTGAGTTAAGTGGTCGCAAGCGCTGCAGCTGTGGATGATCCTGAATCTAGAGCCCTAAATTGGCGAACATTCACAGGTTTTCACCGATTGGAAGTTATCTCTATCTAAATTTTACACTAACTTAAACATCATCATTTCATCTGTCTAGCATTGTTTATAAAACATATCATCTGCTCCAGACATGACTGTGTCATCATCTGCCTAGCCTTTTCCCAAGCTATCTTGGGTTCGGCTTCCAGTCTAACTGCATGCAGCTGAGTACCAGTATTTTACATAAAGCGACTGCACTGACCTCCACAACCCAGTAACTGGGTAATACGATACCTGTTGGTAAGACTGGGTGTCAGACTTTTAACTTCTGTCAAAGATCTACAAATGACAGTCAAAACACATGAAATTATAACTAGTTTATTTTCTCTCTTTTCCAGGTCTAGTCACATTCAGCGATGGAAGCAACGGTTTCCCTCGCAATGAGGGTTTCTTCCAAGACTGTCGGCTGGTTCGTCGCAAGCGCTGCCCTGAGGTAGTGCAGCGTGCACAGAAAGTAGCATATATGGCGCGCGCGCAGTGCCAGCAGATGTAGTGTTACTCAATATAGTACTTACTGCAAACATGTTTATTTTTTTAACTTAGTACATGAGTTGGGCCTATCACAGTGCACTGCTGGGTATAGAGCCTCTCCCTAGTCTGGTTTTTATATCCAGTACGAGTACTTCTTTACAGTATGTAATCGGGTATTGGGCTACAGCAGACGAATGTACTTTTTGTGCGGTCAATCGAGTAACTATCACCGGTGTTGTATGTAATCTGTACCAGCTAGGACGTGGGCTGTCACTTTTCGAATTTCATAGTCTTCACCAGGAATAACTTCCTGCAATGCTGTATGTTTCCCTCTCGGCACATTATATCGGTTTTATCAGCTGGATATCACTTGCCACGAGCCGCTAGGATGGTTCTATCTGTATGGGTGTATGAGGGTGCTAGAGAATTAACTGTTCTTGCGGAAATACATCTCAAGGACCACCAGGTAGAACAGCTTGGCGGAGACTGGCTTTCTCTCGAGGACTTTGGACCCCATCCAGTAGGACCCAGCCACATTTCGAGGTCGTTGGTCTATTTAGCTGAAGGGATCTCACATTATTGCTTGACGGACAGAAATTGTCTTAAATTATTTCGAATGTTTGTTGAATGCATACTAGTGTCATTTTACTTACATCGCCTAATAAACATCCTCACTACACTTTAAGTGTCAATCACCTACTTCTCGCTCACGAGCTAAACACTCTTACATTCATAACACTCCACTCACAACAACCACAACATCCCAAACACTCTCCACAAACAATCATCAGAAACTTCCACCTACATTAAGCACTTTACCACTTTCTCACCCTCACATTAGTTAACCACAAGATCAAAAATGTACTAACCTAACACAATCCACTGGCACGTCTTTTACAATAGAACTACAAGCATACCCCTATAGCCGGACACTGCCCCCTAAGATACAGGCCTAGCCTAGTTTAGGGGACAGGGTTGAACATATTGTACTCATATCAATGCTAAATTAAGAACCTCAATTTGTAAACAGTGCAATGTATCTTATCTATGTGGTAATAAAATTATTATTATCTTTATTTATTTGACAAACATACGTTTTACATTTTTAAATATTTTTACAAAATTAAATACAAAAACATTTAAAAATATAAAAAATAGTAGCCCACCGGCATCGGGAACAGGGTCCGGGCTACCGGTGGTCAGGGCTCTTGAGAGAGGAACCTCCTAACAATACGCGCCGTGTCCAGAAGTACTGCTTTCTGAATCAAGCCCTTGATCCAACTGCCAAGCGAAAGACTCCGCAGATGTTGGTCGAAGCTTTTAGCCATTAAGCCATTGGCCGACACGACTATCGGCACAATGACTGCTGTAGTCACGTCCCACATGTCGACAACCTCGCGAGCCAGATCTAGATACTTGAATTGCTTATCTTTCTCTGCTTTCACGAGGTTCTCGTCATGCGGGACCGTTATATCAACAATCATTGCGCGACGCTCCAATCGATCTATCAACACAATGTCAGGTTTATTGGCAACAATAGTCCTGTCAGTGATGATAGGTCGATCCCAATACAACGTGATATTACCATTTTCGAGAACTGGGTCGGGCGCATACCTATAATATGGCACTTCTGATTCCACAAGTTTGTATTTCAAAGCAAGTTGCTGGTGGATAATCCTGGCAACAAGGTTGTGTCTATGCAAGTACTCTCCGTTAGCCAGACGAGAACACCCAGAAACAATGTGTCGGATCGATTCTCCCGGACGGTGGCATGCCCGACATATGTCAACCGTGCCATCCTTCACAATGTGTTTCCGGTAGTTATTCGTCATCATAACTTCGTCCATTATTGCACAGACAAAACCTTCGGTTTCCCCGAAGAGGTCACCAAAACGGAGCCAGGATACGGACGCTAAAAAGTCTACATCGGGCCCATGTAAGGCCCGGTAAAATCGTCCGTGAAGCTCCTTGCTCTGCCATACCTCCCTGCGGTCATTAGTGTCTAATACTACAGGCTTGCGCCAGTTTTCGTTAGCCAAGAAGAGCGGGGTAAGTCCCTTGTCGACTGAGACTACATCTCGGTGCATCCCCACGTCGGTTTCTAGAAAGTATTCCCTGAGACTGCATACCTCACGGTTGTGCAGGGTCTTAGCATTTAAGAAGCCACGACCCCCACACTTCCGCGGGATAAATAATTATTATTATTATTATTATTATTATTTGGTAAAAGTTTATAGACATTTTCTTAAGATTCTCTTGTTAATTAAATTAGTTATGAAGGTCTGTGTTCTGGAGGGATAAAGTATTACACTATACCATGTAGTATTTTGGATTAGTTAAGAATGATAATCCTTCCTAAATTATAAATTAAGTCTCGCTTTCATCTATTTAGGTCTAGACTAGCATCAGTGAAATATGAAAATAACTGTCAGATCTTTTGCAAAGACACTTTTAGCTGTCGACTTTATCGTGGTTTAGTACCTAGCTTATAAGGGACTGTTAACACTCTATACTTAGCAGTTTAAGGAGTCCCTGTGATGTACCTTTATCAAGAGTACTTACGCTTGTGGTTAAACCTAATGTATATAATTCTCGGTTGAGCGATGATCTTCGCTGGCATGAGCTGGATGAGAGTGGCCGAGGATCGTGCTCAGTGGCGTGTCAAGGGAGAGGCTTATGTCTAGCAGTGGACGAGTACAGGCTGATGATGATGAGGAATAGTTTATTATTACACATTTCATAATATCACGCTTGTAATCTCCGAAGCGTTAGCCAGAGGTGTACCAAATAGTAGGTTCACCAATAATTCGCCCGTTATGTTTAAGTCCCATTTTAATATGGGGTGATCCAATGCCATCAAACGGGCAGAAACCCAGAGTCCGAGGCGGCTACTGAGAGATACTTGATGGAAGAACCCAATAAAACTAGCTCGACCTGGGAATCGAACCCAGGACCTTATCGTAGTAAGCTCAGCAGTAGTAGGCTCAGCAGTCGCGCTTGCGTCCACTAGACAAACGAGGCAGTCAATTCATCATCTGCCTAACGTTTTCATCTTCATCATCTCCCAAACTATCTTGGGGTCGGCTACCAGTCTAACCAGCATGCAGCTGAGTACCAGTATTTTACATGAAGCGACTGTCTATCTGACCTCCACAACCCAGTAACTGGGTAATACGATACCCCTTACTAAGATAAGACTGGATGTCAGACTTTAGGCTTCTGACTATTGTAACGACTGTCGAAGATCTACAAATGACAGCCGGGACCAACGGCTTAACGTGCGGGTATGTAATTATGGTCACCCATCCACGGATCAACCTCGGCAAGCTTAATCTTAAAGATCGACCCATGCGGCTGATTTTTATCTGCGAGGTAAGAAAGGTAAGTTTTATGTCACTTGCGTGACTTTTATATTTTTAACTAGACTAGGGAGATACTTTCTTGCAAATTTTTACTCGTAGTAGTTAACGTTTTAATCATGTTTATGAGAATGGAATTACAGACTGAACCACAAATACTATCAAACCTGGAATATGTTTATGGACATTGGACTATTTGTTAACAAAGGGAATCGAACCCGCATAAAGTACAACAGCAACTTTATTACTCTCCATCATTGCCAAAATGTTTGTGATAGTTGTTTGAGGTTCCCACAGTTGGGAGTCTTATTCTTGTGAAAGGGAGATGGCTATTAACCACCACGCGGGTCACGTGCGGATTGGTGGAAACCACATGTCTTTGATTTATATACTAACGTCTAAGATACAGGCTCGGCCTAGTTTAGACGTTAGGGTTCATTTTGATCTGTTTACTTACTTACTATACTTGTGACAATATTGAGATAAGTATTAAATGTATTTCCTCTTTTTTCAATAAATATATTTTTTTTATGTTGGTTTCCTCTACCGTCTTACCTTTACCGTCTTCAAACGATAAAAAACTTATACGAAATAAGTATGGTGCTTGATTGGGTTCATACTCACTCGTTATTCAGGGTGATGCTTATATCATGACATTCATAACGATATTATATTGAAAATAATAAAACTCAAAACTAAAAATATAATAAAAATATTTTATTAAGCATTTACAAAGCCTCTACAGAGAGCTAACAATAACATCATAACTAAGTTTAGAATAAATTAATGTACATCATTTTAGTACTAATCTATGTTAATTACTTTTCAATTTTCTGTTAGCTATGGTTTCTTCGTCGTCGAGGCATTGGCCGTACCTGACCTCCATGCACTTGCTTCCCTGAAAAAATATCAGAAAAAAACTTAAGTATAGTATGACCAGTTGAAGTGTCCAGTTCAAGGTACCGCTGCTTGTCAAGAAAATTTGCATTGATATGTCAAACTTGGTACATTTATTTTAGTTCTGTATTTTCCCGCCTGCACAGATGAGTTGGTTGAAGTTTAAAACATCATCCACTTTAAAAATGATTGTAATTTATGGCATTCGTTAGCAAAAGGGGTACATTTTCGAAAGCATCCACCATCCATCGACGACTTTGTCTGTGTCATCTCTGACCTAGACTAGAGTCAAGAGCAAAACCCATAGCAAATAAAAAAAAAACAAAAACAATTATGTCCTATTTTTTTGATTTCTAAGTTATGTACTATACAGGGTGTAAAACACCTCTTAACGAAGCCGAAAGGCACTGGTTCTCCCTGTCATTGCGATATTTTTTTTTGTTCTACACCATACCTGGGAACCTTCTAGTTACGGAGATATTAGGGGTCAAAGTTCCAACTTTTTGACAAGTATTTTTTTTAAATACATGTTTTTATTAATGTAAGATTTTTACTTTAAACATCTCCACGACCCCCGTACTATTCAATTCGTTCATCAGCACAATGTTTTGAGTGCGTTACATTGAGTTCTACCACAAAACATGATTTTACAACCCCCAAAAAAAAGTCATTTCCCAGCAATAATTTTTGCGTAAAGTTACTTAGTTTCATGTACAGAATGCTTGGTTGACGGCTTCGTGATGAGGTGATTTACACGGTGTATAAAACGCTTCCCATTCCTCGTAATAACATTCTGCAAACCATTGTGTCAATGTGATCAGGTGGTTTGCCACCGCTGATTTATGACTATGAAAGTATCAAAAGATCATTTCCTCTCCACAAGGTGTTGTTTTGCATCCTCGTCAAATTCAAGGCGGTAACTATGCTAATGATTATCGTTCCGAATCAAAAATAAAATGAGTAGGTAATTTTAATATTTTTTTATTTACTGAAATCGGTAAGTGTGAACCACCCGTGTTTTAAACGCGGGCCGTCCGATCCTCGCCCTATAACCTCGCTTCCATACATACAAACAATCTCAAACGTTTATTCAATAATTTCTAATTCCCTAAACCACGTTACGGGGGTTATTCTGAAATACTGACACACATAAACAACAAAAAAAATCAGTGTTTATTAATAATTAACTAGACGCCGTAACTTTAATTGATTATTTATTATATTTTTTATTATTATTATTATTATTTGTGACAACCTTCTGAAGTTTGACGAGGATGCAAAACAAAACCTTGTATTTTAAGTATTTCCCGAGAATAGCGCACGCGGTAACTAAAATATTGGCTTGCCAACAGGGTGGTAGCGAGGTCCAATGCTAAATGCCCAGGGGATCTCTGAATGACATAATTATTTTTTATTAACAATAGTAGCAGCGATAAAGTAATATAATTTGAAGTGGCAATAATGTCTTATTTAGTGTATTCTAATCTACAAGTCGTAAAAAAATACTATTCTATGTACCCTAAATCGGTATCATTATAATATTTATTCTTTCCGTAACAAAAGGAATGGAAAAAATGCTTTGGTATATAGGCTATACGAACACATATTTTAAGGCAGATTTTCCATTGTGTTTGGTAACGTAAAAGTAAACATAGATATTTTTTCACCAATGAAATACTTTTCTTTTGTCCATTTTTTTTAGACACATTTTCATTTATTCAACGAGTAATCTATCTGTTGGCCATTGATAAAGATTTTCTATTTATGTAAACCTTAAAGCTAACGATATTGACAACGATGAACGAAAAAAGAAAATGGTGATAGTTTTCTTTTTTAATCAAAATCAAGTGTCATTTATTCAATTATTTAAATCTGTTGTTTTCCTTGGAAAAAATCGAGCAAGTTGCATTATCTAACACATAAACATCTTAACATAATAGCTTGTTCAGAAAATCAGGTAATAATCGTCCATTGAGTACCAACATGATTTTCCTTTTTTATTTACACTAGCTATAGTTGCATATTGCTTTCAACCCTAATATCTCTGTAACTAAAAAGTTCCAAGGTATGGTCTAGAACAAAAAAAAAACTACTACGACCACGTCGGTATGGTGAGTTCATTGATCTAATTTTAAGTGTTCGTTCCTACCTATTTTAAGATATGATTTATACAATTTGTTTTAATAAGGTTAGGTACATAAAATGTTCGTGATTTAATTAAATTAAATCTACTGTTTGCTGTTTACTGAACAACTTAGCTACCGCCTGAAAACCTCCATACGTTAAATATTAGTCTACGAACTGGGGAAAACCGGCGCTTTGGGCCATTCCATTTTGGGCGTTCTCACGCCCGTGCTAATAAATAAAATTATTCTCGGCACACAGACGAGTACCGACTCAAAGAATGTTTACTGGCAAACATAAGTGTACGCTGATGTAATTGAAAATACTTTTGAAGTGAAAACTTCTTTAGCGGCGTTGTGCACTTTTGTGATGTTTAAAAATGTTAAACTCGCGTCAGATCTCGCGTCAGGACACGTGACCGTCAGGTCACGTATGTTGCGAAAGAATTTGAACTTTATGACAGATGTCATTGAGTTTGGGTTTCCAAAACTGGAATATACGTAAGACGGATTGACTTTAGGTTACGAAAGAATTTGAACTTTATGACATCTATCTTTTTGAGTTTGGGTTTCCAAAACTGGATAATTAATAATCTTTATATGCACAAACAAAACCTTTGGTTTCTCCAAAGAGGTAAAATTCGTAAGACGAATTGTAATAGTTCTAAAGTGTTAAATTTTACTGTAATATGAACTGTCATGTTATGTCATAGTTTGTGTAAGATAGCGCAATAAATGAATATTGTATTTTACCACATAAATGATAGTACTTTTATACTGATAATTAAAGCAATCCGTGCAAAATTATTCCCCAACCATTCCTAAGTATCAAAAATGCACAACGTTAATAATCAAGTTTTCACTTCTGCCGGCACTCCCGGAGTGCAACCCGTTTTTTTTTTTGTTACTCCTATGAAATTCATTTGTCTAGCCTTTTCCCAACCATGGTGGGGTCAGCTTCCAGTCTAACCGGATGCATCAGAACACCAGTATTTTACATGGAGCGACTGCCTATCTGACCTCCCAAACCCAGTTAGTACTTGTAATATGATATGGAGTTTGCCTGGTTGTCAGACTTTTGGCTCAATGATACCTATGACGACTGTCAAAGATCTAGAAATGACAGCCGACACCAACGACTAGGCGTGCTTTCCAAGGCACGGATGAAACTTGGAATGTAATTATGGTCGCCCATCCACGGACCGACCTCGGCAAGCACGGCTTAACTTTGAAGATCGATTCACCCATTCATGTATCAACCTAGGCAAATACGACTTAGAGATCGGCCCAAACGGCTGTTATAATTTAACCGCGAGCGCCGTTCCACACATTACTCCAAAATGTCATGCAATTTATTCTAAACCAATATCTCAAGACCTACTAACACAAAACCAGACCAAACAAACGAAACTTTCTTCACGGCAAAGCACTTCACACCAACTATTGACACAATACTTTCCATCTTCCCCTACTAAGATACATTACGGAAAGTAAAATGATCCGTGACATAACGAAACACGACTGCCGGTCGAGTTAACTTTCCCTCGCAAGAGTTTACATAACAAAACCGACGTAACTGTGAGTACCTTCTCATTAATCTTCGGTTCAAATTTATTTATTATTCGTGAAATTCGTTTTGGGCCGGTGGGTATAGTGGGCCTTTGGAAAAGCTCTTATGTAATTAAGATATGTGGAAATTGATAGTGGAGACTGCAGAGAAACTAGTTTTGTGAAGTTTGTTCATCACGGAATCGGAGTGTGGCATGACCGTATCGGATGCAAGTCAGACACATATCGTTACCAATTTCGACCTCTCATCAATTTTAGAGTGTACCAGATCTTTTTCATAATTTAAGGATTCTGCTCACTACACCGTACTCTATAACCGTACCCATAGCATAGCCGTGCTATGAACTATCATGATTATTCTCTTGTATTTATCCCAATGTGAACGTATCAGAAAAAAAAAATTAATTGTATTTAAAACAATGAGACTGACTGAGATGTCCACTAGACCATTCCGTCAAAGACCAACTTCGTCACGTGCCATGCACGTAGAGTATCAGCGCTAGCAACATATACTGCATTTTTTTACCATCAGCCATTAGCTTGTACATTAATTATTTTGATACATTTCGATTTGATATATACTATCTTCTCCTTCTTAACATGTCCATGACAATTTAAATTCAGTCACCCCAAAAGGCGACGAGTTAAATATGATTAAATACTATGGATTATCAAAAACATCAGTCAATGATCGTAGTTTTGATTTTGTAACGCAGCTCGCAGGTCTATACCATGTTCAATTAACCTTTTGAACGCCATTGTCACATATACGTGACAAGCAAGCGCGTGCCCTGTACGCCAACGACACAAATATGTGACAAAATATGTGGTGCACTGCAACACGAAATAAGCAATTAAAATCATTACTTTTGCGTGTGTTTATTTATATATCTCAAAAATATGATCTGTCTATCTTAAATATTAAATGTCTTAACAACAAATAAGTTAATAACAGTTTTAAAACCCCTTTTTTATTTGTAAGTATTTGCGATGAATTTTATGGCTTGGCGTGGAGGGCACGCGTGTGCGTTTATGCTCTGGCGTTCAAAAGGTTAAAATGTTAAACAGTGTATTCCCATCAATATTTTGCATCATTTTCAACTAACCTTAGCAAGGTACGCTTTCATGTAGAAGTTTCCGAACAGGATGATGAAAGAAATCATGTAGATGATCAGCACGTAGTGCATCCACAGCGGGAACTCGCAGCCAGTCCTGATGCCGTTGATACCGAGGACCAGGGCGCAGGTGAACTGGATCTGAAACGAGGAGATGATTTGTTAGAGGAAAATAAGAACGATTACATTAGACTTAATAACATAACATTACATAAAGCCTAGCATGAATTCTGTAATCCTCGTAGGCTTTTACAAGGTGTTGTTTTGCATCCTCGTCAAATTCAAGGAGGTAACTATGCTAATGATTCGCGACCCGAATCAGTAATAAAATGGGTAGGTATTTTTTTTTCTTATATACTGAAATCGGTATTTGTGAACCACCCGTGTTTTAAACGCGGCCCGTCTGATCTTCGCTTACACACATACAAAAAATCTCTATATATCTTTATTCCCTAAGTCCGTTAAGGTTTAAACAAAAAAAAGCAGTGTTGTTTTAATATTTAACTAGGTAACGTAATTTATATTGATTATTTATGTCTTTTGTGACAAACTCCTGAATTTTGACGAGGATGCAAAACAACATTTTGTATATTAGTACACCTATATTTCGCCAGTTATGTTTTAAGTTAATCAAAATAATGTTTTAAGTCAAATGCAAGCGTTTAGGTAGGGTTTTCCCATTAGAAATTTTATTTTATATTAATTATACAATTTCATCAAAAAGTCACATCTAAACAAAATTCAATGAGGCTATTAACACACTCGATAAGGCTAAAAATAAAAAGAACCTATTTTCAGAATGAACTTGTATCAAATAAACGATCAGTATTGATTGCTTACTTATACTGAAACTTTCAGTATAGCACTTAAAGTTATCGTAATAGAAAACAATCTCTCGACAATCTTGGAAGAAAAACATCGTTGAAAAGAATTGCGAAAAAAATAAAATGAAATCATCTGGAACATCACAATTTATTTAGGCTGTTATTGCTCTTCTCTGATTTTATGAATTCTTTTTAGCATCTATGGTATTATGTTTTTAACTACAAAATCTTCTGCTTTAATTTCAAAATATCATACAATTTTTTATCGATGGGACGACCGCTGACCAGACCTAATAAATTTACTTAATATTTAACTATGGGTTTCGAACAAGGATTGAAGTCTATAGATAAATAAATAACTTATCTATTTATATTTCCATGTACCGGGATGAGCTAGACCAGGGATGGCACACGGCAGAATATTTTGGGCATGCCATTAATATTAACCGTATTTTCATCTTCATATACGCTACCTATGGCCTGCGCTCATTATTTTCAGAGATGATTAACATTATAGATTCACTTAGCTACCAACATTCTACTAAAAGTAAACTCTTATAATCCTAATTCAAGTTATTTCTCATCTTTTTGCAAAACATAGAAGTCATACTAATGTTCCTTTCATTTAAGTTACACGTATAACAGAGACTTTTAATACAATACAGTGCCAAAAGTTATTTTTCGGTAGTAAATAAAGAGTTTTGAGAATAAAGACTTTAGTTTTCCTAACAATCACTAAGTCAAAATTATTTGGCGGCATATCTATGGCCTTATCAAACATTTCTTTTAAAAAAATGGCACGTTGACTCTATAGGTTCGCCATCCCTGAGCTAGACTTTTTTGATAACTAAGATAATTTAATCTAATTTTGGGACCAAGATTATCTTCAAGCTTTAAAGACATAGAAGTGATAGCAGCAATCATTGGTGCAGATTTAACAAACTTTCCTTTCTGAAAATTCTGTGTACTCTTCTCTTTAAGGAATCAAGTTCGACACGAAATTCGAAGATAAATGGAAATAAAGGCAGACAATAAGAAACTACATCGCCAAATAACCATTGAAGAGCAAAATTGTACGTCCTGTTACTTGATAACAGGAATTCCAAAATAATTGAATTTGAAATTTTATTACTGCTTATTTTACCTATTATAATTTGGGTCAGCCGTGACCCGAAGACTATTTAATTGGAATAATTACAGTCACGTGTTAAACCTTTTAAAACTACTACTCTATTTAAATTTAAATGCCCTTTTCAACCCGGATGAGAGTCGTTATATAAACATACATTAACATAGTAAATGTTCATAATATTACCTAACTAAAGTATTTCATAACATTGAAAGAAAACAAAGGAGTATAAACACGCGACATTGTGCGTGTGGCGTGTCGCCGCAAATAATGATTATACAAATATACCTAGATAGATTTATATCATAGATTCGCCATAACGCGACCGTACTAATTATGCTCAAGTTTCTATGTCTTGACGATGTGATTTGAACTGCAATGTCTCACTCACTGATGCTGTATATCGTATCTTGATCAATCTTAGTATCGAACGGCGGGCGTTTCTTGAAAACTTCGACGTTCAAAAAGTGCGGTAAGGGCACATCTATGATTTAAATCTACACATATATACTTATAGCTTAGCGTTATTTGAACTTTACTAATCTGGTTTTAGATTATGGTTTTACTTGCCGTTTCCCTTGGCTTTGTTCATAAACTTTACCACCGCTGGGGGTTGACTATCAAAAGACATTTTCTTAGCGAAAATAAAAATAGATAGATTATAAAATTAAAACAAAAATACTCGTTTCTTACAATTATTGTCAAACTCGTTTCACATTATGGTATGGCTTTTGGAGACTATGCTCGTGATTTACGCACTCGTTTTCTTCCTCAGGTGTTTATATAAAAGATAGATGTCTGTCATTCAACGACTCACAGAAATAAAATGAATGTTTAGTTTGCAACATTTTCAATAGAAACACCCGAAGTAGTAACAAGACATCTTAATTGAATTTAATCTCTTATAATTTGACATCCTAATCTAATTGTAATACCCTATACTTTGACATCTTATTCTTTGACATTCTGGCGTTAAATAATAAATTGACATCCTGAATAGATTGTGTGTATTTATGATGTACATACCTCAGACTGTTTAGTGTTGTATTGTATTGTGTATTTTTAATTCGTAAATTATCAAATCAATAATGTTAATTCTATTCTAATAATCTATGACCTTTACTGTATAAATGTATGTACCTACCTATATTTGCACGCCACACTTGGCAGAATGTGATGATACCAATACTTAACATACGATCATATAATGTACCATATTCTGACAAATAAATGATTATAATTATGATTATGAAGACTGTTCATGTTCAAGGAAAGTTGCGAATAGAAAATATTTAACTAGAAATTATTTACTGAGAAATATTCCTCTCTACAACAGCAGTAGATTTTTGTAAAGTGTTTCAAACCAGAACGTAGAAAAATATACTCTAATTGGGAACTGTGTGTATTTTGGTTGGATAAGATGGCTTCTATTAATAATATTAAGGCTATGGAAATACAGACGAAATTCCTGAAATTTCGTAACAGAAATTATGTTGCTCTTTAGTTCGAAACTTTTTTGTTATGTTCCGTGAAATCTGAGCCTAAATAGTTGAAGTATTTTGGTCACAATAAACGTACTTGTTGCTATTCTTAGAACATAGAATATCTTCTGTTTTATTAGCCAACTTATTGTTGGCTAATAAAAAGGCCATGAAAAAAATGTTTTCGTTATGTGAGAGTTGACACAATTGACCAAATCAAATCGAATATAAAAGATGGATGACAGTGGCTGAGGATTGAGGTCAGTGGCAATTGAAGAGATTTATGTCCTGCAGTAATAATTTTCAAAGAGTTCATTGAAGACATGTTTATGCATGTAGCGATGTATTTTTATCTTCTCATTTTTATTGTGTATAAAGCACTGTTTTGAGAACTGCCATACCTGTAGCATATCAGGATCTATGACATAATAATCGCTATATTCTCTAGATATGTAATAATGTAACCAAGACTCAAGTCTTCGTCGACGAAATATAATAAATATTAATCTACAAAGTGTATAGGCGAAATGCGATAAGATATTTTATATCTACTCCCATGCGACATCTATCAATCTGCAATGGGCCCAGGTGTTGGAGTACGACTTTTTATATAGAGCAGACCTGTTTTGTATTTGCCGTATTCATTTGTGGAGGCCTGATAGGCAGTCGCTCCATGTAAAATACTGGTATTCAGCGGCCTCCGGTAAGACTGGCAGCGGACACCAACATAGTTGAAAAAAAACTTAGGCAGATGATGAAATGATCTTAGTATAAAACTCACCAGCTGCATGATGGTGAGGTACTTCTTCCACCAGAGGTACTTGCTGACGGCAGGCCCGAAGACTGACAGACCGTAGTATGTGTACATGAGCACGTGGATTCCACTGTTCACCATGGCAGGGAGAAACGCTGGAAAAAAATGACTGTGTTCAAATATTGAGAGATTGTTACATTGAGAAGATTAAGTCTTTGGGTTGCGAGGATAATTATGGCTGGTACAAATATTTTAACAGTGATTGGTAATACTCGTACAAATAACAATGGCTTAATTCAATTATTGTACTATTCTGTGTTTAAAGGAGCCGTGGAAGACCAGTAGTATCGGTCAGGACTTACGTGTTGTAAATTGAACCCAAGCAGGAACTTTAGTCGATTTGTGTAATTTATTGCCACTTGGCAAATTATCACACTAAGCTGAAGTCGGACTGGGCTGGCCATGTGGCTAACGAGCTGTGGGCCAAAATAACCACAATGTGGAGCCCTGACAAAGTCAGAAGAACACGGTAGACCTCGTAGGAGATGTTGGGACGAGCTGGACGGAACCCAATACAAGTGGTTCACATCAGACCTAGATCGATAGATTTCTAAATCATGGAGAGAGGCTTCTGCTCAATAGTGGGATGACATAGGCTAACACTAATTCAGGAAAAGGCCTGGCAGATTTTGATCACTGCTCTCAAAACGGTGAGAAAACCCGCACTGGAAGCGCGTGTTAGATAACAGTCCACCCTCTCCCACATAGTGTCCCAACCGTGGGAATGTTATAGGCGGATTATGCTAGTATCTTAAAACCTTACTTTATAACAAAAAGCTAAATGTATTGTTTTTGTGTCTTCTACAATTGAATAAAATGTTAGCTCTCATATACATGACCCAGTCAGGACATACTAATTAATTGAATCCATAAAATTCTCTTAAAGCTATTTTTACGAATAAGGATGGTGACTCATTTTTTTTTATTTGTCCGTCGGGTAGATTATTAAAAAGTATTTGACACGTATTTTTTCTTTTTCGTAAAATTTAATTAGTAATTTTTAATCGTAAAATTACGGAGATATTTTGAGTTGAAATGGCGCATGACGTCACGGCTCAGTATATTTTATACCTAGTTGTGACGTAGTGAGCCCCCACTCTCCAACTTTAATGAGTTTTAACTAAGTAATTTTTTGATATTTTGATAAAACAGAAAATACGTGTCTATTATTTTTGTATTACCTGTCTGACGGACAAATTAGAATTTCGTTTTCTTTACCCAGTCATCATCCCTATTGTACCCCGAATAAAAAGTCTTTCAAATAGGCAATTCAATACATTGAAAACTCAAAATCTAATAAATTACGGAGCCAAAAAACATCCAATAGATAACATAAAAGAGGGTTCTTACTCAAGAAATCTTTTACGATCACCAATTTTGAATAGCCCTTAATTTCCCAATATTTGAAAATAGCTGTAAATAACTGAACGTTCCAAAAATCTTATAAAGTTATAGCCCACGTCATCATGGCTCACTAAATGTGTTAAACTCAATTTATAAACAGGTTTCTTTAAACTATCGAGCAACTATCTTTTGGCTTCTGACTACTCGTAACGACTGTCAAAGATCTACAAATGACAGCCGGGACCAACGGCTTAACGTGCTTTCCGAGGCACGGAGGAAACTCGGTATGTTATTATGGTCACCCATCCACGGACCAACCTCGGCAAGCACGGCTTAACCTTAAAGATCGACCCGTGCGGCTGTTATTATTTATCCACGAGCTCGTCATCATGGCTCACTAAATGTGTTAAACTCAATTTATTAACAGGTTTCTTTAAACTATCGAGCAAAAATATTTTCCACATATAACATTTATATGTATTAAAGGAAAGGTAGAAATAATAAATTATTCAACATACTCATTTAGTCTTTCAATGGCTCTTTTATCAGAAAAAGAAAGATTCCCATCACGACACATTGGACTAACTTAGTGTGAACCAAGATTTAGCAAATCTTGTCATTACAACCTTAATCCTCGTAAGTATGTTCTTACAAATTGGGTTCCAATCGATCCAATAAAGTCTAGACAATCTGAATAACTGAAACACAATCAGAAAAAACATTCTTAAAGAATATATTTAACTAATTTAGCATCTCATTAATAATGTAAAGAATTAATTTCCATGACAGCTTATCTCATCAAGTAATTAATGATCGTCGACAATTTAATTTCCCGTGTCCTTCGGTTTATTTGACATCTGTCAAATATTTGTGCTAAAATATTAACTTAGCGAAATATTTTTACGGAGAAAATATTTTAAGAGTCGCGGTTGAATAGATAATGAATGACAAATAGTTGTAGACGTAAATCGTAATGGGTTACTAAGAGAACAGTAATCATAGAACGTTTACTTGGCAAAAACACCCTGGATAATAAAAAGGGTTATAAATAAATAGAACTAGCTTTTAACTTGCCCGTATTTCTACATCGTTCTCACATATTTGTAATTCTTAACATGAATGATGTAACCAAGATTTTGTAACATATTTTGATTTAAAAGGGTGTCCATGGAGTTTCTTGCCCATTCTTCTCCATAGAGATCTACGCTTTGAAATGGGCAACTACAGTACTTTCACAAGTTATTATGCCTTGTGACTGGGACTGCAGTTTCGCGTTTTTTTCTGTTTTTTTTTACTTTCAAAAGTGCCTGTGGTGATCTAATTGAAATAAATGCTTTGAGTTTGAGTTTACTTCGACTCGGACTTTTGAGAACGGCTGTCATCTAAACAAGTTACTTATAATATGTCGTTGGTACTTTAGCTAAGGGCTCACTGGATTTACCGGGCTTACCGAAGTTCGGTGCATTGTGTTCAGCGTATCGTCTCGCGGCGCGTTTTTTCGTTTATAGAGAGCAGGGCGTGCTAGGGCCCGCGTAATCACATATGCCATTGTACGATGTTTTTTATGGAGACGCGGGGCGTAAAGCGGCGCTGCGGGATCCGTCGCGGTTACAGCAATGTTCATAGTATTCAAGGAACTGGCTGGCCACAACGTAAAATGGCCATAAACGCTCACATGCATCACCATAGTTATGTTTAAATTTATCGCGGACCGTGACGCACAATGCGAATGAACCCTTAATGTTGCTGACACTGCATACTAGCACTGCAAACTCGCATAACTGTCAAAAACTACAATTGCGTGAATACGGGCCGGACGAGGTAACCGTTCTACATAAGCTATATATTACTATTTGTGTGTATATCTTTTAATTTTCTATGCAATTAAGAATAAGACAGGAGCATGACTAATTCAAAACACGCGTTATTAACAGTTTTAGATCTTGGCCTTTGGGTAGTCCACTTAATTATGTAAAGCTAGTACATCAATCTAGCTCGAACTTCAGTCTATCCAAGGTCCTCTAGTTCTTTAAGTCAATCCAAAAGATTAGTCTGTATCAGGAACCAAATCTTCCTCTACCCTTAGATTTAGTACGGTAGTTTAGTTTTAAAACAAGGATAAATCTTTCAAACCCTAACTTCGTCGAAAACGGTAGAAATAAAATGTGTCCCTCCCTTCATTGTATCGATAAACAAGTTAGTTTCGTGATAAATGTTTAGACCTAGATTATGTTAGGACCTAAAGTTAATGACCTGAGTCTGAAAATGGGCCATTGTTCACACTATATTGAACGTTTAAAGGTTAACGCACAGTTAGAAGCACTGCATAGTATCAGGATTACCTCAACTCGAACCGTTCAAGGTTTGTTCTATGCAACTCTATAATAAGATCTACAACGTAATCTTACAAGCCCCATAAAGGCACTTCGTATGGGAATGAGCTACTATAAAATGAGGTGAGTTTTAGCCGATCTGATGAATTCTTAATACAGTGTTACTTGTAACTTAACGTATTCCTTGCAGGACGTCTTAGTAGGGTTAAAATGCAACAAATTAAGCCATCAAATGTTCTACCGAAATTCAGTAGTTTTTGGTAGCTGTTAAAACAAAGATATTTTCCCAGTAATTTGTACATCAGGCGTAGTATTATTTTTTAACAATACACAACATTTTTAAGAAGTAATAGCAAAATTGACTACAAAATTATGTTTGATTCGTGATCTTTGCCAAAGTTGTAAGAGATTTTTGAACTTTTAATCATTAACAAAGGTAAAACATTTTAAGACTGACTTTAAATGATTTAATCTAGGATTTTTCATACAAAAGCCAAAAATCGAATTAACTCAAAAACTACTAAATCATTGTTGCATTTTAACCCTATTATGACGTCCGGCAAGGAATACATCGAAGTTACCAGTAACCCAGTATACGTGTGCTACGAGCTTTATATTTGTGCGTTTTTGTATTAATTTAGAGATTTCAGTATCTACATTTCGTTTATTATGTTCATCATTATTCATAGGTATATAATATTAGGCATGTATCCCCGAGGGACTAGTATTGCCTAATGTTGTTGTTTTTAGGCTTGGTATTGCTGAAAAGATGTTTTTCATTCTACTTTATTTTTAATAAAACATCCCCGCACGTAACGTTTACAGACGCCATATTGTAGGGAACACATAAATTATAAAATATGTGAGCTCAACAGGAAAATATGCAAATAAATTCTGTTCCACTTTTGTCAAAGTTATAAATTCAAAGTCAACGATATTTAAGTCGCCCGTTATTGCTCTAAATTATTATTTTCAAACTGCTGAAAATTTCTAACTTTGTCTATAAAGGAAGGCGGTTGTTGAAAAACTGTGGCGTCAAATTGTTTTTTTATTACAAATTTATGTCGAAGAACAAATATGTAGGAATAAATTACATTGGAACATTAGACAATAAACGCTTCCCTAAGAAGGATAAAGTAAAGTCGCATATTTCGGACAAAACCCTTTCGATGGTATGGTTCATTTACTTCATAGCAGGTTGAACATTGAGCTAGTTTCAATTCTCCTCGTTCACGGATTTTTATGACTATCGTCTGGGATCAAAAGCATTGCATTCAAGTTTATATTTTGTCATAAAAGAGTGTTGATGAGCTTTCTCGTTTATTTTTCTATATAGAAACTTACTTTGAAATGAGCTTCAAGTTTTTTTCTGATCGATTCATTGTCAATTTAAAAGTGAATAGGGTTTGATAATGTTTTTTCGTATTGTATCTTAATTCAGTGAGTAAAATACACCATCAAACCACAGTGAAAACAATAAAATAATATAAAATGCTGCGCTGCCAACGCGTGATAAGCCCAAAAGCCTGGCGGCGAATCTTTTAATTGAAATAAATGCTTTGAGTTTAGAATAAAAGTTCTTGAATAGATATTGTTTAGGTATTATCTTAGCTTCCTTGGAGATTTATTTACCACTTAAAATATCTACTTAGCTTTTTGGTAGCTATGGCACATGGCTTTTATAACACCAGGTTTGTTCCCACATCAAATTGCTATCAACACAGTAAGAGAAAATCACTGTTAGAGTTGCCAAATTGTTAATCCAATTTTTCTTTTTCGTGACTGCAAAAGAAAGATAAAAATAAAGCACTTACTAGATCCACTAGGAACCCATTTGATCCCGATCCACCAGAAGCTGAACATTGTGGAGTGATGGTAAACATGGAGGAAGGTCAGCTGCTCTTCCTTCTTCCTCAATATAAAGAAGAACGTGTCGCAGAATTCTAGAAGCTTTGAGAAGTAGTACCACCAAACGGCGTCTGCTATCTGAAAATGAAAACGGAATTTTAAAGAACAACATCTTTTTCTTCTGGCTCGTGGTTCTAGTGATGGCAAATGATACTGCTGAGCCTAAGGTTCTGTATGAGTTTGATTTCCAGGTCAAGCAAAGTGTTATTGAGAGCAGCTGTGGCCTAGTGGTGGCAGCCCCGACTTACAAGCAGTACTTTGTGTAATTTATTTCATCACCTCTGCCCTCAAAAACGGTGAAGGACAACATCGTGAGGAAACCAGCATGTCCTAGCACTAAAAATTCGAAGACATGTGACATCTACCAAACCGCACTAGGCCCGCGTGGTGGATTACAGCCCACTCCTTCTCATAGAGAGGAGGCTTGTGTCCCAGCAGTGGGAACATTATAGGCTGATGATGATGAAAGTATTATTGTGTTTTTCTATAACATTTTTTGCAGCAACTGCATTCATTCATTCATTCTGGGCGGAGCGGGTGGGAGTGTCAGACTTGTACTGACTAAAACTCATCTATGTTTCTTCTTAGCCCTTTGTGTTCCAGGGCCACGGTATCTCTTTCGAACAGTCCCGCAGCCCTGGCAGGCATCGGCCCTCTCGGCCCCTTCCGGTTTGCTGACATCTCCTTGAGGCGCGCGTGGAACACGAACGCGCAGTCGACACAACCTGTCGTCATAAGACGGACGGACGGTGAGCTTATCATCTTCCTGCCCTTGCTCCATGTTACTTCGTGTCGACGCAACACATCTTCTTCTTCCATTCTCCCTTTTCAATCACCATGTCATCATTCACTCCCTATTGTTTCACATTATTATATCCCAAAATTTTTAAGAGATTCTAAGGAATATAACTGTTTATAGCTAAAATGAAGTAGGTAGTATAAAAATATCATATTCATTGTCTACTTTTTTCTACTTTCTTGTAGCATTGTTTCATTAGACAATTGTGAACTGTTCGGATAGAATACCTTTTACGCTTTCAAGGTTTCCTGAAAACGAGGTCAAATCACTGCAAAATAACCAATGTTTAGGCTAATAAATCGTCTTCTAGATTTAGAAGCCTAACTCACAACAATGGGAGATAATAATATACCAGTAGATCATACATTAACGTAAATGTATTGTGTTCTTAAAATAAATGGCTTCTCATTGTTAAAGTGTAATCAAAACATTTAACATCTGCCTCTTCAAGTGAAGAGCAACCTCTCCGAAAAGTTTGCTCTGAATTTAACATCAATCATTTAAATTTTAAATCTCACTGATGTTCTTGCTTAAGACAACATAAAATAATTTAAAATTTGATTATGTTTACTTTGTAATGTTCATATTTAAATATGTTAAGTATGTTTGAGAATATTGAAAGAGTGTGTGACATGGAGTAGATTTGCAACAGAGCATTATGTCTTTTGTCACTTAATATGCTGACCATAATATGCTGTGTTACGATCTTTTGCCGATTTAGATCGGTTCATATTTGCCTTTACTTTGTAGGTGAGGTCATCCACTGCAACTCACAGCAATGCTATACACAAAACAAATGCTAGCAAACAATGCGTCGCCAATTTCTATTGTGCACATTTTGCGTAGCAGTGGTAAATAGATAACGCTAAGAAATCCCCACACAATCAATCCATCTTGTATTTGGCATTCCTCTCTCTCTACATCCAACAACAAAGTCATGTGTGCATGCTGGCGCAGCGGCGCTCGGTCAACCCGGGTTCGGTACCCCGAGATCCCGCGCTCGTCCCTGCGGTCGTCATGTTAGTTATGCGTTAGTGCACCTATCCAGCACAAAAGTATGTTGGTACGTCTCTGTTCATTATCTACTCATACTTATGTTAAATTTCTTTAAAACTGTTACAAATAAAATTTAGAAACTCGACGTGTATGAACAAGAAATTGAAAACGTTCACGGAACATTAATTTTCACGTAATAGCTTTAAATATTTTAGGCCTAACTTTAGTGACATAACGTGTTCAACGGTTTATAATTAAATGTGTCTGGGATAATGATTTAGTACTGGAAAAGTAATGTTTTTGCGAGTTTCGCAATATACCTGGATGTGATGATGGATGTGCTTTCATAAAACTTTCGACAGTTATGTTTCTCGTTCTCCATGTAAAAGGGCCCGGCTGTGAACCGAGTTATATTCCAGACTCATCATCATCATCATCATCATCATCATCATTAGCCTATTATGTTCCCACTGCTGGGACACAGGCCTCCTCTCTATGAGAGGGAGTGGGCTGTAATCCACCACGCGGGCCCAGTGCGGGTTGGTAGATGTCACATGTCTTCGAATTTTTAGTTCTAGGACATGCCGGTTTCCTCACGATGTTTTCCTTCACCGTTTTTGAGGGCAGCGGTGATGAAATAAATTACACAAAGTAATGCGCCTGCCTGGGTTCGAACCCACGGCTTACTGGTCGTAAGTCGGGGCTGCCACTACTGGGCCACCGCTGCTCTCTACTATATATATATATATATATATATATATATATTCCATACTCAGAATCCAAAAAAAAAAAACTCAGTAACTGTCTACCTGACCTGGAAATCGATCCCAAGAACTCATCCGCCGCAGTAGTGTTCGCAACCACTAAACCAACAATCGATCAAGCAGTCTAAATGATGAAATACAAACCCTAAACCAAATATTTCTAATGGAAATTTCTATGACATCGCCGTTTAAGTACTTCGGGGATCGTTGGCTGTTTGTAAGATCTTTGTTGGATTAAAGGTAGATTTTCATTGCCCTTTGTATTGAGGTTTCATTTGTATGAGCTTGGAAATGAAATTGAAAAAATGGCTATAGATTTTGAATACTTTAACACTCATATTCTAAGACCCTTCCCAAATCCATTTTAGAACTAAGTCGACCGTTGTTGCCATGATAACAGTTGAAAACATCCACCAAATCGTATTCCTAGAATTTCTTGGCCGTAATTGGCGGATTTTAAAATAAGGTTCCTCCTCTAGCTATCTATCTTTCTCAAACCCATAGTTGCATCCTGCTTCAATCAACGCCAAAGATGTCATATGTCACTTTAATCAATGTTAATGGTGTATATAATTAATAGTTTTCCGGTACTTCAAATGTCACAGATTAAAAGTAGGCTTTATATGTCAATTTATAAACAAACAGGGCGGAATGTAGGCGTGGTTAGTCCGAATTAAGTTCAGTTCATGACTAATAATACCAGTGTAAGTTTTTGGGGTTAGCAACAAGCTTTAAACCCAAAACTTTAGCCACCTCTAGAGACAGTTGGGAGAATGGCTTCTGGTTAACAGTCTGATTAGGTACGATGTTTTTCTCGGTCTCGTTAACTTTTTATTTAATTTTTGGAACGAAGTTCCTTATCGCGCGTTGTGAAAGGGGGCTAGACGGAAAAAAATCTTACGAAAAGTTGTCACGACACTTTTTGCTATAGTAAGCTATTGTAAGCTTTATTTCTTTAAAATAAAGTTGAAATTTCCTTAAATTTCGTACAATTGGGGTGTGTATGTGAGTAAGGATAGATATGATTATTATTTTGAGTGACCGAACTACAAAGTACAAATTCGGTTGTGCAGTTAAGTAAGACGTATTGCTTCGAATTAAGGATTAATCTTCCTTAAATTAAATATTTTATTTTTCGCACACTAACTTAAATCTAAAATGTATTGATATTATGTATGTGAAAGGAACTTCGTTCCATCCGGGAGTCCCTTGACACCTCTCAAGTTTTTTTTTTTATACTAGTTTGGTTGTTGTGGTTTTGCCATAATTCGATGTAACAAACAAATGCTCCACTCTAAGATTTAGGCAAATAAATAACCTATGATAAAAATATGATTGGTACGGACCCATACCTAGTTCTCTATCAATATTGTAACTATATTAATAGTTCTTGTAAAAAAAAGCATCTTACTGCTATTATAAATCCGAAAAATTGTGAAGATGGATAAATGGATGGTTGGATGTTTGGTACATTTTCACGCATTGACGTCTAAACGGATTTAGATAATATTCTGGCACACAGATGGTTTATAACAAAAGTTAACATGCAGGATAGTTTTTTCCCGGCACTATAATCTCGTGTGACAATTACCAAACTCTTAGCTCAATGCTTAGTATAAGTAATAAGCTAGTAATATAAGCTGTTGTTTCGCATCCTCGTCAAAATTCTGGAGGTTGTCACAAAAGACGGTCATAGGGCGTAATTGAAACGGGCCGCGTTTAAAACACGAGTGGTTCACACTTACTGATTTCCGTAAATAAGAAAAAAAAAACTTGAGAGGTGTCAAGGGACACCCGGATGGAACGAAGTTCCTTTCACGTACATAATATCAATACATTTTAGATTTAAGTTAGTGTGCGAAAAATAAAATATTTAATTTAAGGAAGATTAATCCTTAATTCGAAGCAATACGTCTTACTTAACTGCACAACCGAATTTGTACTTTGTAGTTCGGTCACTCAAAATAATAATCATATCTATCCTTACTCACGTACACACCCCAATTGTACGTAATTTAAGGAAATTGCAACTTAATTTTAAATAAATAAAGCTTACAATAGCTTACTATAGCAAAAAGTGTCGTGACAACTTTTCGTAAGAATTTTTTCCGTCTAGCCCCCTTTCACAACGCGCGATAAGGAACTTCGTTCCAAAAAAACTTGCCCTTTTTATTATTGATTCGGGACGAGAATCGTTAGCATAGTTACCTCCTTGAATTTGACGAGGATGCAAAACAACACCTTGTATAATACGAAACTTACTTGTAACTCATCAGGATCATACTTCTGCCGGCAAGGTTCACAGATATAGCTGTAACGCAACCTAAACGAAGCTGTCAGCAATCTCAGCGCAATATACGCGTTGAGAGCTGCCATAGCCAGGTTATAGGGCACTAGCAACCACGTCAGCGTGAACGGTCGCCTGTTCTTCATCATCTTGGGACCTATCCACACGATGAAGAGGTATAGTAGGGTGTAGAAGACCGTTGGGGCTGGGGAATCGACTAGTGGCCAGCCTTTTGTTCTTTTATCTGTAACAAAGAGGTTTTTGTTTAAGATTGTTTGTCGAATTATGGTAGAGGATGATGTAGGATATCTAAAGGTAGCAGCTATCATTGCAATAAAGGAGTTTGATTGTGTGGTGTTGTGGATTTTTTGTTTGTTATTACATTCAAGTTTTAAACATCAACTATGCAACACATTAGTAAAACATATTTGAATATGTTTAACATGATATCATGTTTGACATGTTCAAATATTTGTATGCCATTCTATGGTAAAATATGTAAGTTCACAACTCTATTTATAAGACCTAAATGTACCATGTTTTGTACAAATAAAAATGATTTTATTCTATTCTATGTTAACCTGAAAATTTAGAAAATTCCCTAGGAAAGCATTTTTCAAAAAAATCGCTAACAATTTTTATTTGTTGGATACCAAACCTGATTGATGTCAAAACGCAAATCTATGTTCGAACATTGCGCCACAGAATAATCCAAAAATTTATTACCAACATTCAGAAAATAACAGGAAATACAACGATAGGGGAAATGTATATGAAAGCCGATAGCCAAATAAATTCTTTATGGAGAGAGAATATTGGTTGAGAAGATAGTAATAAAACTGTGTTACTTATGGGAAGTTTTATTAGTTTGTTAGAAATCGTGTGATAAACATAAATAACTTTAATTTCATAGTATTTACTAGCTGTTGACGGGGACCTTTGTGCGCGTGAAATTATTATAAAAATACTACCCTATTTGAATCGGATTTTTTTAACACTTGCATTTTTTTGTTTGCACGGAACCCTAACGCTTTGTCTAAAATAAAAGTAGACTAAGTTTCTCCCTATGACATCAGCTATTAACCAGTTACAATCCCCTCAAATTGGTCCAGCCGTTTCCAAAATTAGCCGGACAAAAAATTTAAATACTTACATTTTTTTTTTTTTATAATTACTGTAAATACTTTCATAATATATGCGTCAAGTTGTGTAGTTGTTTTGAAATGTTAAAGAGACACTTCATTTTTATTTATTTGACTAGCCGGAGCTAAAGTGAAAATGGTAACAACGGCCATTTTATTAAAATATAGTTTCGAATGACAATCAATTCAATCAATCAAAAAAACATTATAAATTAATTTAATTTACAGGATTAACAAAATATATTGAATAATTAATTAAATTAATTGAATGCATTTATAAAATAATGAGCTCAGTTTTGACCTTTATCAACAACTCTCATCAAAAAACCCATTTTCTGAAGAAATTGTTATTATTTTGTTTAAATAACCCTGATTAATTTTAAAGGAGATGACATGCTTCACCGTCCCCAAATAATTTGGGATAAGTGCAGGAGAACGATGATGAACTCTAATTGATTTTAAATCTTTTGTAAGTATCTGTTTTGAATGTCAATGGGTTAAAATTCACTAGATAAAAAAAATAACACATTTTTGGAATGTTTGAAAGGTTGGCGTATTAAATTTGTTTTTTTTTTGTTAATTTGATCTGTCCCCTTCCTTTTTAAATTAAAAATAATAAAACGTAATTAGTAAAAAAAATAAGTTCGCTTATTTGGAGACATATTTTATCATAAACAAGACTATGTTATACGTGATATACGTACAATAAACATAATTGAATTTGAAATCTTTAAAACAACACACATTCTTTTTTTTTACGACGTTTCCATTTAATTTCGTGCAATAGAAAATCCTTTTAGCTGCCCGATACAAAAGCAGACATAAATCTTGTAAGTAATACTTTTTCATAAAAAAATCCTCAATATATTTTGAATATGTCTAAATTATGTTTAAGTAAACATGAATTCATTTGAAGCATACATAATATGTAGTTGTTTCAAGTTTGCCTAATTTATCATAAGTGATAAAGTAGGCAAACTTGAAACAACAAATAGAGTTTTGGTTTTCAAACAAATATACCTCTGCAACCTAAGTCAAAGTTAAAGTTAGTTTTTTATTTGCGAACTAAATGTCCTATGTTGGTGTTATTTTATGTTGGTATTTAAGACTTAGCAGCCTTTTACAAGCATTTCAATAATCATTCGCCTGCCCTTTTCGTCCTAAATTAGTATGCATTAAATATTATTATTACTTAATAATTTCCTTTATATTAGTACAATTAAATTGAGAAATTTTGTTCATGTCAAAATTAAATGTCAATAGTTATGAATTCAACACAATTATTCACCAATATTAATGTCATCCGTTTCTGAATGACACGTAATTATAATTATGAATGTAAATAAGATAGACTAATCTTACTTTGTTTTTATAGGACAAATCGCGACTTTTGTACATAAGAGAAAATCGTTATTTTAAGCTAGACTCTTAATATTCTTTAACGGAGTAGAAACATTTTTGGATTAGGAATAGTTTCAGTTTTTTTTAATATTGTTACTGATTTTTCAGTTTTAAACGTGTTGGGCAACTTATTATATATTTTTATTGCCATATAGTATGGGCTGTCACTTAACATTTTAAAGGATTGTAGGCGTTATGTGATATTATAAACTTCGACGTCTATCCACGAAATACGTTTCAATGCAAATCTGCAAAAATAAAATTACCTACATAAATTTCTTGATAAATCGAAACATTCGACCGATTCCTGATTACATTCACACATTTTTTTTTATAATCCCTACGGGTTAAACGTGAAAAAACCCAAGTAATCCTGTGAACAAAAAAATCCGATACATTAGTATTCTTTTCTCTCAAACCGTTTTGGTTCTGTTAGACCATTATTTATGGTTGAACCGGCAGAATGTAGTCCGCATTATTCAAGTTTACGATCCCATGTAATATGTATGGATGAGATAGTCTATTTCTCTTCCACTTATTCTTGAATTCGAAGTATAGGTCCGCATAGGTATAGACTTTTATTTACAATTTGACATAACAAAATCAAAAGTTCTTTACGGGTTTGAGGATATATTATGATTAATGCCAACTTATTATTGTAAAAGTAAGTTTATTTTACTGTCACAATTTCAAACTTTCGATTGAATTTACGGATAGATTCCGTTCTCAAAGCAACGAATGCCGCGGCCAATAGCTAGTTTTAAATTAAAATAAGGAATGACGGTGAGAAGGCATTCGTTTTGTAGTGAAAAGAGTATTGAATAGTATCATTCGTTTTCTATCAAAGAATTTACTATCAAAGATTTTAACAATTTTTTAGCCTGACTGACTGACTACCTACTATTGTTTTTTTTTTTTGTGAATGGCATCTCGCAGTTCAACCTGTGAGGTTGTCGTCTGCTTAACCGAACTATCCTGTGGATGCCTTGAGAACTATTATTGACTTCGTGCAAAACTTTTTGTATAGGTACCAATTAAATAAACTTGTGCGAATTAGTTTGTGTGCAATTGTGCATTCAATAATTTTACATAGTATCATGATAGGTTATTGCTTACCTGACAATGATAGCGTCCATAGATAATAGTCGTATGTTTCTTTCAACACACTTTGTGTGGAATTCATTATAATATCCGCCATCTTTGATTATTGTAGACTATCTGTAACAAAACAAAATTAAAAATTATTTAGATGCAAGCATTATTCTTATTTAGTTTGAAGATTATAAAATTAATCAGAATAATTGTATTGTTACTTTGCTAATAATCAATGTTATAACAATCTTCTTTCTTGTGTTTATTTAGTTCAATTTATAGGCAAGATAAATACTAGCAAAACAAAAGATTGTTTTCTTAATTTAGATAAAATCAACTTATTTTTTATAATAAGACAGGCATTAATTAAGCTCTAACCAAATGCCATTTTCATAATTAATAAGCCCCTCTAACCTACTTTTATGTATCTCATAAAAGAGATTTTGTCTCCGAAAATATTAATATTATCTTTAAAATAATAATAAAATCCTATATTAAACCAAAGGATCAAGGCAACGTATTTGCTTCAAGTGCATTCTAAGCCGTGTGGATATTGCAATAGAAGCCAACTGCGCTTTTTACGACCTGTTAGCTTCTTATTGCAAAATCTACGAGCACCAATATAAGCTAGGAATACATTTGAATATCTTGAAGCCAATCTCGCATCTTTGAATGTCACAGTTTCATCTCGATATATGAATAGAGAAACACAGCTGATCTCCACGAGGAAGCTGATCTTCATGAGGAAGGAGCGCTGATTTATGGTTTCGTAACAAAATTTATAATCTTACGACCCAGTTCAGACAGTTTAGTCATCATTACAAATGTACAGTTTTATCCTCTTTTGTAAATCTCGCAATCGAAAAATGGTTTGCTGTAAAAATCCCAATTCTGGGTTAAGTTCGCCGTTGTACATGGTAAGTTTTTATATTGCAATTTGAATGTTTTTATTTTTATTTGGTGTGCAATAAAGAATAAGAATAGCATTTTTCTAACTAGTTGGGCTTTAAATCGGACTGGATTAAGCCAGTATTTTACATAGAGACACTGCCTCTCTTCTCTGACCTCCATAACCAAGTTACTAAGTAGTCAAGATCCTGCTCGATAAAACTAGTTGTCAGTCCTAGACCCTAACGACTGTCAAATATCTACAAATAACAGCTGGGACCAGCAGCTTGACGTGCTTTCCGAAGCACAAAGTGGGCAATTTTGATCAAAATCTTTTTTTTTGTACGATTTACATATTAATAATATGAACGACTTCGCCCGCGACTTCGCCCGCGAAAATTTTGATATAATATAGCCGCCATATATGTTACACGGTTAAGATTTAGCTTTCTAATGGTGAAAGAATTTTTACAATCGGTCGAGTAGTTTTTGAATTAAATCGTAACAAACAAACAAACAATCAAATCTTTCCTCTTTATAATATAAAAAAAAGAAAAAGCTAAGCTTTTGCCCACGGCATTGCTCGCGTAAATTTAGAATTTGACAATAATCGTCTCGGACAAAGAAAACATCGTGAGGAAACCGGCATGTCCTAGAACTAAAAAATCGTAGACTGACATCTATAAAGCAATGGGCCCGCTTGGTGGATAGCCCACTCTCTCTCATAGAGAGGATGCCTGTGTCCCAGCAGTGAGATCATTATAGGCTGATTATGTGTCTCGGACACGTGGCGCTATCTATTATCGTTATTGTTGTTTTCCTCGGCAACAGTACTTTTTTTCGGGACGAAAGTTACCCTATGTCCGTTTCTGTACACCTGACAAAGTTTATACAAAATTTCAGGATGATCGGTAAAGTGGTTTTGGCGTGCAGAGGTAACAAACAAACCTACTTTCGCATTTATAATATTAGTTAGGATTAGTTTAGATCGATTTTTTCCATACCTTGACCTAACATTATTACAGTACTTATTAAACAAGAATCTTATTGTCCGTCGGTTATCTAAGTCAGTTGGTCAAAGCAAGCATGAGTATGAATATCGAGAGCTTTCTTTCATGAACTATCTTTGATTTATGTCGGTTCGTGTGTTAGCATTAATTCATGGTGTGTATAGTTCCATAAATAATTATGAAGAACTATATTTTAGCAGTAATCGTAATTTTATTTAAAAACCGGCCAATTGCGTGTCGCGTACCATTATTTATAAAACGCGCAAATAAATCACTTTTTTGTATGGGGGCCCCCTCAAATATTTATTTTATTCTGTTTTTAGTATTTTTTTATATAACGGAAACAGAAATACATAATCTGTAGAAATTTCAACTGGCTAACTATGACGGTTTATGAGATAAAGCCTGGTGACAGACGGATGGACGGACAGCGAAGTCTCAGTAATAGGGCCCCGTTTTTTTTTTTTTACGGATGGGAAATCATCAATGACTTGCTACTGAGAAATTCCTTATGGATAACCTTAATGATACTTAGCCTTTTTTTTACGGATGGGAAATCATCAAATGACTCCCCCCGCTCTGGGCGGAGCGGGAGGGAGTGTCAGACTTGTACTGACTAAAACCCATCCACGTTCCTTCTTAGCCCTTTGTGTTCCAGGAACAACCCGCAGCCCTGGCAGGCATCGGCCTTCTCGGACCCCTTCCGATTTGCTGACATCTCCTTGAGGCGCGCGTGGAACACAAACGCGCCGTCGGCACGGCCTGTCGTCATGAGACGGACGGACGGTGAGCTAGCCCATTACTCACCGTTCACAGGCCCGCGGTAATAGGGTCCCGTTTGACCCTTTGAGTACGGAGCCCTAAACATATACCTTGACCTGTCAGATCACTCATGGGCCCGAGTAGTAGTAGGTCTTGGCTTCAAACCTAGTCAGACGCGTTATTTGGTGTTATTTTCATAATTAATTGTATTTTTTTGTTAAATATATTTAAAATCCCAATTCTGGGTAAAGCTCGCCGTTGTACATAAGTTTTTATATTGCAACTAGCTGTCCCCAGCATGCGTTGCAATGCACTTTTTACCAACCCTATCTACCTACCGACCATAACCTAGCCAACCCTACCCTACACTACCCTACCTACCTACCTTCCTACCTACCTACCTACCCTATATACCCTACCTAGCCTACCCTACCCTACCTACCTACCTACCTACCCTACCGTACCCGACTCTACCCTCCATACCTATGTATCCTACCGACCCTACCCTACCCTACCTACCTACCTACCCTACCCTACCTTTCTCACCTTTTAAACCTTCCCTGGACTATGACAAACATTTTAAAACCAAAATCAAGTAAATCGGCCCAGCCGTTCTTGAGTTTTATCGAGACTAACGAACAGTAATTGGTTTTTATTTATAAAGATTTGAATGTATATTTCTTTTTTTAATTTGGTGTGCAATAAAGAGTAAGAATAGCATTTTTTAACTAGGTGGGCTTTAAATCGGACTGGATTAAGCCAGTATTTTACATAGAGACACTGCCTCTGTGCTCTGACCTCCATAACCGAGTTACTAAATATATATAGTAGTTGATATTTTTTTTAATAATTATATATTTAAAAAAAAAATAGTTATTTCTAGGTGTTGTGTTTTAATTTAATTCTAAAAAAGAACTTCGAACTACAGCTGCTAATTTGTGATGAAAAATAACGAATAAAATCAACAAGACGGACGTGTCGTAGAACCAAAATGGTGAAAACAATGTGATATACAGAGTGAAAAGCACAACGACGCGAAAACGATTGCCCTGTACTCAGTATCTCATTCGAAACATTTTGATCTTGTAGGTATTTTGTAGGCACTTTTGTAGGAAACACCAGTTTTTTTTTTAAATGCCGATGAATAATTTCTATGTACAGGGGTTCAGAATGATTTGCTGAGTATACTGAATTTGCTACTTAAATAACATTAAAAAATTTCATTACTATCGATTGAGAGACCAATTTAGGAGTAACCCGTACAAATAATTCCCACAAAGGCTCGCAAACCTGTAAACGAGTGGCTATTATTTACTCATGAACGCCTCAATGGGATTTGGAGAGCACGTTAACCTGTCGATTCCAGTTGCCAAACGAATATCTGTGACGGTTTTATGATTGTCAATTGTTTTCATCATTTTTGGAATCATCAAAATATCAATTACTAGCGACCCACCCCGGCTTCGCACGGGTGCAATGCTGATAATTAGCCATTATTTGTCGCAAAAAGTAAATGAGATTTTTTTTTTTAATTGTGGGATTTCCATAAGAGATAGACATATACCATCGCGGACTTTTCTGTAGACCTTTTCAATGTGTACAATACTTAATTAGTACATTATTTTGATAAATCTCGTAGGGTTCAGCCTGCGTTTGCAATGTAAGCGGAAAAAATGTAATTATTTAAGACATCACATTAGAAACCTCAAAAATAAAAGTATTTCTACAGTATTCAATGGATGTTATTATACATATAAACTTTTCTCTTCAATCACTTTATCTATTAAAAAAAAACCACATCAAAATCCGTTGCGTAGTTTTAAAGATTTATACATAGGGATATAGAGACAGAGAAAGCGATTTTGTTTTATACTATGTAGTGATGAGGAACAAATCAAAGGTTCTTTTTGAAGTGAAACTTCTTATGCGACTTCCAACAAGTTTAACGTTTTCATGGAGGGGGAATATTTTCTATTACCCACTAAGAGATGGCGCTATTACAAGATTTGTGACTACGTAGTTCTACTAGGTACGCAAGATGGCGTGCAAACAGTCATGCATTCGACTCTTCGGTGTGACCAGCCTACGCTCAATTTCCATGAGTAGAATAACCTCGACAAATTTATGTAATAAAAAGTATACAACAATAAAACAGTAAAATATTATTTAGAAGCTCAATAAAATAACGAGAGTGAATGCGTGGCACTCGACCGCAGGCGTGTAGTTTTACGAAGTTTCACTTCTGGCGCGGGGAGGGACTCCACGCACTATTTTTTTATACGATTCGCCTTGATAAGGCTGGCTACCAAACTTTCTGATCAACGGCTTAACGTGCTTTCCGAGGCACGGAGGAAGCTCAGTATGTAAGGAATAGACACCCATCCAACGAGCAAATTTGGGAAGTGCTGCTTAACCTCCTTCTTAAATAACATTTACTGAATATAACGCAATTTTCTCATGTAAGAGTTTTTATTTTACCAAGGCCTAATCAAATTCCTTTGCCTCTTATTAAGCAGACATAATTTTAATAACAAGCCTTCGTAATAAGAAAATGCCTCCCGCCCTTTTGATATTGTTGCCATACGTTTGAAAGAAAGGCGAATATGACATTCTTCCAGCCCTTTGACATAATTTATTAAAAGCAAATGTTGTAACTTTGAAAGGATATAGAAAGATCCAGTTAATGAAAATCTTAAATTATTTTGCTCGCTCGTAGGTAACGCATATAAGAATAGAGCTAGGACTAGAAGTTTAAAATTATGAACGAGAGCTCTTTATATGTATAACAAAAATTAACCTTTACTAAGAGCTAAAAATAATAATAATATAAAGAGGTGTATTATAGCTTTGTATGTAGAGGGGCCTTTGGAACTTCTCGTCCATCATCATCAGCAGCCTATAATGTTCCCACTGCTGGGACGCAGGCCTGGAGGGAATGGGCTGTAATCCACCACGCGGGCCTAGTGCGGGTTGGTAGATGTCACAATGTCTTCGAATTTTTAGTTCTAGGACATACCGGTTTCCTTACGATGTTTTCCTTCACCGTTTTTGAGAGCAGCGGTGATGAAATAAATTACACAAAGTAATGCGCATGCCTGGGTCCGAAACCAGGGCTTAATCTACTTCTCGTCTGATTCCGAAAATTCTTTCACTAACGAGAAGCTACATTATCCATGGGTGTCATATTATACTACATAAAATAACGAGATCGGTGCCGCGAATAAAAGCTCGTCGGGTATTAAAAAAAAATCGTGAAGAAGTTCTTACTTTTGATTTTAGTGTTCAAGCGGACTCACAATTTTCATCAATAAACCATTAGGGACTTTCTGTATCTGCAGTAGATAGCATCATAAAAGCGAACACTTTTTATAAATTAATGTAAAAAGATTATTTTCGACGAAACATTCAATCTAAGTTGTTAAATTACGGGTAACAAAGATTCTCTAATCTTAAAGTGTAAACTTTTGTATTAAATAGAGTAAAGGTGTCTCCTGTTACCTTAACACATCGCAGTAAGGCCTATTATCGTGCACTGGCATTGGCCAAATGGCCATCATACACTTTGATTTGTTGAGCGGATAATCGTTTGAGTTCCTGATATTCTTGATTTAGGCCATCTTGCACTACATTAAGTAAAAGCGTTTAAAGTAATTTAAACATCGTTTTATTTCTGACATAGACACAGATAAGTTTTAAAATGTACAGCGTGGAAGAGACGTCGACAGACAAACGATTATCACAGATTCAGTCCATCATTTCGCATTTAGGGGGGGGGGGCTCCTATTAACATTTTTCATCCACGGTGAAACTTAAAAAAAAAAACGATTATAAATGTCTATGAAGGGGAAGTTCAGTCCCTTCCACATGTATCTAATTATCTGTGGTGTAAGCAGGCTCAAAGCATTAAATAATTTATTATATTTTAAACTGTTTTTTTCGAGTACTGAAACGGGTTGAATAAATAATACTACTATTTAATTTAATAATATTTACATAAATGCGACAGCTGACAGCGAAAATTAATAACCATAGAGAGAAGAGATTTATCTTATTTGTCAATATTGTGTGGGCATTCGCTTTTGTTTGAAATCTATCAACGACATGTTACTACTAAAAAAATCAATAAAAAAAAGGTGTTAACAATGACATTTAGAAATTTAAATGAAATAATATCTATGAGAAATAACGACACTAGGCAAATTGGAGAAATCTCATTTTGTGCCGGTTACAAAAATCTATAAAATTATACAAATGCTTTTCGGATGCATCGTATAATGTCAACCAGTTTCATATGTAGGCTGCCGAAGATTCCAATGCATTTTATGGTAAAAAATAATTGTGGAGAAAGTTTTTATTATTTTATTTTAACGATAATTATAATAAATAAGTAACATTTATCCCGAACTTTAAAAGATAAGATTATATTTTGAATGTTTGAAGGGAAAATTATATTCTCAGACCCATTTACCCAGTCGACAATAAGGTGTAGAAACTGGCACTACATAATTAATGACAGAAACTGGTAACGTCCTTTTGTGAAAAAAAAAATACAGCATAACATCATACCTGACAGCCCTGAAGGGTAAGGCAGAGGAGTAGGTACCGTACCCCCACATTTTGCCAGTTATACGTAAGTCCCATGAGATAGAGGGCGAGCTTTTTGCCATTAATTGGGCACTAATCCAGACTCAGTGACTGCTACTGAGAAATTCCTGACTGATTCCTGCCAAACCCTGGAATCTAAACCAAGACCTCTTCCTCAGAAGTCGCGATTGCGACCAGAAGACTCACGACGCAAAAATCTTTAGTAGGTATAACTACGTCCTACTTTTCTGCAGATGGGTCTGAAAAAAAGTAGGGCGTGCAAAAATTTTGCGAACATAAAAGAGAACCTACAACAAGCCTTAGCGCTTCGTGACTTTCCTCAGCTTTACCTCACATATTTGGTAAAGAGACTTAAGTCTATATGCTATAGAGAATACATAAAGGATGATACGCCATTCCTTTCTCAAACGGAGCCTTTGTCACGCCTCAACGAGATGTATAGTCCACAAAAGAGTTTGGTATATAGGCAAAATAATTGTCTTTTTACTACGATATTTAATATTTCATTGAATAGCTGCCTCTCCGCTGAATTGTCGAGCGAATTAAGAGGTGAAACGAAGCTTAGCGAAGAAAGTTCTTCCTCTTAAACTGCGATGTTAGGAAATGTTACTGTTGTGAGTGACAGTGGTAGTGGTACGGAGCACAAAAAAACGAACAAGGAAGAGGGTAGACCGATTTGTCTGCACATAAACACCCACCCGCAATAACTTCAGTTTATCCGTGATCATAGCGTTTACAACAGCGCCGAAATATCGGGAACTCGAAACAAATAATACACATGGTAAATATCCCGTTGCAAGTGTTATTAATAGTGTTAGTGACCATGGCAGTTTAAAGACTTATATAACTTCAGTCATATCCAGAACTCAAAACGATGAAGGAAAACGTAGTGAGGAAACCACATGTCCTAGAACTAAAAAATCGAAGACATTGACATCTACCTACCCGCATTGGGTCCGCGTGGTGGATTACAGTCCAATTCCTCTCTTAAAGAGGCGGCCTTTGTCCCAGGAGTGGTGACATTACAGGCTGATTATGCTTATGCATAACCCGAACAGCGATTTGGAAGACTTTTCTACTAAATGAATAGTTAGTTAGCTGCAAGAACATCCTTCAATCCTACTAATATTATAAATGCGAAAGTTTGTGAGGATGGATGGATGGATGGATAGATACCTAGATGTTTGTTACTCTTTCACGCAAAAACTACTGAATGGATTTAGATGAAATTTGGCACTCGGGTAGTTTATAACCTGGATTAACACATATGATACTTTTTATCCCGATAGTATATTTCCGTGGGACAATTATCGACCTCCACGCGGGCGACGCCGCGGGCATAAGCTAGTATACTTATGTTTGGTTGATCGTCAAGAACACGCATGTCAAACTGCTGCCTTATAAACGAAAGATTAATTTCACAGAATTCTCAGAACCCTAATATTGTACAGCAGTTCGCTGAAACAGAAAATAGGTGCCGCCAAATGATGGATCGCCGAAATGAGGTATGTGACTGGGGGTATATTAAATATTTTGTAAAACTGAGTATGTCTGGTATTGACATTTTAATAGCTGGCTAACACTTAAAACACGTGTAGCAATAAAAAGAAAAAAAAAAACCGTTGAAAGAACTAACTCAACACTTTATAAAGACATTCATATAGATATACCTACATAACAAACCTGTTATGTAAAAGTCCCATGTAAAAACCCAACAACGCTTGGTCTAATCTAGGAACCGAACAAGACCACATAAATATACACAAGATTATATCTAAATACTGCCTGCATATAAAGGGTGTAAAACACCTCTTAACGAAGCCGAAAGGCACTGGTTCTCCCTGTCATTGCGATCATTTTTTTGTTCTACACCATACCTGGGAACCTTATAGTTACGGAGATATTAGGGGTCAAAGTTCCAACTTATTGACAAGTATTTTTTTAAATACAAGTTTTTAATGTAAGATTTTTATTTTAAACACCTCCACGACCCCCGTACTATTCAATCCGTCCATCAGCACAATTTTTTGAGTGCGTTACATTGAGTTCTACCACAAAACATGATTTTACACCCCCCAAAAAACAGTCGTTTCCCAGCAATAATTTTTGCGTAAAGTTACTTAGTTTCATGTACAGAATGCTTGGTTGACGGCTTCGTGATGAGGTGATTTACACCGTGTAGATATAATCCAGTGTTATTAGTCAAAATGGAGATTTCACTCTCATAATTTATCTCCCTACCCGTTATACGGTATTGTTTATCATCTGCCTAACCTTTTTCCCAAACTATCTTGGGGTCAGCTTCCAGTCTAACCGGATGCAGCTGAGTACCAGTATTTTACATGAAACGACTGCCTATCTCACCTCCACAACCCAGTAACTGGGTAATACGATTCCCCTTGGTAAGACTGGATGTGAGACTTTTTGGCTTCTGACTACTCGTAACGACTGTCAAAGATCTACAAATGCCAGCTAGGACCAACGTCTTAACGTGCTTTCCGAGGCACGGAGGAATCTCGGTATGTAATAATGGTTACCCATCCACGGACCAACCTCGGCAAGCACGGCTTGACCTTAAAGATCGACCCGGGCGGCTATTATTATTTAGCCACGAGCTCCTCCTCGTTATACGGTATTGTTAACAAATAAAAATAACTAGAATAACTACAATTACGACAAAAATGCTTGAATAATACCGAATTCAATTTTCTTATTTTGAATACAAAATTGGGAGTCAATTTATTGGCAATCCGAATTAGTGCAGGTTAACGTGAAAAACTTGCCAATATGTATTTACTTTTGGGCGTTTGTAGGACATTTTGAAAAGCTTCCGCACTGCAAATGCATGTAATAAAAGTAGCCGACAGTGTATTTTTCAGTGAAAAATTGCCAACTATGTAAAGTGTATGTGTTTATTTCCAGTTTCTCCCATCTTTTGGGAGAAACTGGAAATAAAATAGGTATAATTCTGAGCGAAAATGCCTGAAAATCCTTAAGCCAATTGTTCGGAATATTTCCTCTGAGCCTTAAAAAGGCTTTTCTTCTATCTGAATGGAGTAATTACAAAATATACATGTATATCTGAAAAATACTGATATACAGCTGCATCCGGTTGGACTGGACCCCACCATGATTGGGATAAAAGTACGCAGATGAAGACGAGAATAACGAAGTAAATAGTTTTCGTAATAATAACTCATTAGTACAACAAAAAGGTGACGTGCAACTGATGGCGGTCATTCATTGTCACTTCCTATGTCGATGGGCATTGCGGAGAAAGTGAAATCTCAGAGCAGGACGGGTAACGCATCTAGATATGAGTAAGCAGGACGGATATAGTCGCTAAATCACGTACCATTTTGAGATGTAAGTGTTCCGCGTTACAAGCGTCTTGGGAGTTTGGTTGAGATAAAGCTTGGTTCATAATTGAGGAGTTTGTTAAATCTTTGGATTATGAACAGCCGTTATTAATTATTTAAAAAATATTTTTCAACTACTCGAACTCAAACTAGCAGAATAAATAGAAATTGATGGCTAACCTTAATGGGGTATCGTATTTCCCAGTTTTAACTGTAATATGACAAGACTGTATAAGACAGCCCTCAGCTGCATTCCGGTTGGACGGTAAGCCGATCCCAAAATAGTTTGGCAAAATAAATAAAAAGGTGCAGATGATGATGGCTAGCCTTAATAAATCGTCAAATCACGAGGCTCAAAACCATAATACCTAATTTTGAACGCTTTTACTTAACTTGTAAGTTTTACTCAGATTTTGGGGCATTGTTATATTAAATAGGAGGCTAAATAAAGTCTCACTAGATTTAAAATTGAAACAAAACCCATTATTCATTCAGAAACTGCTACAAACATTGAATGGAAAATAAATCCATTCTAAGTAGTGTACGTCAATGAAAATGTAAATATTACTTTTGTCGCAATAATATTTAAACTAAAGTTAGCGGCCTCCTCTTTAAACTAGATTAAGGGATAATACGTTTATCAGAACGGTCAGGTTCATTGTTAAATTAATTGTTTTAGAACATATGGTGTTTTGTTTTTTTTAAAGCCCCAAACTTGGGATTTCTCCAGTATCGTGGGTGCGTTTACAAACATTTAAAATCACATACACAAATAGCCAGACCCGGAACAACTATCTGTAGGCCATACAAATATTTGTTCCGTGCGGGGATCGAACCCGCGACACGCAGCGCAGCAGTCGATCGCTCAGCCACTGCGCCAACCGTGTCGTCACTCTGTTCTCAATTTCTCTGGTCATTGGAAATGTTAACTGTAAAATCTTGAGCGTTCTTTATCAACGACTTCGACAAAAATTAAGAAAACAAAAATATTCTTATTTCAAAAGTATGAAAACTCATGTTTCAACCAAAAAGAAAAACATGTTTATCTCCAAACAATCACAATAGTGAACTATTTTATCGATTGATTATACTTACCTACTCCCAGAGCATTTTAATACATATTTTTGAACATTATTCGCTTATGTGCACTATCCTTTACAATATCCTCATAAACTTTAAATATTCTTGATTCATTTTTATTCGCAATCACATTTAAATATTTCCATAACATAAAATGAACTTTATTAAGACCGTAATAAAATGTTTAAACAACATATTATTTCAATAAACATTTGCAAGCGAAAAATATAATGATCATGTTATAAATTAATTGGACCACATAATAATTCGCAATTTGAAAAAGCTTTATACAACGCCGAAATTTTTCTGTTATACTACTTTGTGTGTAGGGCCTTAAGAGCGTTTACATCTTACAGCATTTCATACAAACTTTCCAGTCCTTATTTTACAAAATGACTGAACCGATTTTAATGAAACTTCATACGCATAAGCAGGCTGCATAGGTCTAAAAAGTTAGAAAAACAATTTCCAAAAAAAGTGTTACAGCTAAATTAGACCGATTATAAATTATCGATTATATTTTTTAAAAAACATTTAGAAAATGTTTTTAGTCACTGTAAACGCATGTAAACGCTCTTAATAATTTATTAATCGTGTTCCACTTTCGCATCGTTTTGCGAGAAAACCTTACCGAATATATTGCTGTATTCTGTTGAAGAAACTGATTTATGAGTGGTTTTTGAAATTTTATAAGGAAAGATTTATTGGAATTTTTGTGAGATGTTTTATCGAGATAGTAGGCATAGGTTCGTATTGTTAACCAAATATAACGAAAAGAGAGATTCAATTACGTTACAGTAAAAAATAAGAGTGATGAGTAGGCAATTCAAAACAAAACTTTAATAATTTAAAACTATTACTTTGAACAACTTTGCGTTATACACGGCATGTTTTTCTAACTGTGCATAGATACGAATAAATTTTGTTAAATAATATGTAACTTTAAATAAATCACATGCATAAAACCAGTTCTGACACCGAAACTAAGACTTTTAACTAATGTACGGTCGGCAATAAAGGTACTAAACACTAGGTATCTTTTTCTAATATAACGTTCTACTAATTTACCATCTTATTTCTTAAATATTGTATGCGTTAAAAAAAAAGTAAACAACTAACTACCTACCTACTTTCATTTTTATTTATTTTAAGTAAATGCTGTCTAACCAAAGATGGTCTAGAAATTATCTAAGACAGCCATTGTTCCATAGAATAATATAAAACATTACTCTTTCTACTTTAATGTACAGTGAAGTATATTTATTCTACATTTTTGCCTCTGTTTCTTTTTATTAAATTTTATTACAACTTAACTTAAAATTATATAAAAACATTAAAAGTATTTAAAAAGATAGTAGCCATTCTTCATCTTGGGAGAGAAACCTCCTAACAATATCTTATTATTATTAATCATATTATACTGGAGAGTGCATTTTGAACTTTAAAATTGTAACTTTGGATTTTGATTAATGTGCTGACGGTACCCGTCAGCTGTTCATCGAGTTACGACTATCGGAACAAGTTATGTAGTTAATGTAGGAAACGGTAACTTATTAAGTACTATGATTATATACTGCAATCGTGTTATCTAATTTTTATGATCATGAGACTTTATTCACGCAGAGATTCCGGGTATGCAGAGTCAGAGAGTTTTGATTGGGCCTTTATTAGTGAGCATTGTGTATTTTATGTATAAACATTGAAAATAATTAAATTATAAATAACCATTACGGTCCGATCAGCCGTTTAGTCCATGAAAAGGTAACAAATTAACAGACTGACTTTCGCATTTACAATATAAATATGGATGCATGCACTTTATTACGGTTTCATAGCTAAATGGCAAAACAGGAAACAGATCTAATGATCAAATGCTATCTCCGGGTAAATACCCGGAAATGGCATTTAGGGTACATACTCACTAACAGGTAACATGCTTATAGCGCCTAGAGCCTAGCGAGTAGCGAAGTGAAACGAACTAATAAGCCACCTGTCAGTGCGTTTGTAGCCTATGTCATTTTACCAAGAGACTATTTGTATTATATGACGCTGCGACTTATTTTTTTAATTTATATAAAAGAAAGAAAATCTAATGATTTCTCGCTGACACATGACTTGGAACCAAAATGACCCGAACAAACATACAATGCATAAAAAAATATGGGATCCATAATTATTTGTAGTTTTGAAAAATCTAAATAACAATAGGACAAAGAGTACCCGATAAAAATACTACAAAACTACCAAAATAAAATACACGGGTTACGAGAGGTCATGGCATATCTATGGGCAAATTATGCCCCCAGAAATGAAAATCGAAGAAAACTGTCGATTTATGTAAACATATTGGCAATTTTCTCGACCCTTGTTACATGGATAATTAATTCTTTAGTCTCGGGTGAATGTCCTTCAAAGAACACAACTCTGATAGTGTATCTATTTTTGTTAGCTGGGATCTCGCTTACTCGTTTTATGAGGACAAATTTTTTCATAGAAGATTGTAAGCATTCCTACTACCAACTAACTATTATAAATATGTTACTAAAAACTACTGAACTACTGTTCGTCTAGTGGTAGCAACTGGACTGCTGCAGGTCGGGCACTTTGCCGAAGTGGATTTATTCATTAGGAATTTCTCATTAAAAGACTTGGAGTCGGGATTTGTGTTCGGTTGCTGGCAATAGGCTCGCCCCCTATTTAATTACATGGGCCTCAAAAATAACTATCAAAATGTCGGTGTACGTTAAAATGTGTGTAAGCCACTTTTTTTCGATTTAGGGATTAGATCACCTCTGACTTACCCATTTTTTACAAATAGGAAGTCATCAAATGACCCCTCCTGCTCTGGGCGAAACAGAAGGGAGTGCCACACTTGTACTAACTAAAAACCATCTATGTTCCTTCTAAGCCCTTTGTGTTCCAGGGCCACGGTATCTCTCTCCGTTGACACGGCCTGTCATCATAATACGGACGGACAGTTAGCTAGCCCATTACTCACCGTCCACAGACCCGCCCCTAAGGTGGCTGACGCCCGGGGCGTCTCCCAGAGCGGCTGGGACGTGTGAGGTTGTCATTTCTTATCTGTCATTGTCATTCCACGAGATCGCTTTTGAATTTACTGAAGACTGACCAATATGGGTCAAAATGAGAAACCCACAAGCATAGCCAACTCTTAAGTCAACTGTACCACATCAAGCTGTACATATCCAGTATAACCTGACACTCACCTCGCTATGTATGACCTTCCCGTACAAAGAGAGATCAGCTTAATTTGGTTTTGCATAGCTATATTGGTCGTACATCAAATAAACTTTCAACAATACCTTTAATGGACTGACACGAATGTACTTTCATTAATGAGTAATGATGTCTTTGATAGATGTTTATCCTATGATGATGCGTAAATAGGCAATTTAACATGTTAATAGGTGCAGCATAAGACCGGTTTTACCCAGTAGAGGTCCGATAGGCCGTCGGCTGCATGCTAGTTGTAATCTGCATCTGGAAAGACTGGGAAGCCAATCCCAAAACAGTTAAATTCGATTGATAATTATAATCGATAATAGTCGTACGAAAATAATTGTGTCGACAGTTTTATTAGATTTACATAGAGTAGTTGAATACCGCTGAATCAATTTGATTTGCATTTGTCACAGCTTTGATTGGTTGTTATTTTGGTAAACCATAAGCAATAACATTACTTGTTACATATTTTTGTCTGTCTGAGAATGTGAGAAAATAAAATTACCAACAAGGTCGTAAGCTACCTATACCTGCGCTTCAAAATTTCCACGTGAACAAAGCCGCGGGCAACAGCTAATAAATAATAAATGTAACACCTAGCCCTAAGCTTTACCCGAGTCAAGTTCGGTTATTGCCCCACGGGATCCTTTTACCAGGATAAAAACTGTCCTATATGTTAATCAGTCTAAAAACTGCCTGTGCCAATTTTAATCTTAATCCATTTAGTACTTTTTGCGTGAAAGAGCAAAAAAAATTGAACGCCTTGCACGGCAGCACATAGCGAGACATAACTTTATTGATAACACCATGTACTTACTTTTACCTATGGTTCACGAATTAATATTTGATCTCGAATTTGAAAAAAAAACCCCTCAAGCATTCATTTATAATAGTAGTAAGGTCACAGCTTAACAAGCAGTTTATAAAACATCCATTCTGCCTACCTATACAAAATGTTCACCATAACGTGTGATAAAATACGAACAATGCACAATAAGCTAAACTATGCTTGCAATTATGTCTTTAATGCCCGGATGCATAATTTCTACAACTGACTAAACAGTAATAGTCTTTTTACTACGTCATTACATTTCAACATAATAGGTAAAGAAAGCATGACAATATTATTGAACAGACAATATTATTATTTTGTTCTAAGAAAAACTAATAAAATGTACAATATGCATTATAATCTCCTTTAATTACAATGACATTATTGGACAAAAAACTAAGAATATGAAACTAAGTACCTAACATAGCTTAAATTAAAATTAGAATCCATAGACTCTATAAGAAATATATATATTTAAAACTCCAGCTTATTAGACAAGAATGTCCAATAAAAAGCAACATGCTTCATGAATGTTAATCAGGGTAAAAATATCGTATAGACAAAGCTTGCTAACTAGGCAAACGGTTTGCGGGGTCACAAACATACAGGCTCATGGTCAAACATAAACAGTTTGCATACCGTGTAGTAAGCCTTGTCAGCACAAAGGAGGTCCATGTGTTGTCACTGTCAAGGAGTACAGGGCAGGGATAGTCCTCTTTTGTTTTTTTGCCATTCAGCATAAATGTACTAGCCACCCTATATCCTAATGTAACCTATATGCCTGCCTTTATGCTTTAACTATGGCTTTCCAGGAATCATTAAACTTCAAATGATGAAGTTACTTCTACACAAGTTAGCATCATCGGCGATTGCATTATACAAGTATATCATCGGGTAAGATACACTAGTAAAATGCAAGCAGATTTGTGTTGCCTGCTTTGTGTCCCATTGTGGCGAAAAAATCTCTTGCTTTTCTGGCCATGTTTGTTCCGCAGTTAAGATCAGATCGTTACATCACCTTCGCCGTGGTCTAACTCGACCGCCATTTCTTAGTATAAATTATCACAAAAAAAACTTTATGCTCTTTTGTGCCCCTCAGATCAATGGCTAAGTAACCTGTCAAATCTAGATACAAAATCAAAGTAAATCCGTGTCAAACTGTCAAAGTTATAACACGATTTTCATCCCAACTAGTTAACGTTTTGTGTATGAGATGAGATAGTCCCTTAAGTTAGAATTTACCTCAACTTAGTTTCAGATAAGACAACAATAGTCTCAGTTCGACATGGCAACCAGAAGTTAGCACTTCGATGTCAGGTACTCGAACGCTATAAACTAGGTTCAGTTACAAAACTTCGTTTGACAGTGTAATATTGCGAGGAACCCATATTTTGGAATATAGATACAATAAATATCTGGTATATCTGTATACAGAGTGATTTTATTAACTATTATGGGATATTGAATTCTGAATTAACAAGGTGGACCACGGAACGGTAAACGTAGCGTAGGACGTCCTCAGACTCGGTGGAGCGATGATCTTTGCAGGGCGGCTGGCAAGAGCTGGATGAGAGTGGCCGAGGATCGTGCTCAGTGGCGTGTCATGGGAGAGGCCTATGTCCAGCAGTGGACGAATACAGGCTGATGATGAAGGTGGAACATAATGAAATAACAATAAAAAAGTTATGAATTTCCAAGAGTCATAAAACAAAAGTGGTTCAGTTTCATGGTCTGGGACCACACGAGAGGTTTAGCGTTTATTATTATTAATTATTTTTGTCTTAGAACTATCACTAGAAGTCTATAGAGTGGCTATCAACTGTTTGTTTATTATGTTACACCCTGTATTAAAGATACTACATTTACCGAGCACAGGTCTAGACCTGTTGTCGAGAAATATCAACATCGAAGCAAAAAACAACTAGACCAAGAGACAGTTTTATACAAAACATTTACCAAATCCCGAGAAACATGACGTAGAAAACGGAAATTTTAAAATTACACCACAGAGCACGTCATTTTCAGTGCACTTTACATACGACTATGAAGTATGAAAGTTGGCTTAGCGCTAGATGTCGAGTTAAGCCTTTAACCCGCAAGAAGACAGACAGTTTAGTACCTTGTCTATGCTGACGGCAGTTCGAGAAGCTGTTTCACGAATTTCTGCATTCTCCGTTTGTTTGTTAAGTAGAATTTTTATTTGAAAACTTTTACACGAAACGAGTAGGCGAGTTAGATTGAGAACGATTTCTGATCGCATGATAGCGGCCACAATTTATTTTGAATTATGTAATAGTTTGAGAATAAATCATTTTTTTTGTTCCATATTTTCATGTTTGTGTTCAACTATTTACGACTTGTTCTAAAAAAAGAACAAAACCTTAATATTATTGATCCCAAAATATCTTGATCATCATTTCGCTACTTATAATCTATTTTTTTTTGGGATCGGCAGAACCTCTCTATAAGTATTCGTCATCGAAAATGTCATAGTGTAAATCCAAAATAGTACATGAAACACATTTTTTATTGGTCATCGTCGATTGTTCCAAAAAATGCACTTTAAAGTAAAAGTAAACGCACGATTGCTTTCCAGCACTGTTACAGTTATAGGGCTTGCAAGACATAATTATCATCTGATATACTTTCTTTTTTTCGTCCAAATAAGTACAAGTACATAAAAGTACATCAGTGTCAGATACAATAATTCGCGATAAAATAAGGTCGGTTTTTGCAAAACTGCACAATACTGGGTGCTCCAGTTTATATTACTTTCTTTATCGGAATTATGCGTCAGGATCAACATATATTATAGGTATGTATGTAGCTACGTGCTTTTTGAAAGTACGTGGTTTCATTATGTTTTTTTAATTTCCTTGTTGAAAAGTTGGCATGTACTTTGCTTGAATGTGATTATTGGAATGCTGATGATAATTTGAATATTGATGATCAAGTATAAGAATCCATACTAATATTATAAATGCGAAAGTCACTCTGATTATTTGTATGTTTGTTTGTTTGTTACCTTTTCACGACTAAACGGCTGATCGGATCTTAATGAAATTTGGCAAAGAGATAGATTTCATCCTGGGGAAGGACATAGGCTATATCATCACGCTACGACCAATAGGAGCAGAGCAGCAATGAAAAATGTTGCGAAAACGGGGAAAATGTGACGCAGACGAAGTTGCGCGGTACAGCTAGTTTCTTCATAAAATTCTGAAGGCCATATTGATTGTAAAGTTAGAAACAAATAATAATAGTTCGTTGATTAAGAGCGAATTTTATCAATGATCGCAATCAGCACATCTTAATCGCCCTTGAGCTGTCATTCTCATCATGGCTATTGAATATTTAGACTGACAGAACTTAAACACGGTTTTGGTGAGCTAAATTGTGTCCAGTTTCATTGTTGAAATTTATTTATTTATTTTATTTTTTATAAAAAACGTTGCCCCACACTAGGAATTTCTCCTATATCGTGGGTGCGTTCACAAACATTTAAACTCACATACACAAACAGCCAGACCCGAAACAACTATCTGTAGGCCATACAAATATTTGTTCCGTGCGGGGATCGAACCCGCGACACGTAGCGCAGCAGTTGAACGCTCAACCACTGCGCCAAACGTGTCGTCAAAAAAATAATAAAAAAAATAAAAAAAATCGCATTAAGTGTAAAATAGAACACTCCAAAGCCCAAAACTAGCTTTCTGCTCATTTTTTTTAAGATTACGAGGAAATTTTAAGGCTAAATATAGGAGAGGGATACAAGTTAACTCTGTATTATTTTACATAGAAATGAAAAAGAAAAGTCAGGTGAAATATTGTTAAAGATAGATTACAACTTAATATGACTTTTATAATGGTTTTTGTGATTGTTGCATGGCGGCAACAGAAATACATAATCTGTAGAAATTTCAACTGGCTAACTATCACGGTTCATGAGATACAGCCTGGTGGCAGACGGACGGACGGACGGACGGGGGTACGGACGGACTGACAGCGAAGTATCAATTATAGGGTCCCCTTTGACCCTTTGGGTACGGAACCCTAAAAAGAGGCTTTTGCCCATCATTGCGACATTGTGAATTTACATGGTATTTTTGAGAATTTGAAATTGAATGAATTTAATACACTAATTTTAAAAAGGCCGAATGGTTTGTCACTATCTGACCAAACCCTATAAAACGGTCAATAGGTAGTTCACGCCTACACGAACTAATAAATTCATTCAAGACTCGAAGCCTCCCGACGACGCCTCAGTTCAATCTCTAAAAATGGTCCACTCGTTATATAAATATTAGTACTGGTAACTTTCAAAAAGTTAAAAACTTTCTTAGTGTAATCAGCAAAAGTTTCTTAATTGAATGGAATTCTGAAAGGTAACAAGAGAAGAAAATAAAAACTTTCTTTTGTTTTAAGTTGTACTATTTACTGTATTTCAATATTTCGTTTTAACTACAAAATTGTTGAAAAATTTTCTGATTTAATAAACACCGAATCTTTTGTTTCAAATTCGAATGTTTTTTCGACTCAGTTATTTACCTACTTCGCGATATTTTTAATGTTAAATTTTCAATAATCTGACAAAATCAAATAAATAAATGTTGCGATTTGGCAACATCGATATATAAAAAAAAAAAACATGACAAAATGATTTATAAATCTTCAGATTAAAATTATCTGACTGTTGAAAAATCTGCCCGTAGAGCTTCCTCTACGTAGCCTTTTCCCAATTATATTGCGGTTGGCTACCAGTCTAATCGGGTACAGCTGAACACCAACCCATATTTTTTACATGGAGCGAATACCTAACTGACCTCCACAACCTAGTTAGTACTGGGTAATACGTTACCCCTTGGTAAGACTGCTTGTCAGACTTCCGTGGAGAATCCTATACAAATAAATTAAATCCTGTAACAAAGTAAACCTAATCTACTCTACCAGCATGCGTAACTTGACCACTGTAGAAACGGCTTTTGTGTACAGTGATCATGCTACGCGTGCAGTTGACGATAAGGTAAATTTAGATCATGAAATCTTTTTCTCTGGGAATCAGTCACAGATTTTTTTAACCCTTCCCAAATACGCCTAAGGACCGTTCAATCTTTCAATTTCAAACTTTCTAACGTTCAATCTTCCGACTATAGCAAGATTTATATATAAACCTGATTTCTAGAGTTCAATGTCTTCTTAAAATACAATTGAAATTTTAAAGTTAGGCCTGCGAACATTAAAATGTGTTTTCTTGATTTTCCTGATCTGTCATATTGTAAGGAATATCTAAGGAAGGACATACATACATCCATAAACTCACGCTTTTTTCGCTGGGGATAGGCAGAAACCACAAAAACGCCACGTGCGATGATCCTTACCTACTCATTTTGCCGTGTCCACGTTCATAAATCTAGTCATTCGCACGCCAAAATCTTTAATAGATCTTTAATGCAAGTATTTTTTAAACCTGTTAGCTTAAAGCTACTTCCACTGGCATAAGAAGGTAATTCTGAAAAGCTTGTCTATTTCTAATTCACAAGTTTATATATTTTAAGTATGAATATGTAACATTCTATTTACATTCAATTGTCACGGTCACAATGACTTGACAGGAAAATTCACCCTATGTTTAGGTACATGGACAATAATTAATCTGTGAAAATGATAGTAAAAAATATCTTTTGTTACTATAAGGCCAATCAGTCAATTATCACTAATTTGTCCATTGTTTAGAAGATGGTAATCACTTATCATACCGTAATAGTTACTGCTATTTTGTATTCTGAGGGCTAACACTATCTAGGTACGACGCTAGCACATCAATCCACAAAAATCTGTCAAATTTCTTTCTTTTTTCAACTTTATCGTTAAAGAATTAGGTTCAAGGTTGATTGGGAAAATTTTGTACTTTATTGAATGGAATCCATTAGGCATACTTTTTAAAAGGCAGCCTACGGAAATATGAAAATAATTACGATATTTTTTATTATTTTTTTGCGATGTTTTGTTCTTAACTCTAGTCTAGGTCAGAGATGACAGAGACAAAGTCGACGATGGTACGAGCTCACCCAGAAGAAGCCTGTTTGCTCTAATTTTGAAGAGATAGATTAGGGTTGTAAGCGTTCGGAAACACAGACGCAGGCAGAGTTCCACTCCTTTGCTGTGCGCATTATAAAAGACGTTTGAAAACGCTTAGTGCGAATTAGTGGAATAGCAAAAAGGTAGGGATGGTAACTTGCAGTGCGTCTAGAAGACCGATGGTAGAAGGGGGCCGGTGGGATGAGGTCGTGGAGTTCTTGGACACATAATAAATTAATTTAATAATAATGTATCATTTAGCTCTGTGTGTTTGTAGTTTAAGATGTGTTACTATTTGTTGAATTTTATGATCCTTTGTGATTGAAATATATGATGCTATTATATTCTATTCAAAGGCAATTTTTAGCTGACTTTATAGGAAAAGATACTAAGATACTTCAAGCTACGATAATAAATCAAAGAAATAATAAGAATCTCGTATCTAGGTTATAATATTTCTTCCCTCATAAATAATAGCCTGAAAGTGATTTCGTCATTTAGGAGGGTGAAAATTACAATAGAATTTTCCAATTTAATCTTATGACTAAATTCTTCTACAGATTCTTTTCTTTTCTTTTATGTTTTTTATTTATTAAATTCATTCATCTTGACGACTATTCCTCATAAATATTGTCAAATTATGGATATTCGTCCAAATTAATAATCCAATTTGTCCATTATAATTTTACGATGTGTCAATTTGTAAATTGGCAATTTAATTTGCATATCAACCATCTAATTTGCAAAACTAATAATTTATCACCATTTTTGTAGTAAATATAAAGTTTCTAGTTCAAGCTCGCAGCTTCCGATGCTCGTTTTGCATATTTTGCGCATAACGTTATTCGAACTAGCTTCCACGAACGTATAATTTTATCCTAACGATTTATTTACTATGTGAGTTATTGGAGATTTTTACTATGCGGTTATAAGAAATTGAAAGGTAAAAAAAATTGAACAATGTTATTTTTAGTTCACAAAACAAAATCTAACATTTCATAAATAAAAAACTCACCTAAAAAATCCTTAACCAAAAAATAATTGAAGAAAAACTGAAACTTCACGAAAGTACTTTCGCACACTATCACTCCCGACTCCGGCGCAGCCGATGCGCCGCGCTTGTCAAATGCGACTGCGCGAACGAGCACCGCCGAAACTTTACGATAACTTCCGACAGCTTACCTTCACATGACAAAGGGTGGGTCTCTGTGTTATGCGTACAATTTCCACAGTGATTACTCTTATGTAAGATAATTAGCACGCAGAATGGTTTGATGGCGTTTTTTCCGTTGCGAGTATTACGTGAGTGCGATCATAGATTTTTTTAGGAGAGGCCGGAAAGTAACAAAGTGATACTTAGCTGTGTTTTTGACGTTTGACAAGCTTTTGTTACAGTTTTGTTCACGTCAACGCTTTCTTTTGACAGCGCGTGGAAAGCTTAAGTTTAAATATTGAAGACCAAGGTTAAGAGGCGTCCATAGAGTAGCAGAAGATGTGAAAGATGTGTTTAAACATCAGGATTGATAAATCTACATATTTTCAGTTTTGAGTTCAAATACAAAGGTCGCATGAATCAGTTTTTGCTTCAATAATATATTTTTCCTATTTATAGTTTATTTTTTTCCCTATGAGGGGTATTCATTTTTACTAGATCTAAGACGACTAGAATAAGACCTATGAACTTATGAATCTATGCTACAGGAATTGTTTATCTAGCCAACTCTTTCCGAGCCTTGCCAAGTAGTCGGTATCAAGATGGTGGTTTTTGCCTATTGTCTCACCGTCATGCGACACCTGTAGCTATCCCAATTTACCTCTTTGGTCCAGGAGCTGTGTGGCATTAAATCCTTCGTTGCTGTAATATCTCAAGCTTCTAGTATAGCAAGTATATTTATTTAATTTGATTATAAATCATTAAAACTATACACCGGTGTAAATCACCTCATCACGAAGCCGTCAACCAAGCATTCTATACATGAAACTAAGTAACTTTACGCAAAAATTATTGCTGGGAAACGACTTTTTTTTGGGGGGGTGTAAAGTCATGTTTTGTGGTAGAACTCAATGTAACGCACTCAAAACATTGTGTTGATGGACGGATTGAATAGTACAGGGGTCGTGGAAGTGTTTAAAAATCTTACATTAAAAACTTGTATTAAAAAAAATACTTGTCAAAAAGTTGGAACTTTGACCCCTAATATCTCCGTAATTAGAAGGTTCCCAGGTATGGTGTAGAACAAAAAAATGATCGCAATGACAGGGAGAACCAGTGCCTTTCGGCTTCGTTAAGAGGTGTTTTACACCCTTTATATGCATCAATCACGTATGCATTCGGAGTAAACAGTTGATTTATTTCAATTCAAATAAAATAAATTATAACTAGATACCTACTTACATTATTTTTTACTAAGCCATCTAAAACTGGTTTGCAGTTTTGCAACTTGGCAAAATTAATTGCAACTGGTTGTGCTCTTTGCTACTTTTATATAATGTTCTCAAATGATTTATTGCACCTTCTATTTGAAGATGTTATTTAATGTCCATTAATTTTTATACCTACATATTTTCTTCATAGTAAACAAAACATAAATCTCTCTTGCCTTAGCCTAACTATTATTATAGATATGCTTCCAGTCTAACCAGATTTCACCAGATGCAGCACTATTAATTAGCTGTTTTTATTGAAAATCCGTAATTAAAATTTGGTCCGATTCGTCATAACATTTATATCGTCTTTTCAGGATCCTTGAGAGGATTTAGATATAGTTTTTCAGTTTCGGTTACGTTAAAATCGTGGAGATGATGGATTCTAGGCAATAAAAATAAAATAATTAAATAAAAATAATTTGGCCAACAACACCCATTGACGGGTTCAATGGGTGTTGTTGGCCAAATTAGGTGTCGTATATATCTATACATCTATTATTCTATAGGTACATATACGCAATTTTTTTTTTGTCTTTCTTCTGTCTGTCCGTTTGTTCCGCTAATCTCTGGAATGGCTGGGCCGATTTTGACGGGAGTTTCACTGGCAGATAGATGATGTAAGAAGAAGAAACTTAGGTTACTTCTATTTTACAAAAATATATAATAATTAAAATAAAAATGCAAATAAATTCCGACTCAAACCGCCGTCTTTCCGACCTCGCCGTCGAGGTCCGTCGCGACGTCCCGGTCCATGCCCTCCCCGAACCTCGCTCGAGCCAGCCCGCGATGCTGTGCCAGTAGTTTTAAATCAGCCCCTAAATAATGATACCATTCAGATCCAGCCTGTCCCCATGCAGTCCTCCCCCAGCGACGCCCTAAGCCGAGGTTCGTACCCCACAGGGGGTGCCCTTAGCGTGCAGTCGCTTAGTTTGTAAGTTTTTATGCCCTGGCTGGAGGCCTTACTCTAAAGGCACCCACAGGATAGTCCGGTTAAGCAGACGACAACCTCATAGGTTGAACTGCGAGATGCCATTCAAAAAAAAAAAAAAAAAAAAATGCAAATAAACTAAATAACGTTTTTGTTAAATTCCACGCGGATGCAGTCGCGGGTACTGCTAGTCTTACATAGTGTCATCATTCCAAATTCGGGACTACGTACCCTATTTTTACATGTAAGACAAAAGACAAGTTACCCATCAAACAAAGTATAAAAGCGCAGTTAAGTAAAATAAACTTTAACTTAAGTTTTCCCTATTGGAAACTACGAAAGATAAACACAACATTTTACGCGAAGGTCCTCGGATGTATGTGTTTGGTACACAACTCTCAGCTCTCGGCGTTATGCAGTCGCTTCTTGTTTGTTCCGGCATGACTCCTGCGACAAAATGTAGGCTTTGAGTGTTCCTTTATTGTTTGAATAAAGGTAAAGTGATGACAAAGGAATAACGTCATTGGGTCCTTGCTTATAGTCTGATAATTGCCATGCTAAAATAAAACTACTGGTGAGATTGATAAGCCAATGCTAGAATCTAAGCCGAACAATTTCTCGATACAGAACTAAATGCAAACGATTTGATTCAGTTCTGAAAGTTCTGAATCAGCAGATTTTGCGTTTCGTAGAACGATGCGTCATCAACATTCCTTTCAAGGTTTAGACTAACAACTTATTAATCATAACATAATACATAATTTCATTTCAATATTTTTATTATAGATACTATACCAGAATTATATTATCTGTGCGCATTCTTCATTATGGATCGAGTCAGCAATATTGACCATTTACATGCAAGTATCAACAAAGTGGGTGACTGTAGAATGATTATCACTTAAGTAGTTTAGCATTAACAAAAGTTTAATCAGCCCTTAAAGTTCCCAATGCTGGGACACAAGCCTCCTCACTCCTCACACAGTTCCAGAGCGTCTGAACGGTCTGACTGAAAGTGACATATCTTCAAATTTTTGGTTCTAAAACATACATATGGATGCAGTTTTTTTCGCAGTCAGATCCAGCCTGTCCTCTGCTGACCTCCCCAGGAAGCCCTAAAGCGAGGCAAATACTCCGCAGTGGTCCCTTAGTTTATAAGTGTTTTGCCCTGGGTAGAGGCCGTACACTCAAGCACTCACAGGATAGTCCGTTTAAGCAGAAGCCAGCCTCATAAGTTGACTTGCGAGATGATATTATCAAAAAAAAAGAGTTATTTTACTTTGTTTTTTTTTTTTTTGTTATTTTAGGCGATTCACATTTATTATTATACCAATAACCAATTTATTTACGCAAACGTCGTAATTTGTATTGTTGTTTATTTGTGTTTTTTTTTTATCACTGTAATGAAATTGGTGCGTTAAATCAAAGTAATTTATTAGACTTTCGTGTTTAAAAGTGCCTACATGTTATTGAACCATTTTGAGTAATTTGTATTTTAATTAAATACACATTTAACAATTTATTTAGGTACTACAATTTTAGTTACCCTTCTACCCAGTTATAGAACGAAGTGATCACAATTTATAGATGTAGAAGCCGTATTTCTGCGGGAGATCTCATTGGCACAAACGACGAACTAGGCTAGCAAAAAAAAAAGCTTATTTAGTGTTTTTTTTTCCGTTATTCAAGGAACGTCATTCCAAAGTACATGCTTCCAGTAAAAGCAATTGATGTTGAATATTGTCTATCAGTGAACTAGTGAATGATTTTGGAATGACAATAAACAGAAAATATATTGCAATTTAAAACCTTAATTTATCAGCTTTTCCTGCAATATTTCTTCGACAATAGTAAACAATTGAAACTAGCAATAAATTCTCATCCACAGTCTAATAATTCACGTTCTAAACTTATTTCCAACTAAATCATAAATTATCTGAGAATCTCCAATCAAAGTTTGGTCCAGATGGGATCGTCCACTGTAAACTTACGCATTAGATAGTATTATGAAGACTAACTTCATTTACTCCAAATAAATAGATGACAGTATTTAGTTGTACAGTTAAAAGTCTGACAACCAGTCTTACCTTGAGGTATCGTAATACCCAGTACTAACTGGGCTGTGGAGGTCAGATAGGCAGTCGCTCCGTGTAAAATACTGGTATTCAGCTGCACCCGGTTAGACTGGAAGCCGACCACAACACAGTTGGGAAAAGGCTAGGCAGATGATACGGTAATAGACAAGTAGGTATGGAAGAAGAAGACGCAGAATGTCTTCTCTCTGCCCACCCCAAATTAATTGGGATAAGGGCAGAAGAATGATAGTAGAGTAGGCCGCATGTTATTTTACTGATTACAAATCCAGTATAAACTGGCCCCTTAATCTATGAAACTCCTTACTACGCTGGGTCAGTAGGAAAGTCTACGTTAGTCTTTGTCATGTAGAAATAGGGTAAAGTATTATAGGTTACAGTAAAGACCTTCTCTTTTCTTCTTCTTTGTGACCATTCTGCGGGAACCACCACCTATAGTTTTACTGAAAATAAAATCATTAATATGTATAGAAATAATTAAATGAGAATAAATACCTTAAATTATAAATCATAATTAATATATAAAAATTTTAATAATATGTACTGAGATGAATAAGCGAATAATACCTATTTCTGGCACAAACCAACATCGCTGTGTTCCGATGGTTGAAAACTAGCGTCGGGCAGTCTAGCTGCCCATGGCATTACTGAACTGGGCCTACTTGCCGAAGCCGTGAAACACACAATAATTATCCCTTTTATTTTGTGACATAAGTTTAATATTCTGTACTCTTGAAATAAACCTTTTTTCTTTCTTTCTATTTTATCTTTGCGGGATGACAAGGAATAGCGATACTTCTGAAATTAAAGTCTTCTTAGGCAGCGGTTACCACTTGATACATATTAACTTTTGACACAAGAATGCAAATTTAATGTTCGCGGTTTGCGAGTCGAGAATATTATGAGGTTACGTACCACCCGCAGTTCATCATCATTAGACTATAATGTTCCCACTGCTGGGTCACAGACCTCCTTTCTATGAGAGGGAGTGGGCTGTAATCAACCACGCGGGCCCAGTGCGGGTTGGTAGTCACAAGTCTTCGAATTTTTAGTTCTAGGACATGCCGGTTTCCTCACGATGTTTTTCTTCACCGTTTTTGAGGGCAGTGGTGACGAAATAAATTACACAAAGTAATGCACCTGTCTGGGTTCGAACCCACGGCTTACTACTCGTAAGTCGGGGCTGTCACCACTAGGCCACCGCTGCTCTCACTCGCAGTTACCTACTGAGTAATCCATAACCTAGTGTTAGCAAGTAACTGATTATTTGAACATCGTCATACTGATGAAGTTGCTTTCTAAGTTAATGTTGGTGCATGTGCATAACTGTTTAGTTAATGAAAGTACAAGTTGTGAGGTAACTTAAGATTTACCTGTGCACTAACTGTTGGTCCCGGCTGTCATTTGTAGATCTTTGACAGTCGTTACGAGTAGTCAGAAGCCAAAAAGTCTGACATCCAGTCTTAACCAAGCGGTATCGTATTCCCCAGTTACTGGGTTGTGGAGGTCAGATAGGCAGTCGCTTCATGTAAAATAGTGGTTCTCAGCTGCATCCGGTAAGACTGGAAGCCGACCCCAAGATAGTTTGGGAAAAGGCTAGGCAGGCAGACTAACCTCACGAGATACAAAGTTCATTATTTGTGGAAACATGAGCAGGTATATAATCATATATGCAAAGCAATGCAGGTTGTTTCAACGTCATAGTGTTTGCTTCCGTCTTCATGGTACGAAACAACAAACCACACTAATAAAGGCCCGTAATATATAAAGAACGTTTGCGTCACTCAAGACTTGAGCATTACTTAAAATTATTTTCAACCAATCAATTGCTGTTATTCTAGTTTTAAGTACGTATTACAAACTTTGATATAAACCTAAATAAGGGTACTTAGTTTATTCTTTGTTTGAATTTTAATTGTTTACACATATTGTTTTTTTTTTGAAGCGTTGCCCCTCTCTAGGAATTTCTCCTGTATCGTGGGTGCGTTTGCAAAAACTCACATACACAAACTGCCAGACCCGGAACGTCTACTAGTTCTCCTTTGTATAAAATACGAGGTGCTTGAACTGTAGTCAAAGGCCTATAAAAATAAATGAGAGTAATAACTTATTATTATGTAGATATTATATCTTAGTTACATAAGGCAGCCATTAAAGCCTCTTTGTAGAGAAATGGAAAGTGAGACACGGTGGGGTAACACGAAATTCATAAGTTACTAATTAATTAAACATAGCTCAGTAGGCTTGTATTTCATAATACTAGAAGAGTATAACTATATGCTAATTACGTAAGAAGACTCACGGTTCTAGACTAAAGTAATGTTAGGTAGTGTACACATCTGGAAGAGCTATCTCACAATATACGTCAATAAAACACAATAACTTTCACATCTGGAGGACTCTGTGTTTCCCGATAGCTACAATCTGGGGGTCTTCAAGTCAAGAGTAAATAGGTTTCATCTAGGCAAGCGTGCTTCACCGTCGACCACAGCATCGCTTACCATCAGGTGAGATAGTGATCAAGCGCGAGCCTATTCATAATAATAAAAAAATAAAAAAAATAGACACTTTGCGGATTAAACATGTAGAAATTAGGTACTAAGGTTTGTCTGCGGCTTCAACCGCTTATATCTCTCGAATTCTACGGGACCAAAATTTTCTACTAATAGGACAAGTACGCCCTAAAAATATTCCGCAATCTAGGTTTACCTTTGCGCAAAATTAAATCAAAATTCGTTGAGCCATTATGGCTTCAAAGGGTAACAGAATGACTGATTATTTATTTTGTCGGAAAAAAAAACCTGTGATCTGTCAGATGTCAGACACACTTTAGAACACCGCCATCAAAGACCTTCTAACAAGTCTAGAACTCAAAGAAAACTGTCTCAATTAACTATGTTACAGCGTCTAAAAGTTTAACTTTATTTGAACTTAGTTTAGTTTTTATAAGTGCTTTTTGTTCATTTTTAACCCTGCCTACTTCATTTTAATAAATTAGAGTCGAGAAATTGACCTTTTTGTTCATAAAAAAAACGAATGTATAAATATGTAAAAATCCGCTAATAACGGTAAAGAGAGTCCCAAAGTCCAAGGGTTTTTTTGAATAAGTAATCAAGGAAAAGGTTTGCGTCTGTTTGTTTTGGGAGATAAAGAACATAATTTATATGATTAGTTAGGTAAATAAATAAAATGTTTTTGTAAAGTAGATAGCAAGAATTTTTAAGCTAACTTTTAACAAGGCATGTATTTTTAATTGATAGATTGCCAATTATTGAGAGAGAGTGGAGCTCGTATCGGTGAATTCTTTTTTAAACTTTCTTCTTCTCTTCTCTAGAAACTCAATAAAAAAACTGCCCCATAAAAATCCAACCAGTATAAACTTCGTTCCATCTTAATGTCTAATTGCATTCGACTATATTCAATTTCAATCAATTTTCATTATCAGATAAAAGTAGATGTTACGTTTAAACTCAGTTACCTAACTTAGTTCAGGTACAGACAGACCTAAATTCTAAAGGATTAGGTTTAGTTTACCCTAAATCTCCTAAGAAGATATTGTACTCATCATTATGAACATATTTACTATGAGGCTGGAGGAGGGGATACCATAGGGGTATGGTATTCACCTTTCACATTTCTATCCTGAAATCGAAGCAGAGGCCGTAAGCAACGAACCCTCGCGCATTAGTTCAGTACGCCGTCCGAGGCATACTCTCGTCACCCCCGATGATGCTAGAAAAGTAGCAAAAAAAATAGGACACCCAAAAAGTTCAGACGCAAACCGCCGTCCTTCCGACCTCGCCGTCGAGGTCCGTCGCGACGTCCCGGTCTATGCCCTCCCCGACCCTCGCTCGAGCCAGCCCGCGATGCACTGCCAGTAGTATTAAATCAACTCCTAAATAATAATATCATTCAGATCCAGCCTGTCCCCATTCAGCACTCCCCCAGCGACGCCCTAAGCCGAGGCTCGTACCCCACAGGGGGTGCACTTAGCGTGTAGTCGCTTAGTTTGTAAGTTATTATGCCCTGGCTGGAGGCCTTACTCTTAAGGCATCCACAGGATAGTCCGGTTAAGCAGAAGACAACCTCATAGGTTGAACAGCGAGATGCCATTCACAAAAAAAAAAAAAACAGAAATCGACTTTATTCTTTCTGTCAAGAATCTGTTCCCTTCATCACAAATCGACTTCAGTGTAGCACCTAAAGTTGAATTAGTTTTTAATTACGACTACATACGAATATGACCCCTTAAGAGTTTTAGGGTAAACAAAACGAAGATTGTATAAAGGGAGTAAATAGACCCATGAAGAAACCGAAAGGCACTTATTCTCCTCGTTATTGCTTTCATTTCTTGTTCTGGACCATAACTGGAAATTTCTAGTTACGGAGATATTAGAGAACAAAGTTCCAACATTTTTACATGTTTTTACAAAACGTTGGTTGACGGCTTCGTAAAAATTCCGTTTATACCTTGAATTTACCGGCTGTTAAATCAGTTTTAATCTCTAAAGCAATGAAATTGCTTCCAGGAATAGCGAAAACTTTAAATTGGAGCTCTTAGAAACGGAAACTGCCTCAAAAGCAGGTGCATCCTCAAACTTAATACCACAGTAAACCTAGAAAGTGTCAAAAGCACTGGATGTCTCGACTTTATAATAAACTTCAAGTTATTTGGGAGCCGCAAAGAGCTAAAGCAAACGCGGCTTCGAACCGCACTCAACTAAAGTGTACGCGTACGTGTTTTGGCGTTCATATAAATTAGGGCTGTTAAGTGTTAAGAAACCTCGTAAATGCAGAACTTCCACAAGAAACACGGAAGCAAAAGCCTCCGCAAGTTTTAAGGGAGGTATAAGAAGCGAAGACCTTTGAATAGGTACAAATTAGAATACTCTTTATTATGAAACCATACAAATTACAAGCTTTATCACATAAAACTTATAAATTCCAATGGGCGGCCTTATCGCTAAAAACGAGATTCATGAAAACCTTTGAATAGATTTTTGGAAGCAAAATGAAACGAATTAAGAAATAGCGTTTGATCATAAACTTGAACCATTGTTTTTCAACCTGAACTCTCTCTGGGGGTCGCGAATCTATAGGGGAGTTGAGAAAGCTACTGCAGTAAAAAAAAACAAAGTTTAAAAAGATTTATTAGGGAAAATGTTAACTAAAGAACATAATCATTTGTATCAAATTACCAAAAAACAAAAATAACTTATGAGATCTTTTCCATCTTAATTTGTCACAAAATAAAATACATGAAAAAAAAGCAACGGGTAGGGGGTCGCGATGTATTTCTTCATACTAAAGGGACCGTGTCATGAAAAAGGTTGAAAGACACTGACTTAAACTATTCTACGATCGAACAATTACATCGTGATCCAACCATGAAGGGAAGCAGTTCGTCTTGAAAAAAGTAACAAAGACAATCATGCCTGTAATCCAAGAAGGGTTAGGCCGAGATGCATACCCAATATATAGTACACCCACACGTCATGTTTAAGTCTCATGTAATAGAGGAAAGGCATATCGCCAACCGAATACAAATCCAGACTCCGTGGCTTGCGGGCCTGTGGACGGTGAGTAATGGGCTAGCTCACCGTCCGTCCGTCTTATGACGACAAGCCGTGTCGACGACGGCGCGTTCGCGTTCCACGCGCGCCTCAAGGAGATGTCAGCAAATCGGAAGAGGTCCGAGAGGGCCGATGCCTGCCAGGGCTGCGGGCTGTTCGAAAGAGATACCGTGGCCCTGGAACACAAAGGGCTAAGAAGGAACATGGATGGGTTTTAGTCAGTCAAGTCTGACACTCCCTTCCGCTCCGCCCTGAGCGGGAGAAGTCATTTGATGTTTTCCCATCGGAAAAAAAAGACTCCGTGGCTTTTTGCCCCACCTGGCTATCGAACCTAAGACCTCATGCTCAGCAGTCACACTTGCGACCACTAGACCAACGAAGCATGTGACACATTACAAAGAGAGAAAGTTTATTATTTAAAAAACTGACCATTTAGGATCGCCAATGTTGCTGACATCAATAAATTCGCACTCAAATATGGGAGCGGCAAACTCATCAGTCAACTCCGCTCCCTTTAAAGTATATTATTATAGTATTATTAAAGGTTATAAGATTAACCGTCTATAAGCAGAAAGCGGCTATATGACGTTGATATTAATATTTAATTAAAGATAATATAATTAAAAATAAGAAAAGAGTTGCAACATCGCGAAAGGTGAAAGGAGTGGGCCTTTGCCCAAAAGTGAGACACAAAAAGTTTCCAAAAAAAAAAAAAATATTGCCTGTAGTCCCTCCGCCGCGCGGAAGAAGTGAAACTTCGTAATATGACACGCATGCGTTCGAGTGCCACGCATTCACTCTCGCTCTGTCTCTTTCTGTTTCCCCTCCCCAGGAGTGTTGAACGTTTAACGCAACAGTGCTTTCATTACCCCTCCATAGTAGCGTCAAACGTTTAACGCAACCTTGTTGGAAGTCGCATAAGAAGTTTCACTTCAAAAACACCTATGTAAAATAAACACAAGTCATACCTACAATAACGCAAGAAACTTGCGAATTATTTGCATTATGTCGCGTTAGGATGGTTGCAATGGCTACTTCGCCTACTGCTAAGCATTTGAGGTCTTGAGTTCAAACACCAGGTCAGAAAAAGTGTTATTGCTAGATATTTATAGCAGAAAATTCTCATTAGCAGCTCCGAATCTAGACTCACTACCACCATTCATCATTACCAGCATTTGGTAAGTTACTATTCTTAAAAAAAAGACATTTCTCGACCTATACAAGCAACCAATTATGAAGCTTTGTCCAAAAACATTTTATTTTTTTACGGATGGGAACTCATCAAATGCCGCTCTGTGCGGAGCGAAAGGGAGTGTCAGACTCGTAAGTACTCAATAAAACCTATCCATGTTCTTTCTTGGATCTTTGTGTTCTAGGGCCACGGTATCTCTTTCGCAATCCCGCAGCCCTGGCAGACTTTGTCCATAAACCTGAACTTAACCAAAACAATGTCAAAGTGAAAGTGCTCATCTCCCATTGTAATTTATTCCCATTGTTAACTACATATAGTATTGTATTTAACAACGGCCGTGAATGGAGTGACGCCTCGCCTGTACATTTGGAATTTTAATTTAACGGGGGTCAATGCCATATAGGAGATAGACAAAATATTATAACTCCGCACAATAAGCATGAAAGTATGCACACAATAGACTCGCTTCTCATACATACGACGATCAACCAAGTTAAATAATTATACCAGTTTATGCTGATCTCTCACTGTACGAAAAACCTGTACAAAGTAGGCCATGTTATCTCGAAATGCATAGATTAAAGTGTCGCCGTGTGTACAGTGAGTGCAAGAGCACTCGAGATTGGCGTTTTTTGAGATCTCCGTTTATAAGGACGTATCAAGTAAGTCAATCTTTTGTTCCTGTCTAATAAATGTCGGTATAAAAAAACGTTAGATCGATTGATGTTTTTTGTCGGACCATCCGACACAGTTACAGTACTTCCAAATTCTAGAGGCTCATGTGCTGATGAATTGCGAAAGTGCTAACTAAAATGACTCCCAGGTACTTTTTTGATTCTGTTCGCTGTAGGTGGGGACATAAGCAGTGAGCGAGTATGAATGAACGGTAATTCTGAAATGATAAAATAATCAAGTATACTGCATTCCAAAACAGAAATTGTGAACGTCGACAGCACAGCCACTAAATTAAAATGGAACTGGGCTGGCCATATACGACGCATGTCGCATCAGAATTCTACGAAAATATCCACCGTTTGGGTTCAAAACAACAGAAATAAGCGACGCGGCGGGCCCAGAAGGAGATGGCATGATGACCTAGGCTACTATTTAAAGAATTTAGCTGAAATAGCTCTAGAGCGAGTATAATGGAAAAAGTAAGGGAGGCCTTTCCCCTGCAGTAGGACACAACAGGTTTATAATCACAAAAGGTTTGTTTGTTTGCTTGAACGCACTAATCTCAGGAAATACTGGTCGGATTTGAAAATTCTTTCAGGGTTAGATAGCCCATTTATCGAAGAAAGCTATAGGCTATATATCATCACGCTACGACCAATAGAAGCGGAGCAGCAATGAAAAATGTCGCGAAACGGGGAAAATGTGACGCAGCACGAAGTTGCGCGGGACAGCTAAGTAAAAAATAAGTAAGCTTTTTTATGTAGATGTAAACTTCGTCTTATCAACATTTACAGCGAGTTTATTACCATCTAGCCATGATAACACTATGTTTATACTTCCGGCCAAGTATCAGCTTCAAACAAAACGATGCACTACATATTATGCTCTCATTTCAAAATGCACAGGTGTAGACTACAATAACGTCCACCACGATATTCTGAAAAGTTTCAATATTAAAATAAGAAATACAGTCCGATACCTCCTTGGTTTTACAAAAATATCATACAGTAAGAATTGTTCCCTATCAAGAATCTGGCGAATGGGCAAACAACGAGCAGACAACTAAAGCATACGAGCATGTCCATTGTGAATTGTGATGTAGGACCATGTTAGAAAGGTCCGCGAAATTGACTATTTATTCGATACCAATCTTTTTGTGCCCGTCTTGGAATAATTCTGATATCATTCATTCAAGTTCATTCTTTTACACAAGAATAGATTTTTTTGCGTGTTTTATGAGAATAATAACGGTATTAAAAACATTTTAAAATTAAACTTTATTTAGTCAAATTAGGCTGATAATCAGTACTTTTTGAAGGTTGAAAATTACATGGGAAGTCTCATGTACTTCGCCTTAATTATTAGTATGTAGACTACTAGGTTAATGGCTGGTTCTTAGTAAATGTTATGAATTTTTATGAATTTTCACGTTTATTCCTTGGATTCAATAGTTTCAGCAACATCATCTATATTAACCAGTTTTTGGTAATATTTAAAGCCACTTATTACGTCCGGGCTAATAATCAATTTGTAATACATATATCATGACACTAGCGACCCGCCCCGGCTTCGCACGGGTACAAATCAATTGTGGGATCATTGGTGTTTAAGACTAAAATTCTTTTAATTCTATTAAAAAGAGCGGTTAGCAAGACATAATTACATATTTTATAACGAATAATAGCAGCTCGCCCTGGCTTTACATGGCTCAGGCAATTCTCAATCTTAATCAGAATTTATTTATTTTAAAACTTCATGGTATAGCACATTTTTTGTTCTAATTACCTAAGGCTTGAAAATAAATAAATAAATTGATTTTCTGCATTTGTTGAGAGAGAGACCAACATAACACATGAGTAAAACAATCTTCCCTAAAACCAAGTCCAAGTTGATAGTGATGGCTAAAGAATTTTTCGTTGGAAACTGTACTTGTCTTTGCTGGAATGGTAAATCAGTAGGGATCATTGGGATACGGGAAATAGGAGCCAACTGATTGATTTGCCGCTGATCTAGTTAGAATCACACTCAATAAAACTTTCTAATATTTGTTTATTTATTTGGTAAACAGACAAATTTCTTGGTGACACTATCAGCCTCATGCACATCCAAGTGTTATCTGAGTAAACGTTAAAATACCTAATTCCTAACTCGTTTAAGTTGATAAGACCATTCTTGTCGGGTATTTTATCGTCAATAATTTGTAAAAGAAGACTTAAGAAATGTGTATTCATACAAAAAAAAAATAGCTCGGCTAATATGCATGATATCAATACAAGGTGTTGTTTTGCATCCTCGTCAAATTCAAGAAGGTAACTATGCTAATGATTCTCGTCCCGAATCAATAATAAATACGTAGGTATTGTTTTTTTCTTCTTGTTTACTGAAATCGGTAAGTGTGAACCACACGTGTTTTAAACGCGGCTCGTCTGATTCTCGCCAGATAACTGCGCTTCCAAACATAAAAACAATCTCAAACGTTTGTTTGATCATTTCTTATTCCCTAAACGACGTTAAGAGGGTTATTTTGAAATACTGACAAACATAAACAACCAAAAATATCTGCGTTTATTAATAATTTCCTAGGTACCGTAATTTTAATTGATTGTTTATGTAGTTTATGAAAACCTCCTGAATTTTGACGAGGTTGCAAAACAATACCTTGTATAATTTATAGTCTTATACTTATCACTCTGGAATAATGTAGTTTTCTGCCAGTTAAACATATTTTTGTTAATTAGATCATTCGTTGCGGAGATTACCCCCGATATACAAAATTACAAACAAATTTTACCTCTTTATAATAATAGTACAGATAATCTCAAAACATGATACCTTATCATCACCTTACTTTATCACAAGACTGTTGCTATGTAAGCAATAATATGATAAAACAGCAAAATGAGGAAACACTATTTCATTTTCGGAAATAATGGGAAAACGTCTAAGAATAATTTATTTCTATTTCAATGACAATGGAAACAGTATAAAATAGTACAACAATTTGGTTGGTGCGTCATGATTTGTTTATCTTATATGATCTACAGTTAACTTCGATAACATTAATCATTATATAATATTATTCATATAATCATTGTATAATTATATGGTATTAGTTCTTCTTTATGTAGGAAAAATATTTTTCAATTTCCATTGGGTAAGTAAGAAAAAAAGTGAATGAAACGAAGATAATTTTAAAACACGGAGGCGTTTTAAATTTAAGACACTCGGAGATAATGTAGCTTTACATTTGTGAAAGAATTTCCATAAGTAGATCCGAAGATTAACCCTTATTATTTTTAATTTAGTTTATTTCATGTCTTATCTTTAATTTAACCTTCCTGTGCGAGACAAATAAATACTTTATCTTTCTTTCTTAAATTTTTTACAAACATAAAAACTTGTTAGTGTGACCACAAATATTCAAACAAAGTTAATTCAAAGTTGTTAGGAGACCAACGATGCACTAAGCTTGAATTTTAAGAACCTGACTTAGTATTAATCATTTCATTTAACATGATTAGTTCATGAACACAATATAGACGCTCTTACATCAGCCAAGTTTAAAATTGATGAATAGAATAGAATTGCAATCTCAATCAATCAATCCATCAATTCTATCGTAAACCACTGCTGAACAAGGTCATCGGGCCTAGTCTTCAGAACTCAGTTCATCTGGCCCGAGGTCAATCACTACGAACTGCGGTGTAGTGCGTCATTCTATTCAAGAATCGATCTTCTTAATGTACTGCGTTAAACTTAAAGATTTTAATCAGTATCGTTGAATATTATTCGTTATAGGCTACTCGTGCCTATTATTTTTATTCTTCCATATACTTCATAAAGATAAATGAAGTAGGCTACGCTTCTGATATGAATTTAATTAATTTGAAAAGTATGGGGCAGATATCAAATGCTCAGTTCCTGATTTTAGTATTAGTTTTTCATCATAGAATTACTATAACTTAATTTAAGATGTTTCCGTCAGTGTAATGTCGAACTTACTCAAAATGCAAAACTTAAGCTATTCCTGTCCGATTTCGAAAAAAAAACTTAAGCTCGCTAGATTACGTACTACCATACAACAGCTATAGTAGGTACTTATTACCGGTGTGTTGTTTTAAAAATGAATATCAATGTCAAATCCCTAAACAAAATGGCAAACTTTATGGGTTCACCTCCATTCACTGTAAAAGTTAAACAACTTTCACAAAAAAAAACAAACCTGAGAGCAAAACATCCGCAAAATGAACTGAACCAGATAAATACGGCTCCATATATATAACATCTTTTAATAATAATAAAGTGGATCAATTCTTGATACGTTTCATTCAGGTCGCAGACAAACTGGTTGCCGACATCAGACACGTTAACAGCGTATTTTCAAGTAAATTACTGACAGGCAGTGCAGATACCATTCGTCTTGAATCACGCCCAAATACTCGTACAATTATTAAAAATAAAATAACGCACAACTAAAAACAGGTAAACAGCCATTTTGTTTTTGTATATGTGGAACTGAATTTACTTTTTAGGAAACAACGTTTGCACGTCCCAGTTGGCAACAATGGATAACAAAAAAAACCCGGCAAAGTGCGAGTTAGACTCGCGCACAAAGGGTTCCGTACCTACCATTATTTATAAAAACGAGCTTTTAAACACTTTTTTGTATGGGAGCCCCCCCATTAAATATTTACTTTATTCTGTTTTTAGTATTTATTGTTATAGCATCAACAGAAATACATAATCTGCAGAAATTAAAACTGACTACCTATCACGGTTCATGAGATACAGCCTAGTGACAGACGGACGGACGGACGGACGGACGGACAGCGAAGTCTCAATAATAGGGTCCCGTTTGACCCTTTGGGTACGGAACCCTAAAAAACGTATAGCAAAAGCCGCAAAACTTGTTACAAAGTGTTGCTCTACAAAAAGACGTAACTTCGCTAAGGATAGTCCTTAAGAAGTAAAACATTTTACAGTAAGTGTTTCAAGCAGCAATTGAAGAAAAGTGTAAAAGAAAACAATTTGTACCTTCACGTTAGTCTTGGATTAAACTAATTCTTGTGTCGTGGGATTAATTTTGACTTACCTCTGCATAAATATGGCTATTAAAACTAATAAAAAACAGACTGGGGTTTATTCATTAACGTTTATCAAGTACGACGTTTAAACGTCAAAAGATGTATGGTAAAACAGACGTTTATCATTGCTTAAGCCAATTGGACGAAACTCAGCGGCCGAAGCACTTTTTTTTTAATTCCTAGTATTTAGCAGATTCAATATATCTTACATATATCAAAGCGAAAGGTCACTCACTCCTCACGAAATGTCGAAAACCGCTTGATGTATAGAGATGAAATTTTACAGGAAGCGGATTTTGCGACAGGGCCGGATTAAGGAGTCTGAGGGCTTTCGTAAGTTTGTTTGAACGTCCTTCATTTTTCGTGCTATAAACTTGAAATTTGGCATCAAGGTAGGTAGTTTATAGTTAGTTAACGTTCACTAAGAATGGATTTCACGACAGGCAGGGACCGGGCCGGATTAAGGACGTCTAAGGGCTCTCGCAAGTTTGTACGAAAGTACTTCCTTTTTTGTTCTATAAACTTAAAATTTGGCAGGGAGGTAGTTAATAATAAATAGTTAGTAGACGGTCGCTGAAAACGGTTTTTCAACAATGCCGGATTAAAGAGGTCTAGACAGTAGGCATTCTCGCAAGTTTGCATGAAAGTTCTGTTTTTTTTTTTGTATAGCAAGTCTAACAGTTTATGAGTAGGAAACATTGGCTAAGAAATAATTTTATGTCAGCCTGGACTAAGGGGTCTCGCCAGTTCATATTCCTTGACTTTTTTTATACCTTAAAATTGATAAAGAATAGAATATGGTTAAGACATGTCAGGTAGGAACAAATTTTACGACAGGGCCTGTTTAAGGGAATATAATCGCTTTCGCAACCCTATGTGTTGAAAAACTTCATAGTACCTACTTCAATCTTCATAACCACGCGGACAAAGTCACGGGCAACAGCTAGTATTCTAATAAAAATCTATGAGATAACAACCTCGAAAACAGGCAGAGGAGATCGTGGCTAAATAATAACAGCCGCACGGGCCGATCTTTAAGGTTAAGCCGTGCTTGCCGAGGTTGGACCGTGGATGGGTGACCATAATTACATACCGAGTTTCCTCCGTGCCTCGGAAAGCATGTTAAGCCATTGGTCCCGGCTGTTATTTGTAGATATTTGACAGTCGTTACGAGTACTCAGAAACCAAAAGTCTGACATCCAGTCAAACTAAGGGGTATCGTATTACCTAGTTACTGGGTTGTGGAGGTCAGATAGGCAGTCGCTTCATGTAAAATGCTGGTACTCAGCTGCATCCGGTTAGACTGGAAGCCGATCCCAAGATAGTTTCTGAAAAAGCTAGGCAGATGATGAGATAACGATCTCGAAGTGTCTAGCCAGTTTACTGGCCCCTTTGTATGAGCCGTCCTGTTAATGGTTAAGTAGCATTTATGAATCTTAATATTCTCTAACATCAGTATGATACCCACTCACTATTATGTGTTACTTCATGTGGCTCACAAAAGTTACGTTCAAAGCGAATTGAAAATATAAAAATCTCTCTAAACCGAGATTATGTAACACACGGAAATCCCACATATTTTGCTTAATCATCATTAAGCTTTAATGGCTGTTTTTCGGAAGTAGGTCTCCCAATACTTTAGAAGTTCGAAGAAATCTTTATTCCGTGGTTTTTAACTGGCCATTAGCTGCGGTTCTGGTTTCGCCTTCTGGTTTTACGAATAAAGATTGTGAATAGCCAAAATGTGATCAGTATGTTTTTCGTGGGGTTTAGCAACTGGCTGTAAATATGGAGACAATGATTAAAAACTTGTTTTATTGCTTAATTAAGTACAGGAAAGCACCTGCTTAGAACCTATCAGAATGCCACCGCTGCGACATTTTTAAAGATGCTACAGCACCATGCTGAGATATACCTTTTGGCTTCGTACAGTACCAAATTTAGTCTTATATATGTCTTACTTATTTTTTTCTTGTATTTAGTTTTTATATAATTTTGTTATATTTTTAATTTTATTATTTAGTTTTGTGCCAGATAAATTAATACTTTTTCTTTTTTTGCTGGTTTTGCTAAACCAGTCCATAACGTTACCATTGCTGAGCTATAACCCTTTGCGAGCCCAGTACTAATTGGTTGTTAACAATTAAAATTTTACTACTGTTATTAGTCTGACAATTTTTTGATATTTTGTAATTCTAATGATTTGAAATTTAAATGTATCTGGTATTACAATTTTATACCATTACCATTTATTTAATTTATGAATTTTATATTATTTTCATGCCCATTTGACGGTAGAATATGGAGGACTATAGTAAATAATAACACATCTATGTACAAGTTACCCATGTTTGCAAAGAAATAAATTATTTGATTTGATTTGAACAATAATATTGACACAAAGTATGTAACACATAAACCTAATTCTAATGTTTATCTTCCGTCTTCCAACTATCCCTAGAAACATTAATATGCGTTACACCTCCTCGCTACATGTGCATTTTCACTTGTCACTTTACTGTTAAAAGCATGCAAATTATTACGTTATTCACAAACATTCATTGAACAAAGATCAAAGTATCCGTTGACAATTACATAACATTGATAACTGTTGCTTTATTTGATAAATCTTCGCTTGCCTTCACTTTGATTTGCTTTCATTAGCAGTTCAGTGAGAATTCTCAATTTTTAATACTTTATTTATTACTTAAAAATTGAGCAATGACAAATAAAACAAATATCCTGATAGCACACATACACACGTATACAGGGTGTAACCAAAAGGGTATATACATACTTAAGGGACGGATAATATGGACAGATAAACAGATAATTTTTTCGCTATTACGATGTTTGTCCGATGGAGAAATATGTTCAGTTTGATGGTCTGTAGCCCTTAAGTATGTATATGTTACGGGCAATTTGATAAGTCCGGGCACTATTAATATTTTCCGGTCTGTATTCATAATGCCCGACTCAATTGGGCGATGTTATTAAAACAGCATGATTAATCACTTTTCCCGCCCATTATGAATAATGCCCAACCTATCTTGGGCAAAGTAATAAAATAGGTGTAGTAACTGTAGTGTAATAACTGAAGTGTTTTTGTTTATTAAATGAAATTAAACTTACAAAATGTTCATGAAAATTTAACAAAAAATAACCTAACCCAATTGCCCGGCTACAAGTAGGGAATAATTCATACTGGCCGGTACAAGTGATAAATTCAAGCTATCTCAATCACTGACTTATTATATGGACCACGGGCCGTCGGGCATTATTAATAATAGCCGGGCAAAGTGATAAATTAATCACTTTGCCCATCGCTCGGTCATTATTAATAATGGCCGGTCCTTATTAATAATACCCAGTTAATCACGTTGCCCGTAACATATATACCCTTTCTGTTACACCATGCATGTATACAGCAAACATGAAGTACATGCGGTCCCATTAAAATAGACGGACAAATTTTAACACAGCGGTACGTCTAACCAAAGATAGAAGAAGACCTAATAATGGCTGTGTTTATTCTAGTGTGCCGGCAATTTATTTTAGGTCAAAATATAATCAGTTTTTTTTTGGTTTGGATTACTTTGTTTAGACGTCGTGTACTGAATGAACGCTGTGTTAAAATGATACCTTAAGCGAGAGCCACGTAGGTTTGAAGTCATTCATCTACTTACTGATAATTTGGTGGTTTGATTCTAAACCCTAACTAGTGTAACTAGTGAACACAACATGTATAAGCATACCGTAATTAGCCTGTTCGACATAGGTCTGCTCTCTGTGTGCTGCGATCCAACACGCGAGGCTAGTGCGATAGTATTTTTGTTTCTAGGACATGTCGCTGTCCTCAAATGTTGAATGAAAAGTGGTACCATCTTGGTTGTCCGAGGAGAGATTTTGGTTAACAAATAAATATGAAAGTGTCTTCGGTCATAGGTTGCCGGCGGCGTAGTTATACCTATCCGTCTGTGTCTAGTCGTTCTTATCTGCAAATTAATCTTTCAAGACGATCGGTGTATTATTATAATTTACGTCTAACAAAGAAGTTTGATGTAGCTTTTAGAGGCTGAGTTTTTGATGAAGAGATTAGATCTCTTATCCTGTTTTCAATTCATAATAATATTATAAATGCGAAAGTAACTCTGACTGTCTGTCTGTTACCCTTTCATGCGTTATGGCTAGATTATACAGTGCGAGGTAGCGTACGAGTCAGCCTGCCGAGTAACTGCATTGTACTGTTTGGACGTTACATAAGAGGATGCAAAACAACGTCTTGTATATGTTTATCTTAAGGGATGGCACTTTATACTTATATCAATGCATTCTTATTTGGTGGGATAATTTGCACAGGACACCGCACCAATGTAGTACCGCAAAATGTAATAACTATTTTTTTATTTAATGATCGTTACCTATTTTATTTATTTTATATTGACAAAAGGTAAGAAAACCTATAAACTAAGCCACACACATCCGTAGTAATAGCTTGACTGTGGGGTCGGTGAGTGACACTCATTCTATACTTCGTACTTAGTAGTGAAGCCTTAGCACTAAGCCTTAGCACAAAAATTGCCTCATTCATTCATAAATAATTCTTCACCATCATGCAAAAGCATGCCTTAATACCAATTTATTTGTTGTCGGCGCTGACTTTTCTATTACTCCTCATCTAAACAGTCACCTTACCTTGATATCCTTCACACAGTCCATCCATCGTGTATTTAGATTTCACCTGCTCTTGTAGCCCCCTAGAGTCAGTCTCAAACAAAACCCTCATCACGTCATTTCACTCATTCCTTCGCATCACATTCCACGACCTCCGATTACCACACAATTTTTCAGTCACCGGCGCCAATTTCAGACTTCCTCATTCATAAATCATTGTCTTAAAAAACGCTCTTCTTTTGTATTATTACTCAAAGGACCATCTCAATTTTAAGTGAGTACCAAATCAATTTAATTTACTGCTTAATCAAACGGAAATCTTTTAATTTTCATCAGAGATGAAAAGGTAGAGAATTTTATTTTTGTTTTATTATATTCATTTTTGAACTTGGTTGAAAATAATGTATAAAAGATGCGTGAATTGATTATGTGTCAATATCATTCGTTCAAGAAATAAATTGATAGTAAACACACAACAAATATTAAAACAGCTGTAATGTCCTATCGTGCATATGTGGAGTCCTCGCTGCGATATGGACTAATTGCATGGGGAAATAGTACCGACCATAATAGAGCATTTATCGCTCAAAAGAAATGTGTTCGAGCCATTCAGGGCATTCCACCGGAAATGTCTTGTCGACCATTATTAAAAAAAAACTCGGTCTGCTACCACTACCCTCACTATATGTTTATGAAACATGTATGTTTGTACGCAAACACAAATACCTATTCAGAGCAGCAGCAGATGTAAGTTCTAGGAATCGGCGTGACAAATTTAGACTTGTTTTAGATGAATTCCCTCGATCAACAAAATATAGTAAAAGCTGTTTAGCCATGGCTGTACGTATATATAACAAATTACCATGTAAACTTAAATTATTAAATGGCAGACTGTTTAAAATTCACTTGTTTAAATGGCTAAATGATAATAATTTTTATAGCATTAAGGAATACCTTGAACATAAGTTGTGTTACCCAATTAGCATGCTTTAGTCTTAAGCAAAACATGTATGAACTTATCCTTTAACTCATGTAACACCTCTGTATACCATGTTTTACGCAAATAAATAAATATGAATAAAAGAAAGAAAATAAGCCATCAGAAAGATAAACCAGTATAGACTGATTTCGATGTTTCTAGGCTATATTTGTAAATCAATTACTTGAGGGCATAGGCCATAGAGAGGTCATAGAGCCAATTGTTTTCAAGGCGTTTCGAGTTTGTACGAGTACTTTCAGCAGGATTTAAATAAAGCTGCGCGGTTTCAAAAGTAAATCCAATACATTCTACATTTTTTCATCGTCGTTATTGCTAATAGAATGTCAATTTGTTTAGATTCGGTTAAGGTTACATTTTGCGTGAACTGCATCTATAAATCGTTTTGTTTTCATCGTTTGTTATTTAAAAATGAAAGCTTTAAAAAATGTCTGTCTGGAGTGGCTGGACCGATTTTGACGCAACCTTTACTTGTAGATAGCTGATGGCATAAGGAGTAACTTAGTTTAATTTTACAAGAAAGAAAAAAATTGAAACGCTTGAAATTGTTAACAAAATCCGATTCAAATAGGGAAGTCATATTTTTATATTTAATTCCTTGCAGATGAAGGTTGCGGGAACAGCTAGTAATAAATATAGTTATACATACTTTATGCGTTAAAACCCAACTTAAACGAAACCTTGGCAATGCACTTCAATCCAACTTAAAACCACTCGTCAGCATCTTGCGTACCATAAGAGCGTCCTCACATTGAACGAATTGAAATAGTTGGCCAGCATTATATAGGTTGCCGAAATACATTAGTTTGAACCGATTTTATCCAAAAAAGCCTGTGTGGTAAGAAGTTAATCAATTAGATGAAAAACGACTAATAAAAGTCATTATAGCTTAAATTTTTCTATAAAAAATACTTTTTCCCTCTTGCAAGAAAGACGCAGAAATCAACAATCAATAAATGCTTTAAACTGACTTTACATCTACAAGTACTTATAGATTTTGGAAATCCGGTCATAATATTGCAATTAATTCGTCAATGAAGTAAAATTACCTAGTCAAACATTTAATTTAAACGCAGTCTAAAAGCCACTGCACGCGAAACCTCCGAACTTCACTGTTCTATTCGTTGCAAGTTTAAGCCGATTCCGAGTGGCTCAGTCTGCGGAGACCCTTGCGCGTCTAATTGGTTGGACGTGGCCCCACTAAATACAAGTTCTGTTGCAATAACGAGAGTCGAAAGCAAGTGGCATTCCGTCGCCTTTCACTGCTTGTTATAAGAGTCTCTTGTGCGATGACCGGTACTGATGGTGCTATTCGATGTCTTGTGGATTTCTGATGCCTTGGTGGTTTCTGTTGTTTTTTTTTAAAGAAGAAATAACAACTTATACACAAAATTATATTATTATAAAAAATAAGTAGATCTAAAATATTAATAAAAATATGTACAAGTATCAAAATGGGAAAAGAATTACGGGGCGTCAAAAAATTCGTCCACGTCACTGTCAATAAGAAAAGTGCCCTGAAAGCATTGCCATCCAAGGTGAAAAACTTGGAACTATACAAGGTGTTGTTTTGCAACCTCGTCAAAATTCAGCAGGTTGTCATAAAAGATATAAATTAAATTACCTAGTTAATTATTAAAAACGCTATTTTTTTTGGTTGCTTAAGTTTGTCAGTTTTTCAGAATAACCTTAACGTGGTTTAGAGACTAAGAAATTATCTAATAAACGTTTGAGATTTTTTGTATGTATGAATGCGCGGTTATAGGGCGAGGATCAGACGGGCCGCGTTTAAAACACGGGTGGTTCACACTTACCGATTTACGTAAATAAGTAAATATCAATGCCCATTTTTAGTGTTCCGTACCCAAAGAGTCAAACGGGACCCTATTACTGAGACTTCTCATGAACCGTGATAGCTAGCCAGTTGAAATTTCTACAGATTATGTATCTCTGTTGATGCTATAACAACAAATACTTAAAACAGAATAAAATAAATATTTAAGGGAGCGCCCATACAAAAAAGTATTTAGGGGGGCACCCACACAAAAAAGTGTTTTTCTTGCTAGTTTTTATAAATAATGGTACGGAACCATTCGTGCGCGAGTCCGACTCGCACTTGACCAGTTTTTTATTATTGATTCGGGTCGAGAATCATAAGCATAATATTACCTCCATGAATTTGACGAGAATGCAAAACAACAGCCTGTATATAACCTTCCATATATTATCATCATTTCATTTCATCTTATGTTATGGTAGAGTATTGTATGGTCCAGTATTAAAAAAATATCGCAATGACGGAAAGATAAGTGCCTCTCGGCTTCATAAAGGATGTTTTGACATCCGTTATAAAATATCCAAGTTATATTGACAGTATAGGTACAAGAACATCATTGATTTGACAAGAAGAAGTTATTGATTGGGTAAATTCTAAGGTGCTTCTAAAATACATGTACGACAGGTTTTTTTAAATGAATAAAATAGCTTTCTCATATCCTTGTACGTTTGACGTCTGACGTGTAACTTTCATGAAAAATGAATCAGCAATATTTCTACGGCAAATGGTCTTGGGCGTCGCCAGGAGGGGGCAGGGGGGGCAGCTGCCCCGCACTAGAGCTCGAATTTGGTTTTAAGGCATAGCTTTTCCGACCTGATGCCGCATAATAGGGATGGTGAATCATTTTTTTTTTATTTGTCCATCGGGTAGATTATTAAAAAGTATTTGACACGTATTTTTTCTTTTTTCACGTAATCGTAAAATTACGGAGATATTTTGAGTTGAAATGTCGCATGACGTCACGGCTCAGTACATTTTATACCTAGTTGTGACGTAGTGAGCCTCCACTCTCCAACTTTAATGCGTTTTAACTAAGTATTTTTTTGCTATCTTGATAAAACAAAAAATACGTATCTAATATTTTTGTATTACCTGATTGACGGACAAAATAGAATTTCGTTTTCTTTACCCAGTCATCATCCCTATTAGTAAGTTCGTAATAAAATGTAGCGTAGAACCACACTCCCACTATTATATTTTTCATGGCAAAAAATGATTCTCTGAGTAATCTTACTACTTTTACAAAGTTACACATTTCTTTTGACGTGCGTTGTCCGTGAATAAGCTACAAGACTAACAATTTGACAAAAATAAGACTATGGTTGACATTAATAAATTCTGATTCGATTCATATAAATACTTACCGTCAAGATGTTAAAGTTTTTTCTTACAGATCCACTCACTTCGACTGTTCACAATATATGAGCTTATAAAAGCATTTCTAGGTGCGTATTAATCTCATTGTTTTCTATAACTTACTTATATTGAGATTTACGGGAGTAAATGCATTGACGTAATTCAATTAAAGGAGCAATATAGGCTTATATGGCATTTCAGCGGTCTAATATAAATACGTTATAAGTAAAAGTAGACTTATAAAGTGGGCCGTTTTCGCGACTTATATGCGGATATAAGTGTCATATTATAGTCCTCGACAAATTATGGTTCTAGGATAGTTTAAAAACCACTTTTTGCTAGTTGGGTATCAACGATTGTACGTACTCTATGGGCAGTAATATACGAGATTCCAATAAAGGCCCTTGTGTTACTAAACTTCCCGAACTGACAACCTTACAATCAGTTTTTTCTGTCGACCCTCTTTTTTTTTTTTTTTTAAGGATGGGAAATCATCAAATGACTTCTCCCGCTCTGGGCGGAGTGGGAGGGAGTGTCAGACTTGTACTGACTAAAACCCATCCATCTGTCGCCTCCCTAGCTCAAAAGCTGGCGACGCCCTTGAAATGGTTACTATAAATACATGGCTAGTGGATGTCATTTGGCTACAGCTTTTTTTATATCTATTAATTTGGCTATAGCTTACTCAGCTAGATTGCTTTTGCATCCCGAGGTAGCATGAAAAAAAAAAACTATTTTTGAAGTTGTTTTTTATTTATTTTTCTCTATTTATCTTAAACCTAACTTCCTTGCTAGTTTTATCATCTCACACACTTAATGTGTATATTCTGTGATCTGCCTATTTTATTTACTCATTAACATTAAATAGTTGATCGGTAGGTAAGAAGGTTAAAGTTCCACGGACCCGAACAAAGCTCTACGCTTCCACATTTACTGTGCGAATCGCCAGTCTATGGAATTGACTGCCGGCTTCTCTCTTCCCTGATTACTATAATTTGGATCTCTTCAAAGTTCAGTTCAGAGTGAATTTGTTCCTTCTAGGCAAGCGTGCTTCATCTTAGGCCGCATCATCAAACGCAAGCTGACTAAGTATAAAAAAAAATGCTTGTAATTTGTCCACATCGGTTAACGCTTTCTAATTCCCTTTCCAGAAGCAAAAATCTAAATCGTCGCAGCTTGAGTCGGTTAGAAGGGCCTGGACGTGCATTCAGTAAAGCCGCATCAATAAGTTTGATCACTCAAAAAGCTATTTGTAAATGGCATGTGTAGCCATATACTCATACTTACTTAGCACCCAATAAAAAAGTAAACATTAATGTCTATTTCACTCATAAATATATCAGGCAATAAAGTCATCATTAATTAAAAAGTAAAAGTGTATTTTATATTTAAACTCAAGTAGATACTTACGTAGGCTTTTTATCTAAGTGTAAATTATAAAGTATGCACATAACATGAATTTTGATGAGCTGGAACTCTATTCGAGTTTATATTTTATGACTTTGTTAATAAGGTTGACGTTCAAGTGTAATAATTTAGATAGCTACCGAATCGGACTCTATTTCAATTTAAAACGTGTTCCAGCTTTCGGCTATATCTAATGGTTTGTTAGTATACACTCGTGTGTGTCAATTTATTTAGCATTGACCTGAGTTTTAAATTAAGGTTCCAAAAAGGTAAACAAAAATAGTGCGTGGAGTCCCTCCGCGCGGAAGAAGTGAAACTTCTTTTTTTCTTCTTCTTCTTTTCTTCTTTCTTACTACACGCATGCGTTCGAGTGCCACGCATTCACTCTCGTTATTTTATTGAGCTTCTAAGTAATATTTTATTGTTTTATTGTTGTACACTTTATATTACATATAAAGTTTATCGAGGTTATTCTACTCATGGAAATTGAGCGAAGGCTGGTCACACCGAAGAGTCGAGGCATGACTGTTTGCACGCCATCTTGCGTACCTAGTAGAACTACGTAGTCACAAATCTTGTAATAGCGCCATCTCTTAGTGGGTAATAGAAAATATTCCCCCTCCATGAAAACGTTAAACTTGTTGGAAGTCGCATAAGAAGTTTCACTTCAAAAATACAAGCTTTCAATGTTATAACATAACTTTAAAAACATCCACGACGCCCGTTATATTCAAAGCATCCATCAGTAGAATGATTTGAGTGCGTTACATTGCGTTCTATCGTAAATCGTGATTTTTCAAACCAAAAAAAATATTCTTATTTGCGTTTCTTAATTTCATCACAACATTCTTGGTTGACGGCTTCGTGAATTATTTGCAACATTCTGCGCCCCTTGTAACCCAACAACAATTTGTGTTCATACAACCGTTAATATAACATTTTCTGTTTTCAAGATCACCGAACACGAATATCGGAGATGCTATAAATTACACTGAAACTAGCACATTATTTTGGACCACTTCCTTATAGCGTCAACCCACCAATCTTCGAGAGATATAAGAAAACATATTGAGGTCAATGGTAGACAATAAATATGGTGTTGACATTGTATAGATGCGAAGCGGATAAGACAGGTGTTTTCTCTTGAAAGTGGAATAATGTGATTACAGAAGACGGAGCCTCTGGTTAATTGATTGATATTTTATTAGGGTTCCGTACCCAAAGGGTCGGACCCTATTACTGAGACTGGAACGGAACTGGGACGGACGGACAGCGAAGTCAGTAGCTGTGTCTCATGAACCGTGATGGTTAGCCGGTTGAAATTTGTACAGATTTTGTATTTCTGTTGCCACTATAACAAAAAAAAAACATAAAAAAACTGATAAAAAATATTATTTTAGGGGGCCCCAATACAAAAAAAAATATTTTTTGCTCGTTTTTTATAAATAATGGTACGGGGCCCTTCGTGCGCGAGCCCGACTCGCACTTGGCCGGATTATTTTTACTGTATAGGCTTGCTTTTGGCCACATCTCGCCTGATGGTAAGCGATGATGCGGCCTAGGGTGGAACTCGCTTGCCTAGAAGAAACATATTCACTCGGACTTTGATGAAATCCAAATTAGGACAAGGAACAGAGAAGCCGGCAGTGAATTCCACATAATGGTGATGATATTGTATATTATTTGAATGTTGATGAAGTATGTTGGGATCGTAGCAGCTGGTGTTCTGTAAATTCTGCCTACCGCTTTGGTAAAAGTTTATGTAGGATGTATGTAAAGTATTATGTCACATGAAACAACACCGACTTAAATCATAGTAAACCTATTTAATTTCATAACTACTTATCTATCTTAATGAAAGATAGACTAAATATTTGAATTTATATTTAAGTTAAGCCCAATCATATTTTTACGGCTATAAAGCCCAATTATACGTAAAAATGACGTGTAATAATGTAATCGATTATATTTAATCATTTTATATTGGATATACAGGGATGTAACGGAAAGGGTATATCCATACGAAAGGGTGTGCTACAGACCATCAAACTGAACATATTTCTCCATCGGACATACATCCTAATAGCGAAAAAAATATCAGCTGCCCCATACATTTAAGTCGAATAGGTATTACAATTTTGTATGGGGCAGCACATAATTTTTTCGCTGAAAAACATGTTTTATGATAAGAAACATGATCAGTTTGATGGTCTGTAGCATACCCTTAAGTATGTATATACCCTTTCCGTTACAGCCTGTTTATTAGGTTTTGTATTATTTATTTAGTATATAGTCTAATAAAATAATACAATATCATTTAAAGAAAGTTTGCTTTTTATTTATACTTTTACAATAATAACTTTGCAAACATAAGAAATTTACTAAACAATTAGATCCTTCTTAGTTATTCATATTTAAAAAAAAACCATATTTAAATTCTCATTCTTAGAATTAAATAAACTCTTATCAATACAAAATACACTGTAGACAAATCAACACGTCTTATTGTTGTCCTTGGAATACATGACGCGACGCCTGTAATCTTCAAGGGCAAAGGCCAAAGGTGTATTAAATAGGAAGATTTTTTTTTCTTTATACATATTCTTGAACATTTGTAAAAGTAACGTAAAGCCCAAACACACGTCAAATGTACGTACAATAACGTTATTACGACAAAATGGCGGCACTTACAGAAGCGATGCAGCCGTCTCCTGATAGATCTTGACAGCTACTGGGTTGGTTCGAACGCGCGGTCGTGACAATCCAGTGGTGCGTGTGAAAAAGATAGCGTATTTTCGCCGGGCTTCTAGGGTTAAAATGAATGACCAAATGTGGGTGTACTATTAGTCACACCTTCACAATTTTCACAGCTTGGCTTAACGCCGCAAGGTTGCCTGCTTGTCGGTCTTCTACAGGCTGTACTTCGGTGAGTGTGCCCAAGATCTCCACGACCTCATTCCACCGGCCCCTTCTACCATTGGACATCTAGACGCACTGCATGTTACCATCCCTACCTTATTGATATTCCACCAATTCGCACGTAAGCGTTTTTAAACGTCTTTCATAATGCGCACAGCAAAAGAGTGGAACTCTCTGCCTGCGTCTGTGTGTCCGAACGCTTACAACCCTAATATCTTCAAAGTTAGAGTGAACAGGCTTCTTCTGGGTAAGCTCGTACCATCATCGACTTTATCTCTGTCATGTCTGACCTAGACTAGAGTCAAGAGTAAATCCATCGTGAATAAAAACAAAAAAAAACACACCTCTGCCTAACCCCTTTGTGGAAAGACGCTTGATGTAAGTGAAGTTCTATAACCACATTTTAACAATGTGGCTTTTTTTCACGAAACAAATGACACTCATTTGTAATATTTTGCTATCACGTTTTACACAGGCGCTCAAGTCAATTTCTTTTCGGCACTACCTTGCTCGTTTAATAAAAGGTTTTTCTTGACAGTTCTCTAAATCACTTGCACGTTACAATAGGTGCTTCCCACCTCTGTCAATGTCGGACCGACCTTGCAATATGCCGTTGTTTGCCGATCATTTGTCAACCCAGCTCTATTTCGTGACTGTTAACTATGTTATTTATCACAGGCGTTTCTATTATTTCTCATCTTAGCAATATTGCAAATACTTATTTAACGTTAATAAGGATAATGGTTGTATACAAGGGCACAAAGATGATGTGAAATTATACCGTTTTAAAAACACACAATGTTACAATAAAATGTTGAATGAAATGTTACAAATTCACCCATTGCGCCTATAATCCCCGAATGTGTACTTATGAGACACCCGTATTTCATCAGGCGTAAGTCTAAACTAAGTCTAGTAAGCCGTGGTCGTTACTTTGTGTAATTTATTTCATCACCACAGCTCTCAAAAACGGTGAAGGAAAACATCGTGAAGAAACCGGCATGTCCTAGAAGTAAAAATTCGAAGACATGTGACATCAACCAACCCGCACTGGGCCCGCCTGGTGGATTACAGCCCATTCCCTCTCATAGAGTAGAGGCCTGCGTCCCAGCAGTGGGCACACTATAGGCTGATGACGATAAAGTCTAGGCTACTACTCAGAAATTTTAATAAGTTAAATCAATCAATTCTATTCTATCTTTGACAGTCGTTACAGGTAGTTTATTGCCTGAAAGTCTGACAATATTCTTACCAAGGAGTATCGTATTACCTAGTACTTATTACTAAATTGTGGAGGTCAGATAGTCAGTCACTCCATGTAAAATACTGTTATTGAGCTGCATTTGGTTTGACTGAAAGCTGACCCCTTTATCATGGACCATACTTTAATAAGATGTGGTATAAAGGAAATAATAACACTGCTGATCAAAAGAATCAACACTAAGAAAAACACTGGATAATGTGACAAGGGGCACGATTGCCTCCCAGCATAATGTAATTTGAAGAAAACCTTGCGTTTTTAGATACTACTTCCCGTTTTCACTAATAGGTAAACTGTAATAGGCGTAAATGAGTGCCTAAATAAAAGCTTGCTGTTGGGTTTTCAACACTATGCTTACTCCAGAAAGTTTAAACTCCAATAATTCTAAGATTATGAAGGCATTTAACTAGGTATTGCTTAATGTTAACCAAAACAGGAATAACAGTTTAACAAATACCTTCAGGTTCACCTACCCTGAGGCGAAGGACACAAAGAAAGGCCTCTATTGTATTTTTCTTTTAAGTTCTCTTCATAAAGAAAAATATTTTGTAAGATTTTTCATTCAACAGGTCAACGAATTCTTAGCTGTTTTTTATTCTTAAGTACTAATAAGGTGCTCGTCAAAAAATTATATTATTTATTTTATAATCAGAAAACAAATAATAGTTTACTAACTAATGTACTTTAAGCTAAGTACAAACTTCGGAACAAAGTTTTGCTATTACTTTTTTGTAAGGCGTTATACATTTTGAATGTTAATTGCCTCAGGAAATGAGAAAACTAAATAATAATGGATGAAACTTATCAAAACGCTGTTAAATGAAAGTAGTCTTTTTGGTTATAAAAACAAGTCATAATTTAGAGCAGACTATTCCCAAAGAAACTTTGTAAGTACATAGTGAGTCTGTAAAAACACAAGCATTTATTATTAGGTTTTTATAGCCGTGAAATGTAATCGAATGACCACAGTTACATATAGAAAAGCCATCATGAAGTCGCATTTTTTTTGTTAGCCGTAATTGTCAGACTTCTGGGAAAAATGACGCCCCTTCCATTCCTTCCATTTCTCTCGGTGTGGTGCTCCTCCTCGCTAATTGGAAAGTGACAGTTACGCTGCGTATAGCGGGTTCGATCCCCGCATGGAACAAATGTTTGTGTATGACCTACAGGTAGTTGTTCCAGTTCTGGCTGTTTGTGTGGGTATGTGAGTGTAATTGTTTGTAAACATACTCGATAAACGCAGCAATACAGGAGAAGATTCTAGGGCGTGGCAGGGTTTAAAAAATAAAACTAGATTAGATTAGTAGGACTCCTACGCTCCTTCCCTGTCGGTTCAGTCTGAAAGTTGTGACCAGCTGCCCAAATTCAAATTTACCTTTACAATTGAAAAATAACTTCTAAGCAAACTTTAAAGCAAACAAAAATAACACCATATTTCTTCACGATGGTATGTAAGAATTTTCGACTCCGGATTTCCGTATAAACATCATTATTTTGCCTTCCCTTTATTTTTACCTTTGGGGTAAGCTACTTCAGGAGGATGGCCTCGTTTCAAACCTGCAATGCCGGTACCCGTATAAGCTGCGCAATAAATTTTACATGAGTTAAATTAACTTTGTTTCAATTTTTCACCCACAATCTACATAAAATGCAAATAATTTTGTTTACAACACAATACACTTTCTCCATTCATCCTATGGGATTTCACTTTGTAAAATGAAAATCCGTGGATAAACAACATAATCAAAATTTTATTAATTTGTACAAACATTTTGTTTTCAGATCAAGAAGAGAGTTCTTTTCGAAGTTTCCGTCTGGCTATATCGTTTCTTATTTAAAAAAAATATATATTATTGAATTAAGATCTAGTGATCATGGTATCGTATACGATGATGGTTATGAGGTTTAGTTAAAAAAAAAACGCCAAGGACTTTCCATAACGTTGTTGGGATCGGGTTCCAGTAGGTACAATTAGATGCAGCTGAATTTAGCTCCATAACCCAGTTCTGGCACTGGGTTACACCTCACACTTTGGTACCGACCTTGGTGAGACGAATTCTTTGCAAGTAGAAAGGCTACGTGGTATGGGTATAATGTTGTACATCACGCCTTTTATCCTCGAAGGGTTAGATAGAGGTGTACCTAATAGTGGGTACACCTGTATTTCGCCAGTTATGTTTAAGTACCATGTATAGGGCGAGCCTATTGCCACCAACCGGGCACAAATCAGACTCCGTGGCTGCTACTGAAAAATTCCTGATTAAAAAGCCCAAAACACTTTTCACGACCTGGGAACTGCGCGAATGCTGCGAAATGCTCAGCAGTCGCATTTGCAACAACTAGACCAAAGAGTCACAGTATAATTTTAATATTTCTATTGTGTAATGTTCATTTTACCAAGATGCTCTTGAATTTTAGCCTGATGAATAATTTGCCCTGACTTACGAGCAGTAAGCCGTGGGTTCGAACCCAGGCAGGCGCATTATTTTGTGTAATTTATTTCATCATCATTGCTCATCGTCATCATCATTATCATCGTTGCTCTCAAAAACGGTGAAGGACAACATCGTGAGGAAACGGGCATGTCCTAGAACCAAAAAATTCGAAGATATGTGACATCTACCAACCCGCGTGGTGGATTACAGCCCACTCCCTTTCATAGGAGAGGAGGCCTGTGTCCCAGCAGTGGGAACATTATAGGCTAATGATGATGATGATGATGAATAATTTGTTTCTTAGTTTTCAATTTACACAGTAATGCAATCCTTTAAAACAGATTCACAACTCGGAGACCACAGTTATCTTTAAGAAGATGTTATCCAACTACATTAATTTAATTTAATTAGAACCATTTGCAACGTCACCACATGGAGAGTTCACAGAACCCTTAATTTAATCAAATTGCTTGTAAACAGAGATCTTTCATTACTTATCATGTTTATGTCATCTACCGAGTGACCGTTTTTGGAAACACGTATTTTCAGTAAGTAATTAAAGTTATTTAGAAGCGAGAAGGAGATTTTTGTTCATTTAAGTTGATTATTTTTGTTTTCTAGATTTGAGTCCTGTTCGTAATGGGTAGGAAGAAGTTATAATCATCTGCCTAGCCTTTTCCCAAACAATCTTGGGGTCGGCTTCCAGTCTAACCGGATACAGCTGAGTACCAGTATTATACATAAAGCGACTGCACTGACCTCCACAACCCAGTAACTGTGTAATACGATACCCGTTGGTAACACTGGATGTCAGACTTTTGGCTTCTCTTAACGACTGTCTAAGATCTACAAATGACAGCCGGGACCAACGGCTTAACGGGCTTTCCGAGGCACGGAGGAATCTCAGTATGTAATTATGTTCACCCATCCTCGGACCAACCTCGGAAAGCACGGCTTAACCTTAAAGATCAACCTGTACGGCTGTTATTCTTTTTAGTCACGAGCTCCTCCACAAGGACGAAGTTATAATGACAAGAATAAATTCAGCCCTTTTATGTACGTTTTCTATCCTATTTACCTTACTTACCTTATTTTTTTAAATTTATTTATCCTTTCTAGGCGTTGGTGACCCAAAAAAGTCTGTGCAACCTAGGCACCTCTCCTTGGAATATTTGCTTAGCAAGATAAAGTATTAAGGTATCATAAACCGATAAGTAAGTAAAACTAGTTTTAAATGAATAATCATACTAGTAAGTGGCATTACAATAAAATCTTATTAGACAGCCAGGTCAAGGTGAGGTTTTTGGGCTAAGGATTTGTGCTGAATTTAACGACACTTAAACTGTAGTTCATGAAAACCTACATTATTGCCCAAGATTTTGCCCAATAATATTATTTATGACTAGCTGTCCCGCGCAACTTCGTCTGCGTCACATTTTCCCCGTTTTCGCTACATTTTCATTGCTGCTGCGCTCCTATTCGTCGTAGCGTGATTATATATAGCCTATGTCCTTCCCCAGGTTGAAATCTATCTTCTTGCCAAATTTCATTAAGATCCGATCAGCCGTTTATTCGTGAAAAGGTAACAAACAAACCAACAGAGTGACTTTCGCATTTATAATATAAGTATGGAAGTATGGATTATTAAAATTACAAAAATGTAGACACAAAAAAAAATACAGAAAAGTTACATAAATTCAATAAGCATCATTAGTTGTTTTTTTTTCGATTTATTTAGGGGTATTTATGATCGAAACGCCTACCCCTAAATAAATCTATCTTGGCCGTGACCCAGACGTTAACAGATAATTATGATGTAGCAAGTACTTACTATTACATGAAATAAAAGACCTTTATCGGGGTCATCATTATGTCAATTAATCACAACTGGTAGTCACAAGCTTGAAAGTCTGACTCACCAATCTTGTCAAAGGGATCGATCAACCCAGTTACTTTTGTTTGACGGCACGGTTGGCGCAGTGGCTAAGCGATTGACTGCTGCGCTGCGTGTCGCGGGCTCGATCCCCACACGGAAGTAATATTTGTAAGGCCTACAGATAGTTGTTCCGGGTCTGGCTGTTTGTGTATGTGAGTTTAAATGTTTGTAAACGCACCCACGATACAGGAGAAATTCCTAGTGTGGGGCATAGTTTAAAAAAAAATAGTCTTCTTTTTCCATGCTGCTCTAAAACTCGAAATACCAAAGCTTCTTATTTCAATACAATTTTGATGTCCTAACATTGTCGCCATCGTTCCTAGAATGACACCTTGATTCAACCCTTTTGTCTATTTTATCAGCTTGTAACCCCTAAAAAGCTACCACTCAAAGCTAGAAGATTTAGAAACAATGTCTTCTCAGGAACACTGGAATGGTGTAGGTTTTTTTTTTTTCTGAATGGCATCTCGCAGTTCAACCTGTGAGGTTGTCGTCTGCTTAACCGGACTATCCTGTGGATGCCTTAAAAGGGAATGGTGTAGGCAGAACGGAGACTTTTTAATAAGAACCCTTGAGACCTGAAACAAAGGCTTAGGCGTTTAACTAATTGAGACTCACCCGAACAAATTCCTTGAATCCACTGTAAAGAAATCTATTAAGATATTCAGCAGAATCTAAATAATTAATTAATGAGACTAGCTCTTACTTTAAAATACTCTTAGCTCCTCATATAAAGGGAATTAGTTTTAAAGACTAATTAATAGAGTACTTTACAAGTTTAGATCAGTACGACCTAAACTTGTAAAGTTCCAAATAGTTAAATTTTCTTCTAAATATCGTCTTGGAATAAGTTTCTGGTTATTTAAGTTTACCCAACTTTAGTGAGCTTTTAAAACATGGCAGTTAGATTTTAAGATTAAAAGAACGCTCAGCCGGGATACTGTCTAGACGCAATACATTGTTATTTAAAAAAAAAACGGTGACAGTGACAGCATTGTTACAGACATCTTAATGCACAACATACAGATATTACATATACTCAGATAGGTCAGGTCCCCTGGCTCCCCAACTAGGTTTTAACTTATAACTTGGGAGATGTCTATGTCCGCAGATAGGTGATCTCCACTGCAGGACTCTTTTTTGCTCAATAGACCAACGATCCTGCTACTTCATTTAGCTAACTCTGCAAGCTATGTCAGAAAATCAGGCTGTTTTCCAGATAATCTAATTTTGGATTTGATTCTTCTAAGAAACTTCGAGCATAGCTTGCTGCGTGGTGACCATGAAATTGTGGACCAACGATACTGTCTATGTACAGTTTCAGTTATAATTGCTGAAGTTTAAATTTTTTGTTTTATCAAAATATCAAAAAATTACTTAGTTAGAACTCATTAAAGTCGGAGAGTGGGGGCTCACTACGTCATAAGTAGGTATAAAACTTACCTACATGTGTCGTCATGCGCCATTTCAACTCAATATATCTCCGTAATTTTATGACCACGTGAAAAAAGAAAAAATACGTGTCCAATACTTTTCAATAAACTACCCGACGGACAAAAAAAAAACTGTGATCATCCCCTATTATAAGTAGTTTTACATTGTTCATGAGCAAATAACTTAATGTATGCCTATTTAACTGCCGCGTTGGTGGAGTGGTCGGAATTGCGACTGCTGAGCATGAGGTCGTGGATGCGATTCCCAAGTCGTTCAAAGTGTTATTGGGTTTTTCTATCAGTTTCTTAATAGCAGCTACGGAGTCTAGTTTTGGTCCGGGTATATGGTAATAGGCTTGCCCTCTATTATACGGGACTTGAAGCTTAATTGGCTAAATCTCCTCTTCCCCCCGGATCTCGGACGAGTTTAGACGTGCCCACTTTTTCAATTTTTTTTTTATTTTATTTAAAATACAATATATTTCCGAAAATAAACAGTGAAATATTAACATAAGTACTAGGCGCACAGTACGCTGACGGAGTTTGCAATTGAGCAGTGACGCGGCCCGAGCAGGACAGCGACAGTCGACGCAACGAGCATCCTTCTCTGCGTACGCGGCGTTCTATGGCACACAGCGGCATCTCACCACTACATGCGCGTTGATGCTAGCCGCAGTTCATAAGCGACAGCGATTTGAGGGTAATAAATTTTTTCTTCGTAGCTTAAGGTGTAATATTATCGTAGTAACATAACGTAACGTAATTGTACTGACGTACAATAAAAACACTACCAAAAGCTAGAATTAAATACAATGAATGTTCGACGTACCCCACCGAAAACTAATTCTAAGCTTATCTCTCCCACTCATTATGGATCGGACCCTGCGCTATATACACCTGAAAATCAGCAGCAAATAGATTTGAATATTACAAAGCGAACCAAACGCCGGTTAAATGATCCGTTAAGTACAGCAGATATCTCGCTGTCGGACTTGTTGGCCAAAATGGACGAAATTAAAAAGCAGCAAGACGCTAAATTTACCACCCTGGAACTATCTCTGAAGGAGCTAACAAACCAAAACGCTGAAGTAAATAAATCAATGATTTTGTTGTCCGAGAAATACGATGACGTTCTTAGTGACTTGAAAACTCTTCAACAGGAAAATTGTTCATTAAAGAGCCATATAAAGACTTTGGATGCAAAAATTGAACTTTTTGAAAAAAACGCACGGTCTACCATGATCGAGATAAGAAACGTTCCAGTCACTGTATCTGAGAACAAAGAACAGCTAGTTGAGATAGCAAAAAAGATTGGACATGTTATTAATGTTCCAATCCAAGACTCCGATATTCGAGATGTATCTCGTCTAAAGCTGAAAGACAAACCCATAAGCCCTATAATCGTAGACTTCACATCAACCGTAAAGAGAGAACAGTTCATAAAGGCTACGGGGTCATATAATAAGGAGAATCGTGAAAAACGTTTGAGTACTACAAATCTGAATATGGTTGGACCAGCAAAGCCAATATACGTGGCTGAATCTCTGACTGCTGCAATCAGACGTCTACACTACATAACCAGATTGTTTGCTAAAAAACATAATTACGAGCACTGCTGGACTTCGTTTGGCAAGGTGTTTCTGAAACAAAAGGAAGGCCAACCCCGTCTACGCGTTAATTGCGAAGAAGATCTTCTAAACTTGGAAAAAAATATTTGACTAGTCTTCCTCTCTGAACGGCTGGTGTACACTCCAACTGCATGCATTATGTTTTATATAACTTATTTAATAGGCGCCTATTACTACACTGTTTACGTACATCCCACAAATAACAATAAAACAATAACTCTCACATTACATCTGATTAATATTACTGTACACTATATTCTATTAAAATTTACACACATAACACATCCACACCTCCAAAGTGTCACACAATCTGTAAAATATTATGTCGTAGCTAATACCAGTTTTAATACTTTTCTCAACCACTTAACTAGATTGGAGTTCGTTTGTAATAATATAATTTTACATAAAAATATATCAGTACATAATACTATGCTCAAATTAACCCACAAATATGATCCTGCTAAATTGTTACTTGGACGAAATTCAACGAGTTAACGCAATTACAAAGTGAAATAGACTCTTTTAATGTTGCTGATTTTGTCACCTGTGATGCGGAGGACTGCTCGGATCTGTTACCAAACTCCAAAAAATGTCTTAAAATGTTTCAACAAAATATTCGGAGTATTAAATGTAACCTACCTGGATTATTACCGATAATAGCTAGAACTGCGGTGGACTGGGATTGCATTGTTTTGACAGAGTGCTGGTTGTCATCAACTGTGTTCTTACCCTCCTTGGATGGATATGACAGTTTTGCCACCACTAACAACCTTACGCAGAATGAAGGTGTTGTTGTGTACTACAAGAACGGTTTATTTATCTCAGTTGAAGAACCTGTAATTGAGGACGCAAACTGTCTTGTTATTACCCTAAACAAGGATACAGTAGCCTTGGCCATTTATAGGCCACCCGGGTATAGAAATATTGATAACTTTTTACAATCTCTTAATCAGCTACTATTAAAATATTCGTTTATACAAAATGTCATATTATTGGGGGACATTAATATTAACATTGCCGAGCACAGTGCTGACAGCAATCTTTCTGCATATCTAGATATGATGGCATTCCACGGTATGATGCCTGCATACACATCTCCTACGCACAATAAAACATGTTTGGATCACACGTTTCTAAAGACTAAACAAACGGCTCGTTGTCTTATACTCCAAACGACAATTACAGATCATAATAGTGTTGCTTTGTACATAGCTAGTCTCCCTAAACAAAAACCTGCCAAAATGATAAATTACTTAGATCACAACTCTCTAAATTCGGAAGTTAAGAGTGTTGACTTTAGTCCACTATACACAATTAAAAACGTCAATGAGGCTGCTAATTTCTTCCACAATATCCTATATATGGCCATTAAAAACAACAGTAAAGAAGTCAAAATATCAAATAGGAAAAAAATCCTAAAACCGTGGATAACACCAGGCATTCTGAAGTGCATTAGAAACCGCGATAATCTATATAAAAAAGTAAAGAAATACCCAGACGATGAGATACACAAAACTACATACAAACGATACCGAAATTTTTGTTCGTCTTTATTAAAAAAACTTAAAAGTGAGTATGAGAAGCTACAATTCCAAAACGCAGGGAAAAATAGTAAAAAAATTTGGAAAATAGTTAAAGAGATTACATACTCAACTAAACCCAAAGATAGCTCGATTGAACTTATTAGCAACAATGACCCCCAAATTTCAGCAAACAAAGTTAATCAATACTTTGCAAATGTAGGTAAAATGCTAGCAGAAAAAATCATTAAGAATAATCTACAAACGGGACCCATCACCTTAAAGTCGTGTAGCCACTCTTTTGGTATGCTCCCTACGGACGAAGATGAGGTTAGGTCTTTAATAGTAGGATTAAAGAGTGATTGTTCGGTGGGCCTTGATTTGATATCTAGCGAAATCTTGAAATCTAATATAGATACTCTAACAAAACCTATAACATACATCTGTAATTTGTCGCTCGCAACCGGTATATTTCCGAAGATCTATAAGAAGTCAAGGGTTCACCCGATACATAAAAATGGTGACAGAGACTGTGTCAATAATTACAGGCCAATTTCAATTCTCCCTACCTTATCAAAAATCTTAGAGCGCATCATCAACAAAAGACTTGTTAACTACTTGGAAAGTAAAAATCTTCTCTCACAAGCACAATTTGGTTTCAGAGCCAAGAGATCCACCGCAGACGCTGTGTCAGAACTAACAAATTATATAGTCAACAACCTAGATTCGAAGAGGAAAACCATTGGAATATTCTTAGATTTAGCAAAGGCCTTTGACACAGTCTCTGTCCCTATCCTGTTAACAAAACTCGAAAGCCTGGGTATACGGGGTCTTCAATTAAAACTTTTTAAAGATTACCTAACAGACAGAACACAATGTGTTAAAATCGGTAACATAACTAGTGAAGAGGTCCCAGTGACTTTTGGAGTTCCACAGGGCAGTATTCTTGGACCGACGCTGTTCCTAGTCTATATAAATGATATATGTCAGTTAATGTTTCCAGATTCGAAGGTTGTTGCGTTTGCTGATGATACGGCTTTACTTTTCAGTGGTACCTCCTGGAATGAAGTTTTTGTCAAGGCTCAGATAGGAATGAATACTGTGATCAGTTGGTTAAATAATAATTTACTTACATTGAATGTAGAAAAAACAACCTTTATCACGTTTTCCCTTCAAACGAATGACAAACCGGATCCCTCTTTGAGTATTGTCTCCCATTCATGCCAAAATGCAAATGACAAAATTTGTCAGTGTCCCATCCTTAAAAGCACTGAATCTACAAAATATTTAGGTGTAATTATTGACAGAAATCTTAAATTTCATGATCATATTAATCTCCTATCAGCGAGAGTGCGTAGACTTATAGTAATATTTAAAGCATTAAGAAACACTGCACCAAAATCTGTTTTAAAATCAGTCTACTATGCGCTCTGTCAGTCTCAGCTTGAATACTGTATCACCACATGGGGTGGCACATGTAAAACTCATCTCTTAAAAGTTGAGAGAGCACAAAGAGCACTCCTAAAGGTTAGTTTATTTCTACCTTTTTATCACCCAACTACTGATCTCTACTCGAAATGGGAGGTACTTACTGTAAGGCAGCTATTTATCCTAAGAACGGTTATAAAACAGCATGCCCTAACGACTTTTGAACCAGAAAGAATCAGAAACAAACGTCGCAAACATACAGTCTGTTCTTCATCGTCATTCAAAACTAAATTTGCACATCGATTTTTCTGCTACCAGGGTTCAAATCTATACAATAAGTTAAATCGAGCCTTAACGCTATATCCCTTACCAAAAACCAAATGTAAGTCTTTGGTCTCAGACTGGTTAAAAAATTTGGACTATAATTTTACAGAAAGTCTACTTCATTCAAATTAAATTAGAACGATATAAGTTTATAACTTGTACCAAAACTCTCTCACGTAAACATCGGCACACGACACCTGACACTCAACACTACACACTAACATAAGACACACTCATAGTCACACACATTCACACAGACACAGGCGCTATGATTAACTTTTTGTTGATAGTTTCTTTTTAACTTCTACCCCCAAAATTATAATAAGTTTTTATTCGTAAATCTCCATATCATTGGATTGTAATTTAATATATTTTTTTAGTAAAACTTTCTGTTCTTCCGTGGGGTGGGGACCTGGTGATTTGTAATACAGGCATTTTACGCCTAACTCAAACACCAGCTCCTCACATTGCAAAAAAAATAAAAAATAAAATATATGTGAAACCTAGAATAAGCTTGTCATTGTGAGGAGAAATAAAGGAATTTATTATTATTATATTAATGTGAGTGCTAAACGCACCTACTTGTTAGTTACACTTCTGCTTAGCCCTTCGGGAATTACAAGGCGTTATGTTATTATTATGTTGTACCTACTGAAAATATAATTACCAACTAAAAAGTTACCTCATAAACTTAACACTGGTATTCTTAGTCGTGGATGGTTATATATAGGAGTAGAGGAAGACCAAAGAAACGATGGATGGACTATGTGAAGGATGATATGGCAAGAAAGGAGGTGTATCGTGAGATGACAAGCAATAGAGAAGTATGGAAGAAGAAGACATGCTGCGCCGACCACAAATAAATTGGAACAAGGGCAAGAGAATGATGATGATGCTGAACTGAATTTAAGTCGGACTAACCACGCCTATATTCTACCCTGTATGTTTATATATTGACATGTAAACACCTACTTTTCACCTGTCAAATTTGAAGTACCGAAAAACTATTAATTATATGCATCTTTAACATTGATTAAAGTAAGATATGACATTTTTAGCATTTATTGAAGCAGTATGAAACTATGGGTTTGACAAAGATAGGTAGCTGGAGGAGGTGCCTTATTCGAAATTCTAGGAATACGATTTGGTGCGTGTTTTCAACTTTTATCATGGCAAAACAGTTCAAGTAAATCCAAAAATGGATTTGGTTTGGCTCTTAGAATATAAGTGGTAGTGGTATTGTTACCATGGAAACAGATTCGCCGTTCTCAATGATATTAGGTGACAACTGAATGAATGCCTAGATAAACGTGTACTGTTATAGTTTCGATTCTTGGTTCAGAATGTCGAGAGTAGAAATTCCAATAGCACGCATTTGGGTTTTGCCTCGTGTTAATTTAAACGGGTTTAGTCTCTTTGAATGACTTAAGTTATACCTATGTGGTACTTCCTAGAATAAATTATTAAGCTTTGACAAAGTAGATGTAGTTTAATAAGCTCCAATACACTGTGACAGTCAAAGAGAAACGGTTCTGAAATGTAACCTGCGTTGTAGGGTGCATGTAATGGAAAATGGTGCGTTATTTTTTGAAGGGCTGATAGCAGAGGTGCATGTTTCTTCTTCTTCTTGTCGTATCGATGTTACTTCCATACTACACGGTTTGGGTCCAGTAGGTGGCCACGTTTATTGCAGCGTCAGAGTCGTTACCTAAACGGACACCTTGGACCCTCCTGTATGTAGGGCATAGTTTGATCCGGAGCGCCGCACTCGCACTCAGTGTTGGAGGAATTAATAATACCATGCATACACTTGTAATATCCTAAAAGTGTGAACAGTGGTTCCCAAGTGGCCTTGACATACATGTCGTGGAGAATGGATTCGAATCCAGACAGTCGCTTTGCTTTGATTCAATTAACCGCAATTGCTTTCAAAATGGTGAAGGAAATCGGCTTGTGCTTGAACCAAAAAAATCGAAGACGAGTGTTATTTACCATCCCACAAAGATAGATAAAAACAATATGTAACTTTCCCCTCGCTTGCAATCAAAAGGCATACATGTGATACGAAAGCAATCTTGGTTGAAAAATTGGATAAATTGAAAACACATAATAGTATGTCTTTTTTACCTTGACAACAAGTGTTTTGATTTCACACCTTATCAATCAAGATAAAATCAATATTCTCATAAATGTTTCGTCAGATCTGACAATAATGTACCTACATAATGTTGGTAGATACTCATCTTAGTAGGTACCGTAGTACACACATCGAGTATTACATTTCCAGTATAGCATGCCTCGCTTTGTATAGATTTCCTGTACAATGAGAGATCCGCACAAACTGGTTTAGTATAATTTGATTGGCCGTCGTGCATACTAGAGTAAGTAAGTAGCAACAAGATAAACTTGGCCTACACGAAGAGATATAAATCTTATTTGCTTTACGCATAATATGTTGCCTGTCAAAATATTGTAATATGGTAGGCATTGTTTTGACTGATTATAAGCAATTTGTTTTATTCTCAGAATAAAATTGAAACTAATGGAACCTAATGCTTCGGTAATTTCTTGTGTAGGTAATGGAAACATTGTTCTCTAAGTAGGTACAAGGTGATTTTCATTTAGTAATTTACGATATAATTAGATTACTAGGAAGGTGAGATGGAATATTTTAAATGACAATACGTAATTAAATAAACCTCTACTTTATACAACACAAAAAAGGATAACGGTACATCAAACTTTAGCAATGATTTAACCAATCCCCCACCTGGAGACGAGTTGCCATGGCAGACCACTTACGTCACTTGTATAATCTAGTCTTTTAGTAATATCTTCTTTTTTTTTGTATAGACTCTTTTTCTTATTTACCGATTGTTTGTAAATGTGTGGACATTATAGGCCTTATAAATTCCTAAATCCTCGGTAACTTTTTATCTTGTTCTACGTTTTGTAGTAAGCAACGACATACATTGTCGGGCCTACGATGTCATCCCATACTTAAGTACTAACGCTGTTACATAGAAATATTGTGAAACCAAATGATTTTAAAAGAGTAACTATGGAGTTTCTTGCCGGTTCTTCTCCATAGGAAACGACCAACCCGAACCGTGCACCTATTTGTCGACGTTTTATAAGTACCCATGTAGGCCAATGTGAAATAATAATATTTTGATTTTGAGACCTGGAAGTCTTTAAAAAGACTCACGGGCACAGGTTGTGGAAGTAAGACACACCGGTTCAGGTGAAGATTCTTAGGTGGCCAAGCCCTGGAGTGTAAGTGTGGTGCTGACCCACCAACAATGGGACACTTAAATTGATGTCGTGTCCTACCTGTCCTGTTGTTTGCATATCGAAGGACCCAATTCTGGTGTCAATTCGAATTGTCATCGCCACGCTAACAAGATGAAGAAGTTTATTCAAAGTTACTCTAAACAGTTCTTTAACTACATGTACTAAATTGGGTTTTCATCGTCATCATCAATCGAAAGACAGGCGTTCCAAGCTCTTAGTGACCAACTAATCCAACGGACTATCTTCATTGAAAAACCTTAAATCATAATATAAAATTATTGATAAAATAGATGTCCACGTTATCTTTCGAGATGAAGACCTAATTCCTTATCTCACGTCCGAATTGACATGCAACATTGAAATCTAGAGAGATAGTCGTGTCATTACCATCGCATGTTACGTTACATTTCGATATTGATTGATAGTGGAAAATATTTTTTCATTACTCATACTCTGAAATTTGATCTGAAGTTGCCTGAAGAGCGGGTTGAAAGTAATACTTTTCAGCCCTAGGGAGAATCGCTTTCAACTGCCAGATGTCAAGTATAAAAAAAACTAGTTCTATTTTCACATTTTTATTAAACATGTTCCAACTTTCTATGCAGCCACGATGTAAAATTGAAATAACTTAAGTTAAGTATTGATTAAAGGATATTTATTTTTAAAACAATTTATTATAATTTAGTTGGTTTCAACAGTTTTTTTTAAACAACATTGATTTGGGCAAAATATTTACCATTTTGTCAATGATGAAAATGGAAAATAAAGGCTGAATAGCTGGCTGGCCACAGAAAAAAAAAAAACAAAACAGGCGGGAAAGCGGCAAACGGTTTTACTCATTTTTTCTTTAGCTAATTCATGTTTTTATTTTTACTTTCCTTGTACTATTCGTAATGAAAAGCACAGTGTTTACCTCGGGTTAAAGACTTATTTAGTCCCTCGACCTATTGGCGCACCCGAACGAACTCGGGACGAAATAAGTTACTTTCACCCCTAGGGTAACAATGTACTATTAAAAGTAATATTTTTTTACATCATTGCAGTAAAGTACGGGGAATAAAATTATCGTTAGAAAACTATGTCCACCGTAAATTTTTAGCTTTGTGACATCCGCCAACGCACTGAGCTCGTTTAGTGAATTATAGCTGACTACTCTCTCACAGAAGTGACCTGTGTCTCACCAGATTATTTCCGGATTATTTCTAGAGTACTAGAGCATCTGAGAAGTTCTCTCCCGAGATCCATTGGTTCTATTTTTCCCTTACAAGCATAGAAAGTACAGATTATTTTCTATAGATATAGATAGATAGAGATATAGAAATATGGACCCAGTTGATGGGACTAGGCTAGCCTTCTATTGCATGGGACTTAAGACGGCGTACTTTGAAGGTCACCTTTGGCGATGGTATTTTGTTATTTTTTTTGGCCGGCACTTGCCTTTGATACTTGCATTCATTCATTCATTTTTGGTAAGGCGATTATCACACTGCGCCGTGATCCGTCGCGTAGCGCGGGGCGGCAGATTTTAACATGATTATGCAAAAGATTCTTTTGAACTCCAATGCCATTGAGGTCATGCAAGCACGCTGCATAAATAGATAACAACAGTATTCTTAAAGATAACAAACACAACAGATCAGCCGACCAAAGCGTGACAAAAGGTGGATTACAATTAAACATGTTTTTCTTGTAGCTCGGCAATTTGCTGTTGCACAGTAAAACACAGTAATCGCATGCAAAAACATTGTAATCTCAATCTACTAATGAATACTAGTCACGTTGGACGTAGAATCGGGTCCAACGTAGTAACATTAGTCAAGAATAAATTAATTAGCTACAAGGATCCTCATTATTCGATGTGTGGTCCAGATTTCAACCAAAATTTGTATAGAGGGTGTAAAACACCTCTTAACGAAGCCGAAAGGCACTGGTTTTCCCTGTCATTGCGATCATTTTTTTGTTCTACACCATACCTGGGAACCTTCTAGTTATGGAGTTATTAGGGCTCAAATTTCCAACTTTTTGACAAGTATTTTTTTAAATAAGTACAAGTTTTTAATGTAAGATTTTTAAACACCTCCACGACCCCCGTACTATTCAATCCGTCCATCAGCACAATGTTTTGAGTGCGTTACATTGAGTTCTACCACAAAACATGATTTTACACCCCCCAAAAAAAGGTCGTTTCAGCAATAATTTTTGCATAAAGTTACTTAGTTTCATGTACAGAATGCTTGGTTGACGGCTTCGTGATGAGGTGATTTACACGGTGTAGAGCCTTCGCAAATGGTGTTATACTTAATTATGTAAGCATGTGCGTCTGGCTCTTGATATTCTATCACCTCTAAAATATCGCTGATTTGCTATGTCTTTGTAGGAAGTGTTGCACTAGAAGATCAAGCAACAACTCAATTTTTAAAAGCGTGTAATATCAAGCTCAGTTGGTCAAATAAATCATGTCATATTTATATTTATTTATTTGCATTTGGCAATATATACCTTCACAGTCAAACGCAGTAGGTGTTTCAAAACGCTTAAAGGTAAGAAAAATCATGGACCCTGTCATGGCCTGGAGGACCGGACTCATATTTCATGTTGGAAAGCAGAAACTTTTACAGCGCTCTTAAGGATATAGATATACATCTTATATATCTTATGGATATACTGCTCATCGAGTTTGTTCCCTAGTAAATAAAATACGTGTATACCAAATCATTCTTCATTCGTTCAAAAAGAGCTTACATCTGCCTAGCCTTATCCAAACTATGTTAGGGTCGGTTTCCAGTCTAACCGGATGCATCTGTACCAGTATTTTACATAAAGCGACTGCCTACCTGACCTCCTCAATCCAGTGTAAACCTATAAGTGATAATTAACTTAAACACTGTTAATTTAGAACTAAAACACGTAATAATAACAGGGAAAAATGAGCGTCAGCAGAAACATAAACTAGGTTAAAGTCCATGGAGCAAAATAACATAGTCGAGGCACTCTTGTTTGTTTTCGATTAGTTAGTACTGCGTAGTACGATACCCCTTGGTGTGCTTGGAGTGCTTGTCACACTTTCAGGGCAATGACTAAGGTGTAACGACTGTTAAAGATCAACAAATGATAGCCGGGACCCGAGGTACGGAGGAAACTCGGTTTTTCATATACTTGCAATCTAGCCTAGGTTGGTGTTATTATATAGTATGTTAGGTTAAACGAGGGACATATTGAGAGAGGGTATTCAGTATTCGATTCTCGTCCCAAATAAAGGGTGTAAAACACCTCTTAACGAAGCCGAAAGGCACTGGTTCTCCCTGTCATTGCGATATTTTTTTTGTTCTACACCATACCTGGGAACCTTCTATTTACGGAGATATTAGAGGTCAAAGTTCCAACTTTTTGACAAGTATTTTTTTAAATACAAGTTTTTAATGTAAGATTTTTACTTTAAACACCTCCACGGCCCCCGTACTATTCAAACGGTCCATCAGCACAATGTTTTGAGTGCGTTACATTGAGTTCTACCACGAAACATGATTTTACACCCCGCAAAAAAAAGTCGTTACCCAGCAATAATTTTTGCGTAAAGTTACTTAGTTTCATGTACAGAATGCTTGGTTGACGGCTTCGTGATGAGGTGATTTACACCGTGTATGTAAAAAACCTATAACATTTGCATTGAAGATTTTTTAATGTTTTGTTTAGTACCTAGATATTTTGGACTGTCCTAAGCCAGGTAAGTTTAAAGTATGAAGGGAAAATGGATTATACCTAAGAGTCATTGACCCGCTCACATGTTCTGCGATAGTATTAAATTGCTAGCGCAAGTCTGTATACACGTTGCGTGACATTTGCGAAATTTTTGGTATGGTTCTGCCTGTTGTTTATCAGTGTTTTTTTTTTGTTTATATTTTTATTAGTATCATGTTAGCATGTACTATTGTGGGTTTGAATATGTCCCTCGTTTAAACTAACATACTGTATAGCTATTGGCTCCGCTTCTACGAAAAACAGCTTACAGAATCAACATTTAACTTTTTTAAGTGAGCATCGTGACGTCAAATCGAATCCAGATAAGACCTAAATCCAATCCCCTTCTAAAAGGCGTGGCAGATAGTGATGATGAGTCACAGACCCACTCTTCGACACTTGTGATCTTAAACAGCTATTCTATACTCCAAGCACACGTACTAACATCTTAATTAGCTATAAAAATGACAGTTGCGATGTGTAGATAGAAATCGGAGCCGCCAAGTCTATTAAATGAGTCGTTGGAGAGAATAACGAAGAGGTTTTTTTTTCAATTATGTGTTTGCTTTTGTTTACTTTGGTGATAGTGCCAGGGCACCGTCCCTTGTAAATGTGACCGAAGTCACTGGAATCTAGAATTCTTCATTTTTTAGTCTCTGGAGTCTGGAAAATCGTAGAATGCAGCGAGGCCGATGCAACGAGTCTTAAGATTGTAGAACCTTTGTGTATTGTCTTTTATTTTATGAGGTTCTATTACTGGGATGTGGTTCTATTATTTTACAGCAGATAAAATATAAAGAGGCGGACTTTGGTTTAAGAACAACTTTATTTCTCATAAGAATTACATAGATAATTCACTTACTGAGAAACACACTAAAATTAAGATTTATAACTAGAGCGCACAGATTATGTGGGTACACAGATAAATAATAACATAAACTCGATCTTATGTTTAACAAAACACAACATGGATATAGGTTGATTTTTACTAGATGTGGCATTGAGGGCATAGTCTGTAATGAGCAGGTTTGTTACCATTTTGCTTTCAGTACTTAATGTTGCAGGCATTTTGAAGTCCACTTTTGGATAAACCAGACTAACTGTGCAGGTGATAATGCGATCATAAATAGACAAATCCAACACATCTCTCCTTCACATCCATCTAGCATTTTATCAACTATGTTAGGGACGGCTTCCAGTCTAAACGGATACAGCTAAATACCAGTCTTTTATATGGAACTAGCTGTCCCCGGCATGCGTTGCAATGCACTTTTTACCTACCCTACCTACCTATCTACCCTACCTACCTACCTATCTACCTACCTTACCTACCTACCTACCCTACCTACCTACCTACCTACCCTACCCTACCTTTCCCACCTTCTAAACCTTCCCTGGACTTCACAAATAATTCAAGACCAAATTCAGCTAAATCGGTTCAGCCGTTCTCGAGTTTACGAACAGCAATTGATTTTTATTTATATAGATAGATAGATTACTGCTGCCTATCTGATTTCCACAACCCAGTTAGTACTGGGTAATAAGATCGACCTTTTATCCCATTATCTTTCTAGGGTTAACAAAAGACCTTAATCTTGTATCTTCAACAGAGATAAAAGGTCAAAATTTACATCTACTACATATAAGGATAAAAACTACGAGTATGCGATATATCATTATTTATTGTCACTCGATGCATGGCCGGTTCCATAGGGCAGCAACTCCTCACCTTCACGACCCAGTTAAATCAGGTTTTCTCTACAATATATGATGTCATCTGTCATTGCTTCATTGCAGGTCATTGCATCTCGTATGTTCATCATCATTCTTTAAAGATTTCGCAACCAAATAGCAATATTGGGAACCTTAAATGTTGCTAATGTCCATAAATATTTGTATGTCGACCCACCTGTCCTGTACTTTGTTTTGGTAGTTTATTTTTGCGGTCTCTAAATCAATATTTGCGTTCATGTTCTATCAAGCTGGTTTTGTATTAAAACGAGTTTATGCGGGTCTCTCATTGTACTGGGATCCTATACAAAACGAGGCCACGTTATACTGGAAAGGTATAATATGATGTGTCGTGTGTTTCCCTTCATTGTACGTGGTCTGACATGCACAACGCTGGTATTTCCCTACTTTCCTGTTTCCTTTTAATTGACTCATTGTTATGTGCCTCGATTAAGTTTTAAGATGATAAATGATTTTTATGAGTAAGAACTGAGGTTACATGATTTGATAAACTTATATGGATTTTTAGTCTTGTTTCCCTTACTTAAGTAGCATTGGCTACGGTAAGTACATAGATTTGATACATAAAAGACTAAGCAGAAGCATAAGTAAGACTTAGCAGGTAGAGTAGGTTATCAATTATGTCTGATCTTTATGGTAAACTGCCGAAGAAAACTTGGAGAAAAAAGTTCAATTTAAAGACACCGTCGTCTTAAATGTATAAAGTGAATGAATAATGTAGGACAACGACTTAGAGCGTTTAGGCCTTACGACATTTAATACAAACTTTCAAGTCCTTACTTTCCGAAATGGCTGAACCGATTTTAGCAGGAAGCAGGATACATACATAGGTCTAAAAAGCTACTAAAAAACATTTTCGAAATATTGTGTTACTGCTAAAGTAGACCCATTGCCTATAGAAACAGAAGTTTCCATTTTTTTTTTTTAAAGACATTTCGATTTGGCGATCTCTGCTTAAGGTATCCTATAGATCTCATGGCGACATGGAGAGAGACACTGTTGCAACCCCATGCAGGGCACGCCATAATAGTGGCGATAAGTCCCCTCTTTGAGGAGTGGCTAGAGAGGCGCCACGGCGCCCTCCAATTCCGCCTGACGCAGGTCCTCACCCGACACGGTTATTTCGGGAGGTTCCTGCACCGAATCGGGCGGGAGGAAACGTCCGGGTGTTACCACTGCGAGGGTCAGCTGGAGGGCACGGTGGAGCACACCGTGGAGCTCTGCCCCGCTTGGGCTGAACACCGTCCGTCCGTCTTATGACGACAGGCCATGCCGACGGCGCGTTTGTGTTCCACGCGCACCTCAAGGAGATGTCAGCAAATCGGAAGGGTTCTGAGAGGGCCGATGCCTGCCAGGGCTGCGGGTTGTTCGAAAGAGATACCGTGGCCCTGGAACACAAAGGCCTAAGAAGGAACATGGATGGGTTTTAGTCAGTCAAATCTGACACTCCCTCCCGCTCCGCCCAGAGTGGGGGTCCAAGTTAGATCTGCTTTTGCAAAGAAGCAGTAAGCAAGGCAATCTTCCCACTTATACAACATGTTGAACAAAGAGCTTCACATCTTTCTTTAGAAACTTCGTGACTGAAAACTAGCTGTGACTGATTGGCTTAAGCATAAAATCTACGACGACATTGAGGCGTTGGTATCATCGCTGCATCGCTTGCATAATCTAGCTATTAACAGGGCTGCGGTAACGATATCGGAAGTGGAGCAAGCTACGCCTAGCTCCTTCCGACCCTAACACATTGTCGAACCTAAACCTAAACTGAAAACTAAATGAACTTAACTCATACGCACACACGCACACGCACACACACACAGACTCAAAAACCCACTCGCATGCCCCACTCACGCATCCTTTACGCCTTTATGTTTCGTTTTGTTATATTTTCTTTTATTTTTATATTGTTTTTCAATTGCACACTCATTTTAATGTTAAGTGGAAGAGCGGAGACACCTAACACAAGCATCTCCTTGCTTAAAATATAATCTTAAAATCATGTATGTTTAAGAATCATGTAATTGAAATAAACATTTTTTTCTTTTTTATATTTCAGAAATATTTTTTTTGTAACTGTTTAGACATATGTATCCTGCTTATGCGTTTTAAGTTATCATTAAAATTGGTTCAGTCATTTCGGAAGATAAAGGACTTGAAAGTTTTAAGGAAATGCCGTAAGGTGTAAACGCTCTTAAATTGCGTTTCAAGGAAGTAAAGCCGAAGTTTCTCATGTCTTAGCAGCCTGCTTGTAGTAATGACTACAAAAACTGTATCTTAACCTCGCACAAAAGAGTTCAACGATCTTTATGTAAGTTGGTTTCAGTCAGATAAAAGTAGCGCTTGGATCATCCAACATATGGTTTTGATTGATATGTGCTGATCTTCAATAATCTAGGGGATCGAAATCATTAAAGATGAACGTTTTGTTTTAAGTACAATCGACCGGTCAAGCGTAATTTTTTTTAAAACAGATTTCATTTGTTTCGCGAATCGCCATAGTTGGAAAGGGTATGAGATGGGACGAAATTAAACCAAGTTTAGATACAAACCAATGAAATTTATTGTATTCTTTAACTGACAGTACTTTTCAGATATATCAAAGTTAACATTGGTTTTTAATTTAGGATTTATCAGTTAAAACCTGGGATTTGGAAGTTGGCGGGATACCTCCGTGTCTCTGAATGAATGCACGCTAAGTCGTTACTCCTGTGCCTGATCTCTCTCCGGTCGTGTTGTATCGAAATCCATCATACATTTCATATCCATATGGTCCGTAGATAAAGTATGTTTTTGTAAAATATGGGTCACCGCTGCTCTCACCGTGTATTACCTATGTAAAGTATGTGCGATTGAGCCCGCATACTACTACATCAATTAACAACGAACACAAACAAAGTTAAGTGGTTCCCAATGATTACTTTAATAATGCATTCGATTCCATAATCGGTTACCAAATTATTCTCGATCACGCAACGATGCAATTATGATTTCGTTAGTAAATTTTCTGATGACACTACTTTTGAGTACTTAAGTTAATTTGACGCTTAACCAATTACTTGTCTTTTAACTTAACAGGTTTAATTAAAGGGCAAGGCAGGCACTTATTACAATTCGGTTTCATCAAAGATAGCCATAGTTATATCCATTAAGTTGCTGTGCAGATTTTTACAGTTATTATTGAGAGTCCTTTATTATGTGGTCAGCGAACCTGTTGTCAACTCGATCCATGTGAAGTGGTTATAGCCTTGTATGGAAACACGCACGATTGCACATTAGCAATCCGAATAAACTTATGATCGTAAGAACAACTGTGATATTTTTTACATTATTATTTTGGGTCAATAAACTTTCTTAAACAATCAAATCAGAGATGCATGTTCAATAAAATCTTTTCTCAACCTGCCAATGAATCGAAGAGTCTGTTTAGGTTCATGGCGCAGATATGAACAATGTGTATTTGGAATACGATGGGACTAATGTCCATAAATTAAAAAAAAAAAATGTCCAAGTGCGAGTTAGACTTGCGCACCGAGGGTTCCGTACAAAACAAAATTACTGAAGAGAATAAATAAAAATATCTGATGTACCGACTTAACTAAAGCTTTAAGGTTTTCGGAATTTTTCCTTTTTATGTGCTATAAAACATCGCTTCATGCCAAATTTCCAAGATTCTAGGTCGACTGGTTGTAAGTACCCTTTAGGTTTTGATTCCCTTGCGAGTAGTTGCGAGTTTGAAAATATGCGGCTTAAATTGCTGTTTCGTTTGATTGCGTTGGCTTAGAAGTTTGATTTTTCACAGCTCTAAGGGACGGTAGACTTGAATATTTGATATAAATTCCAGCTTGATACCTTCATGTGTTCCTGAGAAAAAGGGTCTTGACAGACAGACAGACGGAATGACAACAAATTGATCCTATAAGGGTTCCGTTTCGAGGTACGTAACCCTAAAAAACAGGTCATTTAGCATACACAGCATTCAGTGTATGACATTCCTACTGCTGTGAAAACGGTGTCCTCTGTATGAGCAGGAGTGGAATATTATGCACCACGCGGCCTCTAAGCGTAATGGATCAAATGGATGCCACACGTCTAAGAATGTTGGTTATAGGACACGCCGGTTTCTTCACAGTTTTGAGAGCTCTGTTTATAAAATAAATTACACAAAGGTCCAAAGTTCTACTTGGCTTTGAACCCAACATGACTTAGGACACGTATACACTTCCAAAATAGAAAAATAACTCTACCAGCAATTAGAAAAAAAAAACTTTAACATTATCCTCCATAATACTTACTTACCATATTTTTATGGTCATAACATGAGCAACGCAAGGTTAATCTGGTGCTCAGGATAACAGCTAAAACTACCTTGAACTATATAGGAGAGCAAATGGAAACCTTGCAGTATGGTGTGGGTTACATGATATGTTTGTAGACTTGAGGAAGCTTTAAAGGAAAAGCTACGACAAAAGACGCGCCCATTATGTGTTTTGCTCTGAGATGAGCATTGAATCGAAAGGTTTTGTAAGTTTAATAAATGTATAATTAATTTAATCAGTAGCACAGTGGCGAAATAATTTTACGTTCGTAAGTCGGTGGCAATAAAAAAGTAAATAAAACAAAATAGTTATCGATTGCCGAAAGTAAAATAATTTTCCACTTTTTTGTGTTCTTTTGTAAGTCGGTTATTTTTTTTGCCGTTTTCATTTGCATCTCAAATAAATCCTAGTCAAGTATCATAGCTGAAAAAAAGTTTTTTTTTTCTGTAGTGAAACAATATACATTCAAGGATTTATATTTTGTCGCTCTACTCCCAGTCTTCTCTATCTTCATTTCTTAGTTCTAGATTAACAAAAAAACAACTCTTACAACAGCGACCAGCTGAAAAGTTCTGAGACAATGAACCATGTCGAGTCCCGGAAATATAATTTTACTATCTTGCAGCAAATTTGATACGGAAAGAATAGCGTAGACAAAAGAATGAATAGACCCAAGAAGGCTATATACGAAAATATTAAACTTATATAATACTTTAAAAAAAAACTTCTCGAATATTTTCAAATATATTTGAGACCTAGACTTGCACTGGCTTATGAGAATTACCCTGATTGGTCATCCTCCACTGCTGCATAGCCTTAACAATTGACCGCCACTCAGCTCAATTCTCAGAAACTCTCATCCGGCTACATGCACCATGTAACTAGGAGCCGTGTTTGATTCTGGCTTGCCGTTGGAGGTTCTACCCATAATCACCTTGCTGGTTGGTCTTGGCGATCGCAGATGTCCGTGTTTACGGAACGCAAAATTACTTTTATTTGAACTATGCAACAAACTCGATCCACCCAATTATAGCTTTGTTTGATCCATTGATTAGCATTTGTGATCTAGATCGATTGTTGTCTCTCTCAAGGTCATGTCAACGGCATTTGGTATTCATGGACACAGCAGGTGATGTTATCACATTGCACACTGGATTTTGAACTCTCCGCATTGAGCCGAGCGTTGAAATACCAACAAAGCGCGTTAAACAATTTCATGAATGTTTGTCGTTAGATTTTGAACTCCCGGAGCTGCGTTGAGCGTTAAAAATCCAATGTATGGCATAAAAGACGCACCTATGCACACGTGGGCTTAGAATAAACATAAATTACATAAAAACTGTATCATTCACTAGTCACGGTCGCTGGACGTAAATATTTTCATTGTATCAAGCATTCGACACGTGTGTAAAACACAGGTGATCAGTGTGACGACAATGTGTATACACTTTAATGTAAATTCACATAATGCATAAAATGATATTTAGAATGCTTTTATATCTATATACTTACTAGCTGTCCCGCGCGACTTCGTCTGCGTCACATTTTCCCCGTTTTCGTAACATTTTTCATCGCTGCTACGCTCCTATTGGTCGTAGCGTGATTATATATAGCCTATGTCCTTACTCAGGTTGAAATCTATCTTCTTGCCAATTTCATTATGATCCGATCAGCCGTTTAGTCGTGAAAAGGTAACAAACAAACTTACTTTCGCATTTTTAATATTAGTTAGGATAAAGAGGTTAAAATTGTTTCTAAGTTTGTATGTAGGGGATAATCTTCGTAACCACTGATCCGATTCCAAAAATACAAGGTAATTTTAGTACAAGACGGGAGCGAAACTGCGAGAAAAAGCTAGTATTTTGTAATTATCTCGTTGGTCTAGTGGTTGCTATCGCTACTGCTGAGCATTGGGTCTAGGGTTCTGTTACCAGCTCAAAGTGATAAGAGGAATTTTTTAGTCAGCAGCCTATTATCACGTGCATTTATGCCCGTTGATGACATTAGGATCGCTTTCACACGTAACTTAAAAATAACTGGGATAATGTGGGTTTGTTTTACGTCAACCTCTGACATTCTTTCCTTCTTAGTTTTTTTTCCTTCGAATATTACAGGCAGGTTAGCATGATATTTTAGTAACTAAATGTCTATTGTGATTAGCGAATTGGACCATGCACATTGTCACGATCATCCTTTGCTCGCTCGACTTCCACAGAGAAGAATCGGCGCCCTTTCACTGGTAATCAGAAGCCACCACATCTTTCTATAGACAATATTCCAATATAATTGCATTGAACAGTAAATGATAAATGGTGTTTATTTTGAAAATAGGATTTTACAAACACTTTTACATGTAATTTTTTGTAAGACTAGGTAAAGCTGGTTTTTCGTACTTGACTGTTTTGATAAGAAATAGCCGAAACAAACTCAGATATCATCGTCTCTTTTTTGAGGTCCAGACATAATCTTGTTCAACTCTCATGAGTACAATGCAGAATAGTATAAAATGAGTCCTTGATTAAATTTGTTGTCAGTCTTTCGGGCCACTGACTATCTATAGACCACTGTCAAATGTCAGAAGGAACTTAAGAGGGCTATTACAATTTTTCTTTTCTTTGAGTGTTGTTAAGGTTTTTACTAATGTATGTATACAAATTGAAATATTTATTTAGAAAGCTTCCTAGAGGACCGAAACAAATATGGTTTTATAGAGTTATAATTAGTAAAGTCATCAATACAACCTAAGTTTTTTAATCCCATTGAATTACTTTTTCATGAAATAGTTATTAATGATTTAAATGACATAAATAAAATAACATTATTAAGAAATAAAGGAGAAACCCAAACTCCATTGAACCTTGGGCCTGGCGTTACAGGACTGGAATTTTGGCATAAATTAGAACATCTAGGAAGGTATCACGAGCCCAATTTTCACGTTTCCCAGCAATGGCCAAATTGGTAAAATCGGACAGTGTTTTTACATTTTAGGTTATTTTATTATTCGAGTTTTTTAAATAAAAAATTATGTTTTTGAGGCTGTTTCTGTTTCCTGCGTAAATCTGGAACGCATATGCACTGAGCTGCAGTGCCTGCAGCCTATCATGATGAGGTTTAGGTTAGGACCTACTTACATAAACAGCGGTGAATTCAGATTAATCTGATTGATCTTACTTAAAACTATGTTTATTAAAGGCCCACTTACATCACTACTTGCTTGCATTTGCAATCATTGTATTATACTACGTATAGGGATATAGAATAGGGGATTTGATGCTATCTCAGATTACGTTCCTATATTAAAATAAAAAAAGCACATAATTTAGATAGGGTTTTATTAACCACCTTCTTCGTTAGGATTATCATAATATCACAGTATCTAGGAATTGTGCAGGAGGTAATTGATAACCCTGGTGCCGTGCCCAGGGCACAGCAACCAACTGTTCTTTTGCCAACGATACAGGTGCAATAATATTGGATTAAAGGATCTCTTCCACTTAGAGAGCTGTCAACTAGTAAATAAACGAAATACATTCTATTATGCCTGGTCTTTATTCTTCTTCTTAACATCCAGGTTGAGTCCGATGTTGACAGCTCTTGCTGTAGGTCATTGTCCACTTCTCTACACACTTCTATGACATATGAGCTATTTTCTCTCACGTGCTCCCAAGAACGGGCCTGTTTAACTTGGTATGTGCCCAAGGAGACAAGAATAAGCTCGCTGTATGTTAATACAGAAAACTCGCTAACATTATCTCTTTCTACATCTATTGCTTGTACCTAATTGCGCCCTACGTCGAATTAAATTATTGTTAATAACATATTTACTTAATCGATTTTCCACATTCATATACTGATTATTTTTTTGAAGAATTTCCTGAGCATCACTGCGGTTTGCGATAGGAGGGTGGAAAGCATTTATTAAGGCGGCAGCCACTTCAAAAGTGTACCATTACATTTTTTGACGCTCTACTGAAAAAATATTGGTGAAAAATCTTAAAATCTCGCTTAAACCTACCATTTACTACTTCTACAACCCATCTACATAATATTGTTACTGTTCTCGATTTACTGGCTTCGAGGGTTGACAGTTGAGATTCACCCTGTTGCAAAGAAGATGGTACATAATATGTCCTATAGCCACATTCATTGAGTAAGGGCAAGGCATCCCGGAAGCCCCTATCCAATACAAACGTATCTCCAGATTCGAAGTACTGCCTTAGAACTGAATCATTTCTAAATTCTTTATTAATTATTTCAGCATCTGCAGTTGTCGCTGGATAGGGACCACAAACATCAATTATGTATCCGTCTGTACAAACAATCATAAAACACATTCACTTGCGCATTCGAAAAGCGAATGACGTTAAAACCATGACAATTGTCAGACGTTGACATTGACATTTGCCGTTTACTAGTGCAATCCATGTGCAATCCGCTTTGAAATCTATTTAATCGATTATTCATTTCTTTTAATGTTTTATTAGTGGTGCTTGCGTTATATAACAATTAGATTCCAGATTTTATTACTTTACATCTATATCAATATAAAAAAAAAAAAAAAACCAAAAACAATGGAGTACTATTCAATTACCTATTTGTAACTATCGATGTCCACTAAATCGATCATATTCTTAGGGTAGCTCCATTGTCATAATGACAGCGTTTACGAAGTAAGTGACGTATAATGAAATAAGTGCTGTAACGGTTTACAAAGGTTGTTTAAAACACAAAAATAGAAATTGAATTATTTTCTACACTTGGCCATTGTAATTGAGGCTAAGATTTAAATGGGTTAATGAAGCAAAATAGTAGATTTGTTTGGTACATATCTGATTCGTGTAACGGGTAGGCCCAGAAACGGGTTTCTCCTTTACTTACTTAATAAGATTATACGTTTTGATTATACGAGAGCGACGAGGAGCTATAGACGAGGAGCTCGTGGCTAAAGAAGAGCTCGTGGCTAAATAATAACAGCCGCCCGGGTCGATCTTTAAGGTTAAGCCGTGCTTGCCGAGGTTGGTCCGTGGATGGGTGACCATAATTACATACTGAGTTTCCTCCGTGCCTCGGAAAGCACGTTAAGCCGTTGTTCCCGGCTGTTATTTGTAGATCTTTAACAGTCGTTACGAGTAGTCAGAAGCCAAAAAGTCTGACATCCAGTCTTACCAAGAGGTATCGTATTACCCAGTTACTGGGTTGTGGAGGTCAGATAGGCAGTCGCTTCATGTAAAATACTGGTACTCAGCTGCATCCGGTTAGACTGGAAGCCGACCCCAAGATAGTTTGGGAAAAGGCTAGGCAGATGATGACGTTTTGATTATACGATTATTGTTAGGGTCGCAAATCATATTTTTAAACATACAATCTCACACTGTCCTGCAAAATTTGATTTTCGTGTGCCACCCATGCCCTTCCCCCTTAACGGCGTACGGCTGTTACGATTTACCCACAAGGCTCTAAACTTTTCCAAAGACAACAAATATCAATATTTTTGCATATTTAAACTAAAACAGGTCGTAAATGCAAGCAAAGCCGTACCAATAACGTGCATTTAATTGGAGGTCACAAAGTAGGTTGTGTTGTGAAAATGATTTGTGACAAACGGCGTGATTGCGCGGGCGCCGGCGGTCAGTCAGATTTCGAGTGCGGTGCGGGTAGTGCCTTGTTTACTTACCGTTGTTTTATGCTTCGTTCCGTCAATGTGACAGCTGCAGTGTTTTTTTTATCATATGAGTTTTTTTTTTGACTACGTGTCTTGAATAAGGTTTGCAGTTTTTTTTTTTTTAATTTATATTGATTTTTTAATTTGTTTATTTTTTTTTGCGCAGCCTATTTTTAGGTTCCTTTTTTTTTTTTCTGCATCTCTTTTTTTTGTTTTGTAAATTATGTTGTGCGTCTTTCAGACAGTGACATAAATTATATTCTTCGTTTCAGTTTTGGGTTGTTGTTTTTTTTTTATGAACGCTTATTTTTTAGTGTACCTAGTTATGCATTTTTCCGATAAGCGGTTGAAAGAACATAAATCGTAATGAACTACCTAATAATCGATTTGATTCGGAAGTTATTTATGCGCATTCCGTTTGGGAAAAATGTTTCACCTTTTTAAATGCCTGCAAGGCTTATTTAGTTATTTATATTCAACCAGTAACTGGGTTGTGGAGGTCAGATAGGGACACACTCTATGTAACATACTGGTATTCGGCTGCATCCAGTAAGACTGGAAGCCGGCGCCAATTTTTTTTAGAAAAACAGGCTAGGAATATGGTGATGGTGACGTACTGCCTTAATTTCATTAGTGTTACAAACTTATTATAAAAAGGCCACAGATTCTTCAATAATAACTATGTAAAACAAATCATAATTTGTTATTAGGGCTATTCATTAAGTAACGAACTTGTTCCCCTAAATTCAATTAGCATTTAATTTTATCGTCACAAACGTAACGTACATTCAACTTCGTAATTGCGTTCTCAATTCTGCCAAAAATCCCTGTATATCGGAGTTTCGCGAAGATTGCAACAGTTTAAATGTGACTTCGAAACATAAACCTTGTATTTTTATTATGTGCCAGTGACATTCAAATACCGGTTTTTACCTGAATCTCTCTCTTCTGTCAATCAGTCTGTCTTCAATTAACCAAGTAATTATTTTTAACTTTTTTTATAAAAACGTTTCCCCACACTAGGAATTTCTCCTGTATCGTGAGTGCGTTTCCAAACATTTAAACTCACACAAACAGCCAGACCTCGCAAGATCGCAGATAGAACTCGCGACACGCAGCGCAGCAGTCGATCGCTCAGCCACTGCGCCAACCGTGCCGTCACTAAATAAAAGAATATGGCACACCTTGACAATACCAGTTGTCAGATTTCTGGCTAACTGTAACGACCGCCCCTCTTCGTCTGCTCTCACCGTTTCGATGTGGTACTTATCACACGTTTTGGTGACTCTCGCTGCTATTAAAGCACGATATTAAAAACGTATTTCTTACCCATGCATTGCCGGACAAAACTAGCACGTCTGATAAGTAAATGCTGACCAAAAAGCAATAAAAAATATGGAACAACTACAGCAATTCTTAGAAATTAAACCAAATACGATCACAAGCAACAAAATCTGGAAAAATTGCCTGCGTATGCGAAGCCTCAAATATCCAGATTGCAGTGGGAAGCAACAAATTTACTGAAGTAACGTCTTCAACAATGTCTGCAGATGTGTCTTGGATCTATGTGTCTTGCGAACAGCGGTGGCCCAGTGGTGGTAGCCCCGACTTACGAACAGTAAGCCGTGGGTTCGAACCAAGGCAGGCGCATTACTTTGTGTAATTTTTTTCATCACCGCTGCCCTCAAAAACGGTGAAGGAAAACATCGTGAGGAAACCGGCATGTTCTAGAACTAAAAAATCGAAGATATTTGACATCTCTACCAACCCGCACTGGGCCTGCGTGGTGGATTACAGCCCACTCCCTCTCATTGAGAGGAGGCCTGTGTCTCAGCAAGGGGAACTTTATAGGCTGATGATGATGATGATGTGTCTTGAATCTATATACAACGTATTCGGTGAATTTACTGCTGCAGTTAAATTACCTTTTCATCATCATTCTCTTGCCATTATCCCAATTTATTTGGGGTCGGCGCAGCATGTCTTCTTCTTCCATACTTCTCTAATACATGCCATCTCATGAGATACCTCCTTTCTTGCCATATCATTCTTCACACAGTCCATCCATCGTTTCTTTGGTCTTCCACGTTCATACTCAAAACTTTCCTCACGACATTTTCCTCATTCCTCCGCATCACATGCCCACGACAACCGATTACGTTTTTTATAAATATATTCAGTTCTTGTAAACTTGTCTTCGCCAGTAATAAGGCAATTATTCTCTCACTGTTTTTATTGCACTGTAAGTACCCTGCATTGTATCCTGCACCCTGTATTCTTAAACATAGTTTTACAAATTTTGATACATTAATTTCTTTGACCTTAAAATGGTTTGTTACCATGGTTTGATTTAATGGCTTCTAATTAACCGTGATTTACAATATTAGTTCCCACTGATCTAGAGCTTCAACAAAGCAGATATAGAGGTATTTTATGTACAAAGGCTATTGATGAGTGCTGCAAATTTTTGGTCTCGATCTATGCTTGGCCACTTTTTTAGTTCAAATCTGTGGATAGTTTGATTATGTCTTTCCACATAATCAAAATTTTGTATGTATGTATCTATCTATATAAAGACATAATCATAGTAATTGAGTTTGCTCAATCACTTTGTACTAGCATAAAGGGTGTAAAACACCTCTTAACGACGCCGAAAGGCACTGGTTCTCCCTGTCATTGCGATAATTTTTTTGTTCTACACCATACCTGGGAACCCTCTAGTTACGGAGATATTAGGGGTCAAAGTTCCAACTTTTTGACGAGTATTTTTTTAAATACAAGTTTTTAATGTAAGATTTTTACTTTAAACACCTCAACGACCCCCGTACTATTCAATACGTCCATCAGCACAATGTTTTGAGTGCGTTACATTGAGTTCTACCACAAAACATGATTTTACACCCCTAAAAAAAAGTCGTTTCCCAGCAATAATTTTTGCGTAAAGTTACTTAGTTTCATGTACAGAATGCTTGGTTGACGGCTTCGTGATGAGGTGATTTACACCGTGTATTTAGCGGTTGAATTTCCTCAGTTAATCTTTATCTGCCTGCATTTTTCCAAGTATGTTGAGGTCGGCTTCCAGTCTAATCAGATGCAGCTGGGTGGCATCTATATTACATGGAGTGACTGCCACTCTGACCTAGAGACCTAATTTACTTGGCTAATCAATTCGATGTTTTATTTAATTTTGAACAAATGTATTTTATTTACGCAAAAATGCAAAACAAAAAATTTTGCTTTCAAAATTATACCAGCTTTTGATACCATGATATCGATGTGTCATTAAATTCTTCCAACGTTTTCTGTTTTTACTGTCGAAGTTTATTTTGCTATCAACTTAATACCGGTGACCTTAACAGAACTCGGCTGCATCGAAGTGAATGTGTATCGTAAAACAGCGACCGTGATAAAAACAGCTTTTTTGTCGAACTTAAATAAACCTATGCAAATCCAGGACTTATGGCGAATTGTAAGCGAAATAAGGAAGGATTTAAGGGATATATTGCACCAGAAATGGAAACAGTGCCTTGCTTCGGAAATGACATACCAATGGATATAACCTACGTCTGGTATGTTTTTTTGTTTTTTTTTTTTTTCTACACATACGTAATACCAGCACGCGTAGCATGACCGCCGTAGAAACGGGCTATGTCGACGGAAGAATCGACAAACTGACACGTTGTCATTAACTATCTGTCATTATGTCGATTCTTCTGTAGACAAAAACTCGTTTCTGCAGTGGTCATGCTACCCGTGCACGACAGTTTATGTACAAAACCGAGCTTAACATAGAATACGTTCCTTAAACATTGTTGCCAATTTTATTAGAGCAGATTAGTCCTGTATAAGACTTGGATTTTTCGATAAGATTATTTTGGTCTGGAAGTCCTTCATTCGGTCAATATCTAAAGCGTAAATGTAGTTTGGCGGGATAAATATACACGGTCTAAATCACCTCATCACGAAGCCGTCAACCAAGCATTCTGTACATGAAACTAAGTAACTTTACGCAAAAATTATTGCTGGGAAACGACTTTTTTTTTGGGGGGTGTAAAATCATGTTTGTGGTAGAACTCAATGTAACGCACTCAAAACATTGTGCTGATGAACGGATTGAATAGTACGGGGGTCGTGGAGGTGTTAAAAGTAAAAATCTTACATTAAAAACATGTATTTAAAAAAATACTTGTCAAAAAGTTGGAACTTTGACCCCTAATATCTCCGTAACTAGAAGGTTCCCAGGTATGGTGTAGAACAAAAAAATGATCGCAATGACAGGGAGAACCAGTGCCTTTCGGCTTCGTTAAGAGGTGTGTTACACCCTTTAGGTATGACTGAAAAACTTTTTTGTGAACACAAGTTTTTTTTATGCTTTTCAGACTGTGTTAGAGTAAGTAGATGGACTCGTATTCCTAATTTGCTGTTAAGTAGAGCCTCGTGTTTCGTAGTAGGTAAATAACCTAACCTGCCTTAATAGTGATTGTTCGACATTGTTACTGCAATATAGGAACTTTAGATACACCGGTATAACAACTGCGGCAATGTAAAGGTACTTAGTGCCTTGCAGTGTGCTTATTTACCTACTTTGTGTTTGTAGTGTTGCAATATTACGACTAACTTGCAAACCAGTTTGATTTATTTAAGAACGGATTTGCGTTGGTCGAGACCATGATTCTAAATTCTCGGGCCAAAGCTTAAAATTATCATCATCATCAGCCTACAATGTTCCCACTGCTGGGACACAGGCCTCCTCTCTATGAGAGGGAGTAATCCACCACGCGGGCCCAGTGCGGGTCACATGTCTTCGAATTTTTAGTTCTAGAACATGCCAGTTTCCTCATGATGTTTTCCTTCACCACTTTTGAGGGCAGTGGTGATGATATAAATTACGGTGTCACCTTGTTTCGCAGACAGAAGTTTCACAGAATTTCGTTTCCCAGAAAATGTTTCACATAATATTTGGTCCTCGTATTTTTATTTCGAATATTTTTGTTTCAACTACTATTTACTTGAATGAAACATATTTTACAGAAACACACTTCTATGAATTTTATAATCACATTTTTTTATTTAACAAATTTATCAAACAATAGAATTACTTTTTAACAATATTGTTTGTTCGATGTATGTTTCCATGGTATTTTATTTCAACGAAATTATTAACCTTAAATTAAAATATTGTCCTTAAAAGTCAATATGTTATACTACAAAATTTTGTGACAAAAACGAATGGCTGCAAATCAGACTCCACGTAGTCTTGTCTGCCCTACCCCTAGAGTGTAATTTAAGCCCGCGTAGGCGCGGAGGGATGAGGCGGCCCGCGAGCTGAGGAGCAGGTGGTATCTATCGCTTGCCGCCGCGGCTGAGGCTGGCCGGCTTGCCGGCCAGCAAGTCGAAGCTGCGGTGGTGAGCGTTAATACCATCTGCGACGATGAACTCGCGTGGGGCCGCCGGAGCCCCGCAGCGCCGGAGCCGTGACAGAAACCATGCTTGTTGCATGCTGCATGCTTGATTGCACGCTGCATGTTGCATGCTTGCTTGCATGCTACATGCTTCCTTGCATGCTGCTTGCAACAGGCATGAACACCATTAGTGAGAATAAAAAGATTGTTTTCCTACTTGACAAGAATTTAACCGCATTATTTTTGTGAATGCGGTGATGTAATTTTATAGGAGGGTATGTATTTTTCAAAGGTATGAGTTTTAGAAATTGTCACTCGATAAAATGCATTTCTTCGTAATAAGTTTTATGTGAAACAAACAATATGTGGATAAAGAATATTTTATTTGTTATTCTATGATATGAATATTCTAACATTTAAACTTTATTTGAAACAAAAATTGATGATTTAATTTTTTTCAAAGTAAGTATTCTGCGTATTGATTATTCTATGAAATGATAATAGGAGAAACAATTTATGTGAAACGAAATTCGATGAAACAATTAGCGACGAAACAACGCACAACCATAAATTACACATAGTAATGTGCCTGCTTGGGTTCGAACCCAAGGCTTACTGCTCGAAAGTCGGGGTTTTCACCACTGGGCCACCGCTGTTCTCTAGCTTAAAATACAATAAAGTATTTTTTTTTTGTATTCGGAATTTTGGAAAGGTTAGGGCTTTCCAAAATTCCGAACTCTACTTTGTCAAAAATACAAAAAGAAAATGATTTATTTGAGAGGAATGTCATTTGAAGATCTTGCTCTAAAGTCTGACAACTATCTGGTGTAGTCTAGCCTAGTCTTAAAAAGCGATATCGTGTAAGTCAGTTACAGGGTTGTGGAGATCAGTGCCCCTATGTTAGTAACTGGTGTTTAGCTGCATCCCGTTATTAAGACTGTCTAAGTAATCATAACATTTAGGAAAAAGCCTAGGCAGATGATGGTTGAAGCCAAAACCTCTTAAGAAGTACGTCATCCTCCCGGATAAGTCAAATATATTTAAACACAAAAAAAAAAATGATTGGAAACAATTATTATAAAAATGAATTTGAACTCATTCTCATAATGTTAATTTAATCGTGGGAACAAACATAAACTCGACTAAATACCAACATAAACATTAGCTATTTAAATAACAATGCAAAGTAAAACCGTTTTACAAAGCATTGCTATACTTCAATATAATTTATGGTGTACACACAATGATACATATTCAAGCTATTATCCTTTACCTACATGTCCAGTATAACATGGCTTCGTTTTTTATAGATTTACTGTATAAAGAAAGATCAGCTTATACTGGTTTTGAATAACTTGATTGGTCGTCGTGCGGATCTTAAATCAAGACGATCTAGACGTGGTTATAAAGAGGTAAAGTTTGTCTTTTTTGGATTTAGGGAATAAACTGCGAAAATTCTGATCCGATTACGAAAATTCTTTCAATAATAAGAAGCTAACATTATCCTCAAATGCGTATAACACGTTCTTGTGGAATCATTTCCGACCATAAGGGAAGCAAAATCGTGCACAAAAGCTAGTATTATATAATGGTATGTTCTGACAATTCAGCATGTCCGGATCCGTTACACAAATATTCACAGGCTGATATCCAATACCCAATAATATACATTTTAAATTTACTATACCGGTCTACCGGATGTTTGTATGCTGTTTGATAAAGCTTTAAACCCAAGACCCTTTTAAAAAACGATCACAATATTTCCCTAACCAATATTTTCAAAGAGTTTTTGTTGATAATTCATATACCTACTTAAGATAATTGACCGAAAAATTGTATGTGTTCTCATCTTAATAAATAAGCATGTGCTTGAGAAAAAAAAAAAAAAAACAAAAGAATTTAGATTTTTAATCTTGGACTGACGTAAATACCCAATGATGTGTTTTTTAATGCAAGTTTGTTTTTTTTTCGTAAAAGGCATCCGAGGGCAAACTGGTTTTACTTTGGCCATTTTTTTTCGATAACGCAGCGGATTTGAACCGGTGTCTCTCTGAAAACTGGTATCAGAGGTGTTCAATGAATAATAATAAAGGGTACGTAGAGAAGTTTTTTTTTTCTCCAAGATACATGGTTACGATTTTAGATTTCGTGAACAATACATGAGCCACCAGGTAAAAAAAAAATACTTTTTAATAGTATTTATTAACAATCAAAACGGGATATTTCCCATGTTTAATATTTGTTTTTAGTTCCCGATATTTCAGCGTTGTTGCAAGCACCATGATCACGTATAAACGTCTGTTGTTTGCATGCCAAAATATCGGGATCTCAAAACATAATTATAGTTAACACGGTAAATATCCCGTTTTCGCTGTTAATGATAGGGTTAGTGATCATTTCAGTTTAAAAACTGACTTTTTATAATACGTTTCGTAAAAGTTTCGTAGATCAAAAATGTTAATTAATACTATTTTAAAAGTTCACCTGTAGTAGATGGTTTCAATAAAACCACATGCGGTCGTTGACCCAATAAAATGATCAATTAATAAAATTTATTTGTTTGACATCGATATTGTTAAACTTTTAAAACTGAATATCCTTACAGGTATTTTTGTTTTCATTCTTAAACAGCTTTCACAAACTGTTGTTGGTAATGGTTAAAGTTTTATTAGTATACATACCTAAATGGGGAAACTTTTTGAATGAAACAGCTATGCACCTACGTGGAACAAACAAATCGTTTGAAACTCTATTATTAGAGAATTACAGCAGAACATGATGAATTAAATGCCTAATAACCTTCAATCAAATGATAATAATTGCTTAGATAATGTTCTTGCGTGCAGATGTCATTATGTTGGAACTGTGAGGGCAAAAATTGTTATATATATATCAGAACTTTATTTCAGATCAAAAACATGTAAAATACACAGATCCATAATTGTGTTAGTAAGCACTTAAGAACTATGTTAGTAAACCTAAAACTAAAAAAGTACAAAAATCAATCAACAATCAGACTGACACGTGGAGTGCAATCCAGTGTCTAACAAACGGACCATCTAGCCTGTCCGCTATTACTCCCAAGATTGTGTTGGAGCTTGCCCGTATACGGTGCAACAATGAGGCCGATCTTTTTCTCATGATGGCTTGAAAGCCATCAATCCGAGCTTTCAAAAACATGCCCGATGCACTGCAATAAAAGCATTCGCTACATTTAAAAAAAAATATTTTGAATTTGGTCTTCGTTGCTGCAGACATCACGTCTCCTGACATCATGACCTATTTTCCCGATGGGTTAAGAGCGTTTACTTTTTACGGCATTTCATATAAACTTTCAAGTCCTCATTTCCCGAAATGACTGAACTGAGTGTAATGAAACTTAATACGCGTTAGCAGGATACATAGGTCTAAAAAGTTACTAAAAACATTTTCGAAATTTCTTTACAAAAGAAAGATAAATGTAATTTGAAATTTCTGTTTCTTTAGATAATATATAATCGGTCTTAGCTGCAACACGATTTTTCTAAAATCTTTTTTAGTAACGTTTTAGATCTATGTATGCTTATGATTATGAAGTTTCATTAAAATCGGTTCAGCTATTTTAGAAAATATGGACTTGAAAGTTTGTATGAAATGTAAAGCGTAAACGCTCTTAAGTAGTGGTGTAGGTACCTTTAATACACCCATATTTTACTAGTTATGATTTACGGAGTTTGCCCACTACACCGTACCATACCCTGACCGTGATATGAACAATAGGGATGATGACTGGGTAAAGAAAACGAAATTCTATTTTTCCGTCAATCAGGTAATACAAAAATATTAGTTACGTATTTTTTGTTTTATCAAGTTAACAAAAAAATACTTAGTTAAAACGCATTAAAGTTGTAGAGTGGGGGCTCACTACGTCACAACTAGGTATAAAATGTACTGAGCCGTGACGTCATGCGCCATTTCAATTTAAAATATCTCCGTAATTTTACGATTACGTGAAAAAAGAAAAATACGTGTCAAATACTTTTTAATAATCTACTCGATAGACAAAAAAAAAAAATGAGTCACCATACCTATTGAACTAATCAGGCGAAAAAAAAAACGAAAAGTATGAGACGACAATTAATCTGAAGCTGATAGTACTCTCATTCATATTTTGTTTGTATTATTTGGATATCACTCTCCTGCTCGTGTAGCATTACCACTGTAGAAACGAGTTTTGTCTACGGAAGAATCCACAATGTCAGATAGACAATGACAATGTGTTTGTCGACTCTTCCGTCAACATAGCCCTTTCCACGGCTGTCATGCTACGCGTGCTGGGATCTTTTGCGCAAGACGATTGATCAAGGTAAACCCATCACGAAGGTGTCAATTTCTTGTTTTCCGGACAACTTCCTCCCATTATATTACTATAGCCTTGCCATTGAGCCGTTGCCATGCCGGTAACTATGAGGAAACTATAGGAGACGACCTTGGAATCATTGAGACAGGTCGCAAATTTGTTATTGTGTTTATCAAGTTCTCAATTTCATGCTAAATCTTCAAGTCGGTTGATTAGGTTTTCAATACTAGAGAGCAAATTACTGGTGAATTTGAAGGTTTTATTTATTTATTTATTTATAACCAACTTATACTAACAGTTACACCACACGTACAAGTTATTGGTTAAATATCAGAAACTAGTAAAGCTGCAGGTTTAGACAGTTAGATAAAATAACAAATTAGAAAGTAAAGAATATGCTGATAGAATAAAATAACAATATTAAAAAGTAAACAATATGGTAGACATTAGAATAAAATAATAATACATTTTTCACAGCGTTAAAATGAAAAGAAATACAAAACACATTTCACATTTAGTAATAAAAAAAAAAAAAAAAAAAAAATCTACAATTGAATTTAAAAAAGAAATAATAATAGTAAGAAAACTCATATTAACATAAAATTCCTACTCCATGGGGATAGTACTGGGAGCGGCAATGGACTCCAGGTATCGAGAAGCAGTGTTGAGGAGTCTCAGTTCAGTATCGGCAAAGATATCCATGGATTCATCATATAATATGATGTTATTAATATGAGTAAGGGCTAGAAACAGAGGGCTGGTCTTCAGGGTCACGGTGCTGGTATGAGGAATCGAAAACAGAGGCCGCTGGCGTGGGCGAAACGCTTGTCTGATAGGTAGTGGGACGCTAAAGGAGATGAATTGCAATAACGAAGAATTGAAGTGAGAACCACGAATTAGGCGAATGAAATATTTAATGAGGGCAAGATTTCTCCTGACTTCTAGGCTTTGGTAGGTCACCATACCCAGTACGAATGGCGTAGGGTACATATGGGTTGAACTTGACTGCTAAAAACTGTATGTCTGCAACAAAGACAATCACGTATTTGTGCAAACGGTCGCTTTATTTTGGAAGCGCAGTTCCAATCACTTAAAACGAATAGTTTATAAAATTTACAGTTTTTAGGGTTCCGTACGGGTCAAACGGGACCCTATTACTGAGACTTCGCTGTCTGTCCATCTGTCACCAGGCTGTATCTCATGAACCGTGATAGTTAGCCAGTGGAAATTTATACAGATTTTATTTCTGTTACCGCTATAACAACAAATACTAAAAACAGAATAAAATTAATATTTAAGGGGGCTCCCATATAAAAAAGTGTTTTTTTTTGCCCGATTTTATGAATAACTAGCTGTTCCACGCAACTTCGTGTGCGTCACGTTTTCCCCGTTTTCGCACCATTGTTCATTGCTGCTCCGCTCCTATTGGTCGTAGCGTGATGATATAACCTATAGCCTTCCTCGATAAATGGGCTATCTAACACTGAAATATTTTTTCAAATCGGATCAGTAGTTCCTAAGATTAGCGCGTTCAAGCAAACAAACACTCTTCAGCTTTACAATATTAGTATAGATAGATGGTACGGAACCCTTCGTGCGCAAGTCCGACTCACACTTGGCCAATTTTTTTCTGTATTTTTATAGAATAGTGGTAAAATTATGTTGTTATTGTATTAATAAATCTACTATTCTGCCAAACATCTTTCTCTATTCCATGCCATTGGAAATTAATTGTCCTTGATCCTCAACCCTTGTTATGAGCATATCAAATCCAATGCTTGATAAGGGATGTCCGAGATGTCACACTTGACTTGACCAACAATCCATATCATTTTAACCCATCAGTCATCGTGCCTTTCTGTCTGTCACTTGACCTCGTGCCCCAATTTATGCGATGCCCAATTCCCCCAGTCAACCCTTTTAGATGTTAAAACTCCTTTTTTCATTCGAAGTCGAAGAATGAAGTCTATGCGAAGCAAAAGGAAGCGATAGGACAATAGCGAGGGGAACATAGACGTAACATTTAGAGCTTTCATTTTAAATATTTTTATTTTTGTATGAAAATCTGATGAATTAAAATATGATGATTTTTTAAAAGTCATAGAACAAAAGTTGTTGATTATGATGTTAGTAACATAGTCCTGAGAGGTTGTCGGTGTTTTACAAATAACCCTGTATACACCGTGTAAATCACCTCATCACGATGCCGTCAACCAAGCATTCTGTACATGAAACTAAGTAACTTTACGCAAAAATTATTGCTGGGAAACGATTTCTTTTGGGGGGTGTAAAATCATGTTTTGTGGTAGAAATCAATGTAACGCACTCAAAACATTGTGCTGATGGACGGATTGAATAGTACGGGGGTCGTGGAGGTGTTTAAAAATCTTATATTAAAAACTTGTATTTAAAAAAATACTTGTCCAAAGGTTGGAACTTTGACCTCAAATATCTCCGTAACTAGAAGGTTCCCAGGTATGGTGTAGAACAAAAAAATGATCGCAATGACAGGAAAAACCAGTGCCTTTCGGCTTCGTTAAGAGGTGGTTTACACCCTTTATACATTCATATTTTAGTATTACAAACAGACATTTTTTTTTTTCATTTTCTGGATTCCATAGCTAGGCAGAGGTCTTGCCCATATTTTTAGCACTGTAATGACTGGTTCGGGGTGGACCGTGAAAAGAGTTCCTGGAAAGATATAGCTGTAATGAATAAGACAATTGAATTTTCCTAGATTTCTTTGCTTCCGTGTCGTCATCCGTTCCGTATACCCTAAGGTTAACTAGAGGAAATGAAATGAGTGATATTAATAGCATACTAATGGAATATACAACAGGACAGTTCGGTCATTGTATTCTATATTAGTTTCCAACAATAATATCATTAGTCATTAATCTAGAAGTCATTAGAATACTAATCATTAACATCACTATGATAACTTTCCATGGGGAGATAAGCAGAAGGAATACTCTAGAGGAATACTCTTTGGTCTGCATTTATGATGGCATACGCAAATACTGCCTCCTGAGTGTGAGGTTCAATTCTCAGGTCGTGCAAAATGTGACTGCCTCGTTGGTCTAGTGGTAGCAAGAGCGACTGCTAAGGATTAGGTACTGGGTTTGAATCCCGGATCGGGCAGTGTTAAGGAATTTTTCCATCAAAAATTCCTCCATGGAGGCTGGATTTGTACCCCGTTTGATGGCAATAGGCTCGCGCTCTATAACATAGGACTTATAAATAAGTGGCGAAATTTGGGGGTGCTATGACGTACACCTCTGCCTAAGCCTCAGGGATTACAGGCGCGATGTTATGTTCTGATGTTATGTTTCTCAATAGCAACGCTGAGGCCAAGACTTTTTTTTCAATTCAATTCAATCATTTATTTCGGAAATCATCCATATTGTATTAGTATTAGAAACTTACAAAATATGTAAGTACCTAGCACTAAAACTAAACTAAAATATTACCACAAAAACCTAACCAATACATAACCTAGAAATATCAACGATATTAATTTCTGGTTATCGATCTCAATAATCTAATGATAAGTAAGACATACTACACTTTAAATGAATACCTGTCAGATAGAAATCTGTTTGTTTAATATTAACACATATAATTTTTGGTGAATACTTGAGTCCGATTTATTTCATAAAAATATTTTGATTATTTTGACATTATTGTAACATTATATACCCTGACATTATGGACTTACTTATTGATTATTGAAACTATGACATTACTTACTTATTAATTGAATTTATGACCTTTTACAGGCTATTATTTTGAGTCTATAACATTGTATAAGATATTATATTATTTTGAATCTATGACATGGTATAATGTATTAATTTGAATTTATGAATTTGTGTATGATAAATTTTGCATACCTGAATTGGTACAACACAGTGGACTGCGCATTCACTTGACATCTGGAAATGTATAATTATGTACTGTGTTAAGCAATAAAGATTTGAATTTGAATTTGAATTTGATTTACGCCCGGTTGATCGTAGCAGACTAATAGGCTCGCTCCCGGTTACATGAAACTTATGCCTAACTGGAGAAATATGGGTAGGTAACTGTAATGTACATAATTATATGCCTTTCCTTTTGGGGATTACGGCCAAAATATTGTAATTTTTGTAATCAATGGAAGATAAGTTTACATAATTGACGGCACGGTTGGCGCAGCGGCTAAACGAATGACTGCTGCGCTGCGTGTCGCGGGTTCGGTCCCCGTACGGAACAAATATTTGTACGGCCTACACAAAGTTGTTCCGGGTCTGGCTGTTTGTGTATATGAGTTTAAATGTTTGTAAACGCACCCACAATACAGGAGAAAAACCAACTGTGGGACAATGTCTTAAAAAAAAAAATTCGCCCTGCTCTCCTCATGGCCTCATACGAAGTTTATTTACATTCATTAGTGAAGAAATAGCATCGATACGTGGTTTTCTAGAAAAAAATATAATATTTGAAAATAAATAGAATTATGGTTGATTACTATTTAAAGTGAGAGTCACGTATTCGTGGTGTGGCGTCACGTCATTGTTTATTATTATTAATAACATTACGCTTGAGATTGATTTGTTGGTGAGCAGAGCAATTTAGATTGCATCACAACATCTGACTTTTTTCGCAACTATATTGGGGACGCGGATGAAACCTATAAACTTAGACACCCAATTACAAGGGTAAATATTCACCGGTTAACTGGGTCATATTATTTAGTGTATACACATGTGCTTCCTAAAATCGTTACAAACGGTGAAAAGAAGAAGCAGCATTATTATACCGTAAAATGGGATGAATAGAGACACCGGGGGTGAATCGTGATGAAACTCTGAAAGGCATTTTCACGTTATTTAAATATTATTTGTAGCTTAAAAATTTAAACAGAAATGATCCCAATAGAATTTTTGTGACGAATTATATGTATTCAACGATGAAATTCCATTCCAATAGCAAGCAACTCGGATTCAAAACATTACGTGTTATTTACGGATAGATGTTTACGCCTAAAATATTTTTCGTGTACCTACATTTTATGTTATAATTGTTTAGTAGTGATTAAGCAGTGTTGTTTTAGCGAATGTGAGTACCAATACAAACCATGTCTGGTTTAATGGTACAAAACAAACGTAACTTGTGTATGAAGATTATAATGATTAAATAAAAAAAAAAATAAAAAAAAAAATTCAAAGTTTTGTCCCTATTCTCCCTCGCATCCCTATGTTTTACCGGTATTTGTTATCTACTTTCATATTAATATTATTTATTCTCACATCTTAGAGGAGCTCGTGGCTAAATAATAACAGCCGCATGGGTCTATCCTTAAGGTTAAGCCGTGCTTGCCGAGGTTGGTCCGTAGATGGGTGACCATTATTACATACCTACCGAGTTTCCTCCGTGCCTCGGAAAGCACGTTAAGCCGTTGGTCCCGGCTGTCATTTGTAGATGTTTGACAGTCGTTACGAGTAGTCAAAAGCCAAAAGTCTGACATCCAGTCTTACCAAGGGGTATCGTATTACCCAGTTACTGGGTTGTGGAGGTCAGATAGGCAGTCGCTTCATGTAAAATACTGGTACTCAGCTGCATCCGATTAGACTGGAAGCCGACACCAAGATAGTTTGGGAAAAGGCTAGGCAGATGATGATGATATTCTCACATCTTACTGAAATTGCTAAAGATTTCTTTATCGTGTGGTCAGTGTCTAACCAGCACTGACATGACCGCCGTAGAAACGGGCTATGTCGACGGAAGAATCGACAAACTGACACATTGTCATTATCTATCTGTTATTATGTCGATTCTTCCGTAGATAAAACTCGTTTCTACAGTGGTCATGCTACGCGTGCTGGTGTAAGAGTTTTTATGCCGCCTATGGACCTTTGATTTGGATTCTGGTTTCCTTCACCGAAGCAAGTGATCATTAAACAATACGCTCATGAATCTGAAAAATCAGGCTTAAGACTTGAAGATACGTCTATGACCTTGAGCAGCACACTAGCATGAGGCTGACACATTTTCGACTCGGGCGTGTTGCTTACCTACGTATGTATTTCAAATGTTAATAAACAAACGTCGTAGGGGCTAAAACAACAGCTGCACGGGTCGATCTTTAAGGTAAGCCGTGCTTGCCGAGGTTGGTCCGTGGATGGGTGACCATAATACATACCGACTTTCTTTCGTGCCTCGGAAAACACGTTAAGCCTTTGGTCCCGGCTGTCATTTGTAGATCTTTGACAGTCGTTACGAGTAGTCAGAGAGAAAGAAGAAAGTAGAAGCCATAAGTCTGACATCCAGTCTTACCAACGGGTATCGTATTACCCAGTTACTGGGTTGTGGAGGTCAGATAGGCAGTCGCTTCATGTAAAATACTGGTACTCAGCTGCATCCGATTAGACTGGAAGCCGACCCCAAGATAGTTCAGAAAAGGCTAGGCAGATGATGATGATAGGGGCTAAAAAACAAGTTGCCATATTTTATGATTTTCGATTTTGTGAAAGCTTTGATTACCTATAAAAACAAACGCATTTCTTGATTAAATTTTACTCAGGTCAAAATAATCAACACAATTACTGACGTAACACACATTATTAAGTGATATTTTTTTCAAGTGCGTAGACTTAATGGATGTTTTAGGTATAATATTGAGTTGACAAAAGAAAATTTTGCCACTCGTACCCCTTATTTAAGTCGTGACTTTAAGTAATACAAAATCACTCAGAATTTTTAAGTTCATCAGTTTTAACTATAAGTGGACACTTAGATTCATATTAATAAGTTGAGCCCTAAGACTTACTTAAACCTTAAAGTAAGTACCTTACTAACTTACTTCGCTGAACTTTGTGACTTAAGTAACAGTGGGTCAGAGCTCAAAGTTAGCGACTTAATAACTTGACAAATCTCAAGTTTGTCAAAGGTTTCCTATTACATGGTCACTGTTAGTTTTCTACTTATGTATCGTGTACATCATCATCTGCCTAGCCTTTTCCCAAACTATCTTGGGGTCGGCTTCCAGTTTAACCGGATGCAGCTGAGTACCAGTATTTAACATGAAGCGACTGCCTATCTGCCCACCACAACCCAGTTTTTTTATTTTTTTTATTATCAATAGGCTCGCGCTTGACCACTGACTCACCTGATGGTAAGCGATGATGTGGTTGACGGTGAAGCACGCTTGCCTAAAAGAAACCTATTCACTCTTGACTTAAAGACCCCCAGATTGTAGCTATCGGGAAACACAGACTCCGGCAGGGAATTCCACTCCTTAGCGGTACGCATAATAAAAGTATTCCCAAAGCGCTTAGTGCGTATAGGTGGAATGTTCACCATGTACCGATGGCGTATCGCCGTACGTCTGGTAGTCCGATGATGAATCGGGCTCCAGTAATTGGGTAATACGATACCCCTTGGTAAGACTGGATGTCAGACTTTTTGGCTTCTGACACTCGTGACGACTGTCAAAGATCTATATATGACAGCCGGGACCAACGGCTTAACGTGCTTTCCGAGGCACGGAGGAAACTTGGTATGTAGTTATAGTCACCTATCCACGTACCAACCTCGGCAAGCACGGCTTAACCTTAAAGATCGACCCGGGTGGCTGTTATTATTTAGCCACGAGTTCCTTTTCGATACTTATGTATCGTGTACATAATAAAGAATAATATTCTATCTATCTACAGGGTGTAACAGAAAGGGTATATACATACTTAAGGGTGTGCTACAGACCATCAAACTGAACATGTTTCTCGTCATAAAAAAACTTTTTCAGTTTAAAAGAAATATCTGCTGCCCCATAGAAAATTGCAATACTTATTCGACCCAAATGTATGGGGCAGCAGATATTTTTTTTTGCCGCAAAACATGTTTCTCAGGGTGTGCCCTTAAGTATGTATTTACCCTTTCCGTTACACCCTGTATAGTTATCAAAAAATTTCATCAGAAGTTTTTAGATGCACCTTGATTTCATTAAACATAATTTAACAGGTACAAAACAAACAACAAAAGCAAAATCAACTTACAACTTTCCCACTGGTGGGACACAGGCCTTTCCGCTATGAGAGGGTATGAGCCTTGATCACGTCTGTAATCTCAAAAGGGTTAGGCAGAGGTGTACCTGATAATACAGACGGCCAGCACATCAACCGACAACAGTCTGTCATTTTTTAATAGATTTTCAACTTTATGTCCTAAGAATTAGGTTCAAGGTTGATTGGATTTGACAGTTTCGGGTAGCTAGACCTGCAGCTGGCGTCTGGTGTACCACACATTTCGCCAGTTATGTTTAAGTCCCATGTAATAGGACCAAGCTTATTGCCATCAACCACAAACCCAGACTTCGTTGTTGCTATTGAGAAATTCTTGATGGAAATACCCAATAAGTTTGCCCGACCCGGGAATCAAACGCAGTGCCTCTTGCTCAGCAATCGTGCTTGTGACCACTAGATCAGTGTTTTTCAACGTGTGGGTCGCCCTCCCGGGGGGTCGCGAAGCCTCTTTAAGGGGGTCGCAAGAATTCCTGAAACTCTGGTCAGTACTTTGCCTCCTAGACAACCACTTATCCTAAATCCTAATTATGAAAATGCATAAAAATTTTGTATGGAATTGAGTATACGAAATAATAAAAAAAAAACATGAAAAAAAGCGAAGAGTCAAGGGGTCGGCAACAATTTTATCATACTAAGGGGGTCGTTTCATGAAAAAGGTTGAAAAACACTGCACTAGACAAACGAGGTATAATTTTAGTGTTGTTTTAGTTGTTGTTTATGTTAATTACGTGAAGTAAATAAAGAGACAAAACTTAGAGTTTTTGGTTTTAAGATATGCAGGACAACATGCAAAATTTTCCTTCATTATTGATAGCAGTGGTGATGAGCAAAGTATGGTCATACCTTTTTTTGCTCTTATGGGACTTGTATAGTATAAAATGAAAGATGCGTCTACCTACTCAAAATAAAAGGCGCCAAGATGCAATCCCACATCAAAATATTTATACAGGGTTATTTGTAAAACACCGAAACTCAGGACTCTCAGGACTATGTTACTAAAATTATAATCAACAACTTTTGTTCTATGACTTTAAAAAAATCATCTTATTTTATTTCATTAGATTTTTATACAAAAATAAAAATATTTAAATTGAACGCTCTAAATGTTCAACCTTGGACTCTCAATTAAATATACACAATAAATTAATTATTCCCATACTTGATAACACCAAAAGTATTACTTCCATAAATATGGTGGTCCATCTCCATAAATATAAAAGAAGCTACGGGGCCAAGGCTTTTTAAATGTCATTACCTTTTAAAGAAAAAAGTTTTACAAAAAATAACGACAATTTCATAACAGCTTCCAATTTAAACAACAATTAGTTTTTCTTTGAGACCACTTTCTGTTACAAGGTCTTCAGGTGGTTTTGTAATGTGAACTAATTTTTGTTTGACAAATCAGTTTTTGTTGAAGTTGCACTGATTATTAACATTTGGCGATAGAAATAAAGTTTTAAATTCTTTTTTTTTTTGTCTTTTGGAAGGGAATCGGTAAGTGTGAAACACCCGCGTTTTAATCACGGGCTGTCTGATTCTTGCCCCATAACCGCGCTTCCACACATACAAACAATCTCAAACGTTTATTCGATCATTTCTTGTTCCCTAAACCACGTTATGGGGGTTATTCTGAAATACTGACCCGCATAAACAACCAAAAAAATCAGGCTTTATTAATAATTAACTAGGTGTCGTAATTTTAATTGATTATATATGTCTTTTGTGACAACCTTCTGAATTTTGACGAGGATGCAAATCAACACCTTGTATGTATTTGGTTAGTTGTTTGAGTGATTAAAGTCGGCTTCGTTGGTCTTGTGATCGTAAGCGCTGTGGCTGAGCATGAAGTTCTAGGTTTGATGAACAGCTCGTGCAAGTGTTATAGGATTTTTCCATCAGAAACTTCTCATTTGCAGTCTGGATTGCGGATTCGTGTCTGGCTGGATGGCCATGGGCTCGTATAGTCTGTTGTCAAAATTATCTGACCCACCCTAAAAACAAACGAATTTGGACTCTCTGTCTCTAACAATAAGATTTATTCAATTTATATGAGCTTAACGTGTCTACGTTGCTCGAGGTCTCAATGAACAAATACAATAACAATACAGACACGAAAATTTGATCTTTTTAACGTTAGCATTAGGTTATATATGTTATTACTACTTGTTATAATATAATTAGTGTAATAGCTTATTTTAATGATTGTGTTCAAACTAAAAAGAAATTTGAGTGCATTGTAGTTAAACCTCTGCCTAACCTACTCTGACTACTTTAATATATTATGGGGCTACAACATCGCCCTCATAAACATAGATTTTGGTGTTTGATTGCCATAGTAACGCTATAATTATTGTCGCCTCCAGGTTTTATTACATTACTAGCTGTACCCAGCATGCGTTGCAATGCACTTTTTACTACCCACCTACCCTATCCGACCTACCTACCCTATCCTACCTACCCTACCCTACGCTACCTACCTACCTACTCTACCCTACCCTACCCTTACTACCTACCCTACCCTACCTACCTACCCTACCCTACCTACCTACCCTACCCTACCCTACCCTACCTACCTACCCTACCCTACCTACCTACCCTACCTACCTACCCTACCCTACCTACCTTACCCTACCTACCTACCCTACCCTACCTACCTACCCTACCCTACCTACCTACCCTACCCTACCTACCTACCTACCCTACCCTACCTACCTACCCTACCCTACCTACCTACCCTACCTACCTACCCTACCCTACCCTACCTACCTACCCTACCTACCTACCCTACCCTACCGTATCCTATGTCCTTCTCCTGGCTCTAAACTACCTCCCTGCCAATTTTCAGCTAAATCGGTTCAGCCGTTCTTGAGTTATAAGTGAAGTAACTAACACGACTTTCTTTTATATATATAGATTATCCAATCAATCTATGTCCATTGATAATGTCGTCGGTCGATTGACGTTGACTCGCGTTGGTCCCTTACCGAGCCTTGTTGTTGGGAGCCTAATCTCGATATCCATAATCCTATAAATATCGATCGAATCTGAATGTCAGAAATGGTATTAAATTTATGACAATTGACATTATTGAAACTGGTCATGGAAGATTTTAAAGTTCTAGAACCGGTTCTCTGCCCCCCTAGCATGACCGTTCTATCTCTATTCTACCAAGAAACGACAAGAAATCTTTTCTTTACAACCTACATTTCTTCTGCCCGAGCATGGCGCGCACCGTCGACTCGCGTTTCTTCGAAGATATAGACAGAAATTCTTTCCATAGCAACGGGGACGTTGCTATGGAAAGTTAAAAGGTTACGTTTAGTTAACAAAAAAAAGTTGCCATTTGCACGAGTTTTTCATTTTTCGTGGGCGGGATGGTGTTGCTGCATCCTGGATCCAGGCCTGGATCTTTTTCGCGAAATTAAACCTAAATATTTTACATAACATTTCAACCTTTTGAATGTAACTCAACGCAACCACGAAACGTATTTCTCGTATTTAGTTTTTATTAAGACTAGTTTGACATTTGTCAGAAGTAATGTTTCTACCCCCAAATGTCAAAAGAAGAGAAAATATGGTCGTCATGCTCGACGTTGTAGACTTGTGTCGACTGAAGAAAAGAAACATTTCTTTTCTACATTCTTAATATCGCCATGCTTGGGACGATAGAAATATCTGTCAAATTGTCGATTCTTCCGTAGACATAGCTCGTTTCTACGGCGGTCATGCTAGGCCGGCTGAAGTGGATCCATGGATATGATGACAGTAGGTAATCTTGATCCACATGTCAATTGTCAATCTATAATAATCATAGTAAGACAACGAAATAACAATTTAAATACAGTAGAAAGATGGAACTTACTGTTTCCTAAGATTTTAAGATATTGTATCTTACAATGTTATCTCGATTAACCTTCAACTGTAAACATCAGTTCACTCATAATATTGATATCGGTTATTCTGTAGCTATCTGGAAAAAAAGATTGTCTTATCAATAGTCAATGTTCTGGTTGAGATAAACTAGGTAACCGCGTGTCAGATGTGCATAGGTATTGGACGGTGAGTAATGGGCTAGCTCACTGTCCGTCCGTCTCATGACGACAGGCCGTGTCGACGGCGCGTACGTCTTCCACGCGCGCCTCAAGGAGATGTCAGCAAACCGGAAGGGGTCCGAAAGGGCCGATGCCTGCCAGGGCTGCGGGTTGTTCGAAAGAGATACCGCGGCCCTGGAACACAAAGGGCTAAGAAGGAACATGGGTGGGGTTTAGTCAGTCAAGTAGTCAAGGTAACATAGAAATTATAATACCTCGTCTAAATTCCCGAAATCATTAACTTGACGTTTAAATACCGGGTTTTATGAAATTTCAAATTACTTATTGCGCTTTTAATACATTTGAACAAAATTATTATATTGAACAAGTTTGTTATGCTTTTAGAGTTCCGTACTAAAACTGTGAAATTAAAGAGCTTTTTTTACTTACAAACTATAGAATAAGAAAATAAGTTAATTCTTGAAAGTACTCACTCCTATTATACCTGATTAAGGCATAACTTAAAAATTACCTAATATCCACGTAAACAAAGCCAACGTAGTTTTAATTTACCTACTTATTTAAAGAAACTATTTAAATCTGACAAAATTTTAGTAGGTACAGAATTCTAAAAGTGGGGTGACAATTTTGTTTTGATGTTTGTATGGACAAAAACTATTAAAAAAAATGTAAGCTAGCTGATTTACACCATTAAATATATCGAAAGGATGACCGGGGCATTTCAGCTACGGGCATCCTAGCTTGGATGACATGTATAAAATAAATTCTGGTTCAATCCAAATGGATTAATGGATTGGACCTAAATAGGTCACTGACAATCTAAAATAAAAAATAAAAAACACCGTAATATACTTTTCTAACCAGAATGGATTCTCTGGCTTCTTACTTTGACAATCACAGACTTATACACAACTGTCCTACTAATATTATAAATGCGAAAGTTTGTGAGGATGGATGGATAGATGGATGGATGGATGTTTGTTACTCTTTCACGCAAAAACTACTTAATGGATTTGGATGAAATTTGGCACACGGGTAGATTAGAACCTGGATTAAGACATAGGATACTTTTTATCCCGATAGTATGTTCCCGTGGGACAATTATCGAACTCCACGCGGGCGGCGCCGCGGGCATAAGCTGGTCTATCATAATTATATATACGCGTGAGCCAAGCCGTGGGCAACAACTATTTTCTGTAACATTTAAATGACTATTTTCGACATTATTTTGCTGGGGTAACGCACACGTGGGCAATTGCCGAACTCCATGCGGGCGTAGCCGCGGGCAGAAGCTAGTCCTCTATTATACGCATTTTTTTGTCTTTGACTATGTGGATGATGGGCTGATTTCTTCTGGTTGCAAGGTCAAATGGATACTCGAATAGGATTTGTGTGAGATACCACAATTAAAAAAAGTCGCTGGCAATAAGGTCAAGGACACAAACAAAAGTCACCGACTTCCGACTTTATGGTGTTTATTTTTGGAAGACGGTTTTTTTTTTAAATTAAATGTTACCCGAATGGGATAGATGCTGTTTTTTTTAACGGTTGCCTTTCAACCACGGATGAACCATACCATGCGAGGATGCGAAACGAGAGACTTGGCGGAACCTACCAATAGGATTACTAAACTTAATTGAAATAGCTTTGAAGCTGCTCAAGGGATGTATGTGACTTACCTCACATGACTTGTTTTATATGTAAAAGACCGCTTTCATTTCTTTAAACTTTTGCTGCCAAGTTCAAATATTCGATTTTACTGGTATCCTGAAATCTATAGCAACGTAAAATGTCGACTTGCGAGGCTGGTTGTGTAAAAAAGTCCATCTTTTATAGCTAAAACATGGCCGCCTATCTGATAATACGGAGAATCTCCACAGGTTGGAAAATTCTATATACATAAAGGATTTTAAGAGCCTCAACAAATACCCGGAAGGGATCAAGTACTTGCACCTAGGATAGATTTAATCAAGCGGGTTGACACACCCTTTAGTAAAGGATTCTGAACTAGATTATAGGGGCTTCGCTTTCCAAATAGTTTGAGGGTCAACGGTACCATAAAGTTTTATATTTACTTCACGGTACCGTCCGGTTTGCATATGAAATAACGGGCGGTTATTATTACATATCATCACACCTTGTAATTCCCAGAGGGTTAGGTAGAACCAAATAATTATACGCACATTACGCCAGTAACAAGAAAGCCAATGACACTTTGCTCGTACCGGGAATCGAACCCAGGATCTCATGTTCAGCAATCGTGGTTGCAACCACTAGACCAACGAGGGGTTATTATTTGGCAGAGTCTTTTCTTTCTCCTTCCCAATTTTCTCTGTTTTGAGCTAATACAGCAGGGGGGTTCCTATGACGCTTAAAACATTATTGTTCCATTCCTATTCCAGAGTGGGAAAGAGATGGAGCTAGACGACCTGTATAGCTCCGTCTCTTTTTCACCCACCAGGTGTCAAGTTCGTCCTACTATCTTCAACTGGGTCTTCCGTGATGTCACTGGATGTTTTTCGGGACCAATTTCTATAATCTTTTCAATGTTTCAAATTCATTATACTCTAGAGATTTTCTGTAGAGGCTTTTTGTCTCCACATTTACCTTAGTAATGGGTGTTGGAAGCCGAAAGTTACTTACTATTCGATCTGGGAACCTTTTAGTGAACGAGATATTATAGGTCAAAGTTCCAACTACACTATTTTGACCGTGAATTTTCATCTAAAAAAAAGGTTGCTTCACAATAATCATTTTTGCGTAGAGTTACTTAGTTTTTGATGTACAGAGTGTTTGTTTCACGTTTATAAGTAGATTACGTTTCAATAATAATTAACAGTAGTGATTGAAGTTGCTATTAAACTTTAAAGGTATTAACATAATCAGATCATCATCATCATCCTGCCCTTGTCCCATTTATTTGGGGTCGGTGCAACACGTCTCTTTCCTTCACTCTCCTCTGTCATTCGTCATGCTATCATTTACTCCTTTTTCTTTCATATAATTTCTTACACAATCCATCCATCTTCTCTTTGGTCTTCTTCTCCCTCTCCATCCATCCACATTTATATTCATCACTCTTTTAGTCACATGTGTTAACATAATCAGATATTGGTCTCGATAAGCCAGTAGATATTTACGAAGACCTGTAGCTTAGTTACTTTATGTTTATTCCTTGAAAGCCTTAGAGTAAACCTTGACACAATCACTTTCTCTGCACATTCAGTTCCAAGGTTTCCTGCAACAGGTTTAAAACTAGTAAGTTAACCCAACCGGTAAATTATAGTTGACAAAATAATTTATCTAGCTACGGAGCATCGAGGATAAGACGTCGTGTGTTGTGATCTGGTTTTAAACTAGATGTATGATTAAGGTCAGATTTGATACATAAAAGTAATTGTCCCAAGGATACGTTTGATAGGTGTAAATAATTATGTAAAAAAAAAAAAATAAGCTAGAAGAACTTAACAGACTGATTTGATATCGCTATTTTACATTATGACAATAAAATAAAAAATAAAATGAATTCGTTGTGTCAAGTCAAGAACTACATATAGTTGATTACTTTTTCAAAGGTCACCTAGTCGAGTAGTTTTTTTTTAATTTTGAGTTTGAAAACGATTTTTGGTACAGTTTTGTCATAATTACAAATCAAAAACCCAAATAGAGTTGCGCAAAATAATTATTTGCTCTTGAATATTGTGATACATCATGGTGTAATGTCTGTTATTAATTAGAGACACGATATGGTGGCCTACCATGACGTCTTAAAACAGTATTGTTTTAATCTTATTCCAGAGTGGGAAAGAGATGGCGCTAGACGTAATCTATAGCTCCGTCTCTTTACCACTCTGAGAAAATAGAAGATATATGTTAAGTATAAAAGTACGATAAGATTAAAACAATACTGCTTTAAGACGTCATAGTAACCCCCCAGGATAAGAATTTCAACGCTCTGTACCGTTTATTCCTGCATCCGTTTTTCAATGACTCATCCAAACTAAAAATACACTAATAACATCAATATAACATAATTGTTGACCTAACTAATGTCATTGTGGACTTTATGTCATTATTGTTTTTGTCAAAGAAAAAAAAGATCCTATTAATCTTATATTTTTTTTTTATCAAAAAGGTAAAAAAATAAAAGTAATTCCTCCAAAATGCTTGGGATTTTTTTCGATTCCTTTTTGATACCTAGTACTCAAACTACATTATATCCACAAGATTTTTTAACTCCTATGAGAAACAATCGATTGGCCATTTGGCATCAAACAATATTTCGTGTCATTTTATTGCTGTCTGTACTTTTTTTTAAACTTTGTTAATCTTTCAGAGTTATCTATATATCGATATCTTAAAAATCCACCCTTATCTTAGCTGTAATCTGAAAGGAGGGAAGTGACTGGTAAATTATTGGTGTACCTGCTATTAATAGGTACACCTGTTCCTATGACAGGGCAAGGACCTAAGTTCACTATATCCTATTCAATATATTACGAACTCAAAGCACTTTTAGGAGGTGACGTCATAAAGTCTAACGACCAATTGTTTATGACATGTATAGTGTCTTTATTGTTTATTATATCACATTTGACACACCTGTTTTGTTTTGAAAGGCCACTTGTATGTTCAAGTTTATACGTCGGGATCGTCCTTCTTTTTTTTCAAACACGTCACTTTTAACCGAACCCAAAAAAAGTACCTATGAGAAATATGAAGGCTATTTCAAAATAGTCATGAAAAATATCGTGGTGAGACCGAAACGTCCTCCAACCAAAAATTCAAAGTCATAATGTTATCTACATATGACTTTATACCAAAATAAATAGGGGCTGACAGTAAGAATGAATTACTCGTAATACAAAATTTTAATCTTATGTATAAAATTCTCGTGTCACAATGTTAGTTACCATACTCCTCCGAAACGGCTGAACCAATTTGTATGAAATTTTGTGTGCACATCGGGTAGGTCTGAGAATCGGCCAAAATCTATTTTTCATACCCCTAAAACACATCAAAATTTCCACGCGAATGAAGTCGAGGGCGGCAGCTATTATCTCTCTATTAATTAAATGTGTAACACTTTAGTTCGTTCATTTTATAGGCTAATGAAAATACACAATGAATGTTGGTGAAATATTGTCTGTTCTGTTCTGTTCCTTTATGAACTTTGCAGCCTAATGTAAATTAATAACTTCTTCTATGTATGATATATAGTAGGTATGACAGTTTTATTAACCTTCTTAAAATGTGCTTTAATTTTCTTAAATTGCTTTTCAATCGTCAACATAATAAACACAAAAAAAAACTAAGTTTTTCAACTGGAAATACTCCGAAAAAATAACTTCGAAGTACTGAAAAAATCACATTGAACATTTTTGTTAAATATAAAAATACCCAGCAAAAATATTTCTTTTTAAATCGCTATAATTTTTTCTCGCAACGTCAATTCAGGCGAGATTGAAAATAAATTCATTTAAGTAATAATATTGGATGACCTACAAAAAAACCGTGAGTTATTTCTGTCACCTTCAATAATCGAGCTTACTGGTAATCGAGCTTAGCTGTTGTTTCCCTAGCTAATTTCATATGGCTGTTGAGTCATTGTGATAAAAGTGAATGAGTATAAACAAAAAGTTTCTTTGGGAAAGTTGTTTAATAATATTGGATGACCTACAAAAAAACCGTGAATTATTTCTGTCACCTTCAATAATCGAGCTTACTGGTAATCGAGCTTAGCTGTTGTTTCCCTAGCTAATTTCATATGGCTGTTGAGTCATTGTGATAGAAGTGAATGAGTATAAACAAAAAGTTTCTTTGGGAAAGTTGTTTGTATCATGAATACAATCACGTGTTTAATTATCGATCACTAATTACCATTCATCCTATGTATACCAACCTACTACATAAAGTTCTCAAAAATAAATCTTTAAAAATTTAACTTTGACTCAGTAAATTAATTTACTGAGTCAAAGTTAAATTTTCACGCAAGTTTTCATTTCTAAATATTTAACATTCATTCAATTCTGTTTAGTGTTTATACAATGCAAGTCATTGCAGGTATTTATGATCCAGTGAAAATAGCTTAAGTAAAATAATATTCACAAAATTTTCAGTTTTCACTTTATCTATTAAGCTACTGCATAGCAAGACTACATACAACGACGACATACATTTAAATACGTTCGCAGTTGGCGACCGCGAACCGGAACTTTTCGGCCATCCAGTTTAGAACCTTGAAGACATATTCTAGTGTAGCGTTGTAGTCGATTTCTTAAAAACCGACTATAACGCACATCACTAGTTTCGAGTGACATCCCTAAATCTTTCAATACGAACACGTCATTGCTTAGTGGAAGCGTGTGTGAGGGACTATATAAACCCACGCAAGTCATTCCAAAGCCCTTTCTCAACTCCAACACTACATATTTAACCCCGAGATAAACGGGTAAGTGCTCAGTGTGATTATATTTCTATATTGTATTCCTTTTCTGTGTATTTCTGTCGGCGCAGTCCGGCAGCCTTTATTCTTCTCGGCAGCCAGCTATGACTGTCGAGAAAACCTATGTACTGTGATTGGCCCTTGCCATATCGCCTGCCACCTTGCACCTCTTTGTGAATGCGCCCACATGCTTCGCTATCATGCATCATACTTGCCTTGCCGCGTATTGCCTAGCTGCTCGCTTAAATCGCCTGGCCACGCGGCGAGGAACCTTCTAAATGCCTAGGGGCATGTGCGCGCATAATCTATTATTGTAAGCCGCCACGATGGGTGAGTCTTCCTCCATCCATTCTGCTTTGGGCTTACGGCTGGGAGACGCACGCATCGACGGAGGCTTGCTTTCGCACTGGCACAACGCTCAAGGAAGCACCCGCCACGCGCTGATTCCAGGGTTCCAGTCTAGGGCTGCGCTTCCAGACTAAGGCTGCGTTTCCAGGCCGGACTACGCTCCCTGTAACCGCTGTCAGGCGTCACCGCTGCCTCCGCACCTACCGCTGGAGAGACGCCGGTCAGGGGATTGTCCACGCGGCCGCTACCGCCGTCGGAAACCTGCACCCTCGTGGTTCGTGGGTGCCGAGACCCCACGCTGCCACGAGTCGGGGCCACTAGCCTCTGCTACCTAAGCCGGACTGGAGGCGTAGCCTGCCTGCGACGGAAGCGCAGTCGCCCGCTACCTACGTGGTGCTGCCCACGCCCAGGTGACCACTGGGGTCACCTCTCCGCTCCGCTGCCTGCCCTGCGACCTCACGTCGGCCCACGTGCTACAGCGTGGCCTAAGCCCAGGGCAGTAACTTTCTACCTACCTACCAAGTGCCAGTGCAAAGTGCCTTAGAGACCCTAGAACCCATTCCCTGTAAATTTTCTGTGTCTCGTGTTTTCACTACAATATATGTGTAAAGTGACCTTTGGTTTCATTTCCCTAATCTACTGGAAACCCACTTGCCACACTAGTGCAGCGATGAACAGTTTCGGAGACATGACGTCTCCCTGTCTCACACTTCGCTGCAGAAGGATAGGTTCCGAAGTCTGGTCCTGAAGTATGACTGACATGATGGCGTTTTTGTACAAATACTTTAACACCTCGATGTGCCGATAGTCAATTTGGCAGCGTTGGAGAGATAGTCTAGCTCTTGGGTCCCAATAACTGCAAATAGAATCTCTCGATCAATAGCTCCGGTTTGGCGGATACGATCCTGCCATCGTCAGTCTTCAGTTTCGTGACTTGGCCCAATAGCCAGATGTAAACCAGAGTGAAAGCTGACGCACAACACAATTGTTTTCCATATCAGTGTCCAAATCACAATGGTTAATAAATTTCGTTAATAACTTGGCAAATGTAGTAATATTATAAAAAGCATCCAAAAAACCAACAAAACAAAATCACTAGGTACAGTCAGCATCAAAAGTCGGTTAACACTTATAAATAATTCACCAAGTTTTGTGCTGGTCAGTGTGATCTGATGTTATATTGTTTTGCGAATTTGTGTAACCATTGATGAAAATATTGTTATGTCTTTTACTCCAGTCTGTTAATATAAAAAAAAAAAAAAATAGCCTTTATTTACTCTGACCTTTGCACAATTTCTAATATAAGTAAAAAAAAAAAACATAAAACTATACTAACTACTATACTTAACTATACTACACTAACTATACTTATTAATATGTTTTTCCTGTTTGTTTATAATTTAATATCAGTTACCAGGTCAGGCTGTCTTGCGACATAGGCCTCCTCAAGTTCCCTCCACTTTTGCCTGTCTAATGCTGTCCTTCTGTTAATATGGATCGTTCTAAAACTAAGAAGTCTTATAATTTTGGTTATGTAAAGCGACTTTTGCTGCTGACCGTACCTATCGTTATCGGGTCCAGTAAGAGTAAGTCTTGTCGACGCAAGCGCGAGACCAAAAGAATATCTGACAATCATAGGTTGCTCTTGTTATTAGTTTCTACTATCAGTTGAGCTTGATCACAAGCCAGAATAGCCAATATTTCTCAATATTGTAGCTATACTCGACTTGTACCCCTGAAATAATTTTCATAGCATTTTTTTGTATGTAAGACTGTTGTCGGGGTATGTGTATGTTTCATCGAAAAGAAATTGACAAATTTTCACTTCCCAAACAATTTTCCGCATAATTTCATTTGCCAAATTATTACTTAGCAATCTATCAATGGTGCAAATTTCGTAATAAAAGATAAAACTAGTTCAGTTTCGGGTAGCCTTTTCTTTTTCATATTTCTTTCTACACAATCTAGTCGTTTCTACCTACGACCTAAAGTTTATTGTCTAAAGATTGTTTGGTGTATCATTTGATTAAAGAATTTATAAATGTCATAATGACATTATCTTTGGTAATATTCTGCCAAGTAAAAATTTGACCAAATGAAAAATTGCGTACTTAAATCATTCCAAATATTGCATTGGTATAAAAAAAAGTATTCTAAAATTTGTTTGGGTAGTGAAATTTTGTCAAAATCTTTTCGGCAAAACGGCAGGCTCCCTGTTGTGGAAAGCGCCTTCAGAAGTATGCCATCTTTTATACTCATTTTTATCTTTTTTTTTGAGAAGGACCTTTCGTTGCTGTAGGACGTGGGTTAATTTTGATACTTCTTCTTCCAACTTGTCACATGTAATTGTAACCTATCAGAGCCCGGGTGCAATGAAATTTGAGTTCGCTTCGCTCACGCTTGCATCCTACAAAGGGCCCATTATTCTGAGGAGACAACGTAGCATAGTAACGGTAAAAAGACTGTAGTTGCCTATTCCAAAACGTAGATCTCTATGGAGACGAATAGTCAAGAAACTCCATGGATATTCTTTAAATCAAAATATTTTTACGATATCTTGGTAACATCATTCATGTTGAGATTATACTTATATTAGATAGTTTCAACATATTTTATAATGTGTGAGAACGATTTAGAAAGCCGTGCACGTTAAAAGTTAAATTATTAATTTTAAAATAAAAATTATTAAAATAAACCGTGGCAGCTAAGAGTTGACCAGTTCTTACTGAAGGCGCCCGTTCACGAATATGACGTATGGATCAGCATTAATCAGTTCAACGATTTTGCAGGAAACTAAATGATCCGACACACGCTCCATCAGCGATAGTACATTTCAGTGAGCATGTTTTTTTTTGCAATATTACTCCTATCTTGTTACCAATGCCTCTACCAAGAAACCTTAGCATTTATTTTTCCATGTCTTTTCCTCCTTACAGATTACCAGGCTTAAGTCTCTGAAAGATTTTTAACAATTCACTTGATTTGACAGATGTCACTATATCTTGTGTTTTTTGTTGGTAATCTGACAGATAAGCTTGATAAGTGTTTCTAACCAAATCTATCAGATGTTGTTGACAGAAATTAAACTGGATATCACAAGGGGTGTGTCATCCTTAATCAAATTTGTTAGAATGACATTCTGATGACGAATTCACACTATCAAATGTTGAGATAAAAGTATGATGATCTTGAAATATTTAGGTGATCGTCTACATGTATAAGTAGTCAGTTAAATAAGAGTGAGTGATACGTTTAATATAGTGAAGTGAATATCGGTAAATACCTAATTCAGTTAAATTATTTCTTTAGAAGATGGGTAGGCTTTTAGTGAAGGATACAATATGAGTCGATACTCTTGCGCCATCACATCTTCCTAGCTGATCGTGCTGGGCTATTGCTGCCGCTGCGACTGCAGAGAACCTCAAGCGGTGCAAATATAGTAACCTTTCTGGAAACTATGTTTTCGAGCATTGTGGGGTTGAAACTCTGGGGTCAAGCCATCCATCCCAGGGCCCCGTAAACCAAGGGATGGCTTTTACCTTGGCCAGAGGCTAAATATTGCACACCATCGGGACAATGCCGCTAGTCTCTTGGGCACATTAGTACCTACATCACCAGCGTAGAGGCGGAGTTTTTTGATGCTTTGTAATACGTAGTTTGTTGTTAGTTTATTGAAAAGTTTTTGATTGAAGTAGTGAAAAGTATTTGAGTTTGTTTGTTTGTTTGCTTGAACGCGCTTATCTCAGTAACTACAGATCCGATTTGAAAAATTATTTTAGTGTTAGATACCTAGCTCATTTATTGAGGAAGCCTATAGGCTATATATCATCATGCTACGATTAATAGGAGCGGAGCAGCAATAAAAAATGTTGCTAAAACGGGGAAAATGTGACGCAGACGAAGTTGCGCTGGACATAGTAATGTATACAAGGTGTTGTTTTGCATCCTCGTCAAATTCAAGGAAGTAACTATGCTAATGATTCTCGTCCCGAAAAAATAATAAAATAGTTAGGTATTTTTTTCTTTTTTACGGAAATCGGTAAGTGTGAACCACCCGTGTTTTAAACGCGGCCCGTCTGTTTTTGCCCTATAACTTCGCTTCCATACATACAAACAATTTCAAACGTTTATTCGATAATTTCTTATTCCCTAAACCACGTTAAGGGGATTATTCTGAAATATTGTCAAACTTAAACAACCAAAACAATCAGCGTTTATAATAATTAACTAGGTACCGTAATTTTAATTGATTATTTATGTCTTTTGTGACCACCTCCTGAAATTTGACGAGGTTGCAAATCAACACCTTGTATAGTTAGTTTACTCTACTGAATAAATGTAATTCAATTATTGTGACAAGTTCCGATATTTTTTTTTTTATGTTTGATTACTGTGCTTAACTTTATTTCAAAACTTTTTGTTTCTATAAATCATAGATGAAAGATAGTAGAATAATTAAAATGTTTATCTTGAATTCTAATTAAACTGTAATTATTTCACTCAAATTGCGGCGTTTTTATTTGAATATTGCAAGTTAAATAATAAAGAAGAATAATAAATATAAGAATTATAATGAAACAAAGTCACATTCAAGAAATTCTTTGAATTAAGTTTGCTTAGATTCAAAACATTTTTCAATCTCATGAATGCGTCAAAAATACCAAAAAGAACCGAACAATTAGTCTACGTGTAACTTTATTTATAAATACGACTAAAGAAAACAAGTTACTTTTATAAAATACAAACCTAACTGAAGAAAATAATGAGACTAAAAACTACATTTCCCTTGATTTTACGATTAATGGTTTTGAGTTATTAGAGCAGACAGAGAGAAGCGATGCATTAAAAAAAAAAACCAAGGTAAACCTTCCAAGGCAATTATAGCTTCTACGATTTTTTTTTTTTTTTGTATAAAGGGTGTAAAACACCTCTTAACGAAGCCGAAAGGCACTGGTTTTCCCTGTCATTGCGATCATTTTTTTGTTCTACACCATACCTGGGAACCTTCTAGTTACGGAGATATTAGGGGTCAAAGTTCCAACTTTTTGACAAGTATTTTTTTTAAATATAAGTTTTTAATGTAAGATTTTTACTTTAAACACCTCCACGACCCCCGTACTAATCAATCCGTCCATCAGCACAATGTTTTGAGTGCGTTACATTAAGTTCTACAACAAAACGTGATTTTACACCCCCCAAAAAAAAGTCGTTTCCCAGCAATAATTTTTGCGTAAAGTCACTTAGTTTCATGTACAGAATGCTTGGTTGACGGCTTCGTGATGAGGTGATTTACACCGTGTATACTGCTAGTCTTTTTTTCCTTCTCATAGGGAGGAGGCCTGTGTCCCAGCAGTGGGAACATTATAGGCTGATGATGATGATGATGGTCTTTTCGTCTCTGGAGTTTCTCCAGCAAATTTATTTCAACCGTTAATGTGCCATAATATCACTCCTGCAATCCTCGAAGGGTTAGGCAGAGGTGTACTAATAGTACACCTACATTTCACCAGTCATGGTTAAATCCCAATGAATAGATGCCGAACCTATTGCCATCAACCGGGCTCAAATCCAGACTCCGTGACTGCTATTAAAAAAAAACCTGATGAAAAAACTCAATAAACTCGACCTGGGAACCCAAGACCTCATGTTCAGCATTTGCACTTGTGACCACTAAACCAACGCAGCATTTAATGCGATGTAACAAAATAAGCTTATTAGGTTTTGCATTCTCGTTCATATATCATCAGCTTCAGAAGGAATGCTTCATCACCTTAAATTCACCAATGTACCACTACAACTGGACATAAAGTATACGTAAATAATGTGAAAGCTTCTATTTTTAATACTGCGCTAAACTTATCTTAAAGGCAGTACGTTTCACGAGATAACTGAAGTAGTAAAACACTGTCATTTTCAACCGCAAGTGACAATATTATGTCATAGCAATGTGCACGTATATCATTTACGGTTTTACTCCAGCGAATGTAAGATAGTGGAACTACAGCTTTGCTAAATCCATTTCACTACAAAGTACTAACATAAGCAGGATTTAAACCCGAAACTACTAGCAAGCCATTCCTTTATTTTACCCACTTAAGGTGGGGCTCGTTCTCGGCAAGGAGCTACGGACCGCAGTCAGGGCAAATTGAGCACCCTTTTTCAGTTTTTCCCCTTTTTTGATTTGGCACTTAGGCTACGACGCATCTGATTTGCTGGTAACAATAGCAGCATATGCACGCTTAGGGGTCGACGAACGTACGCGTGACGTTTCCGCAGCCAGTTTTGTGGTGCGGGCGAGACGGCGGCGGCCAGTCCTTTGGGTTTTTTTGTATGTTTCCTGAGTTCTGATTTTTCATGAGTGTCTCTCACTTTGTTTGGAATTTCGATGCAATGGTTACGGTGTCTAAAGTAGGTAGTTATTAGGATGTTATTATTCGGGTACTTTTTGTGGTGCAGATGTAGTTTGTCCCTATATTCATTGAAATAGGCCTGGAGTAATCCACGGCTTAAATATATTCTTTTACGATGAGGCACTTCGGTAGTGGTTCGCTTTGATTGTGTTGTTTATTATGTCTACAAGATATTGGACCACAGAGTTAACGTTGTTAATTTTGTAAAATATAATATTTAATATTGTTTTTATAGGTGGTGTCTTATTTCGTCTGTTACTCTTACATAATTTATCCTTTCTTGAGTTTTATTTAAAACTTTAGGGGTAATACGTGATTCTGGTGCTAGACATTATAGTATCTGCTTACTACAGATACTTTATACTCACACTTATCATCCATATTCATACTTTTATTTCATTTTTATAAATATTTTCTAATCCTTTGTTGTGACATGTTTACTTCAAGCATATTTGTCAGATGTCATTTACTTTTATTTTTGATTGTTACCAGCCAAACTCTCTATGAAGGTTTCATTAAGATTATATATTACTAAAAATTATTATCAATTCGTGAGTTCAATTATTGTATTTTATATTTAATAGCGAATATTTGCTGTGTAAAGATATTCTGAGTTATATTTCTAAAAATATTATGTGCAGGGTTTTTGACCATTGTTACTGGCTGTTTTTAATACTGGCAGGTTGCGTCTTACTAGAGCGCAGCAGTTTTGAATCTAAAAAAATGATTGGAAGAAAAGAAACGGAAGATCAGGGTATAAAAGGGATTTCTGACAGATGCCTTGGTTCTAGTCTGGAGTTAAGAGTCGGTTCAGTCTGGACACGAGAAATCAGTATAGTCTAAAATCAAGAAAACAGCTAAGTCTAGTTTGGAGTCAAGATCTGTCATATCTTGAGTTTTGAGCACAGCCTGGTGGAGTCAAAGAGCGGCCTTCGTTTAGTGCTGCCGTGGCTGTTGCTAACTGTCTGCTGGAAGCTGCTTTGCGAACTGACGAGCCTGGCACTGGGGCTCATTACCTGTCTGCTGGAAGCTGCTCTTCGAGCTGACGAGCCTGGCATTGGGCGGTACGTGTCTGCTGGTGGGTCCTACCAAATCGCCCTGCATCAAGTTCGTCGTGGTCAAGCTCATCTTAATCAAGCCAGCTTTCTACGACTGCAAGTTTGTCTTCAGTTACTATCACGCTCAGAGATTTGCGGAGATATTTAAAACGTTCTCGGTTAACCTGCCCTTCACTTTTGTACTAATTTATTGTATTTTTCATTTCATCATTTATTAAATTCATTTTCCCCTAATTACTTTTTTAATGTATAAATCTGTTTACTCCTTTCATCAAGGAATAAGCAAGTTTGTTACAACATACAGGAAAGTGATCGGTGACAGAAGACTTTATTATTACAATATTTGAACTATATTCGGTTTTTATGTTAATAAACCTGCTTGGGCCATTTCAAGCAGGTTTTGTCTCGGGTGGAAAGGCTGTGTCACACACACAGCCTTTCCACCGTACAGACAGTGTACAGACAAAAGACCGTGCGTGGCAAGCGTATTGAGATACATATGCTAGCGTGCAACCATAATTGTCAGGGTTGAATTCAGCTTTATGTCCCCAGTTTAAATTATGCTACTAAATTTCGAAAGAGTCTTTAAAACGTTATCACAGGAGCAAAGGAAACTATCGATATTTTGAATTGAGGGAGATCGATATATAAGTAAAGTAGTGATGTCCTTTAGCAGTCTTGTAACGTCGACGTGATCAAATGTGACGGGGGGCAGTTTACTCAGCTCCCTCGCCACGAAATCAGGCACGTTGTCCGGGTCACTCTTCTTCAACATATCGATGATATCTTGATGACTCTTCTCGGTATTGGCCACGACTGACGAGTTGTAGGTTGTAGGTTTGAATTCAGCCACGCGCATTAATTTGCGTAATTTATTTCATCACCACTGCTCTCTAAAACGGTGGGGAAAAACTTCGTGATGAAAGTCTTAGAACCAAACATTCGAAGACATGTGACCTTCTATCGAACCTACTTCCTTTCATAGTGAGGGGCGTGAGTCCCAGCAGTCATCAATCAAAATATTTTATTTTACGACGTTTCATAAGTGCCTATGTAGGCCTACATGGGCACTTATAAAACGTCGACAAAAGGTGCACGGTTCGAGTTGGTCTTTTGCGTTTCCTATCGAGAAGAATCGGCAAGAAACTCCATGTTTACTCTTTTAAAATCATTTCGTTTTACAATATTTGAATGTTACAGCGTTGGTACTTAAGTATGGGAGGACAGCGTGCGGCCCGACAATAAGTCTTTGCTTACTACAAAGGGTAGACCAAGAAAAAAAAAGTGAGAATATTATAGGCTGATTATACATAATTAGAGGTGGTTTTAATTCCGTTTTCGGCCACACGCCACAAGCTCCTTGTACAGCAGTGAGATGACTTACTTACAAAATTTAATAAAAATGTAAAGCGATTATCTACCGACCGGTGTCTTACTCGCATCTTCCTCGAATCACAAATCTTTTTAAATCCCATCGTTCTCTCATATTTTGTAACTTGGGACCATAATCCGTGAGTAAATTTCCTGAGACCTACTTAAGTCGGATTTTCCTGTCAGGACAAATTGTCAGTGATATTCGGATATCTCCATCTCAAGAGGAAAAATACTCGGTTTCCTTATTATTATGGTATAGTACCCGCAAATATGATTTATGTGCCTGATTGTTGGCCTTATTTATTTCTCTGGCATTGTATCTAGTTTAGTTACTATTGGCATTTAAGTTTTGAGATGTAGGTTGGGTTGTGTAGGTATCTCGTCGCTACTGAGTTTATTTATTTAGGTTTTTATTTTAAGAACTTTAACAAAAGATATGCCTACACAAAACATTACTAGACAATGAATCACAATAGGTATTAGGAAGCTATTCTCCCTCACTTATAAGAGAACACAGCATGCACGGTAAAATTAACAACAAACAAATTAAGCCTCTAATAATTAAAATATGGCAGTTAAAGAATGTAAAAATACAGTACCTTTGTGCTCTACTATCTTAATGTACTGTTCTTTTAAGTATTTTGTGTGTGCATAAATAAATAAATAAATAAAAATAAAAGAAAATTTAGTAAGATACTGAAACATAGAATGATAAAATAAAATAATTAAGACAGACAAAAAATTTTTAAAAAAAAACCTGACTTCAACTGTAATATAGTCTGATTCCTGGTCGGAATAGAACCTGGTTTGTAATTGAAGTTAATGCAGATACCGGAATCTTTGTCCCCACCGATGTAATCCAAGTAACTCAACGATGATAGAGAGAATTTGGTAAATGAATATTTATTTTGCTTGTCAATAATACTATTTTCATTTGTTTACAGATTCCCAAAATGGCGAAAACCAAAGAGTTGATGGAGATAGACAACTTCAAATCCACGTGAGTATTTGATACTTCTAAAAAAACCCGTTTTCATAAACACTAGACAATCGTATAACCGTCGTTGATACCACATATAAGCTCAACAATATCAATATAGGCAAAGTAAATAGTATTAGGGATCTTGGTATTATACAAGACAACAAGCTACTCTTCGATCAGCATATTGACAGTATAGTAAATAAGGCGTCAAAAGCACTTGGTTTCATAATGAGAACCTCAGTATGTTTTCGATCACTGAAACCGATCAAAGTATTATATTGTTCGTTCGTACGCAGCCATCTTGAGTATGCATCACAAGTCTGGAACCCTCAATACGGGATCTACAAGTCTCGTATTGAAGGAATCCAGAGAAAATTTCTTAAGTACCTTGATTACAGGGCAAAGCAAGTTTCTGTAGATTACACTCACCGATGCAGAAGGTACCATTTTCTACCACTCGACCGTAGACGTCATATCAATGATGTGTGCTACTTGTTCAATATCGCAAATGGTTCCATCGACTGTCCTGAACTTGTCTCAAAATTGATGTTACGCACTAATCAGATGGGACTGCGACAGCGACCACTTCTACAAGTACCCTATGCAAACACTAATTATAGGCGTAATGCATACTTTCAGAGAGCCAGTCGCAGTTTTAACGAAATTTCTTGTGAACCTGGCATTGACCTTTTCTGCACCAATGCAAGCACAGTGAGGAAATTGTTAGCAAAGCCATTTTTTGTACAAGAGACACCTACCTGCATTTGAACCATTTATTATTAATTTTAGCTCAAAATAAAAATAAAGTGAAGCAACTTTGAGGAAGTAAGTGATAGTAGTATTAGGAATTAACAATTTTGTATTTATCTGTGGAAGCTTGTAATTAGCAATTTAGATATGTATTTTTGTTATTATAATGTCATTAGTCTGTAAGCTTTCCCAAAATGTTAAAAAATAAAATAATAAATAAAATAAATGTCATCTAGGTCACAGAAAACTTACCTAACACAACTGTTTTGTCTTGCATTACCACAGATTTAAAAATAAATCCGGGTTCAACTAGGTTCCACCAAGGGAATTTAGAACCTAGTGTAATAAAATTCCATAGGCAAACAATGGTAGATTCTTAAGACTAAAAAAAAAACAATACCTACTATTCAAGAAAACCGTGAGAAAATATTTCTAGCCGTCATCAGCTGAGCCAAGTTCAAGAATTATAATGTTATTGCAAATAGGCCAGACTGTAGTAAACATTAATTTTTCACTTCTCTGCTAGTCATAAATCATCTTTTACATGGTCCATCCATCGGATAAGGGCATGATCATCCATCGTGTCCAGCTAATAATAGCAACGCTTCTACAGCGAGATGTGATCTTCAATGCAATTTGACGTAATTTTGAGTTCGTTCTTTTTATAAAATATAAATATCTATATATAAAAAAAAATCAATATATAAAATATTTATATATAAAATATATATATAAATTTCTCTTAACGAAGCCGAAAGGCACTGGTTCTCCCTGTCATTGCGATATTTTTTTTGTTCTACACCATACCTGGGAACCTTCTAGTTACGGAGATATTAGGGGTCAAAGTTCCAACTTTTTGACAAGTATTTTTTTAAATACAAGTTTTAAATGACCCCCGTACTATTCAATCCGTCCATCAGCACACTGTTTTGAGTGCGTTACATTGAGTACGTTATACCACAAAACATGATTTTACACCCCCAAAAAAAAGTCGTTTCCCAGCAAAACTTTTGCGTAAAGTTATTTAGTTTCATGTACAGAATGCTTGGTTGACGGCTTCGTGATCAGGTGATTTACACGGTGTATTTATAACGCTTTGCGATCACCAATATTTCCACAGCGTATAGCAACTCGTATTGTGGCTTCTTTCCAATAATTTACCATTCACCACAAAAACCAAGGGGAAGTAGGTACATTTGTAATTCTACGGGCTGATAAGACAAGTCATTTCGGCACATCACAATTTTTTGCTCAAATCCACAAAAACCCATTGGATCTAAATAAAACCTTCAATTTATAAGTGTGCAAACAAATCAATGATGCATATCAACAATAGAAATTATACTCATTGGTTTTCATTGGCTTTTTTATGACAAAAACCCGTTCCGAATCGTTGGGCATCACATCAACAAGGTTGGTTATGTTGTGAGCCAAATTTAACCAGCAAACCAATCTAGAATTTCGCATTTAAGGATTATCAATAGGGGATCGGACTGGGTAAAGAAAACGATATTCTATGTTGTCCGTCAGACAAGTAATACAAAAATATTAGACACGTATTTTTTGTTTTATCAAAATATCAAAAAATTACTTAGTTAGAACTCATTAAAGTTGGAGAGTGCGGGCTTACTACGCCACAAGTGGGTATAAAACTTACCTACATGTGACGTCATGCGCCATTTCAACTCAATATATCTCCGTAATTTTATGACCACGTGAAAAAAGAAAAAATACGTGTCCAATACTTTTCAATATACTACCCGACGGACAAAGAGAAAAAAAAATAGGATTATCCCCTATTCTTTGTCCGACGCCAAGAGTTAAAAATGCAATGTGCTGTAGAAATACACCTGTGTGAATATGGACTAACGAGATTTATGTGTAGATAACTCGTAAAGTCTGTGGCGCGTTCCTGATACGTGAATGCCTGAAATCGTTTCATAATAATTATGAGGAATTTTATGGCCCAAAAAAACGCGTATTGGTTTCCTCTGCTGAAGTATCGAGTTGTTTTGTCTGATCAGAGAAGCCGAGTACCAGATCCCTAAATCAGGAACTCTTCAAAGTACAAGTGAATCGGTTTCTTCTACGTAAGCTAGCTCCTAGGCCGCATCATCGCTTCACGTCAATCGAATTGCGGCCAAAAGCATGCATTTTTAGAAATTAAAAAAAAAAAACAGATTCTAATAACTTTATTACATTTCATATTCATTCAATCTGATTCATAGAAATTGCAAATTCAAACTGACTATGTAAAACATCATCATTAAAAACAAAGTCAAATAATTTATTTCTATTAGACGGCATCGGTACATTTTAAAAATAGATACATAACAATTAATTCTATTGGTTCTAAGTTGTCTTTTGTTCGCAAACGTAATTTTATCAGCGAACAAAATATGTGTCATTGTCTGACACTGGGTATTTAATTTTAAGTCAAGTTTATATTTTTAATTTTGGTATGATAAACGAGCGCTTCTCGCCATCAAACTGTAAAGTTTGGCGAGTAAAAACTGTAAAAAAAAAACTTGTATTTTAAACATTAAGATTAATAAAGAAAAAAAAAAAAAAAACTGTCATGACATATTATTTTATTTCCATTTTCAGAGCGGACTTGACCAGTAATCCAGGATTCCAGTCTTCGCTAAGTATAGCTTCAAAAAGCGTGGACGAGAAGCCATACAACCCATTCGAGCATCGAACTGTGGAACATCCTAATTCGTAAGTACACACACTTAGGTAACCATATGGATAAATACCTACTAGTCTTCACCCCAGGCTTTTCCTGCGCGGAGTTCGATAATTGTCCTAGAAAATCGTACTACCAGGATAAGAGTATCTTAAGTGTTCCAGGTTATAAAGTTTATGTTAATGTTCTTAACACTTGTTTCTAATAAAACCGTCGAAATTAATAAATTCATGTTTTCAAAGTCAGTCAGCAATCTTCCTCACATATTTCTGGCAATGCTTAAGATGAATGATTTCAATTACCTAATGTGTAGCATCACAGTCTGTGACGTTTCCCGGCCTTATCAAAGAGGTGTAATTTTTCAAAGATATACCTATATCTTTAAAGCATTAACAAGTCAAATTCTCAGAATACCGTAACGTCAAAATATTGTACATTCAATCAAAGAATAAAAGATGTTTATACCTTCCCAAATTAGCATACAATTACTAACTTTAACGAAACGTGAGTCGAAAAAGACGTAAATTGGCTTAACAAAGGAAATAAGCCGTAATGCAAATTGCTTAAAATTCAGTACTTGGTATAATTCCTATGAAATGACAATATTAAGTACACATAACCAACGCATTTTAAATATTAACATGTTCCATTAAAAATAATTTATTTACAATAAAAAAAACATGTTGAGTACCAGCCATTTGTATCGTTGTAACTTAAATAATTTAAAGTTATTCTTTTGTTAGGTATGTACAATGTAAAAGGCTAAAACTAATTTGAAGTGCAATCTTTGTAATAATAAACAGATCTTTAATAAAAGAAACAATGTCGTTAAATCATACAAAGCAAGCCCAAAATAATGACAACATATCGCTCGAACGTGAGTTATTTAAATGGCGAAGACGAAAATGTAATGTCGTGTGAACTGACTTTTTCATTGCAGTCACGTCTTTGTGTTTAATGTTGTACGAGTACATTTTGCATATCATCTCAGTTTTGCGCATCTTTGATTAATTATTAGTGGTTAATATTGAGGTTCGGTCATTTCATCATCATCTGCCTTACCATTTACCGACTGTTTTGGGGTTAGCTGCCAGTCTGACCGGAGCTGAGTACCTACCAATATTTTACATGGAGCTACTGTCTACGTGTTGTCCACAACCGAGTTAGTACTGGATAATACGATACCCTTTGGTAAGACTGGTTGCCAGACTCCAGATTCCGCTGCATCCGGTGAGACTGGAAGCCAGCCCCAATACAGTTGGGAAATGGTAAGGCAGATGATGATGTAATATCGCTACGTATTGCACAAAAATATTGGATTTCGCGATAATAGTTTATTGGAATTCATTAACAATGCATTAGTACGACACAAAGCAATATTTTTCAATTTTCATTTTCTAGTATGCTGGGTATAAGCCTTTATTTTATTGTGTCAATCCCCACGTCTTTATGCCATTGCCTGTTTTGCCACGATAGCAACAAACGCGATCATTTTATTTAGTTATATAGATCTATCCATCACAAACCCATCACATCTGGAGCAGCAGTGGTGAGCCCCGACTTACACGCAGTAAGCCGCGGGTTCAAACCCAGGCGCATTACTTTGTGTAATTTATTTCATCACCGCTGCCCTCAATAACGGTGAAGGAAAACATCGCGAGGAAACCGGCATGTCCTAGAATTAAAAATTCGAAGACATGTGACATCTACCAACCCACACTGGGCCCGCGTGGTGGATTACAGCCCACTCTCTCTCATAGAAAGGAGGCCTGTATCCCAGCATTGGGAACATTATAGGCTGATGATGATGATGATGATGATGATCCATCACAATTGCGAACATTGGATCGCCATTTTCAAAATGCATCCTCTTAAAAACACTCCACTACCAGGGTTGTGGTTAACGTTGCTATCCTAGATCCAAGACACCCTCCAATGCAAAGACAACTTTATTCCTAGAAACTCAAGATTAACTTTTTTCTGTCTACAGAACAATCGGATCAATAGTACATCTACTCAAATGCTGCCTGGGATCCGGAATCCTGGCGATGCCTGCCGCCTTCAAGAACTCAGGACTTATCGTGGGGACCATAGGAACGTTAATAGCTGGATTTGTTTGCACTCATACTGTACATATTTTGGTAAGTGCAAGAAATAAAGAAAGAAAAAATAGTGCGTGGAGTCCCTCCACGCGGAAGAAGTGAAACTTCGTAATGCTACACGCATGCGTTCGAGTACCACGCATTCACTCTCGTTATTTTATTGAGCTTCTAAATAATATTTTGTTGTTTTCTTGTTGTATTATTTTTATTACATAAGTTCATCGAGGTTATTCTACTCATGGAAATTGAGCAAAGGCTGGTCACACCGAAGAGTCGAATGCATGACTGTTTGCACGTCATCTTGCGTCCCTAGTAGAACTACTTAGTCACAAATCTTGTAATACTGCCATCTCTTAGTGAGTTTTAGAAAATATTCCCTCTCCATGGTAGTGTTAAACTTGTTGAAAGTCGCATAAGAAGTTTCACTTCAAAACATATTTATTTGGCACATGCCACAAGTGCACACAACAAAAAAAAACTTTAAACTAAACAGAAAAAGATAATATTGTGTGTCTCACGGCTGCGCCAAAAAGGCCCAGTTCAGCAAACCAGTGGACCCAACCAACCAACCCTACCAAGTTTATTAGCGGTTTCCAGAACTTAGAACTTCAAAATGTTTACGTCCGGTCGTTCACCTGCACTGGGTATAAGGTGTTGTATAAACCCATGTAAGGACTAAGGACTTCCAGCTAAAAAGAACTACTAAAAATTTAATAACTTGAAGCGTTATAACATTCATCAACATCATGCTCGTAATCCCCGAAGGGTTAAGCAGACCTATATCCATAAGTCTCATGTAATAGGGGCGAGCTTATTGCCATCAACCGGGCACAAATCCAGACTCCGTGGATGCTACTGAGAGATATCTGATAGGAAAGCCCAATAACACTTTGCCCAACCTGGGAATCGAATTCAAGACCTAATGCTCAGCAGCCCTGTTTTTAATGCGGCCCGTCCAATCCTCGCCCTATAACGGCGCTTTCACACATACAAACAATCTCAAACATTTATTCGATAATTAGTTATTCCCTAAACCACGTTATGGGGTTATTCTGAAATACTGACAAACTTAAACAACCAAAAAAATCAGCGTTTATTATGAATTAACTAGATACCGTAATTTAAATGAAATATTTATGTCTTTTGAGACAACCTGCTGAATTTTGACGAGAGTGCAAAACAACATCTTGTCCTTTTGACGCAGATGAAGTTGCGCGGGTCAGCTTGTTATTCATAGGGAAATAATAATGATTCCGAAAAACAAATCAATCTCCAGTGATCTGTGGCCGACTATTATTCTAATGAATCCGCGTTATAATGAATTACCGACAAAAAAACCGATACATATACAAAAAAAAAATATCCAATTTAACAAACAAATAAGAGCATGTTCTAATTTTCTAACCTTAACCTAAACCTAAAAAAAATGGATCATCATAAAACACGAACTGCTTCCTCAGAGCAACGTTACCCAGTTCAAAGCATAGTGGATAATGTTTTATTTTTTTACGTCAGTGTAACGTAGACCTTTATTTGGCCTGAGTAAACTTATATGGACTGAAACATGGACATCATCTGCCTAGCCTTTCTCACACTGTGTTGGGGTTTGCTTTCAGTCTATTAGGATGCATCTGGATTTTACATGAAGGGACAGCCTATCTGTTCTCCGCAATCCAGTTAGGACTGGGTAAAAACTCTTTGGTAAGACTGGTTGTCGGACTATCGGGCCAGTGAGTTTGACCTGTAACGACTGTCAAAGATCTAAAAATGACAGCCAGGACAAATAGCTTAACGTGCTTTCCGAGGCACGGACCAAGCTTGGTAGGTAATGGGCGGTCACCCATCCACGGACCAACCTAGGTAAGCGCGGTTCAACCTAAAAATCAACCCGAGTAGCTGATATTATCTAGCCACGAGCTCAAAATAATCTACAAAAGTCCCGGACCATAAAATTTAGGAACCGAGCTACAGAAACTAAATAACACAGCGCTCTTCCCACATTGCAACGCTAATTCACATAAATAAATAAATGTCTAGACGTCTTGGCAACGAGTTATGATAAGCATTAATTCTTAGTCTCGACTCTTAAAGTTATTAAATTATGAAAAATGCAATAAAACATAAAAACCCGTCTTCACTTAAAATATTTTAAGTGAAGACAGGTTTTTAAGTTAGGTTTTCAAATGTTATTATAAAAAATCTGTATTTAATCGTTCCACGAAACGAAGTTTGAATACACAGTGTGAGGTAAATCTACATGCAACATGCAAACAGTATCATACAAAAGTGCAAACTTATGCACCTTCACACACAGTCATGTCTGTCATGAGGAGCTCGTGGCTGAGTAATAACAGCCACACGGGTCGATCATTGAGGTTAAGCCGTGCTTGCCAAGGTTATTCCGTGGATGGGTGACCATAATTACATACCGAGTTTCCTCCGTGACTCGGAAAGCAGGTTACACAGTTGATCCCGGCTGTCATTTGTAGATCTTTGACAGTCGTTACGAGCAGTCACAAGCCAAAAATCTTACATCCAGTCTTACCAGGAGGTATCGTATTACCCAGCTACTTGGTTGTGGAGGTCAGATAGGCAGTCGCTTCATATAGGATACTGGTACTCAGCTGCATCCGGTTAGACTGGAAGCTGACCCTAAGATAATTTGGGAAAAGGCTAGGTAGATGATGACACACAGTGACAGTGGAGCAGATGATAATGTTTTATAAACAATGAATTGAAGGGGTCTAGAATCATTTAGATATCGCGCTGAAAGCATACGATAGCATTATATTTTATAGCACGCGTCAGCACTCCATCGTCTCCCTGCTTGCGATTTTTTTCCGTGCTGTCTAGCGCATCGTTGATGCCACCGCGTGCGATGGCATTCCCGCTCTGTTTCTTGCTCTATCAAATAACGGTTCTGAGCGACAGAAAAGGATAGAAGCAAGCACGGATCCCGGGATCGGTGGGCAAAAATATTAATAATTTTTTTGTTGGAAACTTATATCGAGATTGGTGGATAAAAATCGGCGGGATCAGTTTCTAATTCAATGTGATCTCGGGATCGGAGGGGACAAACCTATGAGAAAGTGTTCAAATCTTACATAATACATATATCATCACCAAAGCAAATACAGGGTGTATATATTAGCTTTGGTGATGATGATTTCAGATACATGTGTGATAAATTGATCCTCAAGTTTTGTCTTCCTATGCAATTATAAATGTATGTGGTATCTACTGGCGCATTTTTCATCACTAGCCCTGGCACTGGGATACGTTCTAAATTTAAATTAGGAAGCATAAAATAAATGTTTCTGATGAACTGGCCACTTAGGGACCTATGCTTCCCAAAGCAACATTAGCGGGTATTTTATGGCGCGTAGTCGTAAATATCGGCCAGTGCTGGGTCACGAGTACACGGACACGGCCAGAAAATGTTAAAGCAATGGAGCAAAATTACGGAGATATATTGAGCTGAAATGGCGCATGACGTTTTTTTTTTTTTGTGAATGGCATCTCGCAGTTCAACCTATGAGGTTATCGTCTGCTTAACCGGACTATCCTGTGGGTGCCTTAAGAGTAAGGTCTCCAGGGTAAAAACTTACAATCTAAGCGACTGCACGCTAAGGGCACCCCCTGTGGGGTACGTACCTCGGCTTAGGGCGTCGCTGGGGGAGGTGAGGTGGCGCATGACGTCACATTTAGGTAAGTTTTATACCTACTTGTGCCGTAGTAAGCCCCCACTCTCCAACTTTAATGGGTTTAACTAAGTATTTTTTTGATATTTTGATTAAAAAAAAAATACGTGTCTAATAGTTTTGTATTACCTGTCTGACGGACAAAATAGAATGTCGTTTTCTTTACCCAGTCCGCACCCCTATTGGCTGTCGCGCGCTTCAACTATTTTTGTAGCTGCGTCTAGCTTCTCGTGGCGGCGTTTGTGGCCAGTGTTCCCGTGTGCGGTGACCCTATGTGAAAAATTAACTACTTTTGCAATTCATCGTTTTAATTAACAAAAAATAGACTGCGGCAAAGCAAATAATTTAAAAAAAAAAAACGATCTATTTCAGGTGAAAGTTTCTCAAGAAGTTTGTGTCGACGCAAAAAAACCATCGCTTAGTTTTGCTGAAACTTGTGGAGCGGCATTTACTTACGGACCGAAGAAATTACAATCATGGGGTAATTTTATAAAGTAAGTTCAATTATTTTAGCTCGCTTTCATCATAATTTACTTTATTTACGGTTTAAATAATTGTTCGGGTAAAACGTCATTGAATGTTATTAAAACTTTGGTGCTTCGAATGACTATCCCATTTGGTCAAATACCCGGTGTATTCCCGCTGTCCCCACTGCCCGTGTCCCCGTTGGTGGGGGGGAGAGCGGGAATTAAAATGATTTAAAAAAAAATCCGCCATCACCGATTTGATATTATTGTAATTGGGCTTTCCCCTTTTTCGAAAGTGTAAACTGCACATGCATTGCATGACCTATCCTCTATGGTGGGCTTTATGTCAGTCCATTTATGTTATGAACCTTTTTTTTTTACATTTCCAGAGTTCTAGTGGACTACTCGATGGTGCTGACATACTTCAGCGTGCTGTGCGTGTATGTTGTCTTCATTGGATCTTCCATGAAAGAAGTAGGTAGACATGATATGAATAAAGGGTGTAAAACACCTCTTACCGAAGCCGAAAGGCACTGGTTCTCTCTGTCATTGCGATCATTTTTTTGTTCTACACCATACCTGGGAACCTTCTAGTTACGGAGATAATAAATAAAATAAATAAAAATAAAAAAGCCTTATATTTCCAGTTTAACAATTTAACATAAAGAAAAAACTATTTATCTACCTCTAATATCTATTTATACATAGCAACTGAAGAATTTAAATCTGAGTAGTTTAATTTATTTTGATACAAAATTTATATTTAAGCAGGTAGGTACAATTTATTTATATCCACTGGAACCCCTCTCAGGTAAAGGCCTCCTCCAAAGCTTTCCATTTCTCTCGGTCTTGAGCTATTTTTTGCCATTGCGGGCCAGCAATTTTTTTAATATCATCGTCCCATCTAGTGAACGGTCTTCCTCTATAACGCTTGCCCAATGGGCCTTTCCATAAAGTCACTGTTTTTGTCCATCTACGATCTTCAAGACGTGCTATATGACCGGCCCATTTCAACTTTAACTTTTGACTATGGCTGAGAGCATCTATTGCCTTTGTATTAGATCTTTTCTTAGTGTGGTTTATCTTCTGTATTCTCTTAATGTTTAGCATACTGCGTTCAATTCCCCGCTGACATGTATTTATTTTATTTTTTATTTTGGTTGTGAATTTCCATGTTTGGCACGCGTATGTTAGACAAGGAATGAGGCAAGAGTCCATCACCGTTTTCTTTAACTTGATTGGCATTTCGCTTTTAAATATCTCCTTGTAACTCCAATATTTATTATTTAGTTACGGAGATATTAGGGGTCAAAGTTACAACTTTTTGCCAAGTATTTTTTTAAATACAAGTTTTTAATGTAAGATTTTTACTTTAAACACCTCCACGACCCCCGCACTATTCAATCCGCCCATCAGCACAATGTTTTGAGTGCGTTACATTGAGTTCTACCACAAAACATGATTTTACATCCCCCCAAAACAAGTCGTTTCCCAGCAATAATTTTTGCGTAAAGTTACTTAGTTTCATGTACAGAACATGTGCTTGGTTGACGGCTTCGTGATGAGGTGATTTACATTGTGTGTATAAAAACAAGTTTAGTATCGTGAAGTTAGTAACTGTACCAAAGTTAGGTTGAATGTTACTTGCCAGTTATATGACGTTAAGTTCTATTTGTCTATGTACAGTTGACTTATAACTATTGTGGAGTTCAAATTTTCTGGGTAAAGTACTCAGAAAATTATTCAAAAGTATTAGAACAATTGCAACGTATAGAGCGCGCCTACAATTTTTTAAATAGCAATTTGTGATTAAGCGGAACTATAGGCGATGATAAAAATGAGGACCAATATATATAATGAGGAAAAAAAAACCTACCAAAGGGTAGGGTACCATTGGTCTTATTTGACCAATGGTAGGCACAATGGTCATCATTTTCAATCATAATAAAGCACGGTTGGCGAAGTGGCTCCGCGATTGGCTGCTGCGCTGCGTGCCGCGGTTTTGATTCTCACACGGAACAAAATATATTTGTATGGCTCACAGGTAGTTGTTCTGGGTCTGAATGTTTATGTGTAATTGATTTATGAGTTTAAATGATTGTAAACACATCCACGATACAGGAGAAATTCCAAACGTAAGAAAATAACTAGAACTTCATAAGTTTCCTATATAGGTAGGAGAATTTATTAATTACTTACCTAACAAACACAGCAAAACTTAATAGTAAAACAAACGAGTATTCCTGATTCTCATTTAAATGAGCTTTTGTACCCCAACCGAAGTTCTATTTTGAACTTTCTGAATTCAAAAGAAGGGTTTAATTTCAGTCGTATTCATAGTCCTTTGTAATAGTTAAGAACGAATATTCTGAATGCGAAAATGTTTCAAACCACGAGAATGTGGCCAAATGCTTTCAAATGAGCCGAATTAGGTTTACGGCATTTTCGACTTAGAGTGCAAGGAGTAAGTGATATTTTCGATTGGCTGTAAGGACACAGAACGTTTGTTAATATTTCGGCATAGTTAGTGTGTGGTAAAAGTTGGTTAAACTAGGTTTGTCTACCTTCTAGTAATTAACACAGAAGATATTAATTACATATTTTAAGCACATCTCGTGTAATTTAGATTCGTTTTAAATGTAGCAAAGTAGAGCAGCGGTGGCCCAGTGGTGGCAGCCCCGACTTACTGGCAGTAAGCCGTGAGTTCGAACCCAGGCAGGCGCATTACTTTGTGTAATTTAGTTCATCACCGCTGCTCTCAAAAACGGTGAAGGAAAACATCGTGATGAAACCGGCATGTCCTAGAACTTAAAATTCGAAGACATGTGACATCTACCAACCCGCACTGGGCCCGCGTGGTGGATGACAGCCCACTCCCTCTCATAGAGAGAAGGCCTATGTTCCAGCAGTGGGAACATTATAGTCTAATGATGATGACGTAGCAAAGTAAATGGTGGAACATAGACCTTCTCTCTATGGTGAGATTGGGCCTTAATTATATGGCTGGCCCAATGCGGGTTGGCGAATGTCTCATTTCATTGTATTTTTGGTTTCTCACGTTATACGAGGAGCTGTTCCTTCACGAAACTGTCAACCACGCATTCTGTCCATTAAACAAAGTAAACCTACGCAATTTTATTAACTAGGAAACGACTTTCGTTTGGGATGAAAAACAACCTTTTGTGGTAAAACTCAATGTAACACACTCAAAATATTATGCTAATGGATTGCATTTAATAGTAAACGGGTCATGGAGGCATTTTAAACTAAAGTCTAAGCTTTAGAACTGGTATTTAAAAATTAGCTGTTTGTCTCTGCATCACCCAAAGGTTGACTGGTAGAAAATGCCTATGGCATTAAGTCCACCTCTGTACATTGTACTTGAAGTGTAACTAAACTTTAAATAACTAAATAAATAACTTTGGAAAAAGTTGGAACCATTACCTCCAATATCTGCGTAACTGGAAGGTTCCCGGGCTTGGTCCAGAACTAATTAATGATCGCAAGAACGGGGAGAACAAGTGCCTTTCATTTTCGTTAAGAGTCTTGTAACACCCTTTATAATAATTAAATAAATTACACAAAATACATTGCTTGCCTCGGTTCCAACGATCCCTAATAGGCCCACACTAATCTCTCTTTAAGTTATAATAATACTTGTTATCTTTGTTCCCAGGTTCTCGACGTCTACATGCCTGATAATCCCTTATCAATTCAAGCAGCCTGTGCTCTGACCCTCGTGCCACTAGTTCTTATCTGTCAGATACGGAACCTAAAGTACCTGGTACCTTTCTCCGCGCTCGCCAACATTCTGATCCTTGTGGTATTCGTGATAACCCTGTACTACGTGTTCCTGGATCTTCCTCCTATCAAGGAGAGGGAGCTGGTTGCTGGTATCACGCAGTGGCCTTTGTTTTTGAGGTAAGGTTTTCGACGTTTCTTTTGTTTTGCCTAATATTAGTGGCCCGTCTGGCTTCAAACGGGTGAAACTTACTAATGATGAAAATGTTTAAAATTTCATTCACCTTGTCCCGAAAATTACGAACACAACATAACAAAATCGGTCGAACCGTCCTCTAGTGAAACTTCATCATACGTACAGTAAAATTTTAATTTAATTCTAGCGATCCGCCTGGATTCACACCGCTAAAAATAACTAAAGAAGAAAATTAAAAAAAAAAATACAAGCTTTGTCCTGACAATTACAAACACACCAAATAAAAATCAGCCAAATCGGTTCAGCCGTCTTTAATTGATGCTCCGCCATACATGTGGCAATTTGTTTTCATTCTTCTACTTAGCGAACAGATAACAAAACGTTATCGATTAAATAGATACATGAATGAGGTGTTACATTTATAGTACTGATTGCAACTAAAGCGACTTCGTTCAAAATGCACTTACCTACATGTCCTGTCACCTGTGCATTTTATTGATCGTTTAACTGCTTCAGTGATTAGAGTTTGCGTAGCGGATTTTCGACAACGAAGTGCGGTTTGGTAAAGCAGTTTAGAAATATGATTGATTACAAAGTAATGCGAAAGTGTGGTTGTTGGTTACGAAGAAAAAAGGATTTACAGACTAAACAGATCATCCGCGGATACCGCCTCAAAATGTTCACCGCCTCCGCCCGACCGCGTGGTCGGGTGTCTAGGATCGCCATAAATGTACCATGTGCTAAAGCTACAAATTACCATTGTTTTGCTTATTAAAGCCCCGTTTTTACTAAGTGTCTTACCTCTAGACTACGTAGGTATACTTAACGAGAGCTACTCCAAATATCAGGCTTTTTGTGTGCAGGCGCATTAGATAGGAACCATGTTTTTTGACTGTTCGTCCTTTGAATCAAACTGTTGTGATAAAGCTGTTTGTAAAACTAACAAAATAATAGATTATTGTTGTCTGAAGTAAATGCTTGTTTGTTAACATTAATGCATTGGATACAGGAACTGATGAACTACACTGTAGGTGTCAAACACGTTGCTATATTATAGGCCGATTCAATTTAGATTGCGATCGACACGCTAAAGAAGAAGCAACAAATGAATCACTAGCATCCTCAAAACAACTCTTAAGTATACCTGTGTCCTATCATTTCGGGAAAATGTTTTCATATGTATGCATGGCATATAGCTAGGAGGAGCTCGTGGCTAAGTAATCTTCATGGTTAAGGTTAAGCCGAGGTTGGTCCATGGATGGGTGACCATAATTACATACCGAGTTTCCTCCAAGTCTCTGTCGGCTGTCATTTCTAGATCTTTGACAGTCGTTACGAGATAGTCAGAAGCCAAAAGTCTGACACCCAGTCTTACCAAGGGGTATCGTATTACCTCATACATACAAAATACTGGTACTCAGCTGCATCTGGTTAGACTGGAAACCGACCCCAAGATAGTTTGGGAAAAGGCTAGGCAGATGATGATGCATGGCATATAGCTATCATTCAGGCTTTTCTCATGTAGTCATAAGGTAAGATCAGAAATATCCTGAGAACCTTTGAAGAACACTACAAGTAGATACTATGTTAACATATTTTCTGGTATGCTAATAAAGCGTATTTTCTCATTTCTCGAACACGAAAGCGAAGGTAGGATTTTCAAGGTAGCAGAAATATTCAAAGTAAATATTTTCTAAAAATTTTCTGCACACATTTTTCTTATGAGAGCGTATATTTTGTTGATGGTTCGTTGTGTTTTTCTTTCTCAGCACTCCAGATTCGTGATGCACTCCAGTATCGTCGCACTTTTATTAACTGACAGCAACATAGGATGGTTTTGAATTTCCAATAGTTTTAAAAGTGCTTTCGTAAGAAAAGTGTGGCTTAGTAGGTGTTTCGGCCGCTATTCGGTCGAAACAAGAATTTCATTATTATTAATATTTTTGAGTGGTATTTCGGACGAATCCTTTTTTGTGTAAGCCAAAGTAACATCAGAAACATAATTAAATAACACCTTGTAAACATATCAAGATCCGGTTCCTGAGCAATCAAGGGGTTTTGCAGAATTCGTTTTCGCTTAGTTGTGGGATGTATATCGAACAGTTTGGGAACGCACAGAAGGAGACGTGAAGAAGATCCCCGCCAGACATCTTCACGCGTACCATGACCACTGTAGAAACGAGTTTTGTCTACGGAAGAATCGACATAATGACAGATAGACAATGACAATGTGTCAGTTTGTCTATTTAATTCTTCCGTCTACACAGCCAGTTTCTACGGCGGTCATGCTACGGGTGTAGATGTCTGGCGGGGCTTCTTCACGCCTACTTCTGTGCGTTCCCAAACTGTTCGATATACATGCCACAACTAAGCGAAAACGAATTCTGCTAAACCCCCTGATTGCTCAGGAACCGGATCTTGATATGTTTACAAGGTATTATTTAATTATGTTTCTGCAGCTCGTAAACGGCTCGCGAGCTGCACATTCGCGGCACATTCGCCAGATGTGGACGCACCCTAAGGTTCTAACAATATGATGTGAAAAGAAAATAGGGCGCGCAAAGCAAATTTAAAAAAAAAGGACACCAAGAAGATTCCGAGTCTGAGTTTTTAACGAATTAAAAAAGGGTTGTATGATAAATTCGGCACCATGGAGGTAGAAGTAAATAGGTTTATTGATGTTTTGAATTCACAAACCTAGTGCACACGATGTTCTTAATTCAATTTACTTTATCCTCTAGCGGATAAAAACGGCTTTTGCACTCGGATATCGAAGAGCAAAATTACTCTTTCCGAGATGAGGGGATGAAAAATACATTATATTGTATGGAAACTGTAACATACATCTATCTAGCCCTTACTTTGTTTCCGAAACTGCATTCTTCATTCCCCACGTCCCTATATATTCTCATAGCAAGGACAGGGGCTGCATCAAACGTAATATCAAAGAGAGTGCTTTCTAGAATGTTATGTAAGTACCATGTTGGTTTACTTTGAGTTGAAAGTGGTGTTGTTACTCGTATTTTCATATTATGGTGATGATAAATCTAGGTATACAGTTTAGCCCTGGTATTCACGTTTATTGCGGCATCAGAAGGGATGTTGTAAATGTTTGCAAATGTATTGTAAAAAAAAAAAACAAGTCGTGAACCTGAAGGATTTCCATCAGCAAAAACTTGACGGATTTCCACATGCCCAAACATTTACTCCGTATTTTAGACCTTTTAAAAATCGAACATTTAGAACATTAAGAGCGTTCAATTTAAATATTTTTATTTTTGTATGAAAATCTTATGAACTAAAATAATGATGATTTTTTAAAAGTCATAGAACAAAAGTTGTTGATTATGATGTTAAAAACATATTCCTGAGAGGTTGTCGGTGTTTAAAAATAACCCTGTATACTAGCCAGTAAGAACATGGCGTGGTATAAAACAAATGCCAGTTGACAAAATAGTTGGAATCCCCATGGGGTGGCAGGCGTTTATTCATTTTACTTAGGGATCGTCACTCGGGTCTCTTGTGGGAGAGTTACTCATAATGCAATCCCACAAATATGAACCAACTTCCGGTCACAATAAGTGGTAGGTCTAATTTCGGCATACGACAGAAATAACTTCTTACGTAAAACTTTTTTTCCAGTACGGTGATCTTTGCAATGGAAGGCATTGGCGTCGTGATGCCTGTTGAGAACGAGATGGCCAAACCTCAGCAGTTCCTCGGCTGTCCTGGAGTGCTTAACATAGCCATGGCCATCGTCATTACGCTGTACGGAATCGTCGGGTTCTTTGGATACCTACAGTACGGAGACTTCGTGAAGGGTTCCATTACGTTGAATCTTCCTGAAGAGGATATGTAAGTACCCACATTTAGCAATCTCGATTTTGGACTTAGCAGTATCATAATGTCTTTGTAGTTAACATTGATTGTATTGCCACCATAAGAAAAATATGGCAAAAAAAACAAAGACTTCTGTCAGTGCCGATGAAGATCAGTCATAAATAACATGATAACATCTGCCGTAAATAATCCAAATAACCTGAGAAAGTTGGCAACAGTTTTAAACTATCAATAATTTTAACTGATAATTTCAAACCGTTTTCGGTTGATGAGTCAAAATTATCCAACGCCAGATATACTACCTGTTGTTTTTGATATCCCATAACTCTAGGATATGATTGAGACCATATCAAAGAATCAACGAGTATATGAATTATGTTTCAATCATACTTTTTTTTTTCGCATTTTCTTCGCTTTAAATATGAATTATTGGTTTAAATAAAAAGAATTACTCGTATTTATCAATGAAACTACTACTATTTTACTAAACTACTGCGAAGTTTGTCAACCTCGCAAAAGAAAAGATTCGTCATACTGGTGACAATTTTTGACCTAAGTAAATTATAATTGATGATATTTCCGAAACTATGAATTTTTGGACCACCTATTCTAGGAGTTTTAGTATTATTTTATCTACAGAATATAACCCTAGAGTTATGGGATATAAAAAAAAAAACAAAAAATATCACACTGAAAAGAATTAAAAGGAAACGTACCACAACAACACAGACACGAAACATAAATGAAATGACATTTTTCATTCACAATAGATGCATAGCTGACAAGAATGTCAAGTTCATAAATTTAGAGGACCCTGTAGGGACATAACAATACAGATGTGACATACTTTTATAGCTTTAGACGACGTATAAATAAAAGTCAGGTTTTTATTACTTGTTTGGTGTATGAGACATTTCATAAAATTTAACTTTAAGACTCATTTCTTTTGACTTGAGTTTCCTTTGTTGTTGCTTTGTGGCTAGCCAGCTTCTAGCCAGTTAGAACTCTAGCATGTAATTTGAAGCCGGCCATAGACGGTAGGTTATGCATGAGCAGTTTTGCCTATACAGTCAACCTGTGCAGACATGCATGAACGTGCGGAGGAGAAAACTGTACACTTATCCTGGCCTGTATATGCAAACTAGAGAATATCGAAATATACATTATTCGCACACTGCACCTCTCAAATAAGCCAATTGACAGGCTTGCAGGGAAGTAGGAATATGTGTAAGTAGGTTTTGCATGCATATTTAATGTTTCGGCATGATTTGAATAAAAGACTTTTTACGGTTTGTGGAAATCCCAATTACAGTGACATGTGGTTATGAACTTCAGTAAACTTTAGGAGATCGTTGCAGTCGTAAGGCCATCGCCATTCAAATTGGAGATCACATAAAATAAAGCTATTTATCTAGTCAAATAAAAGGTCTATGTAACAAGACTAGGCTATTACAACCTTATCGTGCGTTGTCAGATACGACTCGATTACGGTCCACAATATTTATTGAACCCTCATAAGTTCAATCGCTTGGTCCTTTAAATATTTATTTGGGAATATGTAAACGGATAACGTACCTATGGTAAATATAACCTTTGGAGAACTTACTCATATTTTTTCTGTGCTTGGGCCAACCGCGCGAACGACCGGTGTCGTGTGAGAATCATCTTATGTATCGTGCCTGATGCATGTTTACATTTACAAGTTCAAATTAAACTAGCTAGCAAAACACCACACATCAGATTATTTTCGATATCAAAACAACGAACAAACAAACCAAGTAGTAAGTCTACTTAAATCATAAACATCTTAAATCTTAGTTATCTAAGTAAATGTTTTGTTATTCATTATGTTGATGAATCAGTAATCTTTTGCAGGCTTAAAACGGGATTTGTAAATTGATTACGAGAAGTGAAAATATTATAAATCTTTTCGGCTAGCATTGTTGTATTAAAATGCTTTTCTATCAAAGTATTTACTTTTGCCTGTAATCTATTGTTGTTTCTATGATACCACTGATCCAACAGAATACAAACGTTTTATGATACATCAAAGCTTACAATTATTTTGTAATTATATTTATCATTGAATCCCAAAACATTTCAAAGAATACAACATCACATAATTATTTGTTTTTTTTTTTTTGTACCCATGCATTATTGTGTATTTATTATTTGTAATCTAAGGATAATGAAATTTATTGGATCCTAATTAAATAAATTAATTGAAAAACTCCATTAAACAAACACATCATTTTGGAATATTATTCTAAAATTAAGTGTTTGGTAACAGAATATTATGGAAGCACAATATTATGTGTGGTTTAAAATCATATCCAATTAATTTGGTTTTTGTTACTTACCTATTTAGTTTGCTATCCAATATATTGACATCATCATCAGCCTATAATGTTCCCATACACACACACATATAGGGACACAGGCCTCCTCTCTATGAGATTGAGTGGGCTTTAATCCACCACGCGGGCCAAGTTGGTAGATGTCACATGTCTTCGATTTTTTAGTTCTAGGACATGCCGTTTTCCTCACGATGTTTTCCTTTACCGTTTTTGAGAGTAGCGGTTATGAAATAAATTACACAAAGTAATGCGCCTGCCTGGGTTCAAACCCACGGCTTACTACTCGTTAGTTGGGACTGCCACCACTGGGCTACCGCTACTCTCTCCAAATCTAAATATTGACAACAGTAATATATTACAAATAGGTTAAATAGACAATGTGGTCTCCGACCTCGCCGTCGAGGTCCGTCGCGACGTCCCGGTCCATGCCCTCCCCGACCCTCGCTCGAGCCAGCCCGCGATGCTGTGCCAGTAGTTTTAAATCAGCCCCTAAATAATGATACCATTCAGATCCAGCCTGTCCCCATGCAGTCCTCCCCCAGCGACGCCCTAAGCCGAGGTTCGTACCCCACAGGGGGTGCCCTTAGCGTGCAGTCGCTTAGTTTGTAAGTTTTTATGCCCTGGCTGGAGGCCTTACTCTAAAGGCACCCACAGGATAGTCCGGTTAAGCAGACGACAACCTCATAGGTTGAACTGAGAGATGCCATTCAAAAAAAAAAAAAAAAAGACAATGTGGTCAAACTCAGTAGTTATAAAAACAAAATACAATCCCAGTGTTTCTTAAAATTTGTTTTTGTAAAATATGGGTTTTACAGTCTGACCAGGGGTATCGTATTATCTAGTACTAACTGGGTTGTGAAGGTCAGATATGCAGTCGCTCAATGTAAAATACTGGTATTCATTTGCATCTGGTTGGACTGGTAGCCGACCCCAATAAATTTGGGAAGAGGCTAGGCAGATAGTAATGGGTTTTATAGTCCTCTTTTCAGCTAATTGAAAGATAACCATTATTTAAGTTGATTTTTGGTTTTGGTTTAAAAAGAGCCAAAAATGTTCATAACCCGGTCAACTTTCTTAAAATCCTGTTTTTACGAGGGATTGATCAAAAAGTGGTCTAACCTATCTCTAACACACCGATTAATATCAATTTTCACTCAAAATCAAAAGTCATTTTATTCAAATTAGGCTGATAATCAGCACTTTTTGAACGTCAAAATTACAAGAGACAGTCCCCCAAAATGCCCACCCTTCGCCACTTCCTAGTGTTTTGTGAAAAAGAATAAGAAAAAGTGGCGGAACAAACTGCCCAGCAAAACATCTGTCTGTTAGGTTAGAAGAACCAGATTAAATTAAAACAATTTCAACATTAAAAAAAAAACAATCAGGAAACATTTAAAAGTCAGTTAGCGTGTTGAATTACGGAACCCTATTTGTACATTCCAAACGTATAGAGAAGATTTATACAAAAAGTTCGAGAGAGCACCAAAGTTTGTAATTAGTTTTCGTTACCTAATTACTTCCCTTAATTCTGACGAGATAAAGTGGTGTTTTTTTTCCGTTTTAGCACTTTTTCTACAGATACAGTAGATAGATACGTATTATATTATTGAACGAGCAATCGTTCAATATAAAAACAAGTGCGAGTCAGACTCGCTCAGCGAGGGTTCCGTACAAATTCACTTTTGTTAAAGATTTTTTTTTACTAGTATTATTTTACATTTAATGTATAATTTTCACATTATCGCCTTTACTTATAGTATAAGATTTTGCTTGCCAAATTTCATAGTTCTAGGTCAACCGGAAGTACCCTATACATTTCGATTACCTTACCCGCGACTTACGTCCACGTGAAATTATTATAAAAATAGTACTTCCTTATTTAAATCGGATTTTGTTATTTTTGTTTGCAACGAACCCAAATTCTGTTTCTAAAATTAAAGTAGCTAGTATGATCACCAAAATTAAAAACCATTTCAACTTAAAATTACTAGGCAGATGGTGATCTGATGATAATTACTAACATCCAAAATCTTATCAACCTGTACGAGGTTGTTAAAAGATTTGTTCCACAATTGAAATAATTTTATGGGCTGAATTTTTCATTTTTCATTCAAGGTCCTTGAGAATAATTATTTCGTGGAAACACTCCTTTTGTTAGTAATTATATTTACCCTTAAGCAATATTGAAGTGTTTTCGTAGCAAAAGTACCAACATCCAAAGAAATCCGTGCTCTTAGCACGGATTCCTTTAGAAAAACACAAAGAATAATACCTTTGTCGGGAACTGAAGTAAACTTAGAGCTTTGGACAAACAAATGGGGAGGATATAATCATCATTTTTTGTAGCTCTTGTCGTCTTATACAAGTACCTTTGTTAAGAAATTTATTTGTTCGGTAACGTTAATCATCATTTTGTTCCCTTTATCCCGCAGATATAGGTTATACCTACATAATGCATAAACACTAACTAGTTGTCTAAAGTATCCTCGTTTCATCATCATCAGCCTATAATGTTCCCACTCCGGGGCACAGACCTCCTCTCTATGAGAGGGAGTGGGCTGTAATCCACCACACTGGGCCAGTGCGGGTCGGTAGATGTCACATGTCTTCAAATTTTTAGTTCTAGGACATGCCGGTTTCTTCACGATGTTTTCCTTCACCGTTTTTGAGAGCAGCGATGATGAAATGAATTACACAAAGTAATGCGCCTGCCTAGGTTCGAAGCCACGACTTACTGCTCGTAAGTCGGGGCTGCAATCACTCGGCCATCGATGCTCTCTCTATTATAGGAAAGTCACGTAAAATTCTAAATTCAATATTCTCAGAAAATGTCAACTCGTTATCAGGAATTAACGTGTCATAAAACCTATTTCATAACGGTGTGAGACTCAAAGCGCTATGTTTGTGACAGGACAAAATTACTTTTAAAAGTTGCTTGTGACTTTACCTGTCTGTCGAGTGTCCTCGTTAGGACTCTCTTTAGTTTTAAGTGGCGTCTTCGTGCATTTCTTGGATTGAAGCCAAAATCTGTAGAGATTACGGATTTTGTTCGTGAGCTAACTTAAAATTGACTTGAGTAAAATCAGTTCAGCAAAGAAAATTGGTTGCATTTTCTTGCCAAGATTTGCACTTGTGTCATCTCTTCTATATTAGTATCGGTGTTTCGTTACACTGCTAAAGCATGGTATCTTAAATAGCCATAGTTCAAAAGTATTAAACTATCAACCAATTTAAAAGCTATATAAGATCAAATATAGTATTTTAATATGTTTTTTTCAAGAGTAATCATTGGTAGTATTACAACCAGGGAATGCTAACCTGGACGACTATTGTAGGATTTTAAGTAGCAAAGTACTCTGGCCAAGTTCTGAACGCGAAACTGTACGAGATGACTCTAGACTAACGTACGCGCGATCAACAATCAAGCCATATAAAACCAGTTTATACGGATCTGTCAGTAACGAGGAGTGTACGGCAAATCAAAACAAAGCGAGGTCATGTTATACTGGAAATGTGTCGCTGTGTGTACAACTAACAATACAGATATCCCGTTTCAATCTTTGCTTATTTTCATTCCTTATCTTTGCAGCATCGCTCAAGTTGCAAAGGCGCTGATGGCGTTCGTAATATTCCTGTCATTCGCTCTTCAGTTCTACGTGCCAATGGAAATGATTACCAGGATAAGAAAAGGCAAGGAATCTAGATACGAGAATCTGATTCAGATCGTCATCAGGACAATCATGGTTACTATGGCAGGTAAGGATCGCTTATTTTTTTACATTATGTCTCGTATTTTCTCCGGAGGACCTCGTGGCTAAATAATAACAGCCGCACGGGTCGATCTTTAAGGTTAAGCCGTGCTTCCTGAGGTTGGTCCGTGGATGGGTGACCATAATTACATTCCGAGTTTCCTCCGTGCCTCGGCAAGCACGTTAAGCCGTTTGTCCCGGCTGTCATTTGTAGATCTCAGACAGTCGTTACGAGTAGTCAGAAGCCAAAAAGTCTGACATCCAGTCTTGCCAAGAGGTATCGTATTATCGAGTTACTGGGTTGTGAAGGTCAGAAAGGCAGTAGCTCCATGTAAAATACTGGTACTCAGCTGCATCCGGTTAGACTGAAAGCCGACCCCAAGATAGTTTGGGAAAAGGCTAGGCAGATGATGACTGTATTTTCTGAAAGAATTTGTAAAGGTTCATTTGTACATGCTCATATTTCGTTAAATTAATCTCTCATTAATATCATGACAACTTGATGAGGAGAGTCCATTATTATTAAACCTAAGTGACTACTCAACTATCAAGTGAAATAATAGTTTAAAAAAACTAAAAAACACGCTTTTTATAGAAAACCGAATTAAAAAATTGAAAATAAATTTAAATTAAGAAAAAAAGCGTGAGGTGCATGGTGTCAATAGTTATATAGTACATTACAAACATAGGGCAGTAAAGTAAAAAATGCACCCCACGGTTTTTTTTATTTTGAACTTTTTTAGCAAATTGAAAAATGGAATAATTTTATCAAATTAATGTATTGTCATCCGTCCTCGATAAATCTACAAAGTTCGAACGAGATCCGGCCGTTTAAAGTGGGTCAAAATCGTGCCCAAAGGAGTCGGTTACAAACATAACTACAGGTGAAGCTAATAAAAAGCTTGTAAAAAAAATAATTATGTCTAAAGACGCATTTACCCAGAAGTACAATATTAAAGTATAAAAAACATAAAAGCTGCACAAGTTAGAGAAATTTACTCAATGTTATCATTATGCAAAATGTTGCTCTACAAGCAAATTTGGCATAGAAGCAACTTAACACAGAGTAAAGTTCCCTCACTAGCGAAGACTTGTAAATTACCTAATAAATGCACAATTTTGAAACATTAATAACACTTAATTGCACAGAGAACGCAGAAAACTAAGTACCGTTGCTTGGCGTTAATTGCTTTTGGCACTGAAAAGCTGGTTGTTCCTTGCTCCAGAAATGCTCAAAATTATAGCAATGTCATTGAAGAGATGCTTCGTTTAATATCATAACTTTTGGTACAAGGCAGGATCTTTGACAGTCTTAACAGGTAATCAATGGCCCAAAAGTCTGACAAAAATTTGATACCAAGGAGTATCGTAGGTACTACAGTTAATGAGTTGTGAAAGTCGGATAGTCACTTAGGTAGTCGCTTCGTGTAAAATACTGGTTTTAGTTGCATTTAGACTGGAAGCCGACCGGCAAAAGGCTAGGCAGATGGTGAGGAGTTGCACTGACTCATCCATAAAAGTATACCTATACGAGAGCGAAACGACTATAGAAAAGTAAAAACTGTATGGAACTGAAATAAGCGACTGAAAAGCTTTTCTCAATCTTATTGAGAGTTGTTGTCGAGATACGGATGTCACAATTGTCACATGCACACTTGGAACGCGATAGTCATTTGTCTAGGTCCTCAATTCTCTATAAGTACTACAATGTCCACACAGTCACAAGCAATCGGTAAATAAAAAAGAATCTATACAAAAGTAAAAATAATACTCATTCACAAAATCGATCCATGTCTACACATCTGAAATATACAGTGAGATATTAATACCTATTAATATCTCACTAAATATATTATATTTTTTTATATTAGTAACAATTGAAAACCAGACAATTTCATTGTAAACAAATTCAATTAAACGTAAAATTTATCGAACTTTACAAGCCAGATGTTTATCCCTAAATTTATCAGTTAAACAATAGTTCGTTGACCAGTCTATTCGTAACGTACCTTAAAAATTATTTTGTTATCGTTTTTAAAAGCTTAAATAACAGCTTTTACTATTTTTAACAAATCTAAACTTAATTAAAAATAGGTTCTTGTTTAACGCATCTTAGTTTAAGACAAGAAATCAGATGTCAGATAATATTTTATGAAAAACCTAGAAGATTTCTGTTTTTTACAGGTTAAGCAATCCTCAAAATACTAAATTTATGTTTATGTCAGTCACATTAACACTATTATTATACAGTGTGTAACGGAAAGGGTATAAAGGGTGTAAAACACCTCTTAACGAAGCCGAAAGGCACTGGTTCTCCCCGTCGATGCGATCATTTTTTTGTTCTACACCATACCTGGGAACCTTCTAGTTACGGAGATATTAGGGGTCAAAGTTCCAACTTTTTGACAAGTATTTTTTTAAATACAAGTTTTTAATGTAGGTTTTTTACTTTAAACACCTCCACGACCCCCGTACTATTCAATCCGTCCATCAGCACAATGTTTTGAGTGCTTTACATTGAGTTCTACCACAAAACATGATTTTACACCCCCCGAAAAAAAGTCGTTTCCCAGCAATAATTTTTGCGTAAAGTTACTTAGTTTCATGTACAGAATGCTTGGTTGACGGCTTCGTGATGAGGTGATTTACACGGTGTATACCTACTTAAGGGTATGCTACAGACCATCAAACTGAACATGTTTCTCATCATAAAACATTTTTTTCAACGAAAAAATTATCTGCTGCCCCTTACAAAATTGCAATACCTATTCGACCCAAATGTATGGGGCAGCTGATATTTTTTTCGCTATTACGATGTTTGTTCGATAGAGAAATATGTTCAGTTTGACGGTCTGTAGCATACCCTTAAGTATGTATATACCCTTTCCGTTACACCCTGTATAATGGATATCATGCGCTATTTTATTCACTCACAAAGCTGAAAAGTTTGCATTGAAAGCAAACAAAATATCAATAGATACTCAACTTGCTGGCCGAGTTTCGGTGGATAAGTTAATTTGAACCTTCATTGCTAAATTGAACCTGGGGAGTTTGTTCTCCCTAGCTACAACAATAGGAACTGTTTTATATAATTACTAGCTTCTGCCCACGGCTTCACCCGCGTTTTTTCGGTAATTGTCCCGCGGGATCCCACTACCAGGATAAAGTATCCTATGTGCTATTCCAGACTATTATCTATCCCTGTGCCAAATTTCATCCAGATCCATTCAGTCGTTTTTACGTGAAAGAGTAACAAACATCCATCCATCCATAATAACAAACTTTTGCGTTTATAATATCATTGGGACTAGCTGATGCCCGCAGCTTCGCTCGCGTGGAGTTCGCCAACTATCCCACGGAATCGTACTACCGAGATAAAAGCATTTTATATGTCATTCCAGGTTATAAACTATTTGTGTGCCAAATTTCATCCAGAACCGTTCAGTCGTTTTGGCGTGATGGAGTAACAAACATCTATCCTCACAAAATTTTTACATTCAAATGGCTGTAGTAAGATTTTGTAAAATTCTCTTGTGTTATACTGATTCTTAATTTCCCTTGTTTACAGTCGCCATCGCCGCAGCCTTCCCTAACTTGGAACTGGTCATCAGCTTCGTTGGCGCAGTCTTCTTCTCAACCCTTGGACTCCTCATCCCAGCCGTCGTAGATACCGTCTACAACTGGGATTCAGGTCTAGGACCCTTCAAATATGTCCTATGGAAGAACCTGCTTATCGGAATCATTTCTTTGATAGCACTCTTCTCAGGAGCCTATGTTTCTATTCAAGGCATGATTGAAGATTTCGGTGGTCATAGTCTGGAGAGTCATGATTTTCATGATAATGCGACTTTGACGTGATTTTTTGTTATACAGGATTATGCGACATTTTCAAGTGTATGGAATACTTGGTTTGTTCCATCCTTTTTGTTGTTTATATAATAGAACAGTTTCTTGATTGACATGTGATGCATTGTAAGTCGAGTTACCATTTGTTTTAAATAAATTATACACTCAGTGTCTGATTGAACGTCACATTCAACTTTAGCATTACAATTGTAAGGTTTCTTTTAAGATTAGTTTGAAATACTTTTCAAAGAAATCTTAAAAGCAATACAAGAGTAAATTAGGCGGGTCATATTGACGGAATCACAAACCGAGTGCTAGGCACTCCTTATCCTTTTATTGTGACTTTAAGGGTCAGTTCACACCGAGACGCGACGCGACGTGACGCTGCGCGCACACTTTTATAGAGCGATTCAAAATATAACTTTATTTTCTACACGAAAAGATACACATTTCGTTGTGAGAATTCAGAATACGCTGCGTTGAGCGGCCTCGTGAGGTAGATTTCAGTAGAAATCAGAATACGTTGCGCCATGCAGCGCCGCGCGGCGTATAGCGACGTAGCGCGAAATCACTGGCCTCTTCAAGTATCGTCGCCTCGCGTCGCGTCTCGTTGTGAGCTGACCCTAAAGATTTAATAATTGAGTCGCAATTAATAATTATCACAAATATTTTCGCTAGAACTGATAATAATTTTTACTATTGAATTTGAGCCTTGAATGTACGTTGTGAAATTATATTTTGTAGATAATTTTATTGTCACTGAATATAGTCATGATATTACTTAACACTTAACTATTCTTATTATTTTACTGAGAGAAAATTTCGCCAACAAAACTGAACGCGATCAGCTCGTTCAAAAGCTGCCGAGTGTCGGTGACAATATTTCATAGCAATGTTAAGACTGGCAGCGTTTTAAATATGCTGATCAAGTCGTTCAGTTTTCTGGTAAAATAGATTCTTAATAATTATTTAGGTACGTACGACGACCAATCAAGCTATACAAAATCAAACTAAACTGATCTCTCATTATACGTGGAGCTCATACAAAGAGAGGTCAGGTTATTCAGGATATGTATTATTCGATGTGTCGACGTGTGTACGAGTACGTTAAGGCGCTGCGCAAACGAGGACATAATAATATTTTGATTTTTATATAACCAGTATGAAAAATGTCTACGTTTGCGCAGCCCCTTAGTTGTTTCAAAATCGAGTACAAACCACTAATTTGTAAGGTGTGTATCTTAGTAAATAAGTATTATTTGCTATATTTTACTTGCTTAGTTTTAATTTATATTATGAATTTTACAAGCTTCTGCTTTCTTACACTACACGGGACGGAGTAACGTTACGGATAAACGCAATATTTACAATGTTTATTATTTGTTTTGAGTTCCCGATATTTAGGATTTTTATATTTATTTTATTATTTAAAGATAGAAACGAATCGCTGCAAAACCGACTTCACGCAGTCTTGTCTGCCCTACCCCTAGAGTGTAATTTAAGCCCGCGTAGGTGCGGAGGGGTGGAGCGGCCCGCGAGCTGAGGAGCAGGTGGTTTGAAGGCCCGCCGCCGCGGCTGAGGCTGGCCGGCAAGCCGGCCAGCAAGCCGAAGCTGCGGTGGTGAGCGTGAAGCTGCGTAAGCTCGCGTGGGGCCGCCCAAATCCCGCAGCGCCGGAGCCGTGACAGAAATAATGCTTGCTGCATGTTGCATGCATGCTTGCATGCTGCATGCCTGCTTGCTTCCTTGCAGGCCTGCTAGCATGTTGCATGCCTGCTTACATGTTGCATGCCTGCTTACATGTTGCATGCTTGCTTGCAGGCTGCATGCTTGCTTGCATGCTGCAAATCCCCTGTATTATTGATGAATCACTTCGGTTAGGTTAGGTTAGAATTGTGACTAAGGAAACAAAATATTTTTATTCGAAACAAAATATTTTTATTCGAAACAAAATATTTTTATTCGAAACAATTTTTTTTTATTCTAAACTAAATATTTTTATTCAAAACTAAACAATCATAGTTTAAAAGAGAACAAGGCGTTTTTATTTCGGATTTGTATTAATCGGTATTTTAATAATCGGAATTCGTATTTTTGATGTTTCGAATTATGATTAAGTCGGACTTTTTGTTATTCGATCTATTAAAACTCGGTATTTTGAGAATAGTAATTATAAACTTTTAGGAATATTAAAATTAAGGAATTATAAAAATAGGAGTAATGAAAAGTCAGAGTTGTTATATTAGGAATTTTGAACCATTCGGAATTATGACAATCGGAATTTTGACTATCGGAATAAAGTTTTTCGTATTTATGTAGTGTACCCGGAAATCAGAAAGACAGTCGCTCCATGAAGCAATTGGAGCAAAATACTAGTATGAAATTCAGTTGCAACCGGCTTAACTGGAAGCCGATGAAAAGGTGCAAGGCAGATGACGAGTGTCAGTAAAAGGCGTACGCTTGGAAAGTATTGACAATGCTACCTTTGGCAGCGACCGTTGAAACGTCTTCAAATTCTACCGTTATTCTTTATTTTGCATCATATCTAGTCTCTAAGATTTATTTTGTTTAAGAAGGCTAAGAAGTTTTTAGTGACATTCTCGCGTAGTTGCTTTTAAACAATTATCTACTGGAGTTGCTTGTAAACAACAAATTATCTTCAGAAGGAATACGAAATGTTACAGAGGCATGTAAAATAAATAAACCTTAAAGTAAAATGTTCTTACAAAGACATTGTAATCTAGTTGTAATCATTATTGAATACGCAAGTCAGACCATTTATATCAAACATTTACTAATTAGCTTTAACTTAAGTTCCATTTGTGTACATCAAGATTGTAATAAAAAATCCTTAGTTCTCTTCTGATTTCGTGTAGTAAATTTTTTTTTAAGGTCCTCTATTGATTTCATGTAGTAATTTGGTTATGTAAGTAAGTTAAGTTACAATAATAATCATGCTTGGATTAAAAGTGGAAATGATCCTCGCGTTATTTTCTTTTTTATAATATGTGAATAAACATATATTTCGTGAAGTATTAAAACCTACCTAATCTTAGATAATCGACGTGAGGGCGATAAAATATCATGATCATACATATTTATTTATTTCACGAGTTTATTTTCTAATACTTTTTATGATAATGTAAATAATTATAAATATCGTAATAATATGAGATGCGTAACATGGTTCAATACTAAAGTATGACGAATTATTTACTAATAATAATATCAACATGTAAAAATAAAAGCTGCTTTGAATCAAACTTGTATTTTTATTGCTTTCTTCAATTTGAATAAACCAGCTGAAGTGTACTAGAGAGAAGTTTCCTAGTTTTTCCAATCCTGGTACAAGAGCCCTAATGATGTTAGGTAAGTACCTATATTTTTTTTTAAATCTATAATTCGGTAGCTACACTAGAAATATTCACCTAACAAAAAACAATAACAGATAATCCGATAAGCTATTGTTGTTTTTTTATAGGTGAATGTTTCTTTTAGGAATTCATTCTTCATTTAAAGGATGTCTGCACGTTATCAACTAAATGAAGAATAGAAAATAATTAACAGGAGGTAACTAAGTTAAATAAATGAGAATAGAATATTCTAATCGTATTGTACTATTGTATTTTCAGTCTACAGATAAAGGTCGCTGAACTGGTAACATTGGAAAATTAGACGGTCTGTGTATGAGACAAAAGTCCTTACAGGATAACCAGCAGATTAAAACACTTCCATCCTGCGGAGGATTTACAATACTGCACCTGTCGGTAATCTAGCTTTTTATTCCCATCAGCCATATTTTCTGCGAGATGATAAAAGCAGACAATGGAATAAAATTGTATAAACTTTCATCATGTGAAATTAAATTTTTAAAAACCGGCCAAGTTTGAGTCGGACTCGCGCACGAAGGGTTCCGTAAAATTATTTATAAAAACGAGCAAAAAAATCACTTGTGTACGAGAGCCCCCTTCAATATTTATTTTATTCTGATTTTAATATTTTTAATTATAGCGGCAACAGAAATACATAATCTGTAGAAATTTCAAATTGCTAACTATCACGGTTCTTGAGGTACAGCCTGGTGACAGACGGACAGACGGACGGACAGCGAAGTCTCTGTAATAGGGTCCCGTTTGACCCTTTGTGTACGGAACCCTAAAAAGGTGTGGTGCCTACATACAGGCTTATTAAACCCGAGTTTGTTAGTAAATGAGTCCTGATTTTTGTACAAAGCGTGTTTGTAACTCGAATTAAGCTGTTTATTAAAAAATATACATCACGGCATCACGACTGGGGATTTTCAAACGTATGACAATTCTGACATAACCTTTTTTATCGAAGCTTTTATCCTTTATACGAAAAGCGCTTTGTTATTGACTTTAATTAAAACAAAAGCGATTATGTCAATTATTTATTAACCTACTAGATAAATGGTAAGCACATTAGCCCCGGATCAACACTGGAAGTTATTGGCAGACACCATTGGCCAGCAGTGGGATGACGCAGGCTATAATAACGGTGTCAGTATCTGAATTAATGGTAAGTTGTGATACAACTTTCTAGCTAACTCAATTTACTTTTCGTTATAATTTTCTTGCGGGAAAGCAGCTAATATGCTCTTCATCTTAATTTATCTCATTTATCCAAATGCCAAAATGTCAACAAACTCTTTAAGTCATATTAAATCTAATGCTATTATTTAAGCTAATGCATAATATTTTTAGTCACAAATCACAGTTTAATGTTATTTGAGAGTGAATTAACATGAATTCCAATCAAATCAAATCAAAATAATTGATTTCAAGTTGGCCAATTTCAGACACTTTTGAATAGTCGAACAACAATTAAAATGAAGCTACAGTCACAAGACATAATAACTATGAAAGTACTGTAGTTGCACATTCCAAAGCGTAGATCTCTATGGATAAGAAATTGCAAGAAACTCCATGGACAATCTTTTAAATCAGTAGCTTGTTAAAAAACCTTGGTTACATCATTCATCTTGAGACGGTACATTATGTGAGAACGATGTAACAAGAGATGTGCACGTTAAAAGTGTCCATAATAAAAACAAAAAAGACAATTCAAAAATTAAATAATTAGTTCGAAATAAGCCGTGGCATATAAGAGATGACCAGGCACAACTGACAGCGCCCGACATGACGCATGGATCAGCTCTAAATGAACCGACACATTCGCCACCATCAGCGTGACATTTAAGTGAGCATGACATACTCTTAACCGCTAGGGCACATTCAAGTCAATTATAGACGGGTGTGTAAATGCCATAATAACAGATAATATGATGACACGGTTAGCGCAGTGGTTGAGCGATCGACTGCTGCGCTGCGTGTCGTGGGTTCGATCCCCGCACGGAACAAATATTTGTATGGCCTACAGATAGTTGTTCCGGGTCTGGCTGTTTGTGTATGTGAGTTTAAATGTTTGTAAACGCACCCACGATACAGGAGAAAATCCTAGTGTGGCGCAACGTTTAAAAAAAAAAAAAAATCACTTGAAATAACGTTCACATGATATAATTTTCATATTCTATAAAACAAATAACCTAATTTCATGTGATATAATATTACATTTCATATAAACATCTTTTGCTCTAATAGTTATATTTAGTATAGCGATCAGTTGACCTAATTTTCATGTGACCTAATTTCCATATTTACTCGTTTCTGCCCAAATTCTGTGCTGAATAAGTAAATATCAGAAAACATCATACTGTTATAACCTCATCTAACCCAAATGATTCACCAACAATAGAAGAGATCTGAACCTAACCTAACCCAGATGGTTCACCCACAATAGGGGGGATCTGCCACTTGGCGGCCGCAGCCGCGGCACGCTCGCTACGTTCGCTCGCCTTCGTGCGCTAATGGTCATGGTTCTACCTAACCTAACCCACATGATTCACCGACCATATAGGGGATCTGACGCAGGAATATATGAGGAATAATATACTAACCTAATACTATACTAACTGAATATTAGTTAAAATGTGCATTATAGAAAATGTTAATTAATCCATATAAAATAAGGTGAACAGAAATTATATCAATAATTCATTATATAATTTCATCGTTATACTAAACAAAAATTATATCAAATGAAATTATGTCATATGATCATTAGAACTTTTGTTATTATAAACAAATGGTACGCACCTATAAAAGACGTAGGTTTCCAGTAAATGATAGCTTTCTAGTACATAGTGCATTAGTGCATGCATACTTAATTCATATCGATAGAAGTTAAAATATAATACCTACTGTTAATTATTAATGGATTTATTCATAAACGCTGGCTAAAGTTAATTAATGATGTTGTTTTCTAGGTTTTGGTCTTCTACAAGTAGCATTCACTATTTCTTTTCGATGCGTTATTTCTCCTGGAAATCATTTTTTTTTGCCTGATGCATGCCATAGTATTTCGAGCTCCGAGTGCGTGTCATCCACGAACCGACCTCGGTAAGCACGGCTTAAACTTAAATATCGACCCGTGCGGCTGTTATTATTTAGCCTCCTTAGCTCCTCTTTTTAATTAACTGGAGATAAGTATTTAACCAAAATATTACATCGTACAAAACAATAATGAAAATGATGAGTACAAAGAAATTACACGTTCTTTTGTTATAAGCCAAGAATAATTTCAATGTTTCCTGATATTTAAATTAGAACGACGGCTGCCTTATAACTTTGAGTTGGCAATTTTTTTCAATGTTGAGTTTTTAAATTACAAGACTTGTTATTATTAATAAACGACTAGCTATTTGTTTCAAAATAATTCTTAATTTGATTAAGATTATAAAATAAATCCTTATCAACATTAAACCTTGCCATGATTAAACATTTATTTTTGTATGTCTATTTTTGTACAGACGCCAGCCAACAACAAAAAAAAAAACATTTTAGAACTGTCTTTAAAAAAAAAGATAATTGTAAACTTCTTTTTCAACGGATAATTTAAAATCGATCTAATTTTGCTGTAACAATATTTTTCGAAAACACTTTTAGTAACTTTTTAGACCTATAATGTTTCCTGCTTATGCGTATGAAGTTTCATTAAAAGCGGTCCAGTCATTTCGGAAAATGAGGACTTGAAAGTTTGTATGAAATGTCGGATGGCGTAAATGCTCTTAAACGAACATAAATCCAAACACTAACCTGCTCTGAGAATTGTTCATTGAAATGAAACTACTCAATTGTGCTGCAAATTGCAACCGCAATAGGGGATAATCCAATTTTTTTTTCTTTGTCCGTCCGGTAGTTTATTGAAAAGTATTGGACACGTATTTTTTCTTTTTTCACGTGGTCATAAAATTACGGAGTTATATTGCGTTGAAATGGCGCATGACGTCACATGTAGGTAAGTTTTATACCTACTTGTGACGTAGTAAGCCCCCACTCTCCGACTTTAATGAGTTTATTAAGTAATTTTTTGATATTTTGATCAAACAAAAAATACGTGTCTAATATTTTTGTATTACTTGTCTGACGGACAAAATAGAATGTCGTTTTCTTTACCCAGTCCGATCCCCTATTATTATTATTGCTCTGAACCGATCCGTTGCTTGTGCAGATACCCTAGTAGCAATTTGTTGAATTTGAACAACTTGAACAAATTACTGTCAATGTTCAACAGTTTGTTCACAACTTGAACATGGCGGGATTGTTCAAACTTTGTCTTGAAAGTAAGACACATTATTTTATAGTAACGAAATTAAACAAGTATTACCGAATAAAACTTTTAAGTGATATTGTTGTAAAAGCTCCAGTTCTTTTCACAAAAGTTGTCTTACGTCTTTACTCTAAGGTATTAGCTACTACTTTTTCCATTACCGAAAAACTGACAGAAATAATTCATCTTTAGAAATGGCTTCCTCTTAGTAATCTTTCAAGAAGCAGTCAGTTTATAACTAAATTGAAAAGTAATCCAAAAGCTATATTTTTCATCGCCTCCTACGCACAAGGCTTGCCTCTACGTGACATGATTGGTAAGAGAATAGAATAACAACTAATTATCTTACTGAAACAATTTCTTTTGCGGTTTTTTAATAAGAAGATGGCCTTTTTTTTATAGGATAGGAAATCATCAAATTACCTCTCCCGCTCTGGGCGGAGTGGCAGGTAGTGTCAGACTTGTACTGACTAAAACCCATCCATGTTCCTTCTTAGCCCTTTGTGTTCCAGGGCCACGGTATCTCCTTCGAACAACCCGCAGCCCTGGCAGGCATCGGCCCTCTCGGACCCCTTCCGATTTGCTGACATCTCCCTTGAGGCGCGCGTGGAACACAAACGCGCGGTCGGCACGGCCTGTCGTCATAAGATGGACGGACGGTGAGCTAGCCCGTTACTCACCGTCCACAGGCCCGCGCCTACGGTGGCCGGGGGCCACTGGTTGCCCCCCGACGCCCGGGGCGTCTCCCGCGGCGGCTGGGACGTGAGGTTCTCTCCCTCTCACGTTCCGCCACCTCCTTCGCTAGCATGACTGAGAAGGAGGCGACGGCATCCCATTCCCTCTCGCTCCGGACCATGGATTGAACCAGGGCCATGGCAGCGGAGCAGCGGTGGCTCAGTGGTGGCAGCCGCGACTTACGAGCCGTAAGCCGTGGGTTCGAACACAGGCAGGCGCATTACTTGTGTTTTTCGCTCAATTTCGGAGAAGGAAAACATCGTGAAGAAACCGGCATGACCTAGAACTAAAAATTCGAAGACATGTGATATCTACCACCCCGCACTGGGCCCGCGTGGTGGATTACAGTCCACTCCCTCTCATAGACAGGTGGCCTGTGTCCCAGCAGTGGGAAAATTATAGTCTGATGATGATGAAACACGCACAGGCACACTGGTTACAGGTACAAACATTTTTTTTTTTGGGATTATACCTGGAGAAAACAATACAATCATCTGCATCATTCTCTCGAAATTTTTAGAATTTCATATTACCTGACACCTTCCTATAATAATAATAATTTATTTCAGGTCCGTGACCCATATAAAACAAAAATAAATAAAAATCCAGACACATAAATTATTCACACACAAACATAAATTATTGGTCGGCTTGATATTCTACATTTCAAAGTTAAATTAGATAAGAACATTATTGAATTTAATTAAAAAGTAGATAGTGAAATTAAAAATAAATGTCAAATTAGAATAAATGTCAAATTACAATAACTGTCAAATTAAATTTATATAAACTTAAATGCAATATCTAGCAGGTAATAAAACAATGCGGTTGGAAAGACTGGCCAGGTAAAATCTTCTCCAGCCAGTTTGCAACCGCAGTTTTTACCCCTAGAACTTTAACCCCAAAGTTAATATTGTAAAAGTTTCAGAAATAGATAGCGCTGCAAAGTGCAAAGTGATGACAACTTCCCAAATTTATCGCTGTCTTAGTTCATAAGTTTGTTTTATCAAAGTCACAGACAAAGTCCAAGATACCTGAAACTGGAATTTATTAAATATAGCAAGGATGAATTAGTATGTTAATAATTCGAAATTCGGTCAAGGCCAATCTCAAGGGTGATTAACCAATTAATCCAGCACGCGTAGAATGACCCCTGTATAGTTTTGTCTACGGAAGAATCGACAGAATGACAGATAGACAATGATAATGTTTCAGTTTGTCGATTCCTCCGTCGACATCACTCGTGTCTACGATGATGTAGATGCACTCTTTGCTCCTTTTGCTGTCAAAGACCAAAGCGATGGCACTCTAGTACAACTAGGGAAAGATCAGGTATAGGTTGAATGTGCCCTGGAGGTTGAGAGTTTGTCATGCTCACTCAAATGTCACGCTGATGGTGGCGCGTGTGTCGGGTCATATCAATCCCTTCAAAATGGTTAAGTTGAATGATGGCTGATCCATTCGTCATGTTCGTGAACAGGCGCTATCAGTTGTGCCTGGTCATTTCTTAGTTGCCACGGCTTATTTCGAACTAATCATTTTATTTTTAACCGTCTTTTTTGTTTTTACTATGGACACTTTTAACGTGCACGTGTTGCTACATCGTTCTCACGTAATGTACCAACTCAACATGAATGATGTAAGCAAAGTTTTTGTTTATGATTTCAAAGAGTGTCCATGGAGTTTCTTGTCCGTTTTTCTCCATAAAGATCTATGCTTTGGAATGGGTAACTACAGTACTTTCACAGTTATTATGTCTTGTGACTGGGACTGTAGCTTCATTTTTATTGTTGTTTGACTATTCAAAAAAAAAATTCAAAAGTGCCTGTAATTGGCTTACTTGAAATAAATGATTTTGATTTCATTTCATTTCATTTCGGGACCAACGAATGTATGTGCATTTTGAGGAACGCGGCTATTCAATTATGAACTCCATAACTGCAGGCTGCTACTAAGACATGCCAAATGGCAATAACACTTTTCCTGTACAAACAGAAGTAATTGTTCAGTTGCATGGTCTGGGATACCACACGTTATGTTAGACCTTGTATAATAATTACCATGGAGAAATTGGTATGTTGTTTACACAGTTCGATGTTTTACACCTGATTAAATTCTTGTGGTTTTCAACAAACTCTTGGACATTTAAATCACCTATAATCTTATTAGAAGTCTTTATTTACCTTAAAACAAAGAGTATCTATACTAGCATTTATTTATTGAATTCATCGAATCTGATCAACAAAAGCAGAGGCTAACGAACTCCGGTTTGACGGAAACCTCGAATCACTGCATATGTCCGGCTCAGAAAACATTATTAAATGTCGTGGCCTGGGGTAAGGATAAACAATACACTTCAATTGTCACAATTCCGAGTACTGAATAGTTCAACTTTAAGGTGTGACCCTCATTTCCACGTAGTGCTGAAATAAGAGTTTAAGGAGGAAGCGTCAAACTGGAACAGGCCGCGGCTGCGTTCAAGCGGCTCTTGCCCAACCTAGGGGTCCAAATGCCTGCTGCCGAAGGCTCTAACGGGTGTCGTGTAGTCCATGGCCCTTTACGGCCCCGGTGTGGGCGCTTTCTTTGAGGCGGTGAGCCGCCCAGAACCTGGAAGCGTCCAAAAAGGTGGTAGCCGTAAGGCTAGTTTGGGAGTACCGCACGATATCCCGCAAGGCGGCGAGCCTCTTGACCGGATTGCCGCCATGAGATCTGGAGGCGATCTTCCTCGCGCGCCTGCAGGAACGGCGCGCGGAGGCAATACGCCGGTGGGAAACTCCGCTGCTGCGGCAAATCGCCGCTAAGCTCAACCTGTGTTTTTTTCAAACAAAACGTCTGAAAGGCTAATTTTATTCAATATTCAACAAAAACTAAAAGACAAAATGGGTCGTAGATTTTACACAGGATTATGCTCTCATCTGACGAGTCATGTACTAAAGTTTATTACCGCTAGTTCTTCGTGCACTAAAAATAAAAAAATAAATGGCAACTCTAAACAAAATTGAAGTTTAATTTATCATATTGATCATGAAAAAGAAAGTGGTTCACAAAATAAGAACTCAGATTCTGATTAAAAAATATCTTTATAAAAATTTCAATTTCACGCCGTACTAAATTCATATTTCTTTTCATTTATTAATAGTTTCGGGACAGTGCGCCTTTGAAAGAATAATAGTTATCAGTAGAATGAGTTTTGTTGATGTTTGAATTTAAATTTGACTTGATTTTTGAAGAAACTGAAAACTTGACCTTACCAAGTAATATTAAAATCGAAAGAAGACTTTTCTGATTATACAATCATAACTATTTTAGAGACCTAGTAACTTTAGAAACTTAAGCAAAGAAAGCTATTTATATAAAAATTAAATAAATAGCCTACAATAAATTCAAGATTGTGTTAGTTTGCGACACACATACATTTGTGTTAGTGAGCGCCAAAAACAATGCGCATCCAATCGTTTTGAATATGGCAATCCACGCGAGACACAATTATCTGGAGGATGCCGATGATTTATGTACGTACAGTGAATTAAGCCGTGCCGTGTCGCTAATTAACCGACTTCTTAAACAGCAGATGGTTATGTATTCGATAAACATCTTTTTTTTCTCATGTATGTTCACCTATTTCTGCGTTATTACTGGTCTAATTTAGGCATTTTTAGGGTTCCGTACCTCAAAAGGAAAAAACGGAACCCTTATAGGATCACTTTGTTGTCCGTCCGTCTGTCTTTCTGTCAAGACCTTTTTTCTCAGGAACGCGTAGAGGAGTCAAGCTGGAATTTATATCGAATATTTAGGTTTACTGTCTCTTGGAGCTGTGAAAAAATCAAACTTCTAAGCTAATGCAATAAAAAGATACAGCCGTTTATGCCGCAAATTTTCGACACTCGCAAGGGAATCAAAACCTACAGGGTTAGAGTACTTCCCGTGAACTCAGAATCTTGAAATTTGGTACGAAGCAACGTCTTATAGCACAGATAAAGGAAAAATGGCGAAAACCGTAAATTTATAATTACTAATTATAAAAATATTTTTAATAACTTTAAACTTACTACCGCTTTCCTCATGAACGTGAAGATGTATTAAATTGAAATTCATATCAAATACTTAAGTCTATGTCAACGCAATCAAAAGAAACAGCAATTTAAGCCGCATATTTTCAAACTCGCAACTACTCGCAAGGGAATCAAAACCTAAAGGGTACTTCCAGTCGAACTAGAATCTTGAAAGGCATGAAGCAATGCTTTATATATATAGCACAAAATAATATAAAGGAAAAATACATCACATATTTTTATTTATTCTGTTCAGTAATTTTGGTTTGTACGGAACCCTCAGTGCGCGAGTCCGACTCGCACTTGGCCGATTTTTTTTTAATTTAGTGGTTCTCTACCAAATGAAAAATAAATCGGCCATATATGCCATATATATACATGAAGTCATTTGTCTAGGCTGTCATTTGTAGATCTTTGACAGTCGTTAATAGGTAGTCAGTGGCTCGATATTCTAACAACCTGTCTTATCTCGGTATGGTATTATCTCGTTCAAACTGGGGTATCGGATTCAGCAGGGTCAGGTAGGCAGGCGCTCCATGTAAAATACTGGTAGTCTGCTGCATCCGGTAAGACTGGAAGCCAACCCCAGCATAGTTGGGAAAAGGCTAGGCAGATGATGATGAACAAATACTGCTCAAGGGTCCGGAACGAGAGGGAATGGGATGCCGTCGCCTCTTTCTGCGAAGCAAGCAGTCATGCTAGCGAAGGAGGTGGCGGAACGTGAGAGGGAGAGAACCTCACGTCCCAGTCGCCGTGGGCGACGCCCCGGGCGTCGGGGGGCAACCAGTGGCCCCCGGCCACCGTAGGCGCGGGCCTGTGGACGGTGAGTAATGGGCCAGCTCACCGTCCGTCCGTCTTATGACGACAGGCCGTGCCGACGGCGCGTTTGTGTTCCACGCGCGCCTCAAGGAGATGTCAGCAAATCGGAAAGGGTCCGAGAGGGCCGATGCCTGCCAGGACTGCGGGTAGTTCGAAAGAGATACCGCGGCCCTGGAACACAAAGGGCGAAGAAAGAACATGGGTGGGTTTTAGTCAGTACAAGTCTGACACTCCCTCCCGCTCCACCCAGAGCGGGAGAAGTCATTTGATGATTTCCCATCCGTAAAAAAAAAAGGGTTGATGCAGTTTCCAAAAAGTGCTTGGTCTTAAATGGTGATAGTCAATTATAACAAAAACGAAGATATAAGCATGTCTTCGTGATTTACAACTACTATTATTGCTTGATTCAGTAGCTATTAAGACTCTCTAATTACTTCTTAACTATGAGATTGCCTGATAGCTAGTGTTCAAATTGATCTGCGTGATGATATTATTTTATTATGATTGGAAAAATAATTGCAGTACTTACCTACTTCAATCACCTAGGCAAAATACCTTAGAATAGAATATTCTTTATTATGTACACCATACAAGTAGCATTCATAAAAGAAAACATATTGGCTGTCACAATGGGTGGTCTTATCACTAAAGCGATCTTTTCAACACAACCTTTGGATGGATTACATGAAGAAGGAGAGACAATTCTAAAGGTTCTAAGACAGAGATTTATAAACGTTTCTTAGCACTTACGTTGGCTAAGTTTTATACCTAACAATGCCACACACAACTGTTGTCTGTTGTCATACTACAAGTTCACGATTGAAACAAGACATTTCTTTGTCGAAGTAGTTTAATAAATACAATTAAAGTTAACTTTAGCAATAGTAGCCTAGTAGACATACATAGCTCCATTAAGTTCTTTACCCCACCCCTCCCAAAGACGTGTGCCAACTAGGCCTAGGTTTTTGTATTTTCCAAAAACATTTTATTATAATTGATTTATTGTTTTAGTGAATAAATAAGTTTAAGTCTGTATTTTTTTAAACTCTGATATTATTGGGTATAATGACTAGCAATAACATGCTTAACATTTACTAGTCCGGACTATTTAATAACTATTCAATAGTCTGGAGGATTCAAGACTTGACGTGCACGAGGTTGGATGATCAAAACCTAGGCATGACGTTTGCTTTTTGTCATGAATTATATTTTTAATAAAGTATGTTTTTATTTTGTTTTAGTAATATTTAAATATATTATAGAAATAAATACTTTAACAATATTTATTATTGCTGTAATAAAAAAAAAACTTTGATCTTCTTTTAGTACATAGATTTATATTATATTTTACAATTTGTTTTGATAACTTACAGTTATCATAGTATACATATCATATTTTACCTTCTGACACTAACATAGAAAAGTGACAAATGGGAACCATAAAGTAGGAAGTGCTAAAAATATTTTGCCAATGAGCTAACTTTATACCTCGAGGGTATAGGATTATTTTTTTAAAGAAAACGCAAGTAAGTAAAAATAAAGGATACTCTCAAATTTTAACATATATATCGATTAGACAGAGAACTAAAGATAAAGTGACTCGGACGATAGTACATACAATTTAATCGCAATTTTCGCTTGCGCGTTAATACGGCGAATTAATACTGCGGTTAATACGTGCCGAATACGGCGGTTTAACAAACTAGCTGGCTAGTAAGACGCAGCTCGGTAAAGCGATACATGGTTCGAATCCGGGTCGAAATATTGAGCTCTTTTTAAAGTATTCTTTATATTTTTCGGAACTAATTCAGTGTTGTAGCAATGTAACATTTTAAAACTTAAGGGGTTAGCACATGGGGTGCTGAGTCAGAAAACCTCCCCGTGCGCCTAGTGGCTGCTAGTCCTTCTCGATACGTCTGGAGGGAACAGCAGCTGCTAGGACGGTGCACCCCGGGCGCCGGCAGTGTCCTTCCCCGAGGAGTGGGAAGAGATTCCCATTCTCCGGGAAATGTCACTGCCGGTGGCAAATATTCTGACGTGGAGGGGTCCAACCCGGACCAACGCGGCGTTTCTCCGCGTGACCCTCTGAAAAGCAGAGGGCACAGCGGAGGAGCAAGGGCGGGCTCGGTGTGCACTCACCCTGCCTCCGAGCAGACAGTGAGGGACGTAGTCCTTCGCTGTCCCCGTCGTTCTCGTAATCCCATCATCGGAGTGTCGTGGATCACGTCTCGCGGCTTCGATCGGGACCGAGGGTCTTGGCTTAACCACCCGGACCGCGAGGTAGAAAACCTCTATAAAAAGTTACCCCGAATCTCAAGCGGCGGCGCACCGTGAGGGGATGTATGGCTGACGGGTGTTCCCATGGAACAATCAGTCTCTAGTGCGACCCCCGCCAGGGTACCAGCCGACCCCCTGGCGGGTTATAAATGTCAAAGGCTTATCCGGGTACAGGGGGCACTGCCCGGATGGACCTCGTATTTCCCCCATACTCGTGGGATCAAAATGGATCAATTTGAAAAAATAAAAAACCCAGCCGGTAAAGGCAAAGTGAGGGAGAGGAGGGATGCGGGGTCGGAGTCCGACGCCGCGTCCAGTGAAGTGAGCGCGGGAAGCTCAGAGAGCTCCCGCTTCGAGAGGGCCAGGACTGCTGCGGAGGAACGCAAGCGGTCCAGACCGGAAGGCGATCGCGAGTCGTCTTCTGAAGGGGAGCTTGCCTCGGCTCCAAAAATTTCCACCAGCAGGCGTGGTGGAATAAGGAGCATGGGGAGGGGGCTCTCTCAGCTCTCAGCCTCCGAGAGATCGGGGGTGGCCGGTCGCGGGCAGGCCCACTCGGGCACCTGTGAGGACGCGGCAGGTGAAGCTGGCGGCTCCGATGCGGAGCGTAAGGCCAGGTTTGTGAAGGAGGTGGAAGCTGCAATAAGGGTTGTGGCCTTGAAAGTCAAAACATCGACAAAACTCGGGGCCATACCTGCAGCTTCCGCCTCCATCATGGCGGCAGTGGAGGCTAGCTTCCCTCCACCTGGCGAAGTGGCCAAACTGCGGGCGGAGGTCGCCCGTCTGACGGCCGCCACGGAGCTTCTCCGCGAGGAGAACATGAAGCTTCGGGCAGACCTGACCGGTCTGCGAGAGTCTGGCTCCCGCGAGGTGCCTCTGCAACAGCAGAGCCAGCCTGTGCCGGAGGAGAACCAGGTCCTGCACCTGGTTCGGCAGGAGCTGGCTGCCGTCCGGGCGCGGTTCTCTGTCCTGGAGGGCATTGTACTGCGCCCCCCCCTGGCGGCGAACAAGGTGGCCGCTGCCCCGGGGGCGGGCTCGGGCCCGAATGCGAACCCGGGCCCGAGGGAGGTCCCGGGCCCGAGGGTGGTCCCGGGCCCGAAGGCAGTTTCATACGCGGCTGCTGCGGCTGCCAATTCTGGGCCAGGGCAGTCTGGCCAGCCCTCAGGCAGGACTAGGGCGGGCCCTGGAAAGTCGGCCCCGCCGAAAACGTCAGCGGCCCAGAAAAAGGGCAAGGTGGCTCCTCAGGTGGTGGCAGTGCCAGCAGCAAGCCGGCCGCAGCCACCACCGCCACCCACCATGCCTGCCACGGCCGAAACCGAGTGGCAGGTGGTCGGGGAAAAAAGGAGGAAGGGACGAAAGGCGGCCAAAAAGGCCCGCAATGAGGAGAGAAGGCGTCAGCACAAGGCGCGAAGCGTCGCGGCTCGACTCCGCGCCCCGAAGACCGCAGCTGTAGTGATCACACTACAGCCGGAAGCGGAAAAGAGAAGCGTGTCATACCGCGACGTGCTGACAAAGGCGAAGGCGACGGTGAATCTCGGGGAGCTTGGGATCACCGGGGGACTCCGGCTCAAAGTCACCGCGACAGGGGCTAGAGCGCTGGAGATCCCCGGAGAAAATAGCGGCCTGTCTGCTGACGCTCTGGCTGAAAAGCTCAGAGCGTCCCTAGATGCGGATGAGGTCCGAGTGTCCAGGCCCGTCAGATGCGCAGACATACGCATCCTGGGTCTGGACGACTCAGTGACCCAAGAGGAGGTGGTCGCCGCCGTCACCAGGACCGGTGGGTGCCCTGCCGAGCAGGTCAGGGCAGGCACCCTACGTCCGGACAACTCGGGCATGCGAACCGTAATGGTAAGCTGCCCTGTGACGGCGGCAAGAACGATCGTGGAGGCTGGAAGGCTCCTGGTAGGCTGGGTGTCAGCGCAGGTTAAGCTGCTGGAACCCCGACCTCTGAGGTGTTACCGGTGCCTCGTGGGACACCACGTGAGTTGTCAGTGCACCTCGGAGGTGGACCGCAGCGACGTCTGCTTCCGTTGCGGTCAGCCCGGTCATATGGCCGCGGCCTGCTCTTCCCCACCGCACTGCACTGCATGTGCGGCAGCGGGCAAACCGGCCGATCACCGGGCTGGGGGCAGGGCCTGCGTACCACCCACCAGGACCAGGGGCAAGGGAAGGCCCTCAGCCACCGCCACCACCGTCGCCATCGCCGCAGCAGCTGCCGCCACTGTCGCTCCCGCCACTGCCCCCAGTACTGCCGCCGCATCAACATCTGTCGCGGGGCCCTCACAGGGGGCCCGGGAGGGGGCTGAAATGGAGTGCCAATAATGGCCCCATTACGCCTCCTCCAGGCGAACATCAACCACTGCCGCTGTGCTCAGGATCTGTTGCTCCAGAGCATGACGGAGTGGTTGATTAACGTCGCCGTGGTCGCTGAGCCGTACTTTGTCCCGCCCAGGGAAGACTGGGTGGAGGACCTGAGCGGCTCAGTGGCCATAATTTCGTCGGCCGCCACCGGTACCCCGACCCTTGAGAGTGTCAGGAAGGGTCAGGGTTGCGTAGCAGCACGGTTCGGGGAGATCGTCGTAGCGGGAGTCTACTTCTCCCCGAGCCGAACTCTCGCCGAGTTCCACAACTCCCTCATGGAGTTGAGTGTCGTCATCCGAAGCTATTCCCTCCCCGTGCTTGTGCTCGGGGACTTCAATGCCAAAAACTTGGCTTGGGGTTCTCGTTGCACAGATGTGCGGGGTAGGATGGTGGAGGACTGGGCTCTGGAGGTGGGCCTGGTCGTCCTAAATCGGGGTTCTGTCCCCACGTGTGTGCGGAGGCGGGGCGAGTCGGTGGTGGACATCTCGTTCGCTAGCCCCGCTCTGTCACCGCGTGTCGTTGACTGGCGCGTTTTGGAGGGGGTGGAGACCTATTCCGACCACCGGTACATCCGGTTCGATGTCTCCGCCCAGGACTCAAGCGCGCCGGTCTCACAGGCCCCGAGTGGTCCGCGTTGGGCGCTGAAGCAGCTGGACCGGGAGCTCCTCCTGGAAGCCTCGATAGTGCAGGCCTGGGTGACATCACCGAACAGGCCTGCCGACATCAACAACGAGGCAGGGTGGTTCCAGGAGGCCATGTCCGACATATGCGACGTGGCAATGCCCCGAGTTCGGCCAGGACGCGCCCGGCGTCAGGTGTACTGGTGGTCGCGAGAGCTGAAGTCTCTGCGCGAGGCGTGCGTCGCCGCGCGGCACCTGTACGCCAGGCATCGCAGGCTCCGCATCCGCCCTACGGATGCGGCAGCCATTGAGGCGGAGCTGTACGAGGGATACAGAGCAGCGAAGACCGCCCTCCAAGAGGCTGTCCAGCGGGCCAGGGACCTGGGCCGCGAGGAGATGCTGGGGACTCTCGACAGAGATCCGTGGGGGCGCCCTTACAAGATGGTGCGGGACAAACTCCGCACCTGGGCCCCCCCGCTGACGCAGAGTCTCCGCCCTCAGCTCGTGGAGGACGTGGTGAGCGCTCTGTTCCCTCTGCGAGGGGAACATCCTCCCCCGCCTATGGCTCCGCCGCTTGCGGTGCCAGATGTGGACCACATCGAGGACGATGACGACATTCCGGAAGTGACCGGGGTAGACCTGAGAGTGGCGGTAGGCAGGCTTAAAGCCAAAAATACCGCCCCGGGACCCGATGGCTTGCCTGGCAAAGCCTGGGTCCTGGCCTCGGAGGCTCTCGGGCCCCGACTGGAAGGGCTCTTAAGCGCATGCTTGGAGAGAGGCCAGTTCCCGCTTCGTTGGAAGACGGGGAAGCTGGTCCTCATCCGGAAGCCGGGGCGCCCTGCGGACTCTCCGTCCGCATACCGGCCCATTGTGTTGCTCGACGAGGTGGGCAAGCTCTTTGAAAGAGTCATTGCGAACCGCCTCGCCGGGCACCTTGTGGGGATGGGGCCGGATCTTGCGGATCACCAGTTTGGTTTCCGCAGGGGGCGCTCGACGGTGGACGCCATCATGCGCGTGAGGGCTCTCACGACGGGGGATGCGGTGTCCCGGGGTGGGGTCGTCGTGGCGGTGTCTCTTGACATCGCCAACGCCTTCAACACCATGCCCTGGACCTGCATTAGGGAGGCACTCCGGTATCACCGGGTGCCGACCTACCTTCGTCGTGTGGTCGGGGACTACCTGACGGACAGGGCCGTCATCTACCCTGGTCGCAACGGAGAGTGGAACCGGCGAGAGATGTCATGCGGTGTTCCACAGGGATCGGTTCTGGGGCCGCCCTTGTGGAACATCGGCTACGACTGGGTGCTGCGCGCCGACCTCCCTAGCGGTGTCAGCGTAGTTTGCTACGCTGACGACACGCTGGTGCTGGCACAGGGGAGGTCGCACGAGGCGGTGGCCGAACTTATGACACGCGGGGTTGCGATAGTCGTGGAGAGAATCCGGCAGCTGGGTCTCGAGGTGGCATTGCACAAGTCCGAGGCCATGTGCTTTCATGGGCCTCGGAATGCGCCACCGTCGGGATCCACACTGACGGTAGGAGGGGTTTCCATCGGCGTCGAGTCGACGCTAAAGTACCTAGGACTTGTCCTCGACAGCCGGTGGAACTTCGTTGAGCACTTCCGACGTTTGGCCCCAAAACTGGAACGGGCAGGGGCCGCATTCAAGCGGCTCTTGCCCAACCTGGGGGGTCCAAACGCCTCCTGCCGGAGGCTCTACGCGGGGGTCGTGCGGTCCATGGCCCTTTATGGGGCCCCGGTGTGGGCGCGTTCTTTGAGGCGGCGAGCCGCCCATTACCTGAACGCGCCGCAGAGGGTGGTAGCCGTAAGGCTGATCCGGGGGTACCGCACGATCTCCGGCGAGGCGGCGAGCCTCTTGGCCGGATTGCCACCATGGGATCTGGAGGCGATGGTCCTCGCGCGCCTGCATGAATGGCGCGCGGAGGCACTACGCCGGGGGGAAACTCCGCTGCCGCGGCAAATTGTCACTCAGCGGACAGACCTCCGGCGCGATCTCATGGTGGCATGGAGACAGCGACTATCGCAACCACGTGCAGGGCACGCCACAATAGTGGCGATAAGTCCCCTCTTTGAGGAGTGGCTAGAGAGGCGGCACGGCGCCCTCACCTTCCGCCTGACGCAGGTCCTCACCGGACACGGTTGTTTCGGGATTTTCCTGCACCGAATTGGGCGGGAGGAAACGCCCGGGTGTTACCATTGTGAGGATCGGCCGGAGGACACGGTGGTGCACACCGTGGAGCTCTGCCCCGCTTGGGCTGAGCACCGCCGTGTCCTCGTAGCGGCGATTGGCGGCGGTGACCTCTCGCGACCGGCCCTGGTTCAATCCATGGTCCGGAGCGAGAGGGAATGGGAAGCCGTCGCCTCCTTCTGCGAAGCAGTCATGCTAGCGAAGGAGGTGGCGGAACGTGAGAGGGAGAGAACCTCACGTCCCAGCCGCCGCGGGAGACGCCCCGGGCGTCGGGGGGCAACCAGTGGCCCCCGGCCACCGTAGGCGCGAGCCTGTGGACGGTGAGTAATGGGCTAGCTCACCGTCCGTCCGTCTTATGACGATAGGCCGTGTCGACGGCGCGTACGTGTTCCACGCGCGCCTCAAGGAGATGTCAGCAAACCGGATGGGGCCCGAGAGGGCCGATGCCTGCCAGGGCTGCGGGTTGTTCGAAAGAGATACCGCGGCCCTGGAACAAAAAGGGCGAAGAAGGAACACGGGTGGGTTTTAGTCAGTACAAGTCTGACACTCCCTCCCGCTCCGCCCAGAGCGGGAGAAGTCATTTGATGATTTCCCATCCAGAAAAAAAAAAAAAAAAAAAAAAAAAAAAAAAAAAAAAAAAAGGGGTTAGCACATACTGACGCTGTCTGTACTAGGCTTGATAGGCAGTAATCTATCTTGATACTCGGAGTCAATTACGGAAATAAGGAAAAATACTTTATATAATTCCTTCAGGTATGAGTACAATTTTCCTTCCCAATTTGATCAAAGTGGTTTTTCGAAATTCCAAATGCCATACAGTCTACTGACTTGTATCAAAGAAGAACGTGAGCAATATTTTAACTACATATTCCTGAGATCAATGCACGACTGCACGTTCCTGTTAGTGTTCAGTGTTAGACAGGGTCCTTGCCCTGTAATGGGACAATAAATAACTCCCTGAGATTATTTGGATCGTGATGACTCGTAAGTTAAAGAACTGCCACAACCATCTGGTTGTAGTTTAAAACCACTGTCTAGGCATTTGAACACCGGTTTAGGAAAGATATCGTCATCACGCCTGAAGTATGAGGTGTGGGCAGAGGTGTCTTTATAATATATCCACATTGTTCCAGCTTTATTTCAATTCAGTCTCATTTGAAAGGGCCTGACTCTATGTTATCAACCAGTTATAAATTCAGTCTCTGAACCACTAATTGATTCTTGATAAATTAATTGAATGGCACTTTACCCGACCTGAGATTCCAACCCAAGATCTCATACTCAGCAGTAGCGCGACCACAAGACTAACGCGGAAGTCAAGGAAAACTTGTACTTGTAACGGTGTGATATGGCCAACCCACGCTGAGCCACGGTAGAGATTTATATCAGCTTCAGTAGCCCATTTATTGTCCTTTGTCGCCCTATAACTGGGCTACAAAAGCCATTTGAATTTTGAAATATAAAAAAACACACTTGTATAAAGGTATAGTGCGAATAATTTAGTTTTCTATTTTCATCTATTTTCTTTTTATAGACACGCGAACTTAATGTTTGTATGACGTCAGATTAGCGCACGTTTTGTGTACTCATTTTTGTTAAACTGTTGTCCTTGACCAGGTGATTATCAGCTTTAATGTTTTTATAATGAATAGGCAGAACATAGCGAGGGAACACGCAAGATGAATCACGAACAATTAAACATTGATGTCGTTACTTAGTATACTTTTGTGAAACAAACTTAGCAATGATTTGTAACTGTACTGCCTCGTCGTTTTGGTGGACGCAAGCACTACTGCTGAGCAATAAAATCCTGGGTTTCGTCTCTGGGTTGTGTTAAGTTTTTCTATTAGGAATTTCACAATAGCAGCCAGATATACACGGTGTAAATCACCTCATCACGAAGCCGTCCGTCAACCAAGCATTCTGTACATGAAACTAAGTAACTTTACGCAAAAATTATTGCTGGGAAATGACTTTTTTTTGGGGGTTGTAAAATCATGTTTTGGGGTAGAACTCAATGTAACGCACTCAAAACATTGTGCTGATGGACGGATTGAATAGTACGGGAGTCGTGGAAGTGTTTAAAGTAAAAATCTTACATTAAAAACTAGTATTTAAAAAAATACTTGTCAAAAAGTTGGAACTTTGACCGTTAATATCTCCGTAACTAGAAGGTTCCCAGGTATGGTGTAGAACAAAAAAATGATCGCAATGACAGGGGGAACCAGTGCCTTTCGGCTTCGTTAAGAGGTGTTTTACACCCTTTATAGATTTGTGCCCGGTTCTTGATCTTACAAAAACCACTGTTTTCTTTATTATATTTTTAGTCGTTGTTTAAGAGAAACAGCCCTGTGAGTGTGTGTGAGTGGCATGGACGAACGGTTAGACAGCAGCTCCTTCGTTATAGGATCCCGATGAGAGAGTTCCTGTGTTCAGACTCATGGAGAACTTACGGGAACCTCCTCATAGCTATAAATTATTGTAAATAGTAGGAGTTGCAAGACAGAGCGCATTTCATGTGATTCTTATGCCATTGTCTTGCGGCTTACCTAAGTTGCAATGAGTGACGCGTCTTGATGAAATTCAACTTCTAATAGGTATTATAAGTTAGTTTGAAACGAGATTGTGCTCAATGCAATGAGACACAATCATAATTTATCATCATTGTTCTGTCCATCTCAATTTATAGCATTTCTTACCATCATCATCATCTGCCTAGCCTTTTCCCAAACTATCTTGGGGTCGGCTTCCAGTCTAACCGGACGCAGCTGAGTACCAGTATTTTACATGAAGCGACTGCCTATCTGACCTCCACAACCCAGTAACTAGGTATTACGATACCCCTTGGTAAGACTGGATGTCAGGCTTTTTGTCTTCTGACTACTCGTAACGACTGTCAAAGATCTACAAATGACAGCCGGGACCAACGGCTTAACGTGCTTTCCGGGGCACGGAGGAAACTCGGTATGTAATTATGGTCACCCATCCACGGACCAACCTCGGCAAGCACGGCTTAACCTTAAAGATCGACCCGGGCGGCTGTTATTATTTAGCCACGAGCTCATCATTATAGCATTTCTTACCATACTTTTCATAAATTACTTTTAACCTTGGGTACAACAAAACCTTGAAAATTAGTAGGTGTGCATTATATTGTTTATTTCATGTGAATAAGAAGAGTTTGTGAATTTGTAATTTATTTGTACAACTGTAATTGTAATACAATTCCTACTAAACTAATACGATAAGACAGTTTTATTGTTTGTTTTTACAAAAATGTATTTTGTCAGCTGCAAAGTCTGTTTATTCAATTCGTTTTATGAGACACACATAGACAATGTTTTTACATATTTTGGCTGTTTCAACTAATTGAAAGTTGAAATTTTTGTAGGTAATTTAATTTTCTAAAGTGGCAGGATTCGTTATTGGGAATAAGATGTTCCAAGTCAAATTATGTTTTTAAATTACCAGGTAAAATAAAATAAGCTCAATGATGAATGTATTAATTCATTACAGTTTTATTAATAACAATTGCCTCAGTTTATTTGGTAAAAATTTTGAACGAACAAAATAAGAATAGATTACATTTTGAGTGTTTAAAAACTTTTCAACCAATATACAACAATTTGGTGTGTGGTCTACATATTTAATTATACTACTTCCAAAGTAACAAATTTTAAATTTTCTGACTACAATTTCAGACTTTGTCAAAATATTTAAGTCATATATTTAATAGACAAGTGAAAAGGTAATATGTAATAAAAATTGATCTACAAGATAAAAAAAGTACGTTGTTTTTAATTTAGCACACAATGTAGATGCGGAACAACAATATCAGTTTTTACAAAATATCTCATTATAGTCATCGTTCACAACAAAGTTAGCATAATAAGATGAATGGTTAAATATTAAAACATTGAAATTTTAACTCTCGTTATTGAGCAGAGCGTTAAAAATTTAATTGTGCGTTTTTATTCAAGTATTCCTCAACTAGTGTTGATAAAAACGGATAATAGACAGTCAATAAAAAGTTTAATTATCATTGGGCATTTCTACAGTACGCTTCATTGCTGAAACGGTCAGGTTCTCAACTTGGGAGTCATCCCCTAACCTGAGTTTAACATCGCCATAGGGGAAGTAACGACTGGAGAAAGTAACCTCACCATCCCCACATAATAACTCGATGGAACTTGCATCCACGAGAATATACCACTCAAGTTTGTCCACCGGCGTCCAATTCGTTCTGCGGACACCATCTTCACCGCCACGGTCGAGAGTAACTTTACCATTCAGACAGTCATAACTAATTGATACACTTACGTTAGTCGATTCTATAAACAGTTCAAAGTTTTTCGATTTGTTTGCTGTGATAATTATTTCGGCTGCCTTATCTACCAAGTGGACTGTGTGGCCCTCTTGTGCCTTCCCAGTGTACAATGTACAACCGCGGGCAGCACTAATCTCTTTAACGGGTTTCTGAATAAGTCTCAAATCTTTCGTTAGGAATAATTCCCTTGCGATTGTCATTTGACCAGAAAAGCCATCGTCACGCTCCGGATAACGGTTCTCCCACATATCAAACCAGGCAATAACAAGCCGCCGATCATATTTGTCCAAAATTGTTTGAGTAGCATAGAAATCGTGTCCAAAATCCAATTCTTTGAATTTGGTTACAGGCGTAAACGAATGACTCTTGTAATCAAACTTGCCAACTATATAACCAGTCTGATATAGATTTTTGTATAAATCACCCTCGGGTTGTACACCCTGTGGTGAAAATAATAGTATATGATGGCCGTCCATCTCGAAGAAATCCGGACATTCCCACATGTAACCCAAAGAACCATCGGATTGACCTATAACCGACACTTCCTTCCAAGAAGTTAAATCCTCCGACACATAAAGTAGTACTCGTCCGAGAGTGTTATTACTGAAAGAATTTCCCAACACCATGTAATAACGATTATCGTGCTCCCATACTTTCGGGTCTCTGATATTCGGTTGATGTTCTTCCGCTATGATAATAGGATTCCCTGCATATTTTGTAAGAGTGACTCCATCAGTACTTGTGGCCAAGGCTTGAAACTGCATGTTATCCGGAGCTCCAGGAGTATTAACATTTCCCGTATAATAAAAATACATTGTTTCGTTAATAATTATACCACTTCCCGAGAATACTCCAGTTCTGTCGTAAGGTTGATCTGGTTTCATTGCGACTGGTAGATTTTTCCAATTCATTAGATCCGGGCTTATTGCATGTGCCCAGTGTGCAATTCCCGGCTCTTGGCTGCTGTAAGGATTATGTTGATAGAACAGATGGTACTCTTTTCCAAATTGGCAGAATCCGTTGGGGTCGTTCATCCATCCGCGGGGCGGAGCGAGGTGGTACCGCGGACGAAAGCGATCATTATCTATATCAGCTGAGCATCTGTAGGAAAACAGTGCTATTAGCAAAAATTTTGTCACAACTGCTAACATTGTGCGCGTCGGGTAAACAGACGCGGGGACTGAGCTCTTCTATCTGAGTAGTTCATTTCCGCCGTTGCGATCATTTATATGCTATCGTTGTCGTGTCGCATCCAGCTGTGTCAACTCAATGTCAACTTACCGAAATTATTGTGAGCATTATCGTAGAAATGTGCGGTGTTTCAGTTAAATTGTCTGCCTGTAAGATGTTGTTGTAGCACTTTGTTTAAATTGCAACTCGTGTTTGTTCAAGTTAATGGATGCATAATTTGTAGAAGTGAAGTAGAGCTAATAGTAGGTACTATGTAGAATTGTAAGAAGTCAAAGGAGCTACAATATTTTATTATTATAAAAAAAAAAAAACAAAATCGAAGTCATATATTCGGTTTCATATATTCCATCGTCTCCTTCTATTCTTCTTCTTATATTATTTTCATTATTGTGTTATCTAAAAAAAAAGTATCGTGATACGTTCCTTTAGATAACACAACAGAACAAAATAGATGGGGCATGTCCATTTACATCTACGAATTACAGGCAAAATTCATTTATAGTGCGTGCAAGTAGAAGCTTTAATAGCATGTGTAAACAGCATGATTTTGATGCATTCATAACGAGTGTGTCCTCGGCCAGAAAGTGCCTGAGCCGTAGCTTTTTTAATTAAGATTTTGGTTCTTCAGGTTTTTATTCTTGTATTGAATGTTGCATATAAAATGTTAATTTAGCTTAAGCTTTATACTGTATATTTTTTTTTTAGCTGTGTTTTTGTATTGTTCACACCCTATCTTTATATTCTGTTTTTAGAAGTGAGGACTTTTAATTGGCTGTCTGTCTCACATACTAGTTTGTTTATCTGTTTTTTCTTAGCTGTAAGTCTTCCATAGATAATAAATAAATAAATAAATGTCACTAAATAAATTAGAATTTGTTTCTTTTTCTTCTTCTTCAACCCTTGGCCACCCAATGCTGAGTGTAGGTCTCTTCCAAATCTCGTCACTTTTGGCGGTTAAGTGTCATGGCTATCCAGTTTCTTCCGGCCACTTTAATGAGATCGTCTGTCCACCAAGTCGGTTGTCTTCGCACATTCACACGAACTTGTTTACGTAACTATTATGTTTCAGTCGGTTTCAGAACTTATGGATAAACTATCTGATAGCCTTATAGATTGCGCATAATTAATTTCCAGCATTTTATCTAAAGAACAGCTTCAGATCAGTAGGTACGTGGTTTTACCTTATAATTATGTGTACCACATTTGCCCGACCTTTTATTTTATTTCTTTGAGTTTGTTATGGAATCCGAACCTAACATAACTACAATACAATACAATACAATACAATAGTAATTTATTTCTCTCAAAAAGGTACAATTTCGGAACATAGAATGTAGGTCACTTGCAAATTCAAAACCTTTGTGAGAGCTGGAGTCTATACTGGGTTCGAGACCTGTATGACAGATCTCCAGGCTCACACCCTTAAAATTACAATATTAAAATTGCACTTACGTACTACAACATTGTAAAAGCTCCAAGTAATGAGAGGAAGATAATTAAAAACAAAACAAAAAGTGATGTCCTAAGAGTAGTCTATGGAGAGTGTTGTGTGTCCGTGAGTGCAACATAAGTCCTCACGCCCAGGCCCGCCTAGGGCACTGGGCGTGAGTGCCTACTTGCCCGAGAGTGTGTGTGCGTGTGTGTGTATGAGTGAATGTGTGTGTGCGAGTGTGGGTAAAGGTGATACGTGATCCAAGGTTAATTTGATTGGGAGAATATTTCTGGTAGGCGAAATTATTTTAAAATACATAGTAAATTTTCAGTCTCTGCATAATCCAATTCAAGTAGCCATTTTGTAGTTGTTGATTTGCATTTTGATCTGCACATTGGGTATATATTTAAAATTTTATTTACTTTATTATAGACGTAGCTGCTAAGGAAAGGGAAACCGCGTTGGGCTGAACGACACTTTGTGCGGATGGAGGGACAGACTGTGTGTTTACGTCGTTTGGAGTCAAATTTGTGTGGAGTGTAGGGAGTTTGAGAGTGTGTGGTTAAAACAATATTAAGTATAAATAATTTTCGAACAGAGAGAACCGAACATGTCTTATAAAGGTCGATGGTAGGAAAGTGGTAAGGTAACCGCCAACCAACCTTCAAGAGTGCCCTTTGCGCACGTTCCAGTTTCAGCATGTGAGTTTTTGCTGAGCCACCCCAAGTAATTATGCAATATTGTATAAGCGATTGGCAGAGGGCGAGATATACAAGTCTTAGCACTGTAGTGTCCGCAGCGTGACGAAGGGACTTAAAAATGTAAATCAACCTGCGCAGTCGTGCGGCAAGTGTGTTTATGTGTGTGGAGAATGACAGGCAATCATCAATTTGTACACCGAGATATTTGACCACATTGCCGCGAGTAAGGCAGGGGCAATTACAAGCTGTGCGGTGAGGTAAAATGCAGGAGTGGGCAATCAAGGAATAGTGAGAGGTAGGAGGTTTCCCAGCGGCTGTAAAGGAAAAGGTTAGGTAATGTGATTTGTCAACATTTAAAGTAAGCCGGTTTTGAGCCAACCAGGTGGTGACAAGGTTGAGGCCGGATTGTGCGTACCGAAACACTTGCTCCCAGGAGTCTCCGTGGAATAGTAGGGCAGTATCGTCGGCATAAGTGAATATGGACGCATGGGGAAGTGGTAGCCGGCAGAGCTCATTTATATAGATGAGAAATAGGGTCGGACCAATAATACTGCCCTGGGGGACCCCGTAAGATATAGGGAGCTCATCACTTGTCCAATCACCAATCCTGACGCATTGTCGTCTACCCGTGAGGTAACTTTGAAAAAGAGCAAGTTGAGTGCCTCTAATACCGATTTTTTCGAGTTTAGCAATAAGATTGGGGACAGATATCGTATCAAAGGCTTTGGCCAGATCCAAGAAAATACCAATTACCTTCTGCTTTTTATCCAGGTTGGAGAAAATGTCAGTGGTTAGGTCTAGCACAGCCTTATTTGTAGAAATTCCGGAACGGAAACCATATTGAGAGGGGGAAAGAAGATGATTCTGCTCGAGGTACTTAACTAATCTTTTATTCATGAGCCGTTCAACTAATTTTGAAAGTGTAGGCAAAATTGATATAGGTCTGTAGTTATTTGATCGATCTCTGTCCCCGCCCTTGTGTACCGGATGCACTACTGCAAGCTTAAGCGCATCTGGAAAAATACCGGAGGTGAAAGCTAAATTACAAATATGAGTCAGATGGGGGGTGAGAATATTTTTAAATTTCTTGAGAAACGTACCCGACACACCATCAGCACCCACCGCACAGTCGCCCCTCAACTTCTCGATCAAACTATCTAATTCCGGCTCGTCTGTTCCTAGCAATACAAAACTATTATGAAGCGATGGGAGATCTTCGGTATGTGGAGGTAAGCATGTGGAGACGTAAGGGACGTTTTCAGCTAAGGTGCGTCCAATGTTAGCAAAATACGAGTTTACTTCATTGACAGAGCGCTGCGGGTCAGAGGGTGAAAGAAGAGCATTGGCGTGTGTTTTAACTTTTGAAGTGTAGGTGATAGTTTTTATAGCATCCCAGAGTTTTTTATTATTATTTTGCGCATTAGTCAAAAGAGCTTTATCATGATTGGTTTTGATAGTTTTAAGTATCTTAGAGCAATAATTCCGGTATCTTTTAAAAGTTGTTAGAAGTATTTTATCATCGGGTTTTTTTTTAAGTTTCATATGCATATTGTCTCGATTTCGTAGGCATCTAAGGAGCCCTGGAGTCATCCAGGGCTTACTTAGCCTTTGACGGTTGGGCAAAACTTTCAGAACAGAGTTTTGAAATATAATAATGTTAAGGGTGTTGATAAAGAAGTCTGTTGCTTCATTAACATCAGGGGTGCTATAAACGGGACTAAAATCGGTCTGAAGTAGGTCCAATTGAATTTTGTCAAAATCCAAAACCCGGGAATGTCTAGCTTTTTTCAGTGAAATATTGGATGGGCTATTGTTCTCCATAAATAATAAAACAGTGTCATGATCAGTGACCGAAGTGTTGGAGATGAAACAAAAAGCAGGTCTTCTCGTTTTTAAAATGAGGTGGTCGAGGCAGGTGTTACTTTGTCGCGTAGGAAGAGTGTGTGCCGGTAGCATACCGTGATAGGCAAGCATTGTCAGGTACTCCATTTGGGACTCCAACTGGGAAAAGGCTTGGCAGATGATGATGATCTACGCTTTAGATTTAATCTCTAGAAGAGTCTCATAAGGAGATCCAATATTTCATAGTTTACTTGAAGAGTCTATTTAAGGACGTGTCGACGGCGCGTTCGTGTTCCACGCGCGCCTCTAGGAGATGTCAGAAAATCGAAAGGGGTCCGAGAGGGCCGATGCCTGCCAGGGCTACGGGACTGTTCGAAAGAGATACCGTGGCCCTGGAACACAAAGGGCTAAGAAGGAACATTGATGGGTTGTAGTCAGTACAAGTCTGACACTCCCTTCCGGGGAGAGAGCGGGAGGAGTTATTTGATGATTTCCCATCCGAAAAAAAAGGGTTAACTTTACGAACAGTTCCAAGGACTTAACTTTCTGAAACAAAAAACGTTGAATTTAGCAATTAAATCTTGAACAAAAACAGGCTAACCTTTGTGAAACTATTCAATGCTGGTAGTTATTTTAATAACTGCCCTGTTATCTACCATTGGGCCTAGAATGAACACACACTGTAAAAGTCACCTAAATTCGAAGTATTTTATGAAAATACGCGTTTTGCATTAATTTCGTTGAAATACTTCGTTCATATTGAAGTCTTTCAGTGGAATTTGTTATCGTCGTTTAAAAAATATAAGAATGTTTTGGGATGGTTTTATTTTTAAGAGGGACATCACCGACTGATAATAGCAATTTAATATGATTACGAAAACTGAGCGTGTATTATTAAAAGAATATTGTACAGTGTGTATTCAAGTTTTTTATGAAGTAATATAACTACTAAAGATATTCATGATCACGATCTATGGATGACACAGGTATTGTACATGTTCATACAAACAATATCATAATTTTCTCCATACGTGGAGCATGACAATTTTATTTTCTGCAACTTCTCGGAAACATTCAAAAGAAACCATACTCATGCAAAATATTAAAAGATAATTTTTAAACATCACGCTTGTAGTCATTAAAGGGTTCAACAGAGTTATACCGTATGTACCGTTGGAACACTCACATTTTGTCAGTTATGTTTATTAAGTCCCATCTAATACGGACAAGTCTATTGCTCATATATCAACCGGGCTTTGCGTTATGCTCCAGACAGTTATTGGGAAATTCGTGGTAAAAAAACCCATAATGATGAGCATTATGGGACAGTCGACAAATTTTTACCCTTACCTCCTGAGTAATAAAGTTGAAAAGTGTTCGACCGTCAATGCAGTAATGACTACAGTCGTGATTATCGGAATAGGTGTGAGGATATAGACAATCAAACTATTGGATTAATGAGGAGAAGATGACTGCCCAATTCCTGGTTGTAGATAAGTTAGTAAGTACTTACGTAAGCTTCATTTGGACTTGCGTTACTTCACAGAGTGTTAGGGCCACCGATCCATGAAGGCCCATCGGTCACGTATTCAGTACATCACACTGAACCTTTGTAAATCTTTACTGAGTACATGGTTACCGTTTATGCGTCAGTTTACCTTCCACTCTGTATTATTATAAGCCATTTGTGTCCCACTTCTGGGCAAAGTCCTTCCTTCTCTCCTTCCACTTATCCATAACTCAATTTGGCCAATTCTTGCGAAAAGGATCGAGTTTGTCCTGCCATCTCCTTTTGGGCCGCGTTGTCATTTGCTACTGTTAAGGACCCGGTGTGTGGTTGCTCTTTGGCTCTTTCGGCATGCGACAGATGTGGCCAGCCTAGTTCCAGTTAAGCTTTATAGTCGTGTGAGCTTCATCAGTGATTTGAGTTTTGGTACGCAATATCCAGTTTCTAATGCGATCAGTGAGTTGAACTCCTAAGATATTGCGCTACATATTGATCGTTGACAGACAAAACAATTATTTGGTTAACAATGTAAACTACATAACATTGTGTGAGCAAAATAATAATGGCAACAAGATCAACATAAAAATAATTATGATGGTGACAATCGACATTGAATTTTTGAAATAATTACATGCACCATTTCCGGGTATACACGGTGTAAATCACCTCATCACGAAGCCGTCAACCAAGCATTCTGTACATGAAACTAAGTATCTTTACCCAAAAATTATTGCTGGGAAACGACTTTTTTTTAGGGGGAATAAAATCATGTTTTGTGGTAGAACTCAATGTAACGCACTCAAAACATTATGCTGATGGACGGATTGAATAGTACGGGGGTCGTGGCGGTGTTTAAAGTAAAAATCTTACATTAAAACTTGTATTTAAAAAAATACTTGTCAAAAAGTTGTAACTTTGACCTCTAATATCTCCGTAACTAGAAAGTTCCCAGGTGTGGTGTAGAACAAAAAAAATATCGCAATGACAGGGAGAACCAGTGCCTTTCGGCTTCGTTAAGAGGTGTTTTACACCCTTTATATTTAAAGTAGTTTGTGATTTCGTTTTGTGTTTTGAACCTATCATAGGGTAAGCCTGACTATATGCCTAAATATAAGAATAAATTTAAAGTAAAGCGTGGCCGAGCTCTCCAAAACTAATGAAAAGTACTACCCTACGAAGTACTTTTTTCTGTTGTGTTTATTTTTTTATCGTTTTCAGCTATCTTTAGAATTTCGTTTTCGGGGAAAGGATTTTGTAAGAGTTTTGTTTGACGGAGGATGGAGATTCATTAGAAAAGGCTCATGGAGTCATTAGAGACTTATGATGTCACCTATACTTGATGGGGATTCTCGAAGGTACTATAGGATCTCAGTGACGGCACTGCGTAGGACCATCGTGTTTGGACTCATTTGAAAGGGCTCGTGGAGACCTTGGTGACTGGTGATGTTACCTACCTGATGCTGGACTCCGAAGGTGGGTATAGGATCTCAGTGACGGCACTATTTAGAACCGTCGTGTTTGGACTCATTTGACAGGTGTCATGATGACCTTGATGACTGATGCCGTCACCTACGTGCTCAGTTAGATAAATATTGTGAGCTAGGTAATCCTAACTATTACCGTTACTGGGAACCGATAAGCACTTACCTGGTCGTCATCAGACCTTCAGAATGTATCATGTAGTAGCACCCGTGCTCAATTATATAAATGTTGAAAGCTAGGTAGTCCTAACTATTACCGATACTGAGAACCGACAAGCAGTACCTGGTCATCATCAGACCTACAGAATGTATCATGCAGTAGAATGAAAGCTAGGTCAGCAGGCAAAATAAATTGTTTACTATAAAATAATTTATTATAGATTCCAGACTCATAAAAGAGCGAATATAATAGGCAAAAACGTTGACAACTCTGCGACACATCTGTGTTCTTGCCTAATCTTCAGTTCGTTTTTATTTTAGTATGTTCGTTTGTCTGTAGAGGTCGCAAAAGTAACAAATATTAGTACAGAGGTCAAATCTTAAAGGTCATTGAGCAAGGTAATACCCTTAAGCATTTCGAATTGTTAGTTTTTTTTTTCATTGTTCAACCTTTTTAATGACTATTTAAAAGTCTGAGAACCAAAAGAACTTACGAAACAAGAGCGAGCGGAGCGAGCTCGAAGATATAAGCTCTCCACTTCATTTGGACCTTTTAATAAGAAAAAGATGAAACTTCGTCTACTTATAGACAAAGTACAGATACAAATGAAAATAAGCTGCAAGATGAAGGTAAGCTAGCCGGACAATTTTAAGGCCCTACTTGGACAGGTTAGAATGTTATAATTATTTTAATTAATATTGACATAATGTTTTGAGCAGACTTGTGAAGTCACATACGCAACCATTCTTTTTTTTAAACTTGTTGATATTGAGAACGTTGCGGCTTATAAGAAGATGAAGCGACAAAAATTTAAAAGAGAAGTATGTTGAGATAGTTCGGTCATGTGGAGAAGATGAGTGAAAGGTGACTAACAACGTGTATTTACAAAGCAGATGTGAGTAGCAACAAAATCAAAATAATATATTTTTATTTCACATAGACCTACATGGGCACGTATAAAACGTCGACAAAAAGGTGCTCAGTTCAAAGTCAAAGTCAAAGCATTTATTTCAATTAGACCATTACAGGCACTTTTGAAAGTCAAAAAAACAAAATAAAACGCGAAGCTACAGTCCCAGTCACAAGGCATAATAACTTGTGAATGTACTGTAGTTGCCCATTCCGTAGCGTAGATCTCTATGGAGAAGAATGGGCAAGAAACTCCACGGACACTCTTTTAAATCAAAATATGTTACAAAATCTTGGTTACATCATTCATGTTCGGGTTGGTCGTTTCCTATGGAGAAGAACCGCAAGAAACTCCATAGTTACTCTTTTAAAATCATTTGGTTTTACAATATTTCTATGTTACAGCGTCAACGCCGGGAGGGGACGTCATAGTAGGACATACAATGCCACTGACCTTATTGGTGAGGTTCTTCAGAAAGGTCAGGTGAGTAGTACTTGAAACCAGCATGCGTGTATGACCAAATGTATGAACACGGACGAGGCAAAAGGAATATGTAAGGATTGTACCAGGTGGCGTTATGTGACTCCTGCCTTACCCCATGGTAAAAAGGCGTGAGTTTAGTATGTATGTATGAGTTAATAAACAAAAACGGGCCAAGTGCGAGTCTTACTTGCACAGGGTTCCATAGCCCCAAACAATAACAATATTTTTAACGGTCATTCATTAGTTTTTGTTTTTCATAGTTATTTAATGAAAAACAAAGTTACTGCTGCAGTTTAGTGGAAAAGTCCCATATCTCAAAAACTAAATATCAAATCTTATTTAAACCAATTTTCATTGAAAGTTTTTTTTACGTTCTACATCCCAATATTTTTTCAAAATTTTACTCCTCTTACTTTAGAAATTAGAGGGGCGGGGCACACGTTTTCCCCTTGGAAGTGACTTTCTAACAAACGATAGACTTTGAAAAAATGGTTTTAGGAACCGCAATGTCATTTTTCAAGACCTATCTATCTATAGACATCCCGCACGTATAGGTTTGATGGTTTTTTTTAGTTTCAGTTCCGTGTGGGGAGGGGATATCCTTAATCATTTATTTTAAGGAAGGAAGAGCTAATATGTTGGCACGCAGGTTTGCACGCTGTTCTCATCAAGTTAAGATCACACTTTTTAAAGCATACTGCTCATCTTTGTAGTACACGTGCAGCCTGTGGGCTAGCTCTACTTAGGCGAGCTACAGTGCCCTCCGCGTCCAGTACAACAACGCGTTCAGGGCAATATTGGGGCTGCCTCGCATCTGCAGTGCCTCGGACATGTTTGCGGAAGCGCGCACCGACTGTTTCCACGCCACCATGCGCAAGCGGTGCGCGTCCTTTGTGCGCAGGGTGCGGGCCAGCTCCAATGCGGTTCTAGTGATGATCGCCGGACGATTGGACTGCCCTTATATGAGGAAATGTTGCAGTAGGCATGTAGCCAGGCATGTAGCCAGGGCATGTAAATGACCCATATTTGCTGTGTTTTTATTAATTAATTTATTTTATTTTAATTGTATATTTATATCGAATATTATTAATGAAATTTTATTTATGTAAGTTGTAAATTATAATGTAATTTCCAATAATTTTTATGTGACATTTAATTTTGATTTTATTGACATTGTTTTATGATTTGTTAACTTGATTTCCGGATGAAAAGCCGAGACCAACGGCCTAACGTACTAGGCCGTTGGTCTCGGCTGTCATTTGTAGATCTTTGACAGTCGGTACAGGTAGTCAGTGGCCCGAAAGTCTTACAAACAGTCTTACCAAGGGGTATCGCATTACCCAGTTCTAACAGATAGGCAGTCGCTCCGTATAAAATACTGGTATTCAGCTAAATCCGGTTCGACTGGAAGCAGACCCTGACACAGTTGGGGAAAAGGCTAGACAGATGATGTATAAATTCCGTCTCATATATATATATAAAAAAAACATAAATCATAATCGTCTCATAAATATACAAATCTACTCTCAAGGTTAAAAGAATGAAAATGTAGGTACTAAGTATAATCTCATAGAAATAAATTGGTATTCAACTGTATATGGTGTAACGGTTAGAGCTGCGCAGGGTAGGCTGCGCAGGCCATTAGCAAATAGGTAGGTAGATAGGTTGAGTAAAGTAAAACAGCCAGACCAGTTAATACATATATTAAGAGCACTAAACTAGGTCGCGGGTAACTGTCACTAAGTTCTGTTCCGTTCACTATCACATTAATTAAAAGGGTACCGTCCCTTGGCAGCACGTGCAGACGTGGGGGCCGGTCGGCACCGGCTCAGCAGTAGGCCACCGGTAGGCAGGTTAAGGCCTGGGCAGCGCACAGGCAGGCGGTGCAGGTTAGGTAGGCAGTTCACAGCAGGGCCACGCAGGGTAGGCTGCGCAGGCACCCGTGGGGTAGGCCACAGGTAGGCAGGTCACAGCAGGGCCGCGCAGGGTAGGCTGCGCAGGCACCCGTGGGGTAGGCCACGGGTAGGCAGGTCACGGCAGGGCTGCGCAGTGTAGGCTGCGCAGGGTACCCGTGGGGTAGGCCACAGGTAGGCAGGTAGGTAGGCAGGTCACGGCAGGGCTGCGCAGGGTAGGTTGCGCAGGCACCGGCTCCCGTGGGGTAGACCACAGGTAGGCCGGTCATGGCCTGGGCGAAGAGCCACGTGCGCAGGGTAGGCTGCACACCGGCACAGCAGTAGGTAGCGTGCTGGGGTAGGCTAGCGCACAGCGCCAAGCCCGAGCGAAGAGCCACGTGCGCAGGGTAGGCTGCGCACTGGCACAGCAGTAGGTAGCGTGCTGGGGTAGGCTAGCGCACAGCGCCAAGCCCGAGCGAAGAGCCACGTGTGCAGGGTAGGCTGCGCACTGGCACAGCAGTAGGTAGCGTGCTGGGGTAGGCTAGCGCACAGCGCCAAGCCCGAGCGAAGAGCCACGTGTGCAGGGTAGGCTGCGCACTGGCACAGCAGTAGGTAGCGTGCTGGGGTAGGCTAGCGCACAGCGCCAAGCCCGAGCGAAGAGCCACGTGCGCAGGGTAGGCTGCGCACTGGCACAGCAGTAGGTAGCGTGCTTAGGTAGCGTGCAGGAGTAGGCAGCGTGCAGGAGTGGGCCAGGGGCACAGCCCCAAGCCCGTGGGAAGAACCCTGGAAGCACCATAGGGTGCGCATGTTAGATGCGTTGCGATGCAGTTGGCAGCAAGCCGCATGCGATGTACCAGCTTCACCCCTTTTGTAGACCAAGGAACGGTATGGGAAGCATTGTAGCTGAAGGCTCAGTACATCGCAGCGGTTTACAGGTAAAAGTGGGCAAACATAGCAAGCACCATGACAGATGAAAAGTTAGGTTAAGTATGAACATCTAATGTGCATAAAGTATACATGATTACTTACAAATAACACAGTAAGGAGCACTACACACCTCGATGCAGCAGTGATACATTCACGATTACAGTTTCCTGTGCGCTGGACAACTACTAGCCACATGTGGCATAGACACATGCGAAATCAGATATCACTTAGGTAATGAAATCCATATAGGTTATCCAGCGCAGAGAATCAGGCATGACAGGCAGAATTACTTAACTAATGTGGAACTCACCCTAAGTCGGGGCACAAAGAATCTTGAGGTCAGAAGATAGATATATTCAGCTAAGCCAACGGGATCGAAATGGCAGAGTCATAGCGTACTGTCAAAAACTAGTGTTGTACCGCGTTTTTAGTGAGGTCCCTAGTTACTTACTAATTATGACATTTTAGGATTACTCGACTAATTTCAGTTGAGACCCTCACAACGCTACAGTACCCCCGCTTCAGAGAGAGGATTTTACCTGTGTTAAATCCGCTAGAACTACTAGTGCTTGGTTAGTTAGTTAGTGGTTAGTTAGTAGTAAGTTAGTTCGTGGTTAGTAAATTAGTGGTTAGTAAATTAGAGGTTAGTTAGTCAGGTTAGCGGGTGTTGTTTTTTTTTTGAACATGACAAGTAGTACAAAACAAAATTTAAGGGTAGTTACCATAGAGAACTACTATGCCAATAACAAGTAAACACCCCTTGGGGTCCTCAGCATTCTCCATGGCAACGCCGTTTTAACGATAGCATAAATAAAAAAAATTAGACTATTTCCAATTGAGAAACTCCTCATAAGCAAACTCAAGCAACTCTGAAGGCAAGAACCTTAGTTACCACAGTGGATGTCATCAGTATGATCACCAACTGACCGGTAGTTAGGTATCGAAGGAGCTTAGGACCCCTGCAGCCACAAGTAAATAGATAAACCCTTGTTGGTGATTGACCTCCCACGAGATGTGGTAGTAGTAGTGCTTGGCTTGAGTAGGTAGATAGGTAGACACATGGTTGATAATAGGTAGATGAGTAGGTAGACACATGGTACATAATAGGTAGGTGAGTAGGTAGACACATGGTAGATAATATGTAGGTGAGTAGGTAGACACATGGTAGATAATAGGTTGTTAGTAGGTAGAATCAGCTGTAGTGCTACTACATGTAGTGTAAGAAAATAATCAGGTGAGTTCCCATTATTACAAAATAAACTACTAGCGAATTCTAAAAATAACACAACAACTTAATTCTATACCACAACGATGTACAAAGAGCAAGCGTGCTAGCAATCGGTTCAGAACAGAGTGACAGATAGTAATATAGAAGTTGGGCGCCACTGTAACGGTTAGAGCTGCGCAGGGTAGGCTGCGCAGGCCATTAGCAAATAGGTAGGTAGATAGGTTGAGTAAAGTAAAACAGCCAGACCAGTTAATACATATATTAAGAGCACTAAACTAGGTCGCGGGTAACTGTCACTAAGTTCTGTTCCGTTCACTATCACATTAATTAAAAGGGTACCGTCCCTTGGCAGCACGTGCAGACGTGGGGGCCGGTCGGCACCGGCTCAGCAGTAGGCCACCGGTAGGCAGGTTAAGGCCTGGGCAGCGCACAGGCAGGCGGTGCAGGTTAGGTAGGCAGTTCACAGCAGGGCCACGCAGGGTAGGCTGCGCAGGCACCCGTGGGGTAGGCCACAGGTAGGCAGGTCACAGCAGGGCCGCGCAGGGTAGGCTGCGCAGGCACCCGTGGGGTAGGCCACGGGTAGGCAGGTCACGGCAGGGCTGCGCAGTGTAGGCTGCGCAGGGTACCCGTGGGGTAGGCCACAGGTAGGCAGGTAGGTAGGCAGGTCACGGCAGGGCTGCGCAGGGTAGGTTGCGCAGGCACCGGCTCCCGTGGGGTAGACCACAGGTAGGCCGGTCATGGCCTGGGCGAAGAGCCACGTGCGCAGGGTAGGCTGCACACCGGCACAGCAGTAGGTAGCGTGCTGGGGTAGGCTAGCGCACAGCGCCAAGCCCGAGCGAAGAGCCACGTGCGCAGGGTAGGCTGCGCACTGGCACAGCAGTAGGTAGCGTGCTGGGGTAGGCTAGCGCACAGCGCCAAGCCCGAGCGAAGAGCCACGTGTGCAGGGTAGGCTGCGCACTGGCACAGCAGTAGGTAGCGTGCTGGGGTAGGCTAGCGCACAGCGCCAAGCCCGAGCGAAGAGCCACGTGTGCAGGGTAGGCTGCGCACTGGCACAGCAGTAGGTAGCGTGCTGGGGTAGGCTAGCGCACAGCGCCAAGCCCGAGCGAAGAGCCACGTGCGCAGGGTAGGCTGCGCACTGGCACAGCAGTAGGTAGCGTGCTTAGGTAGCGTGCAGGAGTAGGCAGCGTGCAGGAGTGGGCCAGGGGCACAGCCCCAAGCCCGTGGGAAGAACCCTGGAAGCACCATAGGGTGCGCATGTTAGATGCGTTGCGATGCAGTTGGCAGCAAGCCGCATGCGATGTACCAGCTTCACCCCTTTTGTAGACCAAGGAACGGTATGGGAAGCATTGTAGCTGAAGGCTCAGTACATCGCAGCGGTTTACAGGTAAAAGTGGGCAAACATAGCAAGCACCATGACAGATGAAAAGTTAGGTTAAGTATGAACATCTAATGTGCATAAAGTATACATGATTACTTACAAATAACACAGTAAGGAGCACTACACACCTCGATGCAGCAGTGATACATTCACGATTACAGTTTCCTGTGCGCTGGACAACTACTAGCCACATGTGGCATAGACACATGCGAAATCAGATATCACTTAGGTAATGAAATCCATATAGGTTATCCAGCGCAGAGAATCAGGCATGACAGGCAGAATTACTTAACTAATGTGGAACTCACCCTAAGTCGGGGCACAAAGAATCTTGAGGTCAGAAGATAGATATATTCAGCTAAGCCAACGGGATCGAAATGGCAGAGTCATAGCGTACTGTCAAAAACTAGTGTTGTACCGCGTTTTTAGTGAGGTCCCTAGTTACTTACTAATTATGACATTTTAGGATTACTCGACTAATTTCAGTTGAGACCCTCACAACGCTACAATGGTCTTTCTTAGTTGTAAGAATATTCATATAATGTAACCATGGAGTTTCATGCCGGTTCTTCTCCATATGAAACGACCAACCCGAACCGAGCACCTTTTTGTTGACGTTTTACAAGTGCCCATGTAGGCCTATGTGAAATAAAAATATTTAGTTTTTTTTTTTTATTGCCGCTGTAACATCAAACTAAAAACAGAATAAAACATAATATAATAAATATTTTTAAGGAGGCTTCCCTTGGTACGGAACCCTTCGTGCGCGAGTCGACTCGCACTGGGCTGGTTTTTTTTTAACACGCTTTTATTAGCTTCACTTTCAACTAACTAAAAAACCTTAAAAGTCAAATTTGACTCACTTCCCGGTTTCCCGGGTGTGAAATAAAGTTATTTTGATTTAGATTTTTTGATTCATCGGGTGCAATCAAGCGGAACTATGTTATGACATAAGAACGGGTTATGAGTTTAAATACCAACAACATACATAAATTACAACTAGCGGACACGCACCGGCAGATATCATCGAGATCTCGTAACTATATAATAATTGTTTATTAAGTGGCACAACAATGAAATAAAATTTAAATATCCGTTTGTCATTTCAAATTAGCAGCTTTTTACGGAATGTGTTAATTTATACAATACTAATAAAATAAAAGTCTGTTTGTTTGTTGCAGCTAAGCTCCGAAAAGTCTTGACCCACAAATGAGGTTTAACTATTAAGTTCATCTCTGCTTAACCCGTTGGAAAACTCAGGTGTGATGTTATGTTTGTGTTACGATACATTTTGGTAAGACTGGTTGTCAGACTGACGGGTTTCTTAGTACCAACTTGTAATGTTCAATGATCACCTATACATAGGTATATGAAAATCCCATTAAAATCCTTACTTCAAGTGGCTTAGATGCGGGCCTGTGAACGGTGAGTAATGGGCTAGCTCACCATCCGTCCGTCCTATGACGACAGGCCGTGTCTACGGCGCGTTCGCGTTCCACGAGCGCCTCAAGGAGATGTCAGCAAATCGGAAGAGGTCCGAGAGGGCCGATGCCTGCCAGGGCTGCGAGACTGTTCGAAAGAGATACCGTGGCCCTAGAACACAAAGGGCTAAGAAGGAACGTGGATGGATTTTAGTCAGTACAAGTCTTACACTCCCTTCCGCTCCGCCCAGAGCGGGAGGAGTCATCTGATGGTTTCACATCCGAAAAAAAAATGGCTTGGATTATCTAAGCGATCACCCAGACAGACATAGTTTCTAATATGTGAGCTATAGATTTGCTGGTTTAAAAAACGTATCAAAATTCGACTCTCTAAAAGGATTACATAATGCGTAATTTATTATGAACTAGTTGCTCCTCGCAACCTTGTTCGTACATATACAAGGTGTTGTTTTGCATCCTCGTCAAATTCAAGGAGTTTACTATGCTAAAGATTCTCGTTCCGAATTAATCATAAAATGGATATGTATTTTTTTTCTTATTTACGGCAATCGGTAAGTGTGAACCACTCGTGTTTTAAACGCAGACTGTCTGATTCTCGCCCTATAACCGTGCTTCCACAAATACAAACAATCTCAAACGTTTATTCTATAATTGCTTATTTCTTAAACCATGTTAAGGGGTTATTCTGAAATACTGACAAACATAAACAACCAAACAAATTTAGAGTTTATTAATAATTAACTAGACGAAGAACTAGAGCAGCGGTGGCCAAGTGGTAGCAGCCCCGACTTACGAGCAGTAAGTCGTGGGTTCAAACCCAGACAGGCGCATTACTTTGTGTAATTTATTTCATCACCGCTGCTCTCAAAACGGTGAAGGAAAACATCGTGAGGAAACCGGCATGTCCTAGAACTATAAATTCGAAGACATGTGGCATCTACCAACCCGCACTGGGCCCGCGTGGTGGATTACAGCCCATTCCCTCTTATAGAGAGGAGGCCTGCGTCCCAGCAGTGGGAATAATATAGGCTGATGATGAATAATTAACTAGGTACCGTAATTTTAATTGATTATTTATGTCTTGTGTGACAACCTCCTGAATTTTGACGAGGATGCAAAACAACACCTTGTATAGTATAGGTATACTATGCAAAAACATTAGATTTATCTAGCCCAGACGGCACGGTTGGCGCAGTGGTTGAGCAATCGACTGCTGCGCTGCATGCAGCATACAAAATAGTTGTTCCGCGTCTGGCTCTTTGTGTATGTGAGATTAAATGTTTGTAAACGCACGTACGATACAAGAGAAATTCCTAGTGGGGGCAATGGTCTAAATAATTTATTTAAACTGTAACAGTCATATCAATAATTGCACTATCGAAATTACGTCAATGGTCTGAAAACCCAAACCTCAAATACGTAAATAACTTGTAATTACAAACGCTATAATTTTGGCAATTCATTTTCCTTAAAATAAAAATAAATTATTCTGCTCCACAACTGAGGAGCTCATGGCTAAATATTAGCTGCTAAGATCGATCGTTAAATTAATCTACGCTTGACATCATCTCCGTGCCTCGGAAGAAAAGCCGAGACCAACGGCCTAACGTACTAGGCCGTTGGTCTCGGCTGTCATTTGTAGATCTTTGACAATCGTTACAGGCAGTCAGTGGCCCGAAAGACTGACAACCAGTCGTACCAAAGGGTATCGTATTACTCAGTACTGACTGGGTTGTGGAGGAAGCAGTTGCTCCGTGTAAAATTCAACTACATCCAGTTAAACTGGAAGCCCTCCCTAAAATAAATTGGGAAAAAGCTTGGCAGATAGTGGGTAGGTACAGTTTTGAATATATCTAGATAAAATGAAACCGACCATACTCAGCACATGTCTGTACTTAACAACTGCTTGGCCACTAGGTACTACTGAGTTCACTGATGTTCGACCACTTTTTAACCTTATTGCGTAGAGTGTAAGGGTGAAAAGGATAGACCAGTGACGTTAGTACACGCTCAAGTGACATCTTGCGACTACAGCTGCAGAAAAAACAAATGGAAAAGTGGTCCAGAACATGCCAAAGGGTTTAACATAACGCAAACCTTCCGGTAGGTCTCTCGGACCATAACATTGAACAACTTTTGTTCTACAAGTTCTTGAAATTCTATTGAATTTTCTATGGTAACTATGGTAGTAGAGTTTCCAAAATTCGCAGAACAAAAGTTGTCCAATATCATGGGCTGAGACACCACACAAGAGGTCTTGCGTATCAAATAACTGACACGCCTGTATATCGAATTAGTGACGGCGCAAACATTGGGTCCAAATCTATCATATGTTTCAAGCTTGAACTATAAACATTCACAAAATTACATTGATTTTTGTTTTGGTGGTTATTGAGATTAGCCTGTACGAACATAGCGACACGTGAATTTTAGATATTAAGATAACTACGCGTCACCCCGACACGACAAAGACAGAGGAAATATTCGTAGGATACGGTAAGCAGAAAGTTGTTATGAAAACGTACTTTAGATAACATAAAATTATCAAAGCTAGCAAATTAAGGCTCTTTTATTTTTCCTAGAACCGTTTGCAGTGCATAATTACGGAATTGTAGGTCGACCTTGTGTATACGTCACGCTGGTTTCCCCAGGCAAATAATAAGAAACCTACTTATTCTATAACATAATATTATTATTTTCGTATGTTCATTTTTTAGCTTATTTTTTACATTTTGAAATATTTCTATAAAAGAAATGAATACATTATTATGTTGTTTATTTATTTACTTACATAGGTACTAATTACATTTTAAATATTTTTACAAAATGATATAAAAAACATTTAAAAATACAAATAATAGTAGCCCACGGGCATTGGGAACAGGGTCCGAGCTACCGGTGGTCAGGGCTTGAGAGAGGAACCTCTTAACAATACGCGCTGTGTCCAGAAGTACTGCTTTCTGAATCAAGCCCTTGATCCAGCTGCCAAGCTAAAGCCTACTCAAATGTTGGTCAAAGCTTTTGGCAATTAAACGATTGGCCGACACAACTATCGGCATAATGACTGCTGTACTCACATCCCACAAGTCGACAACCTCGCGAGCTAGATCTAGATATTTGAATTGCTTATCTTTCTCTGCTTTCACGAGATTCTCGTCATGCGGGACTATTATATAATCGACGACGACGACGTTTGCGCGACGCTCAGTCGATCTATAACCACAGTGTCAGGCTTATGGGCAACCATAGTCCTGTCATTGTTTATAGGTCGATCCCAATACAACACGATATAACCATCATCGAGAACTGGGTCTGGCGCTAATCTATAGAATGGCTCTTTAGTTTCCACAAGTTTATTTTTCAAGTCAAGTGGATGGTGAATAACCCTGGCTATTAGGTTGTGTCTGTGCTAGTACTCGTCGTTAGCTAGGCGAGAACAACCAGAAATAATATGTACTGTCCTCTGCGACCACATCTCGGTGCTTACCCACCTCTGCTTTTAAAAAATGTTACAGACACCTCGCGGTTGTGGAGGGTCTTTGATATACAGTCTCATCACCGATGATCGTGGGTGAAGCATCCGGTTTGTGGACAGCAGCATACGAACTCTCCTATACAGGGCGTCGAAATCGGTCTGAGTCCATTTGAGTATGCCGAAATTACTTTCAGTAGCTCCATCAATTGCAATATGTTGGGGGCAAAGAGTTTCAGATCATCCATGTAAAGAAAATGAGATATCACCTGTCCATCAATCGGTAGCCTAAACCTGTATCCCCCAGCAAAATGCTTAGTGGATTCAGGGCTAGACAGAACCAAAAAGGACTCAAGAGTGTCGCCCTGAAATAATCGCCTTATAATCCATACAGGCTCATCATTCGCTGTTGGATCTGTCGACATCCTGGATATCGAAGGACCGTCCTCCATTGCCTCAAACACGACTTAAGGAGCGTTGAGTTGCATCTATCTTGTACAACTCCAGCACACTCATAAGCCATATATATGTATGTGTCACAGACTTGTAGGCCTTCTTGTAATCTATCCAACATATCAACAGATCCTCGCGGGATCGACGAACCTGTTGGTGAATGGTCATGTGGATTAAGAGTAGCTTCTTATTACCACAGGACCCGTTCCTACATCCATTTTGAGAGGCCGACATAAGGGAATTACCATCGCTGTATCGCTTCTCAAAATGGATGTAAGAAGTTTTTAAGTCGTCGACAAACACGTGATCGGACTATTATTCTTGGGAATTCAAAAATTATAGCAGGTGGGTAACACTCGTTGTAAGAAACTCTGGTAGCGACCCAGACTCTAAGCATGACTGGAATTGAGATGCCAGGCGAGTGTGTGAACTACTCAGCCATTTAAGCCAGAAGTTGTGCCGTCCGTACGGTCCCGGAGACTTCCTCATAGGTCTATGTGTCCCGGCTACATCATACCACGAAGGTTGAGGAGATCGTGGAGTATGTATGAGTGAAGACCAGCTGGACCTTGAGGGTCGAGAAGTTGGAGTCACGCCACAACACGAATTTCAAATCATTCGTGGTGCGAGTTCCGACTCATCATGTCGAGACCTTCCTCAAGGAGGAGTTTTGGCCGAAGGGTGTCATGTATCGGCGATTCCGCGATAGGCTACGCGACACCCCGCAGCGTAACACAACGCCGTCTTTTCGTGTACAATAGTTTAAAGATTTAGTTTTATAAAGTACCTATGTATTAGTTTATAGTTAGTCTCTTATGCATATATATGTATTGTGTTCTATGGGCCTTAGTGCCTTAAATAAAGGATTGTATTGTATTGTATTGTAAAGGACGAGCTGCTCCCAAATATCTAAAGGCGTTATTAGAACTTCTTCCATTTCTGGGATAGATTCAAACACTCGCTCGACATCTCGCATCCAGTCAACGAGGTCCTATCTACTCTCAAATATATTCTTGAGTTGCGCGACCAGGTACACACCAGCTCCCTATTTTTCTATGCATGGGTAACCATGGTAATTGGGGCCTAAGTTGGGCAGGAGTGGATAGATACTCGTGAAGCGCATCTTCTTGAGCGCTCCTGAAAAGATCGTTGCACTGGCTACGTATCGTGGCAACGCTGTCATCTTTCTCTAGAGCACCAAGATTTTACCGAATGGACCGCGGTGGAATTGCGTCAATAGTTAACATTTGCACCACGGTTTGCGCCGGAGTCAAGTAGAAAATACCACTCACAAACTCTTGTACAATCGCGGCATTTTAACGGACATGACCATTTACTACAATAGACTAGATATAATCAAAAACAATAGATGAGAAAATTAGTAAATATACAGAATTGAAAGAAGAGTTGACCAGAATCTGGAGGCAAGAAAAAGTGTACGTGGTACCCATAGTAGTCTCCACCACGGGTGTTATACCAACCACCTCCACCATAGCCTCAAATTAATAGACCTCAAAGACTAAATTTATATTACACTCCAAAAATTCGCGATTTTAAACACCTGTAGAATAGTAAGGAAGTTCATGCAAATCGAGGAAAATGAAATTTTTCCTCAGAACTCACACACACACACGCTAAGTTAACTTGGTTAAGGCCCGTTAACGTAGCTTAAACTAGCCAAAGAGCTAAGAAACAGAACATGTTTACCAAAATAATAATAAAGCCTTTTATTCGGACCATAGATACAATTACATTTCTTACATTACTACACTGTTATCTACATATTTTGTTTTACAAACTTAACCTAAAATTATTCGCGTATTTCGTGCTTCTTTACTTTCTGCAAGTCCGTTTGCCAGTTGGCAAAGGCCTCCTCCAACCTACTCCATTCTGGTCTCTCTCTGGCCACTCTACTCCATGTTATGCCTGTAACCTGCCTGATATCATCATCCCATCTTTTTTGTTGTCTACCTCTTTTTCTTTTACCTTCCCTTGGGTACCATTTTGTAACAATTTTGCTCCATTTGCCCTTTCCTCTGATCATATGGCCAACCATTTCCATTTGAACCTTTTTATTTTTAGGGTTACGTCCTGTATTTTGGTCTTTTCCCTAATGTTGATGTATCTTATTCTAACCTCTCTTTACTCCTAACATTCTTCTCTTTCTCTCTATTGCTCGTTGGCAAATGGCAAATTTTATTGGATACTAGCTTATGCCCGCGGCGTCGCCTGAGTGGAGTTCTATAATTGTCCCACGGGAACATATTATCGAGATAAAAAGTATCCTATGTATTAATCCAGGTTATAAACTACCTGTGTGCCAAATTTCATCCAAATCCATTCAGTAGTTTTTGCGTGAAAGAGTAACAAACATCCATCCATCCATCCTCACAAACTTACGCATTTATAATATTAGTAGGATGTTTTTTGGTATGGCCTATGTTTGGCTTCCATACATTAAAATTGGTAAGATACATACGTTAAATATTTTGCTCATGGTTGCTATATGTAGGTTTCTGTCTTTCATTACTTCCCTTAGACCCCAATACCTTTACCCACTGTTTGCTATTCTATCCTAATCCTATCTATTTCTTTGTTTATCACCTAAAGAAAACATAAACAAAGAAATAGAAAGAAGGATAGCAAACAGATGCAGCTCTTGTAAATCAAATCAAATCAAAAATGTTTATTTGCTAAAATATGAATACCTTACAGGGTTAGTAATATTTCATCCTTTACATAAAGACAGGTGTAGACGAGGTAAGGCCAGTCACCTCCTATTCTTGCAGACTATAAAGTTTAATCGCAAAGTTAACAGATAAGAAAAAGTAGGACGAAAGATTCATTTGACATGCGGACATTTTTAAGACAATTTATTCATATCTTTATCTGCATTCTATTATGTGAAGATCTTATAATTTAATGTGTCTAGCGGAGAGACTTGTTTTTTATTGCGTTGCCGAATGGGTGAAATATGCAATATGCATTTCTGGTTTCTGTGATTCAGTTTAAGGGGCCTAGCACACTACGAGGCCACGACTTGTCGCATGATCCGCCGCTATCTCGAACAAAACTTTTTCCAAGTCAAAACTTCTGCAGCCATAAGTCGTGGTCGTGGCCGCCTGGTGTGCGAGCTCCTTAAAAACTAAAATAATCAAGTTTTAGACAAACTGACACGCCCCTACTTTGCATGTTTTTTAAGCTTCGAGATTGTTTGAAAGAACTGTATCGTAGGTAAGTTTCTTAATTATATAAGAAGGTATTATGCACATACAACTTCCGAAATGAATTCTTGTTTAGGTGAAAACGTCTAAAAACATCTAGATCCGTTGTGCAGTTTGAAAGAAAATTGCTTTCAGACACACAAACAAGAAAAGGGACTTTAATTTTGAATATTATAATTATAGGTCAAGTATTTATTTGAGTTAAGAATGTACATTTTTAACAGATCTAGATAATAATATTAAAATAATCTGTGGCAACTCTTGCTGCCAGGTGCACTCTATCGTAAATTCTCCATATATTTTTTTTTAAATATCAGGTTTTAGCCAACATCCTCCATCTATTTTTTATAGTAGGTATTTACCAATAGCATTACTAATCCGAAAAATATTTAAAACCTACATAGGTATATATTAAAACATGGAATCATATCACAAAAACCAAAACTAGACAAGCAGATAGATGGCAGATGTCATGGGCATTCTAAAAAATAAACTATGGATGAATTAAAACAAATATAACCGTTGGGTGGTAACGATATAATGGATAAGTCATAAATGCATTGAATTGATATAAGCTACCGAAAACTATAAAGTCGTAGTAACAACATGAAACACTATGGAAGCGATTGTCACTCGGGCCCTCAGAAATCTTAATGATCCAAACGTTACTTGCAAGAACATTGTTTACAAGGTTCAATGTCAGCCAAACAAACATCAAATTTGCAAGAACAACGTGGTAAAGATTTGTCTCGTCATCAAGATTTCGTTGATAATGAATCATTCAACTTGTTGAAATAGTTATCATGAAGGTTTTCAGCTTGTTGTCCACTGATAGATAAAGATAAGAATGCATTAAAACATATTCAATCTAAAAAGTTCACACTTTTGGGACATAGTCTTCCTCTCTATTTTTATTACCGTTCATCCCTTGCATCCAACACGCGAGCCCAGTGCAAATATTTATCATAAGTTCGTTTTTTTTTGGATCTAGGAAATTCCCGTTTTCTCTCGATGTCTTCCTTCACCATTTAGCCTACAATAATCATCATCATTATATCAGCCCAAAGTCACCAACTGCTGGGTATAAGCCTCCCCTTTCTTCTGCCACTCTTCCCGGTTCTCTGTGTCCCTGATCCAGGTGTTTCATTAACATTGATGATATCGTCGACCCGACGAGCTTACCAATGAACGAGCTTGCTCACTATAAACAAAAGTAATAAACCTACCTTAGGTTTTTGCGTTCGACCCAGGCAGAAGCATCATTTTGTGTAAACCACGACCTATGTGGCATATCAAAAACCTTCCAAGGAGTGTTCCTCAAAAACAGTACAGTGCAGTATTTTTATTCCGTGCTCAAATCGAATTTGATACAGATGGTGGCAAGTTTTAAGAGACCCTGAAAGTCCTGAAACTATTCTATATTTTTGGGATAGTTCAGTCTGAGAACAGTGCAGAAGTGATGAGGTTATCGGTTTCAATCGGGCAGGCTAAGTATCATGGGTTGCGGGACTGTTCGAAAGAGATACCGTGGCCGTGGAACACAAAGGGCTAAGAAAGAACATGGATGGGTTTTAGTCAGTACAAGTCTGACACTCCCTTCCGCTCCGCCCGGAGCGCGGGGAGTAATTTGATGATTTCCCATCCGTAAAAAAAAGGCTAAGTATCATTAAGGTTATCCATAGTTTTTGGAATTGTGCCGTGTTGATGGCAATAGGCTCGCATGTCGATGGCGAGAATGAGGGTGTACTTTTAGGTACATTTTCGGCTAACCCTATGGGGATTACAGGTAACGATCTTATGTAGCTTATACTAGTTGTTAGTAAGTCCTTGCTATCAATGAAATATGCAAATCAGTTCTTGCCAGTGACCTTTCATTTGGGTGCAGTTTATTTGATTGCATCACAGAGAGATCCACAAAATATTTCAAAATGCGCGACATTTGCATTTTCGGTTGTAGTACTATTAAATAACGAAGCCTTTTTTCGAAAATGTTGTTATGAATGGTTTACTTTCTAAACCAGCAGTTTCGATATAAATCACTGGACACCCAACATCGTCACAATAGTTCGCTACGAGCCATCACTAAGCGACATGAGGCTCACCACAGCGGTAAGTTCATTCCTCTGATATTTTAAGAATAAAAAAAACTCAGTAACAAGTTTAGTGGCTTACCTGGAGGAACAATTTCAAGTCAAATCAGATTATAGTAAAAATGTTTTACAGGGGTTGCAATAAGATTAAATTAAATCAATCGATAATATTACAATACAATACATTTCAAAATTATTATTATCATGAGACATTTTTACAAATATATAATAAAGATATTATAAGTACAATAATATAATTTGTAAAAGTCAAATAAAGTAAAATTAATTAATTCAAATAAATAAATAAAATAATGGTGAGCTATTTATTTGTTATTCTTTTTTTTGCAAAAATTGTGCATCCAGCTAGAGTATAATAAAAATACTATGTACACACATCAAAAGTGTCTAGGGATCAACATATATTTTTGCAATAACTTTTCTCCTGATTGATATTAATTAAAATTTTCTTTAAGGATTCATCAAATAAAGTGTTTTCATTTGTCACAGTAACGATAAACCAAGTCACCTTTGCATTAATAAAGAAATTTGCCATTTTCTAATAAAGGGATTTTTGACATTTGAACCACTAACATTAAAGTTCGAAAAAAAGACTGAAATAACAGTTTTCTTTAAAACTTTATTGGGTAACTTAAACAATTAATAATCCGTGTTTCTACCGCGAACACTAACAACACAAGAACATCGGTTTGGCATACTCAAAATGAGTTCATCCAAATCACGCTGTGGAATGGCCGCCCATGTTCGTTGCAACAACAAAAAAAGGTCTTCTTGCGACTGGATACCCTCCATATTCGGCAGAGCTCTTCTCTGTAGCATATCCCATGCATGCTCAATCGGGTTCAAGTCTGGCGACTGAGCAGGCCAGGGCAGGACATTGATGTTAGCTGCGGCGAGAGTCTGTCTTACAACTCTTGCGGTGAGCGGTCGTGCATTATCATGCATTAACTGAAATAAGGGACCGATTTGCACTTGTAGAGGAACGATGATGTCTGATACAATCATCTCAGCATAAATTTGAGCGTTGAGGTTGCCTCTGATCCAAATCAACTCAGTTCTTCCGCCGATCCAAATACCCGCCCATACCATGATGGTTCCACCACTATAAGGATGGACTTCCTGGCAGGATTTTAATCGCTGTTGGCGTCCAGGGGTTCTCCAGTGTCGTATACGTCTTGTATCCGGTCTCATACCAAAACGAGACTCATCAGAAAAGCACACGAAACGCCATTGTTCTTCTGCTCAATTTCTGTGTTCAAGAGCCCATTGATATCGAATCCTACGATTGTGCATTGCTATAGGTGGTACCCGTAGCGGTCTTCGGGAATGAAGGTTCACTTCATGCAAGCGGTTTCTGACTGTTTGGTCGCTAATTAAGTTCCCTGAAGAGTGATGAAGCCTCACGGCTAACATCATGGCGGTTATTGTTGGAGCTCTTCGAGTTAAGATTTGAATGTATCGGTCTTGTCTCCGTGTGGTGCAGCGATACCGTCCTCCATGGCGCTCAGCCACGGTACCAGTGCTTCGGTAACGTGTCCAAAGTCGACTGATAACACTCTGACTTGTATTCAGAGCTAAAGCCACAGTACGTTGCCGGGAACCAGCTTCTATCATTCCCACGGCTCTGAGCGTTTCTTCCCTGCTTAAATGACGTCGCCGCTCCATAATAACGTTGGTTTTAATCAGTAGTAGGGAAACAGTAGCACTAATAATGTCTTCAATGCGTTGTATGTTTTTATAGGGAAAATATTGACAGCTGATTTTCATCTTTCACTCGAATTTGATTCACAGTTCCTGATTCAAATTATGAAATGCACCAAAAAGGATCCATATAAATTTATAAAATCATAAATTTATTACAAAGCCACATCTCAATCTCAAGAAATCCGCATAAAAATGCTTGATCCCTAGACACTTTTGATGTGTGTATATAAATAATTATATATATTATATAACCAAACCAAACCAACCAAATACATTCTACCAAATCTTGGTGGAGATTAGCCATCGGCGCGGGAGATATTATATTGCACAAGTGTGCGCTGGCCTGTGCGCTCTCCGTTCCTTTAGTCTCGTAGTCTGATGGGACGGCAATCCGACACGACTGGCGAGAGATCAGGTGCAGGACCAACGGCTTAACGTGCTTTCCGAGGCACGGGGCGGTTTCATACCGCCATTTTCCAAACTCGGGGCTACTACTGAGAAATTCCTAATGGGAAAACCCACTAGCACTCTTTGCCCGACCCGAGAATTGAACCTAAGACCCCACGCTCAGCAGTCACGTTTGCGACCACGAGGTCAATGTGATATTACGGCTGAAAGCACACTTGACGGCACGATTGACACAGTGGCTGAGCGATTGACTTTTGCGCTGCGTGTTGCGAGTTCAATTTCCACACGAAACAAATATATTTATGACCAACAGATAGTTGTTTCGGGTCTAGATTTTTGTGTTTGTAAGATTAATAGGTGAGTTTACAAGCATTTACATATACAGGAGAGATTCCTAGTGTGCGGTAAAGTTTCTTAAAAAAAAAACACTTTATTAACGTACTCAAAGGCATGTTTTCATTTTATTCTTTGACGTAATCTTAAAATCCATACTTGACGCACCAAACTAGAATGTAATTCATGTTTTTGAAATGATTATAATCAATTCCAAAAACTTGTCGAAAATGTAACTGTATGTGGGTGGACCCACACACAATTTTTCACTATTTATTTATATAAAAACGACTTATAGGTATTAACAGTATATACAAGTATTATTATTATTATTTATTGATTGAACATAAAAACAAGTTAAACTATAAACAGATAGAAACAAAAAAATAAAATATGGTTGATGTAACAGAAATAGAACAAAAATAAACTTTATATTTGTAAGTATTTAAACTATTATGATCACTAAAACTCGTTAACACCGAAAACGGTTTTTTTTTTCTTTAATTGATTTAATAAGATTATCCGCATGGTTCTAGCATCAGCGCTGAAATATTAGGAAATCGTAACATCTAGTATAACATGGTTAATATACCGTTTTCAAGTTTTAATCAATTTCTTAAAACTCAATCACTTTTAAATATTGAAAACAAAAAGATTAACCAGTCCCAGTATAGACATAATAAGTTGATCTCTATGACACACACTCTTTTAAATCAAATATTGTTACAAAATCTTAGTTACATTATTTATGTTGAGATTATACGAGAACACCATGTATAGCGTCCAGTCGAGTCATCATCTGCCTAGCCTTTTCGTGGCTCCGTGCACAGGGAGATGTCTTTGGGACGGGGGCAGTCGGCCACACGGCCATGGACGCCTAGGCAGTTTACGCACCTGTGCGGCGCATGGCAGTTAACTTGACTGTGACCGTACAGCTGACAGCGGTGGCACAGCCCAACTACGCTCGAGTGGTAGGGCTTCTCTATTGAGATGCCTGTGAGGTAGCATACCGACTTCAGTTTGAAGATCGGGTGATGTCCTTTGACTGGGTCACAAATGAACAGTACCACGTCGTACTGGTCGTTGCCTCTCGCCTTGTGAAGGCGGTGGACGGCTGTGACCGGGATGTCCTGACCTTGGAAGTCATCTAGGATGTCTTCCATGGGAATTTCTTTAGGGATCCGCCTGATCATTACTCGGGTGGGCGTCTCCTCAGGAAAGGATATAGTGTGGAAGGCTATGCGCCTTCCGATCAGTTGGCCTTTAAGTCGGTGGTCGTAGAGACCACCACTTTGATACCCTGTTTGGTGCTTTTAGCGCTTGTGTATTGCAGCCTGAAAATTTTTGCTCTTCTTCCTCTTGCCCTTTCCGACGACTTGGTAGTCTTCTTTGGAGGACGAGGAGGCAGAGCATGAGCCTATAACGGATTCTGAATCGATGACTGGCACTGACCTGTCCATGTCCTCCAGAAACGGGAACAATGGGTGCAGGTGCGGAACGTTCCATTTTTGCGAAACAGAGTTTGAAACAAAGTGTTTCGGTTTCGCAGGAATGGCGGCGGCTACAGACGATGGTAAGCTTTTTTCGGCAGGTGAAGGCAACCAAGGGCTGTCGAGCGCTGAAATCAACGACGGCATTGTTGGTTTGCTGCAAGGCGGCCACATCAGTGCCATATTTCTCCTTGAAATATGGGTCCTGCAGAAGAACACGTGTGAAAAACTCCAAAAGGAGTCTTTCATTCGTGTTGAAGGACATATTGTCAGCTAAAAGTTAGCGGACATTTGAGAATTAAGCTCTACGCCTTACAACCTAACTCCCCGGGTGAATGAACACTGAAGTGAGTGGCCTCTTTGTCGGGCGTGGAAAGGGAGGTGTGTACCTACTGGTGTACCCTTAGCTTGCAAACATGTCGCCAGTCTTATCGAGTGACAGGGCCCTACGCCCACAAGGGGCCTCTTGTGTGAAGAGGTAGACACTCCTAACCGACACGAGGTGAATGCTCTGAACGAAATAAGAAAAATAAGAGCATTCCTCTTGTAATGCCATGAATATGTATGCTACGAATACGGTCCTATAATTATTGATATCTTTACTGCACCTGAAGTGGAACAGGGTTTTTACCGTTAACTTTTAATATATATCGCATATTTTTTTTTGTTTTAATACTAAAGGCAGTTTTCACTAATACTAATAGATACCTAAATATTCTATTAGGGTGTACTACAAGGCAATGTGCTTTCATGAGCCTCGGGATGCGCCACCGTCTAGGTCCTTATTAACGGTAGGAGGGCTTCCCATCGCCGTCGAGTCGACGTTGAAGAACCAAACTCAAACTCAAAACATTTATTTCAATTAGACCATTACAGGCACTTTTGAAAGTCAAAAAACAGTAAAAAACGCGAAGCTACAGTCCCAGTCACAAGGCATAATAACTTGTGAAAGTACTGTAGTTGCCCATTCCAAAGCGTAGATCTCTATGGAGAAGAATGGGCAAGAAACTCCATGGACACTCTTTTAAGTCAAAATATGTTACAAAAATCTTGGTTACATCATTCATGTTAAGAATTACAAATATGTGAGAACGATGTAGAAATACGGACAATTTAAGAGCGTCCAGAGTAAAATATTAAATCAGTAATTCAAAAATAAAGTAATTCAAATAAACCGTGGCAGCTAAAAGTTGACCAGTCATAACTAACAGCGCCCGTCAGACAGAGAAGGAGTTATCATTTGAAGAGCATCCGTAAAAAAAAAAAGTGGTAATAATTTAACTAAGTATTTATTTTAGGGTGTCGCCGTATGTTACTGATAATATACATTAGGTGATTTTATTAGAAGCCGTCTTTCCTACAAAACAATTAGGATTTCAAATAATCGTCTGAAAACAAACGATTTTTTGTCCAAAATATATTTCTTACATACCTACCTAGCTATGCTAAGCTATTAAATCTATCACACTTTTGAACGCTCCTGTCTCTTTTTTCAGCAATTACTTACAAATTTTATTTTCAACAGTGCACATTGCTCGCGTTGGTGGCGCATACCAGTGCCCAATTTGGCTACTACGAATACCGTTACCCAGGCGATGGCGGTGGCAGCCGACATGGCCGCAGCGGTAATAATTTCCAAGGATGGAATGGCGGGGGTGGCGGAGGCGGTGGCAACAACCAGGGCTGGGCAGTAAACGCTGCTGCCGACAACTATCAAGTTCCTAGCGTAGATAGTGGCGGTGGCAACTACCAACTTGGTAGTAGCAGTAATAATTTCCAAGGATGGAATGGCGGGGGTGGCGGAGGCGGTGGCAACAACCAGGGTTGGACAGTAAACGCTGCTGCCGACAACTATCAAGTTCCTGGCAAAGATAGCGGCGGTGGCAACTACCAACTTGGCAGTAGCGGTTATAATTTCCAAGGATGGAATGGTGGCGGTGGCGGAGGCGGTGGCAAGAACCAAGGCTGGGCAGTAAACACTGCTGCCGTCAACAATCAAGTTCCTAGCGTAGATGGCGGTGGTAGCAACTACCAATCCATTTATGGAGGAGGCGGTGGTAACTACCAACGTGGCCACAGCGACAATAATTTCCAAGGATGGAATGGCGGCGGTGGCGGAGGCGGTGCCAACAACCAAAGCTTGGCAGTAAACGCTACTGACGTCAACAATCAAGTTCCTAGCTTAGATGGCGGCGGTGACAACTACCAATCCATTTATGGAAGAGGCAACTACCGAACCACGAATGGAGGAGGTGGTGGCGGTGGCGGTGGCAACCAACAATCCACTAATGGAGGCGGTGGTGGCGGCGGCGGCGGTGGCGGCGGCGGTGGCGGCGGTGGTGGCGGCGGTGGTGGCGGCGGCGGTGGCGGTGGCAGGGGAGGCGATGGCGGCAACGGAGCCAATGCTGACCTCAACTACCAAGGCTGGCATGCCCTAATCCTTCTTAAACACCCGTCTGGCGTTACATCTGGTCGTGTAATCTAACGTGTATTTGAGGGAAATTCGTCTAGATGCCCAGGTCTTTCAATTCCAATTATCTCACCTACGAGTATATGACAGATCTAAAGAATACCTCTTCTCGATGTCGAGGCTGCTTCCTCTGGCGCGGCTACAGCGCTCATCTTCTTACTACTACCGTTTACTTGCTGCTTCGCCCACGTGGATGTCAGAAGATATATTACGGGGGCGCACTACCAGGATAAAATTAACCTATATTCCAGGTCATGGTCTATCCCTGTACCATTCATCCAGATCCGTTCAGTTGTCAAGGTGTCGAGCAGTAACGACAGAATTGTAGCAGACAGTTCAAAACGCTGTAGTAACAGTGACATAGTGCGAAAATGAAAGTCGCTGTAATAACAGCGCCATCTATGCCACAAAAGAAGAACAAACAGTAAAATTCTGAATAGCTACTACACAGGAAAATCCGACAACAATAGTCAAACAGTAACCCACCAGACACAACACCCGTCAGAGGATCATCCCTTTTCCATGAGGGATACAGAACTTTAAACCCTGTTCTTCAACCCTTATAGACCCGAAAAACAGACCGAAAGACACTTGAATTTTATTTAATAACCTGTTTAATCATTAAGTTGTTGTTGTTGTTGTTTAAGAGAAAAGGACAAGATAAATAAAAAAAAAAGAATTTTGACTGGAATATTTGTTTTTTTTATTTTTAACCAACGAAATAAACCTGTTAACTGGTACCTTCTATATTACAGTGTTGATAAATTAACTTATTTGCTACAGTTTATGTTACATAGGACTAGAAAAATAACAATTAAATTGGTCTCTTTTGTTAGGTGTATTTTTGGAATTAACAATTTTAGCAGATAAGTACTAGTTTTTAGGGTTCCGTAGTCAACAAGGAACCCTTATAGTTTCGGTATGTCCGTCTGTCTGTCTATCCGCGGTTTAGCTCAAAAACTATTGGTACTAGAAAGTTGTAATTCGGCATAAGGGTACACGTTAATGACGCCGAAAAAGTGGTAAAATAAAATTGTGAAAAAAACATTATTTATTTATTTAACAATTTATGTACACACTTAATACAGAGAAGAAGAAAGGAACAGAAAATAGGTACAAAGGTAATGCTTATTTCTAAAGAAATCTCTTCCAGCATACCTGCGAAAGGAGATATTAAAAAAAAGAGATGCAGACATAGTGTGTAAAAGAAAAAGAGAGAATTGAATACATAAAACATAAAGCAAATAACTATTTAAAATATAAAATACAATATAAAAATGTACTAACTTATGTATAAATAGAAAACAAAATATATATACCAATAAAATAAATACCTATGCAACTATGACGGAATGGAAAGATAAAATGTTCTTTTACTCTTCTTTTGAAAACTGCAAAGGTTTGGCAGTCTCTAATTACAGGCGTAAGTGAATTCAACAAACGCACAGCGTGTACAGTGAAGGAGTAGGAGTAGAAGTCGGTAGAGTGGGGAGGGGATTTAAGGAGTTTCCTTAGATGCGACCTGAAAAGCGTTCCCGCAGATAGGAAGGCGTTTTTGGGTTATGAAGGATGTTAAATAGCAGACACAATATCCGAGAGTTCCGGCGAAGTCGAATTGGGAGCCACTTGAGTATGTTGCGAAAGTTGGAAACATGGTCGTACTTTTTAAGGTTAAAAACAAAACGAATACAGATATTTTGCAAACGCTCAAGTTTATTTAAAAGCTCCTCGGTGGCATCCAGATAACAGATTATTATTAGATTATTTTGGGTACCTCCCCTACATGTAAAGTGGGGATGATAATTTTTTTTTTCGTCCTTCACATTTTGTGGGATAATGTTGGATAGGTCTTTCAAAAATATTAGGGGTTTGAAAAGATCGTTTTTTTATTAAGTAAACCGTTCGAGACTTATCAAGCTTTTAAGTACGAATTTTCGTTAGAGTCAAGTGTCCTCTACCGACTAAACGGTTGTAGTAACAAATTCAAATGTCACGGAAGTAGTACCTATATACACCGTGTAAATCACCTCATCACGAAGCCGTCAACCCAGCATTCTGTACATGAAACTGAGTAACTGTACGCAAAAATTATTGCTGGGAAACGACTTTTTTTTGGGGGTGTAAAATCATGTTTTGTGGTAGAACTTAAAGTAACGCACTCAATAAACATTGTGCTGATGGACGGATTGAATAGTACGGGGGTCGTGGAGGTGTTTAAAGTAAAAATCTTACATTAAAAACTTGTATTTAAAAAAATACTTGTCAAAAGTTGGAACTTTGATCCCTAATATCTCCGTAACTAGAAGGTTCCCAGGTATGGTGTAGAACAAAAAAATGATCGCAATGACAGGGAAAACCATTGCCTTTCGGCTTAGTTATGAGGTGTTTTACACCCTTTATAACGAAGTTTTAAGGAAAACTATCACACATAAGTGGGCTATACAAGTTTACGAGTAATACTCGACCAATTGTATTTGACTCGAAAATCTCGAACAACTACATAAAAATATCGATAGATGGCGCTAAGTGTCAGTTGTATCGCGCTATTGTTTCATTACTAAATAAGTTTTATTAAAAAAAAAAAAAACAGTTGCTGTGGAATATAATTGTAGTTAGTTATGTCTAAGTAATTAAATATTCACTTCATATCAAGTCTCGTTGAGTGTAGGAATTTGCAGATTGAAATAGTTTATTAATTTGCTATTATTATATCAAAATGTACCCATATATTTTGAATAGCAATAACCACATAGTAGACGACGCTGTGCGTGCCAAAAAATTAAAATTTTCCGTGTAAAATTTTCGGATCAGGTGAAGATTTGTATAGGATGTCAAATTAGGTAGGTAGTCATGTTTGGCTTTTAGTTAGAGCATGATATGAAACTATCAGTCAGCGAATACGACCCGCACTTGCTGTTATAAAAACTACGGGACCCTACACTGCGCGTGGCCCGACACGCACTTGACCGGTTTTTTTTTCAAAGATAATTTGGTAATTTTAAACGTTTTAGCATGGTACCTTACTTAACTTTATTGATTTCTAAACTACGAAGCCACTCATATCTAACGTATTTGTTCATATACTTATACAACGTAGTGGTTCTTATAAGGGTATAGTGTTTGTAACTGCTTACGTTTTAAGCAATCATTACAGAGAAATAAAATTAATGAACGAATTTCGAAAATGTTTTTGAAGTAGCCATTTGGCAAAATAATATCCTGTGACTAAACTACTGGATATATTCGATACATCGAAAAAAAAATATGATTGTGAGCGCAAATAACAATTTCGCATACCGAAATACTAAGTTTGCAAGTGATTGTGACCGACCAAAAATGTTTAAATGAAATGGGTTAGGATGGGTTAAAACCAAAAGTGCACGAGCGAGCGAGCCGATAGCTACATCCAAGTGGGTTGCAATAAATGGCTTACCGCAGTTACCCCCGCCATACAAACGGTGTCTTTGCTTCCAAGGCCCACAATTTATTTTATAATTTAAATTATTTTATAATTTAAATTATTTTATAATTAAAGAGAGTAATCTCTTTCGCTCTCATTCGTCAAGAAACATGTGACAAACTTTCTACATGCAATTAACTACCTGCATACAGAATCACAGCTTTTCTCTGATAAAAACCCACCCTAAACCCATCCATCGATAACATTACACACATTATGCACCGACACAACACACACCATCACTAATACACATACACACACGCAGTCGCACTCACACAGACATGCACATACATACACACGGACACGCTATACACACGAATTTGATTTACACCCAAGAAAAAATATTAAAAAAAAAAACAATTTATCCTTTGAAAGACAGTTGTATCTTTGATCCAAGATTATGTTTATACCGTGTCCTGTCACTAGGACAATGAACTCGCAGGTCTAACTGTACAGAATAGAGAGGGAAACCTGTCTTAGACAAAGCGAGTGAGTAGGTAACATTTACAGTTCTAAGCCTAAGATAACTTGACAAGTTTTTACTTGGTTTCATATTAAAGATAGAATATGTTACTTAGCTCAGCTTACAGTATAGTCACGTCTTAGCTATACTCACACACATTCACATTAAACTATACATTTGGATACTGTGTCTGACATCATCCTTTATCTTTCCATCAGATATTCCACAGATCGTTGAACATACAAATTGCAGAATTAGTTAACAAATTCATTGTAATGCAGTTTCTAAACGAATTATGTCATTTAATTTAAAAAAAAAAACGTCTGACCTTGGTAGAAGTCAAAACGTAGCGTAACGTCTATGTTTACGTAGGCATGTCTATTAAGACCCGTAAATCGTTGTTTATCTATATTCACATACCTATGTGAGCAGCCCCCGTATTCACAAACGCTCGGATTCGATTTCGATTCGGAAAGTCTTATGTCTATCTCGCTCGCTTTCGTAATGTCAAAACAAGATAGACGTACGACTTATCGAATCGAAATCGAATCTGAGCGTTTGTGAATAGGGGGCTTGGTCGTGGCTAAATAATCACAGTTGCTCGGAACATTATTCAGGTAAAGCCGCGTTTGCCTAGGTTAGTCTGTGGATCCCATTACATATCGAGTTTCCTCCGTGCCTCGAATAGCATGAAAAGCCGTTGGTCCTGGTTGTCATTTTTAGATCTTTGACAGTCATTACAGGTAGTCAGTCCCGAAAGTCTGACAACCAGTCTTACCAGGGTGTATCGTATAATTGGTATGTGGAGGTCAGATAAGCAGCCGCTCCATGTAAAATACTGGTATCCAGTTAGACTGGAAGCCGACCCTTAACATAGTTAGGAAAAGGCTAGTCAGATGATGATCTAAATTAAAATTCACGTATATAATATACATTTTAGTCGGTACCTACAGTTGGTTCCTAGCTCCTTTCCAGCAGTGGACATCTTTCGGCTGAAATGGTTTTGTGTTATGTACTTGTTAAGTTTTGACGTTGGATTGCTGTTAAATAAACCGAAATACTCGTAAATAGGAATTAAGTTTTTAGTTACCTGTATCTAGTAGCGAAAATAAATTATGTAGTGTAATAGGGAATGCATAGATATGTATTTAAAAAAAAAAAAACCTACGATACCACTGGACCAGTAGTGCAGAAGGGGAAAAAAATACCCACGACACTACCAGTAGTGCCGTTTAGTAGTGTGGAAGAGACGGAAGGATAAACGTACATGATTTAGTTATTTATGTAGGACTATGCTCATTGAAATAAAAGGTATTTGCTCCATGAAAAAAATAATATTTTTTCACGACCCGAGAGATCTACCATCTTATGTACGGGGAAATGCAGTTGTTCCTTTGGACTATTATTTAGGTTAAGAATGTAGATCTAGCAGCATGGACAATTTACCGCTTAGCCAATTGTTATAAGCACAATACCGCGATACGACTTGGTAAATTATATACCAAGTGACTAATTCGCTGTATCAACGTTGCAGATACAGCAAAAAGATCTATAATAGGATTTCGACCTATTACTTCCTTGGTTTCTTTGGAAATAATGTGTCGGATCGATTCTCCCGGACGGTGGCATGCCCGACATATGTCAACCGTGCCATCCTTTACAATGTGTTTCCGGAAGTTATTCGTCATCATAACTTCGTCCATTATTGCACAGACAAAACCTTCGGTTTCCCCGAAGAGGTCACCGAAACGGAGCCAGGATACGGACGCTAAGAAGTCTACATCGGGCCCGGTAAAAGCGTCCGTGAAGCTCCTTGCTCTGCCATACCTTCCTGCGATCATTAGTGTCTAATACTACAGGCTTGCGCCAGTTCTCGTTACCCAAGAAGAGCGGAGAAGGTCCTTGTCAACTGATGCCACATCTCAGTGTTTATATTATTATTATTACCATACCTTTATTCGCTTAAATATCTTATTTATTACATTTTTAAATATTTAAAAAAAAAATCAGAAAACGTAGAAAAAGCATTTGAAAATTTAAAAAATAGGTTTCCGCCGGTGTCGGGAGCAGGGTCCTAGCTACCGGTGGTTAGGGCTGCAGAGACAGGAACCTCCTCACAATGCGGGCCGTATCGAGGAGGACTGCCTTCTGAATCAAGCTCTTGATCCAACCCCCGAGTGGGAGCTTCGACAGATGTTTGTCGAGGCTCTTGACTATAAGGCCATTGTTAATAGTTGCTATTCATATTAAGAGGACATGAGGCGACGACTAAAACTATTTTTTTTTGTTATTTTATCGAGTCTGGGAAACTCTACTCTGATGCCACTTCTCGATTTTCTATCCTCCTATCATAGTTTTAGTGCCCGATACCGTTACAGAGGTATAAAAAAGATTGGAGGCCGGCTGCATTTAAAGCAAAACAGGAGAATGCATTCAAAAACACTTACGTAATAGACTTCCGGCAATAGGGGTGCGGACTGGGTAAAGAAAACGACATTCTATTTTGTCCGTCAGACAGGTAATACAAAAATATTAGACACGTATTTTTTGTTTCATCAAAATATCAAAAAATTACTTAGTTAGAACTCATTAAAGTTGGAGAGTGGGGGCTTACTACGTCACAAGTAGGTATAAAACTTACCTACATGTGACGTCATGCGCCATTTCAACTCAATATATCTACGTAATTTTATGACCACGTGAAAAAAGAAAAAATACGTGTCCAATACTTTTTAATAAACTACCCGACGGACAAAGAAAAAAAAATAGGATTATCCCCTATTTTATCTTTTGTCTTTCGTCGTCTTTCTCCGTCGTTCTCACTTTTATATAACTTAACTAGTTTATTTGAAATAAATGCACTCTCGCTTCACTATCTCACATAGTCTGATGGCACAGTTACCCTGGGGCGCGAATGCGAAACAAGTTTGTAAATTCTAATTTTGAACTGGTTTTTCGATTATTCGAATCACAGATTCGAATAAAGTTTGTTTAACTTTTTGTATTGTGTTTCTCATTCAGATACTGTCAGCTAGTCTGCTAACAAAAATATCACTTTTCATCCGTATGCAATGGATGAAAAGTTTTAAATAAGGGTTGTCTGTGTTAAATCTAACTTACTAATAAAAAATAAAAATGTTTACGCGTTGTCTCTTGGCGTCTTAATATGAATAGCAACTCCTTACAAAATTGACAGAAATTACTTTCACAAAATTTACCTCCATTAGCTGAATCGATGCTGAATAACGCACGTTGCAAAAGCGTCTTACGCGCGGTAGCGATAATACAGAAACGCGTTTACGAAACACGTACCAAAACAGATTCGCAAAAAAAAAAGTAAAAAGGTCCTTAGAGATTGTTATAAATGACTCCACAAAAATATCATCGTCATAGCTTTATTTAAAAAAAAATGCCCTTAAACAATACAATAAATAAACACATCCAATTTATCTAAACTTCGCTACAATTTCGCTAACAGCCGCATAACACCCTGACAATAACACAATGAAATAGAATATCAACAGTAATACGTTCTTCCACAAAATGTAGTTGAATTTACCCAGCCCTCGTTCCCATCGATGGACAGTTTGGACCACAACTGGGATTAGGAGGCCCAGGGTTGAGAAGAAGATGGCTCCAACAAGACCTATGAGGAGTTCTAGGTCTGGTACGGCTACTGCGAGGATAACTGCAACAAATATTGGATACAGAAAACAATAAAAGCAAAGAAACACAAAAAAGTCATTAGCCAAAGAACGGCAGTGGATCTAATGAATCTGAAGGCGCCTTTGCAAAAAGGCTTCATATGATTCACATTGCAAACTAAACTGTGACCACAGACGAGAGAGAAGCGGTCTACAATTCTCTCTGGCGGAACGTCAAGTCGTTGCGGGTAGCCATATTGACTTGTGAAGTTGTCAAGGAAGGTGCCGGTAACAAGGCGTTGCCGGATCGCCGACATCTGTTTTCTGAATCTTATTAAATCTGGTACCACATATCATATGTGATTCTGATGAGGCGGATATTAGCCTTTAAATCTAACAACAGACACTAACAACATTTGATCCAAGGCTGGTAATAATGATATGATGGACTCTTTAAAATTTCAAGGGCTTGTCAATATGCAGAGTAAAGGTAGGACTTTCTATTAGGTTTCCCGTCAGCCTTTCGCCATCATTATAGTTATTCGTCAACTTCGGATCGTCGTATTTATCGTCGTCGTAATTATTCATCGACGGATTGCTCTCAAAGCACCAGGTGGCCTACCATGACGTCTTAAAACATTATTGTTTTACTCCTTTTCCAGTTTGGGAAAGAGATGGCGCTAGATATCCTGTATAGCTCCATCTCTTTCCTACACTGGAATAAGAGCAAAACAATACTACTTTAAGACGTCATGGTCGGCCAGCAGATCCCAAACTGCTAACTTGTTACCACAACGTACACAAGCAACAATTATAAAAATAACCAGCTTTTGCCCGCGACTTAGCCCGCGTAGAAATTATCCAATAGGATCCTGCTACTGGGATAAAATGATATTAATGCCCTAATCAAGTCCATGATATTATTATATCCGTTCGGCCAGAATTTAGTCAGACTGACTTTCTTTCGTATTTTATATTTTTTTGTATAAGGTATAAAAGGTATAAAAACTCACCAGTCAAAGCCACACTGAGAGTCCTGAGCGTGATCTGGCTGATGTTATAATACTCCTTCTTAAACCTGAACTTAATCCTTGTCCATATGATGTCCATGGGCGCGTACATTTGAAGGCAGTACGTGAAGAACACTGCTACTGCCACCAGGATCTTTGCTGTCAATGCCAGGCTGGGAACAACGTGCAAAACAAATTAATCAGAATAATAAGTAGAACTTTTTGGAGCTGTCATGTATGTTAAAAAAATATGCTCAGAAAATGGCGATCTTGGCAAAATAGGTTCCATTTTTCATCATCAGCCTATAATGTTCCCACTGCTGGGACACAGACCTCCTCTCTACCACGAGGGCCCAGTGCGGGCTGGTAGATGTCACATGTCTTCGAAGTTTTAGTTCTAGGACATGCCGGTTTCCTCACGATGTTTTCCTTCACCGTTTTTGAGGGCAGCGGTGATGAAATAAATTACACAAAGTAATGCGCCTGCCTGGGTTCGAACCCACGGCTAACTGGTCTTAAGTCGGGGCCGCCACCACTGGGCCACCGCTGCTCTCTCTCGTTCCATTTTTAAATGGCAACAACCAATCATGCTTAACATACCAGTGTATGCGGGTCTCTCATTGTACGGGAAATATGCACCAAACGAGGCCATTTTATACTTGACTTGTATAGCTTTAAGTGTCGCCGTGTGTTAAGTACATATAAGAGCATTTTTATTGTTCAACACACATTCAACCACAATCCAAAGATGCTTACAGGGTAGGATAGGAAAGATTATTGCTTCTAAGGGTTGAAAAGACGTCTGGTCAACACTTGGTTAAAGCAAAACCTAAATTATGTTGAACTGCCAAAATAACATGCATTGTGTGTTAAACTAGGAAATTACAACAAAGACTTCCGAAGTCTTATCATTATAATTCAAATTTCATTCTGCTATCTTCTAGTTGTAGTTTATTTTGTATATTACATATGTACATTATTTACAAACTACAAATAAATATAAAATAAAAATAAAATACGTACAAGTATCAAAATTACAGGGCGTCAAAAAATTCGTCGACATCGCTGTCGACAGGAAAAATGCCCAGAAGGCTGGCCGCATTGCCACGTTGGATGGCAATGCTGATGCTTTGACCAAAAAAGAGGCCAGCCCTCTGGTCCCGTGAAGCGTCGACCAACCGCTTGACGATATCCCGAAACACAAAATGGGCACTCGGGCCCCATGGCCCTAGTGTTTCAAACCCAAACGGCTCAAATACATAATTACCAATTAAATTGTATTTGCGCCGTTTAAGGTTTTCAGCGCCTGCAGCAGCCGCCCCAGCGCAGCTCACAGTTCTAGTTACTAAACTTACATATTATAATTAATCGTCGCCACGCCACGTATATTGATACTTACAGATTCTATTTCAGACTACAATACGAGTACTACAGACAGGGGTTCCATACTTAATTGAGTCGGCACATTGGATTCAGCGTATTTGTTGAACAACAATCACTACACAAATTCTGGCTTTGATTCATTTTGTCAAGTGCCAATCAGCAAACCTGACAGCATCTTCTTAACTAGCCAAGGCATCTCCTCTGATTGGACACAAGCTCCTCTTGGCGACGACGGTTCGGTATTTACAAACACTAAATCAATTATTGTTTAAGCTCTGCACAACACACACTTTAATTAAAATGTAAAAAACCACACAAAAAATCTCAAAAAAAAAACAAAAATAACTTATTCCAAGCCTCGTAGCATCGGGAGACCGCTTTGTTCTGTGTCTACGTAAGCTTTAAAATCAATATAGCATAGCGCATTGGAAATAGTTCATTTCCTTGGCAAAGACACAATGCTATGAATATTCAATTTTATTTACTAACTATTATTTGGTTCCCTATCCATTTGCATAAAATTTTAAGACCTAATATAACTTGTCATAATTTTGTTTGGCATAATTATATTTTCGCATAATATAATTCTGCATAAAAGCTTACGCATAATTTTTTTAAGCATTATTTCTCTAACCATAATAATGATTAAGCATAATATTCTAAAGCATAAATTTATTAAGCATAAAGTTCTAAAGCATAACTTTTTTATAAGCATACAGCATACAAGTAAGCATGCAGCAAACAAGCAAGCATGCAGCATGCAAGCAAGCATGCAGCATGCAAGCAAGCAAGCATGCAGCATGCAAGCAAGCATGCAGCATGCAGCATTCAAGCAAGCATGCAACATGCAGCAGGCAGGGTTTCTGTCACGGCTCCGGCGCTACAGGCCTTCGGCGGCCCCACGCGTGCAAATCGTCGCAGACGGCTTTCGCTCACCACCGCAGCTCGCTCGCAGCCGCCTGCTCCTCAGCCCGCGGTCCGCCTAGCCCCTACGCGCCTACGCGATTTTAAATTACACTCTAGGGGTAGAACAAATAAGACTACGTGGAGTCGGTTTTGCAGCAATTCGGTTCTGTCAATAACTTTTGTTGCACAGCATATTTAATTTTTAACCTAGTTAGTTTAATTTTTAGGCCTACTAACGTTATGCGAATCAAATTTATGCCAAAACAAATTAGTCTTTAAGATGATTATGCCAACACAAAATGTATGCCTAAAAAAATTATGCCGAAATATTATTATGCCAAAACAAATTGTGCCCAAATCGTTATGCCGAAGTATATTAGGACAAAGAACATTATGCGAAAAGAAGGGATCCCCTATTATTTATTAACTCTTCTTTGGACTGGAATTGAAACGTTTTTCTTTTACCTCTATTTTTATTCACTTCCGTGAACTTTTAAGTAATAACAGGAAACCCATTAACTTTAAAAGGTCGGTAATACAAAAAAAAACGCTTTTAAATTTCATTGGCTGAAGTAGACTTGACTCAAAATAATTCATGAGTACATTAATACGGTTATGCTGCATATTGTTTACTTTCCGGTTGTTAAGAATATTTGAATGTTTGAATTTTTTTTTTTGTGTACATAGGCGTTGCGTTTGGCTGCAACTCGCGTTATGTGAAGCGATGATGCGGCCTAGGGTGGAGCACGATTACAACTTGAAACCTAGAACGTTTGAAACCGATTCACTCGAACTTTGAAAAATCCAGATAAATTAATAATTCCTACATGATTGACATGTAAAAGGGACCCTGTATATGGATGTTTGTCATGAGAATGTTTTCGGACTACTCTACAGTCTCCCACTGTGCAATTGTTTTTTTTTACGATCACACTTTAGGTATGTTTTACATAAAGATAAGGTATATAACAATGTTTTGAAATAAAGAATTTATTAGTTATAATATTGAAACATCTACCGTTCTCCTTTCCTCAGATCATTCGAAACGTAACTTACGTCATCATTCGTCAAAATAAATAATAAAATTGTACACAAAACATTACCTAATTATGACAACCATTAGATAAGATCATTATATTATCAAATGTTATGAATGTAGGCATTATCCGCTAACAATAAAGGCACAATTATGCTTCCCTGAAGAACCCAATTAGAGGTAACACATTTTTATTAAGGTAATGGTAATTGGAGTTGAATGAAGTTGCTATAACATAATTTCGAATTACACATTTATACCGATTTTAATTAAATTATTACTATTATAATATTTTCGATGATACCATAAATAACGTGTACTAGAAAAAATAAATAATAAAATTTTCTATCTCGCTATTTTTTTCTAATATTTGAAGATTTATGAAAAAAAAAAAATAATATATAAAAATACAAGTAAATCGATTTAGGGTCACTCTCCATAGAAAGTCATCGATTTAAAGTATTTTAACAACTACTGGCCAAAATCGTTTAAGCTTATATGAACGATAAAAACTTATAGATTGCAGAATCTAACATGGACATAACCCTTCCCATCTCTATTATACAAAAATAATTTGATCCCTGTAATAATTGTTGAATAATAATTAAAATTTTGTTACGTACGATTTCTTGTCCGCAAGTGCTTTTGTTTTTGAGTTTGTTTTTGGATTTCGTTTTTTCTCTCTCTTTATTTTAAATATTTTTATAATTTCTGTGTAAACACCTAGATTGAAAGAACATATTTTAAATAACCGTTTATATGGTTGTATGTTGTATGTCCTATACTATATCTGTGTATCCTTTGTTGGAGATATGTCTTGACACTTTAAAAAAAAACCTAAACATTTTATATAAAGGAAAAATAAAGTGTGGCTTTACATTCCTTTATCCCTCGAATGCCTGTAAGCAGCCACATGCCATTTTCTCATACGAAGATGGAAATAACCTTGCGAAAAAGGAATTATTGGAGCCGCCATGTTCTTGGAAGTTAACGTATGATAAACTCGCATGGATTCTTTCATGTAGGTATTTTTTTTACGTGAAAAACGTGAAAAATGTTTTCGAGATAAAATTATTGTCTTCACAGCGTGGGAACTGGAAACAGCTGAATCTTAATATTCGTTGATTATAAAAATATTTGGCATTCATCAAAAACAGCAAAACATCATTGATTCTTCTTTTAGGATCGAAGTTGGATTAAAATATGTCAAATTATTTTGATCTTTAGCATAATTAACCTATAAGGTTCCCACTGCTGGGACACAGGCCTCTGTTCTATGAGAGGTAGTGGCAGTAGAGGTAGTTGGTAGATGTCACATGTCTTATTGTTTTTTCAGGGTCATGTGTAATTCTCACGATGTTTTTTTTCGCTTGATCCAAGAACCACAAAGCAAGAGCTTCAATAATTTTTCAATGATTATTAACATTTTTATACTATTTTAAATATATTTTCAAATTCGCAAGATCTTTCTCCTTTACGTTTGAGTTTTAACGTAAGAAAGAAAGGCTGTTTGTTCTGCACTTCTCGAATAAGACTAAAAAAGGTTTTTTAAACGTAGCTCATTTACGTTACTCGCAGTTTTACAGTTAACGATTGATTTCAGCAAACGTCTATATACCTATGTAGAAAGTCAAAGAATCAAACATTGTATTTACCTTCAAATATTGATTTGATTTTAAATATATTATTTCACCCGTATTGACTTTTAACGTGTTAATCGAACAAAAAGTCGTAGTAATTCGCTTTGTAAGTAGAGTTTTAAATAATAGATCCTGTTCTAATAGGCAGTGTTCAATATTTATTTAAATACAGAAAGGTTCATTTTGTTGTTTCGAAACACCCGCTGCCGACGACCCGGATTCTATTTTTAAAATTCAATGCAATTTTTGATCAAATGTACTGTCAGGCACAAAAATGTTTTACAAAAATAATAAAGCTAGCTTTTATTTTACATTGTAGGTTTGTATATGAAGTTCTTCATTAGTTTATTAAAAAAGTCAAACATGATTGTGTGGAGATCAATAACAGATAAACAGTATTTACGTTATCGTATAAAAGGTTACGTAGAACTAAACTTATTAAAGGTAATTTAAACACAACTACGGTTTATTCACATATGTTTATAACGAATATTGGTCGACACAACTGCTGTTTAATTTACTTATAATTTTGATAAAACTAAAATTAATCGGACTAACGAACGATTAATCTAATATCTTTCAAGATATTGTATATTTCAACCATGTATGAAATACCTGATGGGCGACTGGCCTGCAGTTTATTAAAAATTATACAGCGCGCTGGGTTGCTGCGTGCTGGATTTTAAAGTCAATCAATCAAATCAATATCATCGGGATCAATGTTTTTTAATATCGTTGTATTTGTAAGGTTTAAAGTAACCTTACACGAAAGGGATGGCGGGGTCTAATTCACTCACTTCGTTCTTTCACTAGACCTCACCCATCCTCTTGTGGGTACACCATCTTTTTATTTTAAATCCATTATGTCCATCCAAAGGTTGTCTGGAATATATGGCTATCAGCAATAAGACCGCCGTTGTAACCATAATGACCAGTTTTGGTGTACAAAAATGTTTTATTACATTCTTTTTTTGTAAATTACCGATACAAAATTTCGATGTGGGAGGGTTTATAATGATATACTGAGTACGTACGTGGTTACCGTTTTCGCATCGGTTTTCCTTCCACTCTGTATACTGCACTTCTGTATCAAAATGACAACAACAAATGGAAGGAATGTACAAACTTGCGATTTAACGACACTATCCAAATGAATTATGAAAGTTTCAGAATAAAGTAATTGAGATTAATGGACCAGACCTCACATTGTGTCACGGTCCTCACTTTCAGGGTAAAATTGGAAAGTTTATGGTTTCCTTTCATTTAATTTACTATTTTTGTTACAGAGATTTGATCCCTAAGATTGATACTATCGATCGATAGTATAAAAGTACAGGTGTTATTTTTGTCGGATTTTAGCTTGTTCGATTCCCGAGTGTTGCAAGCGATTTTTCGAAAATCTGTGGATGCAGATATTTTTGTTAATATAAATAAAGGAATGTTTCCTTTCAGTAAAATTTGCTACCCCCAGTATTTAGAATAGTTTCCTTCCAAGAGGCATTGAAAAATTCCACCCTGTATACTTTTTGGAGATCCAAAATCACGGCAGCGTAGAGCAAAGGTCTACGCAAGTCAGCTGATAGCAATTAAATGAGAGGTTGTTGACAATTAAATAATATGTCGTGGGATTTGGGAAGCCTTTGTCCAGCTGTGGACTACTGCAGGCTGATAATGATCATACTCTATGTCGTTTAAGAGTATTTTTTATTTTATGAATGAATGCCCTACTGTTAGGGAAAGGCCTCCCCTACACTGTTTACAGGTACTTTTTTAGTACGCCACCTCAAACCAGCCATAACAGTGAGCATCCAGGTCATCTCTCATCACATCTCGTCGGCGGTGACGTCCGTCCTCAGGACCCAGGACGCCTGTAGACTTTAGAGTTGTTAGAATAGCTTAAAATGTCGATACTCACATATCACCCTCCGGTAAATTCAACGTAATGCTTCCAAGAACCCCTTCTCCATACTTCATGTAGCCAAATACACCAACGACTCCATATAAAATAGCGACGAAGACCATGGTTACATTGAGAACACTGGGACAGCCGAGGAAGTCTTGAGGTTTGGCCATCTCATTCTCCACCGGCATGACGACGTTGATGCCCTCCATTGCGAATATTGCGGTACTGGAAATAGAAAAAAATAAAATATTTAGCGCATAATCAACCTATACTGTTCCCTCTCCTGGGACATAGAGCTCTTGCATGTGAGAGGGAGTGGGCAATAATTCTCTACGCTGGGCCCACATGGAGGTCACTTTATTTCTAGGATCTGTCGATTTCCTCACAATGTTTTCCTTTACCATTTAAACTACACAGTAACACAGGCCTGAATTCGAACCCAATGCCTACAATTCGGGGCCACCATCACTGGTCCACAAAAGACTGCTCAGTATTAAAATGAAGCACTTCGAAGCGAGTTAACGGTGGTAAAAATTTAACGTGCATAAAATTAAAGGAAACATTTGGAATATTTTTGTAAAATTATCCTACGACTGCAGACTAAAGTAACGTTCCAAATTATAATGTGCAGATATTTGAAATAACTAAACCAAGTGAAAAAGATAAATTAAATGCAACTCGTCTCTTATTTCTCGTTAAATTTTGTCTTCGCTGTACTAGAGTTAAATTCATGTTTGCTTTTTCTGGCAGCTCATAAGCCAGCCAAGAAGACTAGATAAAGGAGACTTTAATTATGTAAAGGAACTTGACACAAGTTATCACTTCAGCCAACTTAATCGTGCAGGCGGGAAAACATAGAACTTAAATAAATGTACAAAGTTTGACTGATCGATGCTTTTTTCTTGACAAGCAGCGCCACTTTAAACTGCACACTTAAAGTGATCATACTGTACTTTGCTGCATAGTTCTTTTGGAAGGTTGCCAATAATCGGAAGTAACGCCGCCATCTTGTTTTTTCAATACTATTTCCACAGACTATTACACATTTTTTTACAACAGCGTCCTGACCATGTATTTCAAGTGCCAAAAGAATCATGTAGCTTTGTAAGTTAAAAACATATACATCCACCGTACTTTTGCCTTGATGATATTTTTGATACATATTTTAATAGTAGGACATTGAAACCCGTAGTTTGGAGTTTGGAATTTTGCCTGCTGATGTGTACATTTTGTACCCAGCCAGTGTAATTATAGGAGGTTTGAAAGGTTTGATTGTTGAAATGAAGATAGATAAATAAATGGTTCCTTGTCCGTGTTGACATGTTTTTTGGGGCTGGCTGTACACCTCTACCTTTGAGAAACACAGGCATGATGTAAGGTTATGTTATAAATACAAAAGCTTTTAATTCTGTGGAAATTAATGAGCTTTAAAAAAAAAAACCCCACGACCTCTTTTAAACAAAAATAAACTCAAATACCTTAAAAACAATGGCCATTTCTCAACACCAGCTACCATTTCTATATTACTCAGCGGCGGCAGGTCAGTGAACGTAAAGTAACACGTAATGCCAAACGTAACCACTAAACACACGTTCGCTAACACCGAGAATGGTACCAGGAACTTCAGGTGACGTATCTGAGTAATCAGGATCAATGGGATGAGTAGGAACCCGCAGTAAACTTCTACTTCGTACTTCGTTGATGGTATGAAGTGGTCGAAGATCTGGAAATAAAGTTTTGGCGTTAGTGTTTTAGGTTCGTTTCAGCAAAGAAGAGCTTACGCTTTTATGGTAAAGTTTATGAAAGTAATTAAATATATAAATAAAGATAAGTAAGTAAGTTTTGTAAAGAAAAGAATGCAGTTTGATCAAGGTATCACAGATTATTGACTGTACGGTTGGCGCAGCTACTGAGCGATTGGCTGTTGCACTGTGTGTCGTGGGTTCAATTCCCGCACGAAAAAATATTTTTATGGCCTACGGGTAGTTGTTTCGGGACTAGATGTTTGTGTCATCATCATCATTAGCCTATAATGTTCCCAGTGCTGGAACACAGGGGGAATTGGCTGTAATCCACCACGCGGGCCCAGTGCGGTTTGGTAGATGTCACATGTCTTCGAATTTTTAGATCTAGGACATGCCGGTTTCCTCACGATGTTTTTCTTCACTGTTTTTGAGGGCAGCGGTAATGAAATAAATTACACAAAGTAATGCGCCTGCCTGGGTTCAAACCTACGGCTTACTTCTCGTAAGTCGGGGCTGCGACCTCTGAGCCACCGCTGCTCGCTGTTAGTGTATTTGAGTTTAAATGTTTGTATATGTACCCCCGATACGGTGACAGGAGAAATACCTAGTAGGACTTCTACATTTTGAGCACAACGACGTTTTGGCGCCCAGAAAATTCCTCTCAAAAGTAGCGCACAGTGCGGCCCGGGAGCCATACAGGTCGCTTGTTTTACACTGCAGAATCTGCACCGGCCCTTACACCATTCTAACGATGTTTAGACATAGACAGCTGGACAGCCGCTAGATAAGCTTTAGAAAAACCCATATTTAAATTTAAAATGTTTAAATACTGACCTAGTTAAGTAAATTGTGTGTATAATCCAACAATTTGAATGACTTTTGTGTACGTAAATAATTATGAATTCATCTATAATATGGATGTTGTGATATCTGAATTAAATATATTTATTTATTTATTTAGCGCCTAGAGCCTAGTGAGTAGCGAATTCAAACGAACGTCCAAGAATCTTCGCATCCGGTCACTCTGCGTCTGCGAGCTACTTCGATACACGCTAGGCGACTAGTGCAGGCGCCAATCACGCAGTGCGCGTTGCAAGGATTCTAAAACGTTCATTTAACTTCGCTCCTCGCAAGGCGATGTGCTGGACTTTAGGCACTAAGCAAGTCACCTGTCATTGCGTACGTAACTTTATACGTTTTGTTTATGCTTAAGTAAAACGGGTTTTATGTATAGAAAACAGACAACAAGAGTCTTAATTCATAGCATTAGGTTCAAACCTAATCCTTTGAACTACCCAACCCCACCCTAGAATCCCACACCATATTATGATAATAATATTGTCTCACCTCACGATTAACTGAAACGTGAGATATTGCTGGAATTTCTTTGAATTGAATAACAAGCTTACAGGAGCTCTTTGAATAGCATTAGGAGAAGGTTTAAGATTACGCTAAAGTAATAAGCTTTTTGTTACCTATGTATATAGGAGCGTATTCTACAATTCTGAAAATCTGTCAATCAAGTTTCATATTTTAATCCAACACAACTTGATTTACTTTCATGATTTTATTCTCAAGGCGCTACTTTTTATGTTTTTTTACCAAAGGTAAATTTCTGTTTCTGCAAGCTAGACACGCACATTGACAAAAAACATTTGTATTGTGTTTTATTCGTCATTTGTTTAAATACTAGACGTTTTAGTTTATTTTTGATACACAGACCAGAACATCAACCTACAACAATCTGTCATTTTTTTAAATAGATTTTCAACTTTAGCGTTATATAATTAGGTTCAGTGTTGCTTGGGAACTTTGCGAAAATTGACATTTTTGGTTAGTTTAATGTACGACCTCCAGACTCATATAATTTGAATTATAGACAAGAACAATAGTGAAATGCCTTTTAGATCAATGTAAATTAATATTTAGCTGTCATTCTCTGCAGTTAAAATATTTAAGGCCCTTCGGCCACAGCGACTTTTCTCTCACCGACCATCGCAAGTTAGTATAATTTGTAACACGCGACGGAAGCAATATAAACGCGCGTCAGTATCGGTACAGGGGTCTACTCTCTAAGCACGAAATCCGCAGTTTCGGCCGAAGTTACGGTCGTTTCCTACTCCGTACTATCACTTACGGACATAAGATTCGTTAGGCGACCGAACTAAAAATGAATGACAACACAATTGGACAGTTGTCCTTATTCCCGATGTGTTTTCAAAACTCATGAATCCGAAAATATTAGTGAGTAGGGTATATTTCAAAGTATAAAGCTAGTAACGGACGGATCCGTATTTTCGTTGACGGACTTAGAGAGTAGACCCCCTTTTTTTTTTTTGCGGATGGGAAATCATCAAATGACTTTTCCCGCTTTGGGCGGAGCGGGAGGGAGTGTCAGACTTGACTGACTAAAACCCACCCATGTTCTTTCTTAGCCCTTTGTGTTCCAGGGCCGCGGTATCTCTTTCGAACAACCCGCAGCCCTGGCAGGCATCGGCCCTATCGGACCCCTTCCGGTTTGCTGACATCTCCTTGAGGCGCGCGTGGAACACGTACGCGCCGTCGACACGGTCTGTCGCCATGAGACGGACGGACGGTGAGCTAGCCCATTACTCACCGTCCACAGGCTCGCGCATACGGTGGCCGGGGGCCACTGGTTGCCCCCCGACGCCCGGGGCGTCTCCCGCGGCGGCTGGGACGTGATGTTCTCTCCCTCTCACGTTCCACCACCTCCTTCGCTAGCATGACTGCTTCGCAGAAGGAGACGGCTTCCCATTCCCTCTCGCTCCGGACCATGGATTGAACCAGGGCCGGACGCGAGAGGTCGCCGCCGCCAATCGCCGCTACGAGGACACGGCGGTGCTCAGCCCAAGCGGGGCAGAGCTCCACGGTGTGAGAGTAGACCCCCTGTATTGGTCTTTGCGAAGTCCATCTCGCAACTGACGTGTTCAAAGGCATTTCTATAACGATGCTAAATCGCGTTTGCATCGCAACACAAGCGCGACGTCATCAATTGTAGCGACACAGAACCGTGTACCGAAAATAATGGGTGTAAAAGCTCAACGAAGGCGACAGGTACTTGAGCTGCGATACTGTTCAAAAGAGATACCGTGGCCCTGGAACACAAAGGGCTAAGAAGGGGTCATTTGATGATTTCCCAACCGTAAAAAAAACGTGATTGCGATATTTTTTTTTGTCCTTGACTATACCTGGGAACTTTCTGGTTTTGGAGATATAAGGGGTCAAAGTTCCAACTTTTTCAAATAAGATTTTTAATACTAGTTTCTTATATTATAACTTTACGTTGAATACCTTCACGATCCCCGTATTATTCAATGCATCCATTCGCACAATGTTTTGAGTGCGTCACATTGAGTTTTACCGTAAAACGTGATTTGATACCCCAAGAAAAAGTCGTTTTCCAGCAATTTATATTTACTTTGTTTGATGCACAGAATGCGTGGTTGACGGCTTTGTGAAGAGTTCGCTTACATGTCGTACACAGTGACTGACAACTAAGCGCCTGTATCGCGACAAAAAGTCACGATAAGCGAGGTCGTTTAACTGCAGACAAAATTCGTGTGAATTTGTCATTAAAGCGGTTTCATACTAAAATGTTTACGTACTTGTATCATAATGAATCATTTCAGACAACTGCAATTATGTTTACAATGGCAACATTTACTCGCAAAATAATTTTAAAGACAATACGTTTAAACCGCGCTCTAGATTGAAGAGTGTGTAATAAATTTTCAGTATTTGCAAAGTGATTTATTTCAGGGTAAATAGACGAAAGTGTCTATTGTGTTTAAATAATAATACCAGTCTATTGGTACCACTACAGGGCAAATACCTCTCTTCTATTAACTTAAGAACACAAAATTTATACGTGATTAAACAAAGTCGCTTTTCATGTCTGTCTGAGTGACCGCTTAGATCTCTCAAATTCCGCACCAGATTCGGTGTAATCCTCAACGTCTAAATTATACAATTCTAAATTGTTTTAGATACGAAACATAACAAGGCGTTGTTTTGCATCCTCGTCAAAATTCAGGAGGTTGTCACAAAAGACATTAGTAATCAATTAAAATGACTGTACCAAGTTAAATATTAATCAACGCTGATTTTTTTTGGTTGTTTAAGATTCTCAGTCATCATCATCATCAGCAATGTTCCCACTGCTGGGACACAGGCCTCTTCTCTATGAGGAGGAGTGGGCTGTAATCCACCACGCGGGCCCAGTGTGGGTTGGTAGATGTCACATGTCTCCGAATTTTTAGTTCTAAGACTGCCGGTTTCCTCACGATGTTTTCCTTCACCGTTTTTGAGGGCAGCGGTTATGAAATAAATCACACAAAGTAATGTGCTTGTCTGGGTTCGAACCTATGGCTTACTGCTCGTAAGTCGGGGCTGCCACTACTTGGCCACCGCTGCTCTCAAGTTTGTCAGTATTTCAGAATAACCCGCTTAGCGTGGTTTATTTAGGTAATTAGAAATCACGCGCGCCTCAAGGAGATGTCAGTAATCGGAAGGGGTCCGAGAGGGCCGATGCCTGCCAGGGCTGCGGGTTGTTCGAAAGAGATACCGTGGCCCTGGAACACAAAGGGCTAAGAAGGAACATGGATGGGTTTTAGTCATTACAAGTCTGTCACTCCCTCCCACTCCGCCCAGAGCGGGAGAAGTCATTTGATGATTTCCTATCCTTAAAAAAAAAAAGGTAATAAGAAATTATCGAATAAACGTTTGATATTGTTTATATGTGTGGAAGCGCGGTTATAGGGCGAGGATCAGACGGGCCGCGTCTTAAATACGGATGGTTCACACTTACGGATATTTCCGTGAATAAGAAAAAAAAAATACTTACCCATTTTATTACTAATTCGGGACGAGAATCATTAGCATAGTTACCACCTTGAATTTGACGAGGATGCAAAACAACACCTTGTATAAAACAGCCTCGTTGCGCGACTGCTGAGAACGAGGTCCAGGGTTCGATTCCCGGGTTGGGCACAGTAGCAGTCATGGAGTCCTGGTGGCGTACCATGACGTCTTAAAACATTATTGTTCCATTCTCATTCCAGAGTGAAAAAGTGACGGAGCTATACAGGATGTCTAGCTCCATCTGTTTCCCACTCTGGAATAGGAATGGAACAATAATGTTTTAAGCGTCATAGTAACCCCTCTGATGTAGACTTGTGCCCGGTTGATGGCAATAGGCTCGTCCCCTATTACATGGGACTTAAACATAACTGACAAAATGTGGGTGTACTATTCGGTGCACCTCTGCTAACCATTCAAGGGTAACAGACGTAATCTTAATGTATGTACGAGTATGTTCTGTTGATACCTACTCACTAGTTGTCTCTGCCTATATCCTAATTGGAGGAAGCGTTAATGGCAACGTAATTTGTACTGGGAAACAAAATTGGACGAGCAAATAACGTTTCGTAATTGATTTCTCTCATCAATTTGTAGCGAAACAGCCTTTTATTTAACCGATTCCAATGTATGGACTGAACTTCAAACACGGAGTATGTTTATCTGTGTTGATGTTAGCAACGCTTACTAGCAGTTGATCTACATGCTTCCAAAAAAGTTTGTGACTGGACCTTTAAAGTTTTCAGATTTAATTTTTAGATATACGACTTTTAATGATTTTAAATTGAACATCACGTCTACACGTCTAGTCTTATTTCTTTGAAAAAAATATATTTAATACTAGATATTTTTCTTTAATAAATTGATATGTGAAAATGTGAAATTATATTTTTATAAAATAGTGTTATTAATTTGTAAATTCATGTCATGTCATTCGCGGACAAAAAAACGATAATTACGCAAAAACTATCGGACGTATTTTCATCAAACTTTGACCATCTGAAAGACAATTAACAACCCATATTTTAGTTTACGGCTTTTATTAGTATTGTGTTTGATAAATCAAGGAGGGTTATTTTTTCGAATGATCTTGGTGCGCGTTGAAGCGTTACGCATGCACTTTTACTCGCTCAAGGTCGCGGGCACTTATTGTCGCCTTAAGACAGCATGTAAATGTTGACGGCACGGTTGGCGCAGAGGTTGTTCAATCGACTGCTGGCTGCGTATCGCGAGTTCGATCCCCGCACGGAACAAAGATTTGTATGGCCTGCAGATAGTTGTTCCGGGTCTGGCTGTATAAGTATGTGAGTTTAAATGTTTGTAAACGCACCCACGATATAGGACAAATTCCTAAAGTGGGGCAATGTTTAAAAAAAAAATGCTAGTCTAATACTAGTCTTTTTCTAATCTTTGTAAAGTATTGAGGTCTTTTACACGCCATTATTTTTAGCATGAGGTCCGCGAGTGCTGAGCATGACCTATGGTATTGTGGTTTTCCATCAAGAACTTCTTAGTAACAGGGCACGGAGTCTGGATTTGTGCCCAGTTGATGGCAATAGGCTCGCCCCCTATTACATGGAACTTAAACATAATTGGCGAAATGTGGGAGTACTACTAATACTACTAGTATTAGGTACACCTCTGCCTGTCTCTTCGGGGATATTGTTTTTAGCATTTAGCTCGAGTCAGAATGTCCTAACTAACAATCTTCTTGAAAAATTAAACTGAAGCGTCGAGATCTATTTTAAAGTCTAGTTATTTAAAGTATTTTCAATCGTGAATTCACTATTTTTAATAAATAAGGTAAGTAGGTAAGTAAAACAATTACTTACCTTATCTAGTCAATCAAATATCAACCTTTCCCATTTAAAAATTGATACCTATCTCATTTAAATTGGTAGGTCCTTCAAACTACCACAATTCGTGGAATTGAAAAGCACCTTACGTAAATGAAGTAAATATTTGAATACCTACTCAAAAATGATTAACATTTAAAATGTTCTGAAATTTATTTTCAGATTGCTATACTCAACCACTTTTATAATTCCATTAGCTTAACAAAAAAAGTAAAATATTTGCGTATGTTTAATTTCGTGTCTCTTCTTAACTTAAAAATTATAAGCAAACCCAAAGGGGCTCTATGAAAGGATGAACACAATCTTTAATTAAAACAACTGTGTCCCTCATCCATCACATTGCAACCCACACCAACAATTTACCCAAATTATTTTTAATAAAGTTAAAGAGTTATTTTGGAAGCTTTACCTAATTTTCCGAGAAAAGTCTACTTTCAGTCATCAAGTCAAACTACTTATCTTTTTTTATTAAAGACATTTCGAAAATGTTTTTAGTAACTTTTTAGACCTATGTATCCTGGTTATGCGTATTAAGTTTAATTAAAATCGGTTCAGTCATTTCGGAAAATAAGAAATTGACAGTTTGTATGAAATCCCGTAAAGTGTAAACGCTCTTAAACGGTTCATACTTCTACAATAACTTTCATCGATTCAATGCAAACTTGAGATTTCCAGCTACATTATCAGTGTCACCTATGTCACTTTATCTAGGCCCTAAGATATCGCTGGGATATACGTTACTGAAACGTAGTCTAGCTGTAACGTAGTCTAATTGTATGATGTTTATGAGATGTATCATGCAATTAACATTGTTAAATTCAGATAAGCTTACCAATTTATGCTTCACGTGTGTCGCAACACTAGGTTTGCTTGGTTTAAATATTTAATTCCCATTACACCATTATGTCAGCTTTATTATAAAGTTGGTCCAATTTCAGACAACATCAATGAGGCTCGATTACTAAAATCCGCGGTAGAAGGGCTATTTAAATTCGATCACCGAGTTTGCTCGGGCGTCAATAGGTTTAAAATTATTTTGTTGACCTTATTTCGTATTCCAATATTGTCAAGAGCTTGTAACGTAATGGGTTTTTTTTTTAATTTTTGGAGTTGTAATGTAGATGGCAAAAAATATGGATAAATACATTAATAAACGATAGGAGTGACTACTGAGGCTAAAACTCATGGAGATGTATGGAGAAAGAAAATAAGCTATGCCATAATCACAAATAAACTTGCATAAGGACTGGAAAAAGATGATGATGAACATTTTTAGTGAAAAAGCTGCTGAAATATCCAAGATTAGGTTTTTTTTTCCAATAAATTGACCAAATGTTTAATAGGTCAAGTCTTATAACCCCTCATTCAGATGTAACGGTGACCTGTCTCAATAAAACTAAATACAATCAGTGTAACCAATGTTAAATGTAATGTATTAAATGCGGCAAAGTATTAAATGCCAGTCAGTAAGCAATTACTTCTGAACGGGCCTTCCAAAAAAGTCAAGGGTTGTGATCGATTAAAGGATTTGGCGTTCTGTGGTTTCTGCCTACCACCATTGGAAAAGGCATGGTTTTTTATGTATGCTTTAACACTGCGCTTAAAAATAAATACAACGTCTCATTGTGGATTTCATCAAAACTCATTACAAAGACGAATGCTAAATTGATAAATAATACGCTAACTGTCTTGAAATTGTATCTTACAAAGTATAATATCGAACTATACAGCATGCAAATGCAATATATACATAATTTATAGGGTGAAGTGACTTGCACTTCCAAATTAAATACATCTGCCATAACGAGAAGGAGTAATATTCTTGACGGTACAGATGTTAATTTCGCGTTAGGTATTTTATTTTACTTTTATAAATGCGAAAATTTGTGAGGATGCATGGATGTTTGATACTCTTTGACACAAATACTGCTGAATGGATTTACATGGACTTTGGCCCTTTTTTATTTTTTTTGCGGATGGGAAATCATCAAATGACAGGGAGTGTCAGACTTGACTGACTAAAACCCACCCATGCTCCTTCTTAGCCCTTTGTGTTCGTGGGCCGCGGTATCTCTTACGAACAACCCGCAGCCCTGGCAGGCATCGGCCCTTTCGGACCCCTTCCGGTTTGCTGACATCTCCTTGAGGCGCGCGTGGAACACGTACGCGCCGTCGACACGGCCTGTCGTCATGAGACGAACGGACGATGGACTTTGGCCCACAGATAGTTTACAACATGCATTAACCTATATTATGATACTTTTTATCTCGTGGGTTAATTTACAGAATACCAAGCGGGCGAAACGGGCAAGGTTATATTCTCAGCAAATAATAAGCCATCAAAAGGCCACTCAGGAGTATCGCTACATCATTCATTCAAAGTGTAATTGAAATAATTGGTAACCTGAACATTCAGGACGATCCTGAAGGTTCGGTACATATTACACTTATTTTTAAAAACATCTCTTACCATGAGACCAATCCCGGAATCGAAAGAACGAAATCAGCCGCTCCCTATATTTTTGGGCATATAAATAATGGAGCAGCTGATCTTATTCACGATTTCAGGGTTGGTCACCATTTGTCAGTACCGTCCCTAGTCAAATAAGAAAGAAGACTTTTTACATGAAAAAAAACCGGCAAGGGCGAATCGGACTCGCCCACCGAGGGTTCCGTCCAAATTCACTTTTGTTATTAGTATATTTATTTATTACATTTACTATACTGTTATTAATTATAGTAACATTGTTTAAAATTAAATAAAAGAAAATTGTTAAAAAGTTGTAATTGAATCATAAAAACAAAATTACAATTACAAATTCAGAGTTTCGGTTTTTGTAGGATTTTTCTCTGTACTTGTAGTACCTGTAAAAGGCTTACTTGCCAAATTTCATAGTTCTAGGTCAACGGGAAATATACGTTTTTTGCGCCAAAAACCGCCGTATCTTTTTTTTGCGTTAATTTACAAGTTTTATTTTTTCACAGCTTGAAGGGACTGTAGACTGTGTATACCTCCACGCATTCTTGGGATAAAGGGTCTTGACAGACGACAGACGGAAACGGGAACCTTATAGGATCACTTTGTTGTCCACAACGTGATCCTATAAGTGTTCCGCTTTTTCCTTTTGAGATAAGGAACCCTAAATTAACATTGGCACTCACCAGATCTTAAATCCAAAATCTATTGGCTATCCCCAAAGGCCGATATTTCGAAATAAGAATTTGAATAATTCAACAAAAACTTCGTGGTTGGAATCATAGTTGATAAGTAGAAATAGCCTCGCAGGCTCCTGGGACAACCCACTACCATTGGTTTATTTATTTATAGGTCTTAGGCTATAAACACACTGAAATGGCACGACACGACAGGGCAAAGCAAAAGCAATTTAAAAGAGACTAAAACTTCATCTCCATTGTTAATATCCATAGTTTCACTTCTATGCATAATAGTCTAGCATTTTTAATCGCTTTCTCTCCTTATGGACACACCCTACGCCCCATTAAACACATTGACATAGTTTCTCAAATTGTTTTCAACGCCCACGATTCGAGAGTTCTCTATAAATGGAATCATCTGGCAAATACGAAGAGCCGGAATTACAGCGATCGTGTGGGCCGTTGTCATGACGACTTTAGTCTAGCTGAGTTGCGCAATTGACTGCAAGCGGGGCTTGGAATATGAGTTAAGTCAAGCGATATTTCAAAGCCGGCCGCGTGATCCTTTCCAGTCGTCATCATCATCATCAGCCTATAATGTTCCCACTGCTGGGACGCAGGCCTGTTCTCTATGAGAAGGAATAGGCTGTAATCCACCACGCAGGCCCAGTGCGGGTTGCTAGATGTCACGTGTCTTTAATTTTTTAGTTCTAGGACATGCCGGTTTCCTCACGATGTTTTCCTTCACCTTTCCAGTCATTCCAGTCATTCAAGCGATACTATGTATTTTAGTAATTGAGATAAAGCTTAAAATGCTTTGAAACTGAAAATGCTCGCAACTGCCTTGCATTGCTGTATCTTTTCGGTGTGTTTCGATCTTTATACTCACATCTTTGAGAGACGACGCAATAAATATCACGTACACACTGGTCCCACCGAGACAGACTCCGGCCATCGCTGCGTCCACAAAGTGCCTGAAAGTTTAAATTTTATCAATGTTATATTTTATGTGATGAACTTTAGGAATACTATGACTGGCATTTTTTGCTTTATCAGGTGTTTAAATAATTAATCACTCGAAGGCAAGTGAAAGATGTGTAATCTTCCATCGTTGGATCGATTTACCAATGAATTCATTTTTCATTAATTTTGGGTTGAAACGTTCCACTTTTAGTAAAACATTCACAATGAAAAGCGAATTTAACTTGAAATGAGAGTTTATTTAGCATACAATTGCTATGTGTTTTAAAAGTGCCTACAACGATAGCAATTAATTACCGCTTACCTCTGATGGATAAATAGGGAGCACCATATTTTTACATGACAACAAAGGTTCCTATCTCGACTATATCTGACAGAAACGGTCTCTTTCTTTCTACTATAATACCTACACAGATTTAAACTGTGTAAATAACCTAGTGATTCTAGTCGCAAACGGCGCTGTATCGCCTTTTTTTGTCTAGACAAAGAAAGTCGGGATCATAGCTTCATATAATTTTTAAAGTTGCAAATATACTCAGTTGCCAACTTGTCTGTGTATATTCAGCTGCCGGGCAGTTTATGCCCGTTTTCACGTTATTGAACACGTGTTTATAAGCCAAAATTGTTTTCCTTTGTAGGAAATTAAACTCTCAGATTCTCAGTGCTGAATCAAATGTTGAAAATCCAACAGCGTGCTTTTAATTAGACGTTAAATAAGGTGTTGCATATTGTTAGTGAACACTTGCATTAGTTTCAATGTCTATTGTATCCCTGCGCCTTCTTTTTACGGATGCGAAATCGTCAAATGCCCCTCCCGCTCTGGACGGAGCGGAAGGGAGTGTCAGACTTGTACTGGTTAAAACCCATCCATGTTCCTTTTTAGACCTTTGTGTTCCAGGGCCGCGGTATCTCTTTCGAACATCTGCAGCCCTGGCAGGTGATGGGTTACATGGGTCTTCATCTTTAATATAACATGGATGTTCTGATACTGGTTGCTTCCTGTTTTATCTCTTTCGAACAGTCCCGCTGCCCTGGCAAGCATCGGCCCTCTCGGACCCCTTCCGATTTGCTGACATCCTTGAGGCGCGCGTGAAACACGAACGCGCCGTCGACACGGCCTGTCGTCATTAGACGGACGGACGGTAAGCTATGTATCCCTGCGCCTCACTATGCCAAAGTGTCCTTTCGAGAGAAACATTACGGAAGAATGCGAACGTACCTGATATGTAAAGAATATTGTCTTAGATTCTTTGGCCCTTGCTTAAATACCTCTTCACAAGTATCCGTATAGCTAAGTGAAGGTACTCGGGATTTCTTGCAGACTTCTCGTGAGGTTGATACCTGTAAAATCAGACTTTTTTAACACATTTTTTTTTTGTAAATAGTTCTACAAACTGTTCGCACGATTGTAGAACTATTTGTCGATTTCCAGTCTAACCAGATACAGTTGAATACCAGTATTTTACTTGGAGCGGCTGCCTATCATCATCAGCCTATAATGATCCCACTGCTGAGACACAGGCCTCGTCCATGAGAGGGAGTGGACTGTAATCCACCACGCAGGCCCAGTGCGGGTTGGTCGATGTCACATGTCTTCGAATTTTTAGTTCTAGGCAATGCTGGTTTCCTCACGATGTTTTCCTTCACCGTTTTTGAGAGTAGCGGTGGCCAAGTGGACTTAGGAGTTAAAGTCGCGACTGCCTATCTGACCTCAAAAACCCAGTTAGTACTGGGTAATGCGATATCCCTTGGTAAGACTGGTTGTACGACTTTCAGGCCACTGACTACCTGAAACTCGGTATGTTATGTGTGGTTACCCATCCACAGACCAACGTAGGCAAGTGCGGCTTAGCCAAGAGATCATCCGAGCAGATGGCATCCGAGCGGCTGTTTTTATTCAACGACGAGCTCCTTTAATTGACATTTTCGAAACCATGCTAATAAAAATATTATGCTCGATAAAAAAAAAGAAAACAGCGTAAATGAACCTGATATAAAAGGTAGTACTGCACAGTTACCTATTGAATTATTACTAAATACTATACTTGCCAACCGTGCACTACAATCTAGTTTGACTTACCAATATATGCACGCAATGTGTAGCTATGACTCCAACGAGAACTGTTCCAATACAACCAGGCACCAGCCCTGTATTCTTGAAGGCAGCTGGCATCGCAAGCAATCCTGATCCTAATGAGGATTTGAGTAAGTGGAAGAATGCGCCTAAAGTCCTGTAATCAAAAAGGTTGTTAATGCAAAATTTCACTTTTTTAAAACGCTTTTATTAGCTTCACCTGTAACCAACTATGAAAAAAATATTAGAAGTTTTTGACCCATTTCTCGGTTTACGATTGAGCTGAAATCTTGCACACATGTTTAGTTTAGATAACAATGGCATGGTTAGCTAAGTGACATCATTTCAAACTACTACTACTACTGTGGAGTAACTGTAGCAGTAGCTGTTATCTAGATATCAAAGGAAAGGGATTGCTGACAACAACACAAAAAATAAAATGACGTCTAAAACGTGTTAAACTATAATTACTATTATTATTAAGGCACTGTATCTCAAGTCAAAGACCTCGTGTCTGAGCTTTTATTTCAGTAAGACGTTTAAAACTTCCTGAAAGTCTTTCAGGAAGGTAGTAACTGCCACTCACTCTGGTATCTATAGTCAAGTTAAAGTAAACACTTGAGCTTTAGTAATTATTTATGTACTTTTTTTTTATGCAATAGACAAGTATTTAAACGAAGTAAGAACCGACACAAAAAGCAAAGCTAAGAATTCTAACTTTTGCAGTTACAACTTCAAGAAATGACTAAGCTACATAATAAAAACCGTATCTGAAATAATGAAATTTAATCTCACACACTTTAAATACGTTTTTTGTTTTGCTGGCAAAAGCAAGTGGAAATACCCATGGTCACATTTAAGATTATGATGTTTAGCGACAGTTAGTACGGGAAGCGATAGCTATCGTGTAGAATTACGGGCTTTTGGTACAAGTTCACATTCACTTATTTTTTCAGCGTAAAACGATTCTACAAAAAAAAAACAGGAAAAAAAACACTAACTGGTTGAGTTTTTTCTTAACGTGTTTGGGTTCTCTACTAATTTTATAATATAAGAAAGAATCCACATACTCAGTTTTCTTTTAAATTTAATTTTCAGCAAAACTATTTTAATGTCCATGATTTCTTTTAACCATTTGTTGAGAAAGATCTTTCTTAAAAAGATAAAGTTGACGGCAGCTATTTTTATATGCGCTCTTTCTAAAAAGATCAACAATTGGAGACATTAAAAAAAATATTATTGCATTTCAAAGTTTCTTGAAAATCCATTCTACTTTAAGAAAATCTTAAATATTTTGCCTTCTTATCTTGAATTTGCATTCTGAAAAAAATAAAAATGTTTTGTTATCGTTTTCAGACTGTCAGGTATAATAGTTTTATTTATCGAATTAAACTTGGGTTAACTAGTTTTTCTTCACTATCGGGATTTAAAATTAAAAACGAATTGTAGTACATTAATGGGCATATTTCTTTATTTAGCTTTTGTGATGACAAAGTATTATAATTATATTGTTGCGGCCTAGAACTTGGCCACTTTGGCTTTTTATGCTAATTTTAATATTTCTACACCGGCAACGGTAGTGTATGTGAAACTGTTTTAGATTAAGATCCTACTGTACCATTCACTCAGAAATAAATATTATTCTATTCTAGTTTAAAAGTACACAGTAAATTATTTTTAGTTGCGCCTCGAGAAGTACTACTATTTCTTTCTATATCATGAGTCCCAGTCCTCTGAATTGGCTTTATCTCTGGCTTGGGTTACCTCAAAATGTTTTCCTTCACCTATGTAAGTGATAACTATACACTTATTCATGTGCGTATATAAATCCGAAAAACTGACGTGTTAGGTGTTAGGTTTTAACTTCAGACCTATGACTTGGCCGAGTAGTCCAAACAGTAGGCCTTCACTAAGTCAATTATCACACAACACCGCTCATCCGCGCGGTCGGATGGCGAACCGGATTTTATGTCTCATTGGCTAGCATGAAATCAGTGGCGGATTTATAAATTTTCAAGGTATAGGCTGTAAAGTTTTTGCCGCCCTTGCCTCTACAATTTTCATGTCCTAGATTATTTTTACAATACAACAATTTCGTTGAAATTGCACGTATAACAATTTTTGGGTTTATTTTTGAGCTAATCAACGCTCAATCATGTACGATTATAACGGAGGGCTCGCGGGGTAATGTATGCTCTTTTCGCTCATACAAAGTGTGGGCTGAGGGCGCAGAGGTCGATTACTGGTAGGGGGGCGATGAAGTAGCTGTTTTTGTCTAGATTAGGGAAGTTTGCTACACCGAATGTACAATGAGAAGTGAGAGGGGATAGTCATTCGCAAAATTTGTTGCAGAATTGTATCTGTAAAACAGAAACAGAAAATCGCCATGCAAAAATCTTTTTGATTTCTACGAGGAAGGACAAAAAAAAAGAAATTCTGTCCCTAAATTTGCCACCCCAAAAAATCTGCCACCCTAGGCTCCAGTCTACTCAGGCTGCTGGTAAATTCGCCGCTGTATGAAATCCGTTGATGTGACACACTGACGTCCTATGTCCCCCCCATTCTACAACTGAATGAAACGAAATTTAAATCTTGCATAAAACGCACACTATGTAGGCAAGCTAGATATAAGTTGGGGTATTATATTGAAGGGCAATCGGAATCATCTGAATTACCAAGTGAAGCTATTGTGAAAGCTGCAGAAGATTGTAAAAATATATTTGCATTGTATAGATTCAATCTCTTAGTATTGTATAATTGCATAGCACATGTTCGAGTACTATGTACTGTAAAGCCACCATTAAATGAGTACCTACATCTTTCATCGACGCGAAATTACCCTGGTGGTTGAGTGAATGTCATGCTCACGTAAATGTCACGCTGATGGTGGCGGGAGTGTCGGGTCGTTTAGTTCCCTTCAAAATGGTTGAGTTGAATGATGGCTGATACATGCGTCATGTTCGTGAACGGGTGCTGTCAGTTGTGACAGGTCTTCTCTTAGCTGCCACGGTTTATTTTAATCAATTATTTTTTTAATTACTGATTTTATCTTTTACTCTGGACGCTCTTAACTTGCCTGTATTTCTATATTGTTCTCACATATTTGTAATTCTTAACATGAATGATGTTACCAAGATTTTGTAACATATTTTGATTTAATAGAGTGTCCATGGAGTTTCTTGCTCATTCTTCTCCATAGAGATCTACGCTACGGAATGAGCAACTACAGTACTTTCACAAGTTATTATGCCTTGTGAGTGGGACTGTAGCTTCGCGTTTTTTTTGTATTTTGACTTTCAAAAGTGCCTGTAATGGTGGTAGTTTGAGTTTGAGTTTGTCGGCCGAGAAATGTGAGAATGGCATAAAGTGTCGAAAATTGGTAAAAAGAGGTACAAATCATACTTACGAAGTAGGATGAACAACATCCCTGTGTTCAAAGGGGTTATAGTCGTCTTCCTTATCATCCTCCTTTCTGTCAAGCGTGATCGTTGATTGTGTTGTCGATGGAACATTTTCTGTACTGCTTCGTACACTGCAATAAATTTAAAACGCATTAAAATTTTGAAGTAACATTAGTGTCAGTACCAAACATTCATTCGTCACCCTAGTCTCTTCGTAGTCTTTTCCCAACAATTTTGCATTTGGCTTCCAGTCTTACCGAATACTGCAGGATACCATTATTTTACATGAAGTGACTGAGTATCCAAACTTTTGGCTCACTGACTACCTGTAACGACAGTCAAAGATCTACAAATGATAGCCGGGAACAACGGTTTAGCGTACACGGTAAACCGAAAAATGAAAAAATATGGGTAAAAAATTCTCAGTTAGATTATAATATTAGTGATAGCATCTTGCTGTCTGGTTTTAGTGGTATTAGTGATAGCATCTGGCACGGGTGTCTCCGGGCTCACTTCGGATATAAATATTAATTTAAACTAGAAAATGAGACAACAAAAAGTAAGATTTAGAATGTAGTTAAACCTAACAACATCGAGGAGATATCTTGATGTTGTTAGGTTTGAAATGGTGTTAATTCACAGGGTTTAAAAATAAAAATTGGGGTTCCGCAAGGGTCAATATTGGGTCCTTTCTTCTTTATAGTATATAATAATGATCTACCCTATTTATTGAAAAACTCACCTCAAAATATAGTGTTATTTGCTGATGACACTTCCTTAGTTTTTAGGATAAATAGACGGGTTCAAATCTAGATAACGTTAAAAATGTCCTACTTATGGTTCATAATTAGTTTACAACAAACAATTTAGTTTTAAATGAAATAGAAATTCACGGCGGCATGTTTCTTGTTCCACCAACTTTTGACGGCGGAAATAACGAAGGGAGTGTTATGAATGATATTCTCTTATTTTAGGCTTATTATGATAAGCCAATTATTATAAATAATTAGAAATTAATTGATGGTTGATTAGACGAAGAGGAAGACACAACACAACATAAACAACACACATGAACAACATAACATAGAGAACATAGATGGATTGTGTGAGGTTGACGGATACCTTTGTATAAATGGCTCATCATTCTTATTTTCTGTCAGTGTTTTTTCCATAACTTTGTGTTCTTAAATGGATAACAATATTGTATTAAAGTCTTGTTTTTAATTATTTGCAGCCGTTTCAGGTCGCCATTACATTAATGACAGCACTTAACTTTTCTGGGACACTCTTATTTACATTATTTTGGTGATTACGAATGTGAAACAGTTTAAGGTAATCACTGCCTGATTATAGGCTTAATTCCTTTAAGCTGTTGTCCTCTATTTTTTTTTTTTAAATGGGGCCTATTTTTTTTCCAGTCCAGCCAGTTTTCTAAGGGAATTTTGCTTAAATTAAACCAAGCGTATTTTTGTTTGGTTGCCAAACAAGCTGGCTGATACAACCCGGATAACACCGGTGCCATTCTACCCAGTACATAATTCTGGACAACAGACATAAGTAATAAAAAAAAATTAAACCACTAGTTTCTAAAATGATGCAATCAATACCTACACTGTCAAACTGTATGAAACAGCTGATAGAATAAAAAATACGGGTGAACAATTTCGATGAGGGGGTCGGAATGATGCACTGAATAAGAGCCAACTGTTTGTGCGTCGATGTCCCTTCTTCTATGTATAATTCTATGTTCTGCGATAGACTGGAAGTCATTGACCGATTGCATGTGATCTCTTCACGCTACTCAAGTCGGCTCCAAGTGATTCATTAGTCGAGTTCCGTTTCATTGTTGATTCTACTAAGACGTGATTGATCAAAATATCCATTAAAGATCTAACCTACCTGTATAATCTTTGATCAGCCTAATTAATTTATGTACACTTAATGTGCATGTCTTCCTACATTTTTCTCACAAATATGTATAATCTCAACATGAATGATGTAACCAAGATTTTGTAAAAATAATTTGATTTCAAAGAGTGTCCATGGAGTTCCTTGCCCATTCTTCTCCATAGAGATCTACACTTTGGAATGGTCAACTACAGTGCTTTCACTAGTCATTATGCCTTGTGACTGGGACTGCAGCTACATTCTTTTGTTTGTGGCCTTCAAAACTGCCTGCAACGATGTAATCGAAATAAATGCTTTGAGTTTGAGTTATAAACACTATTAATGAAATTAAGTTATGTCAGTGTAGTTTTAGTGGTACTCCCTTTCTTCTCCTAAAATTATAACACGTTTGCTATAAACTTCAGTAACCATAATGTTCAAAATCCCGAAATGTTGTTTAACATAATAATCTTTAGTTCTAAAAGTATTCTGTCATAATATTGAGTACTATAATTATTGAATCTCCTAATTTTACAAGACCTTAAGTCACATGTCCTAAGTATTGTGTTAAATAATGTGTATTATTCCGAATGTTCATTTATAATATTTTTTTTAGTCCTAAAACATATGCTAAAAATTAGGTTTTAGTGACAGTAACGAATCGCTGTAAATCTGACTCCACGCAGTCTTGTCTGCCCTACCCCTAGAGTGTAATTTAAAATCGCGTAGGCGCGGAGGGGCGAGGCGGCCCGCGAGTTGAGGAGCAGGTGGTCGTAACACTCGCCGCCGCGGCTGAGGTGGTGAGCGTTAAACCCATCTGCGACGATAAACTCGCGAGGGACCGCCGGAGCGCCGCAGCGCCGGAGCCGTGACAAAAACCATGCCTGCTGCATGTTGCATGCTTGCATGCTGCATGCTTGCTTGCATGCTGCATGCTTGCTTGCATGCTGCATGCTTGATTGCATGCTTAGACCCGGAACAGCTAACTGTAGGCCATACAAATTAATATTTGTTCCATGCGTGGATCGAACCCGCGACACGCAGCGCAGCAGTCGATCGCTCAGCCACTGTGCCAACCGTGCCGTCAAAGTCGTCGTGCTTTTTATACATAAAGGAAAGTTTTCTTTTGGGTTTAATTTGCTTTCTCCAGTGTTTAGAGTATTTTCCCTCCAGGTAGCATTGAAAAACGCCAACCTGTATATTATTATATGCGTTGTGACTTATCTGTTGCTATGTTGTGGTTGTCTACGTCTTTAGCAGAATAAAACACGATCACTTCCGATGTACGAGGTATATCTTCGTCATACAAAATGCAACAATTGATTGATCGATCACCATGAAAACAGATCTGCTGATCATCTAAGATTCAAAATGTTTATTCAAAAGCGTAAATAATGTAGTGGAAACAACCTCGACCTTGTTTTGTTAATTTTATTAAACTTTAACAAATATCAATGACAAGTTGTTAGGTAAATATTGGAATAAAGATAACATAACTAAAAATAAAATTCTTGAAAATGAAAAGACGAACCAGTTACAATTGTCATTATATACATATAATTATATAATAACGTGTCGTCAGAATAATATATGTACAATTAACAACAACAACAACTACTTAACTACAACTTTATGATTGTACCTGTATGTGTACATACTAGTCTGAGGACTAGGAGTACATTGGCATACAGGTCAAGTTTATGAATAGGGATCACTATTGAAAAGAGGAAGCCTGCCAGTTCTAGGTTTGATGATAAAAATCTAGCTTCTACAGCTTATTTAATTAAAACAGAGGTATTGGTGAAGAAGTTTGAAAGTGGTGCCTGTTAAAGAAAAGATGAAAGGGAGTCGTCTGTCTTGGGATGGACATGTGATGAGGAGGGATGGAACACATGTGACAAAAAGAGTGATGAATATAAATGTGGATAGGTGGAGAGGGAGAGGAAGACCAAAGAAAAGATGGATGGATTGTGTGAAAAATGATATGAAGGAAAAAGGAGTAAATGATAGCATGACGAATGACAGAGGAGAATGGAGGAAAGAGAGGTCTTCAAATAAAATTAGATAAGGGCAGGAAGATGATGAGGTATTTTATGATTTCTAATAAATTTATTTTACGGTGTATGTATTGAATTCGCGTAAAAAAAAACTGTCAGTGCAAATAATGACAAGAGACCGGATTTTTTTTATCTTTGCATCGTTTGTGTTATAAATATCCAAGTTATTCTCATAGTTTTTATTTTATACATTTTTTTTTAATTTTATTTAATAACGAAAAACAATAAGGCTAATGTAACAAAATTCACCTTTGTAGTACTGCCTTTAAAACATTTATTGAGAATACACCTTTTATGATAACTTACATTTATCATAATATGCTTGAATTTTGCCTTCTTACGCAAACGGGCTCCGAGACAAATGACATCCTATTTACGCAAACGATAAAATAGGAAGCCCTAATTTAAATATTTTAGATCGACGTTATTTAGTAACTTGAGGAAATGTATTAATTTTATAAAGACTACGTAAGTGTGTAAAATTAAGGAACCATACCCTCAAATTTTAATATAGTTAGATCGATAAGCATAACAATTTTCGGTGATGCGATTGTTCGAATCCAAATATCGAGTTGGATTGTTGGATTCGAACCATCATGGATCATAGAAATTGTACTCTTTTTGAAGTATTCTTTAGATTATTATTTGCAACGAATTCAATGTTGTAGCAATGTAACATTTTAAAACTTGAGGGGATAGCACATACTGATGTTGTCTGTGCCACCTCTGGTATATTTTTCCAGGTAGATACAGTTAAAATAAAAGAAAAAATGCCCGTAACATGGACGATCAGATAATTTTAGCTAAAATTTGAATTACCTTAAAAACCATACTACGTATAATACGGTCTCTATATGATGACACTGTAACTCTTGAACGAGGTTTAGACGTGCTGATCGTCTTCAGTTTCGTTAGTGAAAGTGCTGTCCCAAGAAACTTTGAAGTTAATGGTTGACCATGCGGTTTTGATCAACGAAAAGTTGAATAAAATGCAAAGCCGCTGCAAGTTTAAAACTTTAAAAAAATGTGTTCTCATGCACTTCTCCAAGAATCATCAACCTATATAATTATGCGTACTCTCAAATAGATAAGGATCTCAAAATATTTTTATCTGGAAAATACGAGTACAAACGAGTCATTGTTGCTATTATAAACACAGCATACGTAGACATTATGTATGTTGACGATAATAAAAGTAAATAGTAAGGAATTACAACTACACTCAATCGTGTTAGAAGTCTCAAAGTCTGACAACCAGTCACGATAAAGAATATCGTCGTACCCAGTAACTGTGTTTTGGGGGTTAGACTGGAGTCGCTCTACGTAAAATACTGGTACTCAGCTGCGCCCGCTAAGAATGGAAGCCGAACCAAAAGTTGGTAGTTTAAGTTAAACAGTTTACACAGACTAAAAATTTATAAACATGACATTGAGCCTCTGCCACCCGAACCGACTCTGTTGTTTGTGAGTACATTGTAATTGCTACTGTATTTTTACTAAACTGGTTTCTGATGACATATAGGAAATGGTTGAGGATAAAAAATATGTGTAAAGAACCATTGTTTTGACCAGAAATCTCGTGGGAAAATTCGTCGTTTACTTATACTACAAAGCATCATCTACAGTAAATATTTAATTTTATTTTATTATCGTGTTTGTTTTAACATTTCATTTTACTTATTTAACCTCTGATGTCGGACTTATACAAGGTGTTGTCTTGCATCCTCGTCAAAATTCAGGAGGTTGGCACAGAATACATAAATAGTCAATTGAAATTACGGTACTTAGTTAATTATTAAAAAAAAAACAGATTTTTTCGTCTTTTAGGGATTAAAAAATTATTGTATAAACGTTTGAGATTGTTTGTACGTGTGAAAACGCGGTTATAGGGTGAGGAATGGACGGATCGATTTCCGTAATAAAGAAAATATAACTAAATTACCTACCCATTTTATTATTGATTCGGATCGAGATTCTTTAACATAGTTGCCTCCTTGAATTTGACCAGGATGCAAAACAAACCTTTTATGTATTATTTTTTTCGGTTTAAGAATAAGATGGAAAAGAACTGTATTTTGGGGAATTATAATCATGATAATATAATTTTGGCACCAAGGATTACAAAAGCAGAGGCCGACATAGGCATTATCCAAAAACGGAACTTCAAAATTCGACTCATCAAAATAGTGAACACGTCTTTGTTCCGATAGGTCACAAAATATTCACCCTCACAAGTTGGGACTTGTGAACCCATCATACATTTTTGGCAAGGCAACTGCGGCGTTAAAAATGCGATCCTGGGATCGATTTCCGCATCGGGAAAGTGATTTTTTTTTCCATTAAGAATTTCTCATTAGCAGCCACGGAGCTTAGAGCTGTGCCTGGTTGATGGCAATAGGCTTGCCCCCAATTACATAGACCTTAAGTAAAACTGGGAAAACATAGGATGTATGGGTATATATGGGGATATTAGTGGCCCACACTGTACTGTACTGTACCTCTTTTGGTACACCTCACCTGAACTTTTTTTTTATGGCCTTTTGCAGTTCAGAGAGTTTTGAGGTTGTCGTCTGTTTAACCGGACTATCCTGTGGGAGCCTTAAGTGTAAGGCCTGCAGCCAGGGCATAAAAACTTACAAACTAAGCGACTACACGCTAAGGGCACCCCTGTGGGGTACGAGCCTCGGCTTAGAGCGTCGCTGGGGGAAGACAGCATGGGGACAGACTGGATCTGAATGAACTCCTGACCATCAGCTGTATGAGCCACTATTATACCCGTCATGTAGATTACCAAGACTGGAGTAAGTAGGTCATGAGAAAACCGTTGAATATCAGAAACCACGCGGCAGATGGATAGTCCACCTTATTAGAAGGGTAAATGAAGTTTTAATTGTATCTTTAAAGTTAAAACATTATTTTGAGACACTTGTGTGTGAATGATACAACGCAGTATTTACTATCTTGTTTACACGAGTCTCGTCACTTGTACATAATCTATGGATTAACTGTACAAAGTTGCTCGAGTCTTGATTGAAAGATATAATTATGCTGTAGATACATCTATGTAACATAAATAAGCCTTTACTATAGGTACGTAACGTAACGCAGAAAATCATTCTGGACAGTTGTTAATGAGAATAATTCGAAACAATCTATTGCCAGTCGACAATCAGTATTAATATAGAAGTCAAATAGTTCAAGCGGTCTTTTTTCTAGATTCTCAGTTACTATGGAAAAAAAACTTCCATAGTCTAAAGCAAAACGTGGCTTGAGGAGCTCGTGGCTAAATAATAACAGCCGCTATAATCAATCTTCAGGTTAAGTCACGCTGGGCCAGGTTGGTCCGTGGATGGGTGACCAGACCATTCATTACATACAGGGCCTCCTCCGTTCATAAGAAAGCAAGTTATGCCGTTGATCCCATCTTACATTTGAAGATCTTTGGTACGGGTAATCAATGGCAGTGTTGTGGAGGTCCGATAGGCATTCGCTCCATGTAAAATACTGTTTTTTTTTATTAGCGGTAAGACTGGAAGCTGACCCTAACATAGTTGAGAAAACAATAGGCAGAATAGTCGACCGAACGGTGGAGGTGAGGTTTGATCCTAACCTTGGCCTAGCAAAGTAGGGAGTTTTAATAAAGTAAAATGCCAGCTTATTTATGGATAACCAGACCGATGAACTGTTGAATGCCGGAGGAGTCTGCTGGGTCCGAGAAGCCAGGACCGGTTGATGTGGCGACTCTTGGGAAAGGTCATGTCCAGCAGTAGTCGTTGGCAGACGTGATAAAAACACCAGTTTATAATGGTTTTATTACCACTTACTAAACGAAAGGCATACTGTATCAGTCCTCGCTGTTTTCGAAAACGCAGTACAAAAAGAAAACTGCTGTTTGAAGATTCTTTGATCACAACTGCAATAAAAGCAATGCACGTAATGAACGAGGTCATCGTGATCTCTAAGCAGTTCTTGAACATATGACATTGGGGAAACGGAAAATCCCATCTATTCACCTTAACGAAGTCGAAAGGCATTATTCACCACGTCATTGCGATATTTTTTTTTTGTTCTAGACTATATCAGGGAACTTTCTAGTTACGGAGATATTGGAGGTCAGAGTTCCAACTTTTTCACGGAGGTGCTCAAACGGGAATACTCCCTTTTTTTGGAGTATTCCCGTTTGAGCACCTATTTTTAGAGCACCTATTTTTAGAGCACCTAATAATGAGTGCTAAATATACGGTGCACAATGCATTGGTGCCCCCAAAAAATAGGTGCTCTAGGTGCTCAAACGGGAATACTCCCTTTTTTTATTGCCAGTTTTGAAGGTTGCAAATTTACTTGAAATACCTCTATGACGCGTTTACTATTCAATGCACGTATCAACACAATGTTTTGAATGCGTTACATTGAGTGTTACCGTAAAACGAGTTTTGTCACCCAGAAAAAAAAAAGTCGTTCCATTGCAATAATTTTTGAGTAGGGTTACTTAGTTTAATGTATAGAATGCTTGGTTGACGGATTTATGAAGAATCTGATTAAACCTTGTATAATTTAAATTGTGTATTTTGTAACATTCTTGTATATAAACCATAATGTGTTGACGTGACTAGGTTTCTAGTTATTTAAATTATTGAAGCCGAAATATTTCCATATTATTTCTTTATTTCTTGAATTCATGCTTATAATTTTACCAATTTTCTTATTAGATTGGATATCTCCCAGTTATTTTTATTTATTTACTTAAAAGCATAACTAAAATGGCATGCATTGTCAGTGTTTACAAAAAGGCTATAAACAATTAATCAAATCATACATCATGTTGGTAATCATATTTTACCGTAGAGTCAATGTATTTGGTAAATAGCAAATGGTATTCTTGTAACATAGATAGTATCAACACTAATGGATACTTAATTAATCATTCCATTCACTGCAATCCTCTTAAACCCACAAGATTTCAATCGAAACACTAGAATTTACCTTCCATTTTCCATGTTCATATTCATCACAAACACCCAACACAATAACACCTTTATCACTGTTTAAATAGAGTTTGTTTTGTTATATCACTTCTTCACATTTTAGACGCACGAATAAAAACGTTCATCGGCAGGTCTAGCTGTTATCTTAAGAGTAGTATAGTAAGGTTTTCATAACTGTAGGTTTGTAGTTAGAGTGGGGAGAGACGGACCAACAGGTGAAGACTAGATTGAACGCCGCGTGGTCTACGATTAATTGAATATTGACCACTCAGCAGGCTACTGTTATACAAGTACTGACGTAGATATCAGAGGCCGTACCACGACCGCTCGAAGTAAAAGTAACGTTGTCATTCAAGCAGTATTTGAATCAAAATAACAACTATGCCATTTCATTTTGTATTTCACAAAATTAATAACTAATCTAAAGCCGAATATTTTCAATTTTAAAATCGTTCCAACCAAAGTTACGTTTGTTACTCGCGTTTTTTGTGAAATTCTGATATTTTAACGATGTTGTTTTTATTAAAAACAGGATAATAATGTCGAGGAAGTAGAATTAATATTCGAACTAGTTTTTCCTTGATGAACTTGATGAAATGTGTGGTTTTACCTATACCATTTTCAAAGCACTATGTTGATTCAATAAAGATTGATATTATGACACTTTATATTAGGCTTATTAAATGGAGATATGCATAACATACGGTTTGCATTCGACGTTGCGATGTTGGACTAGCCCGTTATGTGTCATCAAAGAATAGAAATAGTAAATTTTATATTATCCAGGTAATACATAAGCAGGTACAGTTATATACCTTTTATATACCTAAAACTAATTATAACAGTGTTGTTTCTAGTAAGCCCCAAACTAGACAGGGTCTTCGTACTAAATAGCTTTCGCTTTTGTTTGACGAATCGGTTATGAGTATTATAGCGAAAGTAGAATTTTCGTATAAAAATAGTAAGATCAATCGCTTGACGGCTGCAGATAAATGTACTTCAAGATAAAATCAGATATAGATTAGATACAGATAAAATTTACTTAAACCCGATTCAATCCTTAAGCCAGCCAAAGACGATAGGTTATGAATGTGCAGTTTTGCGGTTAAAGTTTGACAGTTTGAGTGTGTAGGAGAAAACTGTATTTAATTATCCAAGCTTGTCCATGCAACCTAGGTAGGATGCAAATTTTACAGAACCGGTTCTTACGTAAAGTCACGGGAGCCCCTTTTTATGTCCGTAATGACCGTCTACACGTAGACCTTAGAATGCCCACCGTCCTTCAGTTTATGAAACGTCTTTCGAAGCGTTTCATCGATAACGCCATTAAACACCATAATCCCCTGATCGCAGCGGCAGCCCGTTACGAACCCTCGCGCATTAGTACAGTACGTAGTCCTAGGCATACCCTCGTCACTCCAGATGATGCTATCACCCTCCTCCAGGAGAGTAGCAAAGAGACTAGCACTCTTAAAAAGTTCTAACTCAAACTGCCGTCTTTCCGACCTCGCCGTCGAGGTCCGTCGCGACGTCCCGGTCCATGCCCTCCCCGACCCTCGCTCGAGCCAGCCCGCGATGCTGTGCCAGTAGTTTTAAATCAGCCCCTAAATAATAATACCATTCAGATCCAGGCTGTCCCCATGCAGTCCTCCCCCAGCGACGCCCTAAGCCGAGGTTCGTACCCCACAGGGGGTGCCCTTAGTGTGCAGTCGCTTAGTTTGTAAGTTTTTAAAATATATTTTTTATTTCAGTAGCTCAAACATGTCGGTTTTGCTGCCTGACAGAGCTGGCTGAAATCAGTGAGCAAAATGCGATTTTGCTCACTGAGTGAGACAAAGTAACTTTTTAATTTTGTTTTTCAGAAATCCGCGAATGTCTTATTCAGCCTTGGGTTAATCGTACAATTCGAAACATTCACACTCTATCTCTTTCCCGCCATTAGAAAGAGAGAGAGACAAAGACCAGCCCTTTCGAAGTTCCGATTTTGAATTCGACCTCAAAGACAAACACGTTTGGAATTTCGTACTAACTAAAGAAATTTTGCAAAAAGATAAATATGTCTTTAATGTAATTTATTGAATTTTTAACTTATTGTTGTATTTAAACAAAAATAAGTATTTACTGCAAATAAAACTGATATTTAACCTGTAAATATTTATTTCTAGTTTCAATAATGTTACTTAATATAAATAATAAAATATCATGGTTGCTATTTCCGAACACGCTTTAATTTAAATAAAAGAGCGGGAATAAAATTTCATGGCTCGCGTAAAGAGTTGAATATATAAAAATATTAAAATATTTGTGAAACTAGCGACGAGAACAGTATTTTAACACCGGAAGATTTAATACAACAAGTTATTAATGCAGAATTAAGTTTCCTACCTGAGCAGTCTCGCAAGAAATATCTGAAAGCATACCATGTCTTCAACAATTGGAGACTTACAAAGGGCGCAAGCAGTTTTTCGGAGACGGTGTTGCTATCTTATTTTTTAGATTTATCACAAACGAGGCGATCATCTACAATGTTAATTATTTTGATTCACAACAAATAGTTATTTCAATCTATTCCTGTTGATTTAAAAGAGTGTCCATGGAGTTTCTTGCCCGTTCTTCTCCATAGAGATCTACGCTACGGAATGGGCAACTGCAGTACTTTCACAAGTTATTATGCCTTGTGACTGGGACTGTAGCTTCGCGTTTTATTTTGTTTTGTTGACTTTCAAAAGTGCCTGTAATGGTCTAATTGAAATAAATGCTTTGACTTTGACTTTGACTTTATTATTTAATCTCCTAAAGTGTTCTCGCTGCTGAAGTGAAAAGTTATGTGTGTTACACGAGAGCAAAGTTTTTTGCATTTCGTGCCTTTGAATCCCTCGCCACTAGGGATTGCAATTGCTGGATCCAGCATACAGCAATCCAGCTGGATCCAGCGCCTTTTTAAACATGCTGGATCCAGATCGATTCGATGCGGATCCGCAAACGTATCAATTTCTATGGTATAGTTTTGAGTTGCCGCCATTTTCAAAACGGCGCGGCAACGTTGCCGATCTGTCACCATAGCACGTGCCACATGTGCTTCTCCGAAGTTACTGGTGCGTTAGTGTACTTGAAAAATCCAAAAAAGTATGAAGAAGCAGTAAAAAAACATGGCTATTTTCCTTTGCCAAAAAAGAATGCGATGCGGCAGGGGATGAAAACTTTGTTAGAACGAGTAAATAAACAACATATTGTAGAGCCGGTGCAAGAAGATATCATGGAGTTAGAAGAGGATTGTCTAGATGATGACGCAGAACCCGTGAAAATGACTTTAGAGCAAGAGCTTGAGATGGAACTTAAAAGAGAGAAAGAGAACTTTAATAAACAAGGAAGGAGTGCGAGGTGAACATTTATCTATGGTTTAAGAGTATATAATGACCCTAAAACCGACCAGTGTAGAGGCCGAAAGGGCATTCTCAGCAGCTGGCTACATATGCAGTTTTTGTGCTAAGCTGGTTGGGAGATAAGACTATAGATAAAACTTGTTTTCTAAGGTCTTACTTTCAGAGAATTCAAAAAAAGACATAGTCTGTCTCTTATCGTCAGATTTTAAACTGCCTAATTATTAATGATTAACGAGTGGAGAGAAGATTATTTCGGAGCTTCTTTTGATACAAAAAATGATTGAAGATTAAAATAGTATTATTATTACGGTCCTTTTTGTAGTTAATTTTAAAGGTATTATTTGTAAGATTGATTTCTACTGATTAGCCGTCCTATCCTATCCTATCATTACACATAAAGTAATAAGATATTGCTTACTTAGAAACATTATCTAAAATGTTATATGAGGTTATATGTTTGTTATTTATAATTTTAAGTTGATTCTTTTGATCTCAAATGATTAAGAAACCAAAGCAAATTGATATAAGATATCACCAAATGAGTGAAAGATTTCATAGATTATCGTAAAAAGTACAAATTAATAAAAAAAAGTCTTAAAAATTTCGTCTTTTTATTTTCGTTCCACATTTTGCTGGATCCGCTGGACCCAGCTGGATTCAGGTCAATCCAGCAAGAATCCAGCTGGATTGAAAACGCCGCTGGATTGCAATCCCTACTCGCCACACTCAAGATTCAACTTTAGAATCACTCGCTACGCTCGTGATTCAATCGTTAGATCCCTCGCTTGCTCAGGATTCAAAATCAGCACTCGCAGCAAAAAACGACTTTGCTCTCTTGTTGCACAAATAAGTATTTCACTTCAGTAGCTCAAACATGTAGGTTTTGCTGCCTGAAATCAGTGAGCAAAATGCGATTTTGCTCACTGAGTGAGACAAAGTAACTTTTTAATTATTTTTTTCAGAAAGCCGCTATTATCTTATTCAGCCTTGGGTTAATCATACAATTCGAAACATTCACAATCTATCTCTTTCCCGCCATTAGAAAGAAAGAGAGACAAAGACCAGCCCTTTCGAAGTTCCGATTTTGAATTCGACCTCAAAGACAAACACGTTCGGAATTTTGTACTAACTAAAGAAATTTTGCTGTCTTTTAATGTAATTTTTAACTGTTGTATTTAAATGAAAATAAGTATTTAATGCAAATAAAACTGATATTTAACCTGTAAATATTTATTTCTAGTTTCAATAATGTTACGTAATATATTTTGAATAATAAAATTTCATGGGTGCTATTTCCGAACACGCCTTAATTTAAATAATACAGCGGGAATAAAATTTCGTGGCTGGCGTAAAGAGTTGAATAAGTTAAAAAATATTAAAATAATCGTAAAATATGAGTGAAACTAGCGACGAGAACAGCATTTTAACACCGGAAGAGTTAAAACAACAAGTTATTAATGCAGAATTAAGTTACTTACCTGAGAAGTCTCGCAAGAAATATCTGAAAGCATACCATGTCTTCCACGATTGGAGACTTACAAAGGGCGCAAGCAGTTTTTCGTAGACGGTGTTGCTATCTTATTTTTTAGATTTATCACAGACGAGGCGATCATCTATAATGTGGAGTATTTCCTCGATGATGAAAGCTACTTGAAGTCCATTCCTGTTTATTATTTTATCTCCTAAAGTGTTCTCGCTGCTGATGTGAAAAGTTATGTGTAAAAAAGAGCAAAGTTTTTTGAATCTCGTGCCTTTGAATCCCTCGCCACACTCAGGATTCAAAATCAGCACTCGCAGCAAAAAACGACTTTGCTCTCTTGTTGCACAAATAACTATTGGTTTGTTTATTGCATAATCGGTCTTAAATAAGCAAACATTACATTGATTTCATTACACCCGAATCGAATAATTATTCTGAAAATTAAAGAGCATATTATTTAAATGATAAATATTAATCCGTAGATAAATGTTACTTTTATAGCATTTCAATGTATAAATTCCCTTTGATGAAAATTCGATGAAATCCGACTGCAATCTGTTTGCGGTCGAATTAATAGTTTGCAATTAATATGCAAAGATTCAGGATGATCGGTTCAGTGGTTTAAGCATGAAGAGGTAACAAACAAACAATACAATGTAGCTTCGCGTTTTTTTTTTATTTTTGATTTTAAAAGATCCTGTAATGGTCTAAATGAAATAAATACTTTGAGTTTGAGTTTGACAAAATTACTTTCGGATTCATAATATTAGTTAGGATTAAGATTTGACAAAATAATAACCTTCAAAATATAGCGCAAAGCCAACAACTACAAGTACCTACATCATCATCTGCCTAGCCTTTTCCAAAACTATCTTGGAGTCGGCTTCCAGTCTAACCGGATGCAGCTGAGTACCAGAACTTTACATGAAGCGACTGCCTTTCTGACCTCCACAACCCAGTATCTGGGTAATACAATACCCCTTGGTAAGACTTTTGTTGTTTTGGGGGACTGTCTCTTGTCATTTTGACGTTCAAAAAGTGCTGATTATCAGCCTAATTTAAATAAATGACTTTTGATTTTGATTGATGTCAGACTTTTGGCTTCTGACTTACTGACTACTCGTAACGACTGTCAAAGATCTACAAATGACAGCCGAGACTAACGGCTTAACGTGCTTTCCGAGGCACGGAGGAAACTCGGTATGTAATTATAGTCACCCATCCACGGAAAAACCTCGGCAAGCACGGCTTAACCTTCAAGATCAACCCGTGCGGCTGTTATTATTTAGCCACGAGCTCCTCAACAACTGCAAGTACATTCCTACGATTACAGAGCTATCCAAAAGTTATGATAGCGTTAAAATTTTGCTACAGTGTGCAATCCCAACGAAATTAAATCGGACCTCTCCTCATTTTCACGTTATGATGCCCAACTTGGGACGCATTAGGAGTTCCAGCCATTTGTTTCATAACCACATTAAAACTAAGTCAAGGTCAGTAGCATTATTGTCTTGTCCAGAAATTTTTCGAGCTATTTGACTCCGTGGTAATTTTTGCCAAAGTTGGACCACGGATTTCGTGGGTTTTCATTTATTTTTCGGGGTTCACGGTCAAAAGTTTGTTATGTTTTTTCAATTAAGGGTATTGTGTAATCCATGTTTGCATTGGTTAAAATATACAGGGTGTTGTTTTGCATCCTCGTCAAAATTCAGGAGGTTGCCACGAACATAAATAATCAATTTAAACTACGGTACCTCGTTAGTTATTAATAAACGCTGACTTTTTGGCTGTTTAAGTTTGTCAGTATTTCAGAATAATCCCCTTAACGTAATTCTGGGAATAAGAAATTATCGAATAAACATTTGAGATTGTTTTTTATGTGAAAACACGGCTATAGTGCGAGGATTGTATTTTAAACAAGGGTGGTTCGCACCTACTGATTTTCGTAAATAAGAAAAAAAATACCAACCCATTTTATTATTGATTCGGGTCGAGAATCAATAGCATTGTTACCTCCTTGAAGGTGGAGGATGCAAAACAACACCTTGTATACTAACAGTAGTAACAAAAACATTTGAAAAATAAGCGATAAGTCATACGCAAAAAATAAAATCGGGAACCGAGAAGATCATAATTCCTGCCTTTGTCACAATTTATTTGGGGTCGGTGCAGGATATCTTCATCTTCCATACTCGACATCTAAACAGACACATCCACTTTTGAAATATCATCCTTCACGCAGTCCATCCATCGTATCTTTGATCTTTCTCTACTACGAGAAGCTTACATCATAAAAAGGCTCTTCGGGAATCGATATTAAGATACATCAAAATAATCTCTATCCACTTTTGTGTCCTTTTCATGCGTTGTGAAAATGACTGACTTTCGATCGACTTTCTCAAATTATTTGGGTTTTGTGGAGGAACTCATGCAAGACCGCACATCAACCATACATTTCCAATATAACATGGCCTCACTTTGATTCCATTTCCCGTACAATCAGAGATCCGCATAAATTGGTTTTGTATAGCTTGATTGGTCGTACGACAGATTTGAATAGCATTGAAATGACACCAAAATTTCAATTTGTTGTCTTGATGATGCTCATAGTCTCTCTTACAAGATCTTATGTTTTTTTTAATTATCATATTTGACGTTTAACACAGTACAATACCTATATAGTCTGTGGTACCTAAAATCCATGAGCCATTTTTCTCTAACTTCCTCCATAGTTTTTGTTATACGTATAGATTAAGTGAACAGTTTGAATCAAAACAACATTTAAATGCCTAGTAAGAAATATTCTATGTCACTAAACTATAATTTGCATAAAATGTAAGACATTTGCAACACCCGGTTCTTGCTCGAGAATCTATAATTACAATATTACAAATATCTTGTCAATTCGTTGTGAGTCCTATAGCCTGAAACATAGAATTTAATTTTGAATGTACGAATTTTGAATGTAGTGTTTTCTGAGGGTCAGGTCTTGAAATATGTAACAATAGCAGAAAAAAGGAATTTATGTGTTTAAATTAAGGCGGTTGCTAACGTTAATTTCGCAGAACTAAGATATTTTTTTTTGCAAGTGACAGCTATAAATTACGGAAAATGTTAGTTACATTTAGGTTCTCCTATGAAGGTCATCATAATTAATATGATATTATCATCAACATTATCATCGCCATCTTCCTTTCTTAATTCCTTAATTTATCTACAAGTTGTTGTTTTGCATCCTCGTCAAATTCAAGGAGGTAACTATGCTATTGATTCTCGTCCCGGATCAATAATAAAATTGGTAATTTTTATTCTTTTCTTATTTACGGAAATCGGAAAGTGTGAACCACCCGTGTTTTAAACGCGGCTCGTCTGATTCTCGCCCTATAACCTCGCTTTCACACATACAAATAATCTCAAACGTTTATTCGATATTTTCTTATTCCCTAAACCACGTTACGGGGGTTATTCTAAAATACTGACAAACTTAAACAACAACAAAAAAACAGCGTTTATTAATAATTAACTAGGTGCGGTAATTTAATTGATCATTTATGTCTTTTGTGACAACCTCCTGAATTTTGACGAGGATGCAAAATAACACCTTGTATTTACGGACGTAACATGAATCGCAACCGCCCCAGTGCATCATGCATTTCACTTACCATTCTACCCACACCTTCAGCGTGCTTCAACAGAGTCGTGATGTCTTTAGCTCGCAGCAAGGATGACATGCAGTGTCTGATCGCAGCAGAGTTGAGACGTCTCGAAACTGTACCCGATTCATTGTGCCCTGGGTTATTGTGTTACATTATAATTTTAAGTAATTTCTAGTGTACCCTGTGCGTTTTTATTGTACGAAACCCATGTACGGCCCACATGTCAAAGTCGAGCCGACATGTTTTAAGATTAACACGTTATAAAACCGATTCAAGCCGTCACGGAAAATTCCATAAGGCATCGTTCACACCAAACGTATTGTCCGCCGCCGACTGTGTGTATGCTCACTGGATAGAGATATGCGTATAGTCGTTTCGGTGTGCACGAGAAGTTAAATATATATGGAAAAGCGATAAACTGCGTAACGCGTATTTAAGGGAGTCTCTAATTGATGCGTAAGGCTAGGAATTTGATCCGGCGCGATCTCATGGTGGCATGGAGACAGCGACTATCGCAACCACGTGCAGGGCACGCCACAATAGTGGCGATAAGTCCCCTCTTTGAGGAGTGGCTAGAGAGGCGGCACGGCGCCCTCACCTTCCGCCTGACGCAGGTCCTCACCGGACACGGTTGTTTCGGGAGGTTCCTGCACCGAATTGGGCGGGAGGAAACGCCCGGGTGTTACCATTGTGAGGATCGGCCGGAGGACACGGTGGAGCACACCGTGGAGCTCTGCCCCGCTTGGGCTGAGCACCGCCGTGTCCTCGTAGCGGCGATTGGCGGCGGTGACCTCTCGCGACCGGCCCTGGTTCAATCCATGGTCCGGAGCGAGAGGGAATGGGAAGCCGTCGCCTCCTTCTGCGAAGCAGTCATGCTAGCGAAGGAGGTGGCGGAACGTGAGAGGGAGAGAACCTCACGTCCCAGCCGCCGCGGGAGACGCCCCGGGCGTCGGGGGGCAACCAGTGGCCCCCGGCCACCGTAGGCGCGAGCCTGTGGACGGTGAGTAATGGGCTAGCTCACCGTCCGTCCGTCTCATGACGACAGGCCGTGTCGACGGCGCATACGTGTTCCACGCGCGCCTCAAGGAGATGTCAGCAAACCGGAAGGGGCCCGAGAGGGCCGATGCCTGCCAGGGCTGCGGGTTGTTCGAAAGAGATACCGCGGCCCTGGAACAAAAAGGGCGAAGAAGGAACATGGGTGGGTTTTAGTCAGTACAAGTCTGACACTCCCTCCCGCTCCGCCCACAGCGGGAGAAGTCATTTGATGATTTCCCATCCGGAAAAAAAAAAAAAAAAAAAAAAAAAAAAGGCTAGGAATTTGAAGCAGGTTTTTGCATCCAGTTATAAGTCATCGCTTTTTAGTGTCGTTCTTGTTAGGCCTCATAAGCTGATAGATAAGGCCAGATGGCTTTATATTTTATTTTATTATTGGTGTGTGCTAGCTGACACGTGACATTAATGTAGGCAAAAATACCGCCCCGGGAACCGATGGCTTGCCTGGCAAAGCCTGGGTCCTGGCCTCGGAGGCTCTCGGGCCCCGATTGGAAGGGCTCTTAGATGCATGCTTCGAGAGAGGACAGTTCCCGCTTCGTTGGAAGACGGGGAAGCAGGAATATAAACTTGAGCACTATTGTATAGAATCTGGTTTTGCTAACCTAACAGACAGATGTGTTACTGGGGAGATTGTTCCGCCACTTCTTCTTCCCAGCCAAAACACTAGGAAGTGCTGAAGGGCGGGTGGTTTTTTTTTTTTTTTTTTTGAATGGCATCTCGCAGTTCAACCTATGAGGTTGTCGTCTGCTTAACCGGACTATCCTGTGGGTGCCTTTAGAGTAAGGCCTCCAGCCAGGGCATAAAAACTTACAAACTAAGCGACTGCACGCTAAGGGCACCCCCTGTGGGGTACGAACCTCGGCTTAGGGCGTCGCTGGGGGAAGACTGCATGGGGACAGGCTGGATCTGAATGGTATCATTATTTAGGGGCTGATTTAAAACTACTGGCACAGCATCGCGGGCTGGCTCGAGCGAGGGTCGGGGAGGGTATGGACCGGGACGTCGCGACGGACCTCGACGGCGAGGTCGGAAAGACGGCGGTTTGAGTCGGAACTTTTTAAGAGTGCTAGTCTCTTTGCTACTCTCCTGGAGGAGGGTGATAGCATCATCTGGAGTGACAAGGGTATGCCTAGGACGGCGTACTGTACTAATGCGCGAGGGTTCGTAACGGGCGGCCGCTGCGATCAGGGGATTACGGTGTTTAATGGCGTTATCAAAGAAACGCTTCGAAAGACGTTTCATAAACTGAAGGACGGTGGGCATTCTAAGGTCTATGTGTAGACGGTCATTACGGACATAAAAAGGGGCTCCCGTGACTCTACGTAAGAACCGGTTCTGTAAAACTTGCATCCTATGGATGTACTTAGGCTTGGTGTGAGCGTACACGACGCAAGCGTACGTCATAATGGGGCGGATCACCGCGGTATAAAGGCGCAACTTGCACTTGAGTGACAACTTGCTTTTTGCCGAAATCATGAAATGAAGCCTACCCATAGCAAACGCAGCTCGGTCGCGAGCTGCTTTGATGTGCGCCGCGAAAGACAAGTGGTTGTCAAGTATGACTCCTAAGTACTTGGCTTGCTTCTCCCAAGGGATAGGCTTACCGTACATAGTGATCGGGCTGAGCGCGGGTGGCTTAATTTTACGCTGTTTAGAGTAAAGAACTGCCTGGCTCTTGTCGGGGTTCACCTCGATTCTCCATTTCCGGAACCAAGCGCCTAAGACGTTGGCTGAGGTTTGGAGGGTGCTATAGATAGCGTCGTGACTGCGGCCAGTGTAATAAATGGCCGTGTCGTCCGCGAACAGGGCTAACTGAGCCTTCGGCGGGTGGTTTTGCGGGACTGTCTTTTGTAATTTTGACGTTCAAAAAGTGCTGATTATTAGCCTAATTTGATTAAATGACTTTTGATTTTGAATATTATGAATGACTGAACAAAGCTCAAACAACTATGTTTTTTCAGATATGCCATCTTTTTCATACATCCCAATACATCATTTTGCACAGACCTTTACTAATAAAAGATTCCAGTAACACAAACTTCATAATTATCTCTGAGTCGTCGAAATTTTGGTGAATGTCTAAATTAAAATTAAAAACAACTGCATTAATTTGAACGTTTTCAGTCATCCAAACTTTTGACGGTACGTCGTAATTTGTAAAGCAAAGTTTAAAGATAACGGGCTAATATATTTACAAGTTATTTGAAGTTTAATCAAACACTCTAGATTAAAGGTTTATTCAAAATTAGTTTCAGACATGTATTTTGAGTTTTATGTTCTAGATAAATGTTTAGTAACTTAACAAGAACTAGAAATTAATATTTATCTTACCGTAAATGTTTTTTGGGACAATCCCGTCTCTATATTCCCAAATCACTGCAACTCCAGAAAGCCAGAATCAACAGCCAGAGAAACGCCGAGACAGAACAAGACAAACGAAGTCTCGGAGATACAATTTAACTATCTTGGATCCCGCAACGAAATTAATAAGAAAAGGATTGCAGAGGAGTTGGAAAAACATAATTTCCACTTCCTTTCATAGAGACAGAATAAAACAAGGTCAATAGGTACAAAGGCATCCAACATACACGGTGTAAATCACCTCATCACGAAGCCGTCAACCAAGCATTCTGTACATGAAACTAAGTAACTTTACGCAAAAATTATTGCTGGGAAACGACTTTTTTTTTGAGGGTGTAAAATCATGTTTTGTGGTAGAACTCAATGTAACGCACTCAAAACATTGTGCTGATGGACGGATTGAATAGTACGGGGGTCGTGGAGGTGTTTAAAGTAAAAATCTTACATTAAAAATTTGTATTTAAAAAAAATACTTGTCAAAAAGTTGGAACTTTGACCCCTAATATCTCCGTAACTAGAAGGTTCCCAGGTATGGTGTAGAACAAAAAAAATATCGCAATGACAGGGAGAACCAGTGCCTTTCGGCTTCGTTACGAGGTGGTTTACACCCTTTATAATATTGCGATCATTCTGTGAAAGGCTACATCCCATCAAATATGATGCAGATTGTTCTTATTCGCAGTCAGCACGCGTAGCATGACCGCCGTACAAACGGGCTATGTCGACGGTAGAATCAACAAACTGACACATTGTCATTGTCTAGGTCATTATGTCGTTTCTTCCGTAGACAAAACTCATTTCTACAGTGGTCATGCTACGCGTGCAGAAGTAGAACTTTGACAAAAAGGCGAGGCAACAAGCTTGAAGGAAAATAATTGAGTCTTAAAATTACCATGACTGGATGTGGACCGATGTCCACCTCCAGTCAGCAGCCAGTCCTGGCCAGCAGACCAGCCACTCACGAACGGATGGAAATAACTAGTGGAGGTGTCGGCCCTTGATGGTTTAGTGTCCAGTCTAACCGTACGCAACTGAATACCAGTGCCTTCTTTACATGTAAAAATATATTTGCATTGTATAGATTCTATCTCTTAGTATTATATAATTGCATAGCACATGTGTGACTACCATGTACTGTAAAGCCACCATTTAATGAGTACCTAAATCTTTCATTGACGCGAAATTACCCTGGTGGTTGAGTGAATGTCATGCTCACTTAAATGTCACGCTGATGGTGGCGGGTGTGTCGGGTCGTTTAGTTCCCTTCAAAATGGTTGAGTTGAATGATGGCTGATACATGCGTCATGTTCGTGAACGGGCGCTGTCAGTTGTGACTGGTCATCTCTTAGCTGCCACGGTTTATTTTAATTACTTTATTTTTTAATTACTGATTTAATATTTTACTCTGGACGCTCTTAACTTGCCCGTATTTCTACATTGTTCTCACATATTTGTAATTCTTAACATGAATGATGTAACCAAGATTTTGTAACATATTTTGATTTAAAAGAGTGTCCATGGAGTTTCTTGCCCGTTCTTCTCCATAGAGATCTACGCTACGGAATGGGCAACTACAGTACTTTCACAAGTTATTATGCCTTGTGACTGGGACTGTAGCTTTGCGTTTTATTTTGTTTTGTTGACTTTCAAAAGTGCCTGTAATGGTCTAATTGAAATAAATGCTTTGACTTTGACTTTGAATGTATCGACTGCCTATCCATCTAAAAATAGTTATAAAGTAATTTTGAGAGACTTGTACCTCTGACTCAACTCGTGGTCTAAATAAACACTACAGTATCTAAGTATAGTCTAGATAAATGTACCTAAGTAGAATCGCTTGTTTCATAAGTAAATACGTCGGAAAAATAACACAGTCTAATTAAAAACGATACATTGTTTAGAAGCAGGTATGTTTGCTCTGCAAACGTTTATAAAATCACGCAATTTCTTGTTTCTACTAGACTTAGGAAAAATAAGTACTTACATACTTATCTCTCACGTACGTTGTTGGTTATTATTATAAGGTTGACAATGTGCAGACTTCAAACATACAGTTACTATTCACCTGCTTCACATCACTGCAGAGCAGAAGCTTCTCTCTATGACTTATTTTAATTCAGGACTAATGACGGCCACAGCTTTTCAGTTTTATTCAGCTCGCCATCTTCTCTAACGTCTACTATATGGACTCTGCTCCTGCTGGGTACAAGACAATCGAATGTTTTCAGAACTCATCAAGCTTCATAGACTCAGTAGTTTCCTCGCTTCTCGCCATCTTCTCTAACGTCTACTATATGGACTCTGCTCCTGCTGGGTACAAGACAATCGAATGTTTTCAGAACTCATCAAGCTTCATAGACTCAGTAGTTTCCTCGCTTCTGGCATTCAAGAACTGGTGGCCTACTATGACGTCTTAAAACGTTATTGTTTCATCTTTCCGGAGTGGGATAGAGATGGTGCTAGACGACCTGTATAGCTCCGTCTCTTAACACTCCTGCAGTAAAAATACATAAAAAAATATAAGTCGCTCTCACTGTAACCACACACTTCGTGATTCTTAAGCCAATATCTCATTTCCACTTGAGCTGTTCACATAAAAGCAGAATTAACGAATTCATTTTAGCTGTTTGCTAGCGTGCCTCCGTTCAAGTGCGACAAATCATCAGTACTTAATTGCATTTAGACAGGAAGTTTTGTGGTAAGTATTTGGATATTGTACAGAATCTTAGATAGTTATAAATTTGAATGGGACTAAATACCTAGTTTGCATATACAAACTTACCTAGATAGCCAGTTTTATAAAACGTAAATAAACAAGATAAAAACACATATTTTTGTATTTTCAGTTTACATTCTCGCTTTAAACAACTTTACCTATGAAACCAACTCTGAAATCTTGAAAAAATCTGCGGATTCCCAACACTTTGTTGATTTATGCAAACGTGGTAGTATGGAACAGCTTTCTTTTGGGATTCCAGAGAAGGTCACAGTAATAAAGTTATTCGCAATGATAAGTACCATTGCACCAACTCATAAAAAAAAACCTCTAGAGGATTTTTATCCTTAAAAGATTTTCAGTAATTTCAAATTTCACCTTGTATACCAAAAAATGGATTACCATCAGCATGATCTCCGTATTAAAGCTACTACGATTGCGGTAGGTTCTGCGCTCGGCTATGACGAGTCACGCATTATGCAGCGTGATGCAGTACGGCAGCATGCAGTCACGCAATGTTACTTATTCTCAAGATTGTATTGTGGTATACCTATTCCTCTGATGAGGGCATTTTGACGCTTAATTGTTGTACAGAATTCTGTATGATTGACTTTTTTTTCTTAACTTGTCGATATCAATCTATAATGAGTCGACCCAGAAGTTTGGAGCTGCACTACCGTCCATCAATTTCTGTAGTGTGCAGAATATAGGGCACGCAGAAAACGATATAAGGGGATCCATTGCTTGTGGGACAGCACCACATTTCCACTTAAGGCTAGAATCGCCTGTTAATCTCCACCGGTGCAGGTTTTCTTTGCTGTACTTATGATTCACTTTGTACCAGGGTAATCCCAAATGTCGTGAAGGGATTTTTAATGATATCAAAAATGATTTCAATTATAGTTAGGTCAGAGTCGGCGCTGTTATGATGGCATGTGTGTGAACCTTATTGTGTACTTTTCAAGTTTCATAGAAGACTATGATGCTACATGTAAGTATATTCGTGGGAACATATGTGATCCAGTAGTGGTGCTGGATCACAAGTCTCCTGGAGGTGAGAGAGAATGGGGTACGATCTACCGCGCAGAACAAGTGCGGTTGAAAAAAAATACAATTTCTAAGCGTCTCGAAATTGTTCGGTTCTTTGACATGCTAATCACGTCCTTAAAGTTATTTTCGGAATGGCAATATTTGTGGATGACAGGTAATCAAATAAGACACTCATAAAAATAACATCGTCATTTTATTATGATATTCAAATAAGAACACTGCCAACATCGAATGTACTTGATAATCTAGTTATAGTAGACATAGTGCAGTAGTAGTAACACAATTATTTATTTTAAGAACATTTATGTATTGTACAACCTTTTCAAAACTGTTTGCAAGTCCAGTAATTTAACTGGTTGACATCACGTTTAGGTACAGTCACAGACTTTAATTGATGAGCCACTTGCCACTGTTCTTATTTTAGCCGAGTAATGCAGATTTTCGGTTTTAGTCGGTTATATTCGTACATAGTACAGAGTGACTACCCAAAGTCAACTAATTGCAGGTCTAGAAACCGTTACCTAGCGACAATATGTTTTAGCGTAGCCATAGTAACGCTTAGCGTACAGAGAAAACTCGAACCCACAATTTTATCCGAACGCGTGGCGTCCAAGATTACATTCATGACAATTATTCGATTCACCAAAATTCGAAATACGTCGTTCGTCTTTGACATTGACATGTTAACTGTCTGAAATTCTATCTAAGGTTTTGAGAAATAAAAAAGTATTTAATGAGCTGCAATTTAAAGGAGGTCAGTTAGAAACAGATTGGATAAACGTACGTAACATTTTATGGATTTCTCATTGACAACTTATTTGTCATTCTTCAACGTCCATGGGTAAGGGGCTATTTCCGATTATTAGTACCTAGTGATCGAAGCTAGTATGTCATCTTGTTTACAAATTCAAATTCATTTATTTTACGAGAATGCGGTTTGAGTTCGTGTTTAATCGTGTGATCTCGTGAATGTATAAAACTGAAAAATTGGAAAGTAGCTCATCAAATTAGGGCCTGCGGATGCCCTTAGTCAACTATACGCTTTGGTGTGAATGCGGCCTTACTGATCAGAGTCTACAATTCTTCAACAATGAAAAAATACTTGAAGGAAGATAAAATACTCAAAGGAACAACAACATTATCAGAAATATCGTAATAGATATGTACAGTATTATAAAAGTTGTTGATGATTTTTTAATAGTACAGGATATGGTGAAAGCGCCAGGGTAACTCGTGAAAATTGCCGCCGTATCCCAGTATTTCCATTCTCTAGTTCCGTTATGGAACTACTGGGATTTTTTCTCCCAGTAGTTTCATGGAACTGGCATTCTGTTTATGCGAGATAAAATTAGTCTCATAAGTTCCAGTACAGTTAAATCGCAATGGAATTGACCGCAATATATTAACAGATCTGAGTTTATTAGTATAAAAACGTTACTTAGAATGCTTTTATTTTTCATTTTCTAAGTATTATTAACAAAAACGTAACTTACAATGTTTTTATTTTTAATTTTTTACCTCTACTTATGAGAACTGCGGACGATTCTTCTCCAAGAAATGTGGTACAGTAATTTCTCCACTGAGAAGTTTCATTTGCTAATTTTGTAAAAGCATGTCCTTCACAACATAATTAGAATCTCTTCTGGTGTCAGGATTTTAATTATTTTCTATTTTCTTTGTATGTACTGTATACATAGCGTCATTTGATAAAACGTTCAATAATTTATATAGAGTTACTACAGTTTTCTTATTTAATCCGCCGTGTCTTTCGCCGAAAGCACACCCAGCAGTGGGACAATATGGGCTAGCTATAATAATAATAAAACAGTTTTTATAAAATATCTGAAAATACATGTTTATTAATTATTAATCTAATTTATACAAGGTGTAAATCACCTCATCACGAAGCCGTCAACCAAGCATTCTGCATGAAACTAAGTAACTTTACGCAAAAGTTATTGCTGGGAAACGATTTTTTTTGGGGGGTGTAAAATCATGTTTTGTGGTAGAACTCCGCACGTAAAACATTGTGCTGATGGACGGATTGAATAGTACGGGGGTCTTGAAGGTGTTTAAGTAAAAATCTTACATTAAAAACTTGTATTTAAAAAAATACTTGTCTTAAAGTTGGAACTTTGACCCCTTATATCTCCGTAACTAGAAGGTTCCCAGGTATGGTGTAGAACAAAAAAATGATCGCAATAACAGGGAGAACCAGTGCCTTTCGGCTTCGTTAAGAGGTGTTTTACACCCTTTAAACATGATCTGCAGATTGTAAAAAAAAAATCGCAGGTCACCTAGCGCTTTCCACATAACTGGTATTTGTTTTAAATAGTATAATTTTGAGTTACAGTGTTGTTATAAAAAACTATTTAGATATTTAATCATAATTACGAAGTATTTATTATTTATCACACATTTTCAATAACTTACATTATATTTACAAAGCTTTGACTATATTACTTCTTTATAACAATATTAAGAATAATCAGTTTATCGTTTCACACCCTTTTTATTTAGCTCCCACGATAAAATATCTCTTATTTTACATAATAACCCCTGCTTCCTTCAAATTAAAATATTTATATTTCTCTTCTTAATTATTTAAGTGACTTGGAGGTTTTTGGACCCGCTTTTCAAGTCCCAAGTCGCGGGTTAAAAACTTGACAATACTATTATTTGCATTTAATTCATATTTATATACTTCCTATTTACAACATTATTAAAATATGGTCAGAATATGGAAAGAACAACATGGCGCAGGCAACGGCAAACTGCAGCGATAACGAAAACAGGCGGCTACGTCACTATCTAAAGAAATTTTTGCAGTGTATCAAAGTAATTGACATTGTTTGATAGTTGTCGCAGTGGCGTGATTGGCTACTGCGCTTCGATTTCCATACGGAAAAAATTTTATGGCCTACAGGTAGTTGTTCCGGGCTGGCTGTTTGTGTATGTGAGTTTATATGTTTGTAAACGCACACACATACTCAATATCAAACTGCGAAATAAAATAAAACTAGAAACAATTCGTAAACAAACCGGAGTTACGGGTGTGACGTATTCTATTAAAAAACTAAAATGGAGATGGACAGGTCACAATATGATGAGGACCAAAAAATATAAATGGGTTAAGGACGTAATTGAGTGCGGTACCCAAGACAGAACAAAAGGAAGAAAGGAGGAGACAACGTCGGAGGTTAGGATGACATTAAAAAAACAGCAGGCAGTATGTGGAGAAGGAAAACACATAATCGCACTCTGTGGCAAGCTTTAGGGGAGGCCTATGCTGGAAAGCAAGAAAATCTTCGCGATACTGTTGGCGAAAAGTAAAGTTAAAAATTCATAAAATATGTAAGATTGTTGAATAAAGGCTATTGTATAAATATTGTATATAAACGCACACACGATACAGGTGAAATTCTTAGAGAGGGGTACGGTTTAAAAAAAAATGTGCGGTTCATCTGCTGCGGTTTGCGTTTGCGGGCGCCTAAAAGTACATTATTATTTTATCATGAGGTATACTAGTGTAATTAAACCCTTATATCCATGGACATTACATCATACAGATACAATTTAAAAAAAATTGTGAATAAAGCCAGTGATCGATGAAAAAAAAAATAGAACACATCAAATTTTCTTCGAATAATACAAACCACAGCAAGAATCAACAGTATTTTCGATTATTCGACAAACATTATTTTACTGTTTTTTTTTTTTTATGAACGATTGGCATGTTTTATAATGCTGTAAGGGAAATTGAAAAGTACGAATCAACGACGCCGAGAGTTGAAAATTCAATAGCACCTTAAATCATTTCTAATTTCCACTGTCGTATTTTTCTTTGCAATATTATGATAAAAAAATAAAATTGTCATATTATATGTGATAAGAAAGTTTTAATAACAATAATCACAAAAAAAAAAAAAGTTTTATACTCGTAATTATTCGTTGTTTTTTGAAAGTTCATGGTTCTTCTAAATAACTTTCATTGTGAAAAAGTCGCCAGTAATATTTTAATTATAACAGTGACACAGTAATATCGTCTAATTGAGCGCAATAATTAATAATTTAAGAATAATATTCTTCTTTCCTTTACACACAATCTTGTCTTGCTTAAGACACTACTAAAAGTACTGCATATATTGACAACGTATAAACAGCAGGAATAATTATAACTTATAATAATTATGTTGGCGCTGAATATTTATTTGAATGTATTAAAAAGCACTTGGAAATCAGCCAAATACGTTATCACAACTAAAACTGGTACAACTGCACCCAGTTAAGTGTTATTATTGCCATTCGTAATCAAAAGAGCGAATATACAGCGATACAGCGATATTTTATGATTTAATTTAGGAATATTGATCAATTTCATTGAAAACACCAAAATATATGACAAACATGTATTAAACAAACATTATTTGGCAGCGTCTTAAACGCTGCCAACATTCAGAATACCTCTTAAGATGCCTATTACAAGTGTAGCAAGCCATTTGCAATATCAGATACTTATATATTATTAATTTATTTAAATAGATATAAAATAATACAAAAATTAACTGTACACTGTTTATCACATACAAAACAGTATTTATTCCTTTACAAAAAGTACGATAATTATAATTACAAGTTTATATTACAATACAACATTATTTACACGTTATGTTCATGTGTTTAAAGCACAAATTTGCATGTCACCTTATATGGAACATTAGTCACAACACACTTCAGGCGGGTTACTATGACGTCTTAAAGCAGTATTGTATTACTCATAATCCAGTGTGGGAAAGAGACGGAGCTATACGGGATGTCTAGTGTAAAACAATAATGTTTTAAGACGTCATGGCAGGCCGCCAGCTTGCCTTACCCCTTCTGATCTATCGTCAGCGAATAAGGTTAATTGGTGCACAGTCTTGTGCAATAATAATAAATATTCTTGACGTACGATCGACGTTACTGCAGCGGTTTCACAGCGTGTGATTGATAGATGAGAGCAGCGGTGGCCCAGTGGTGGCAGCCCCGACTTACGAGCAGTAAGCCGTGAGTTCGAACCCAGGCAGTCGCATTACTTTGTGTAATTTATTTCATCACCGGTGCCGTCAAAAAACGGTGAAGGAAAACATCGTGAGGAAACCGGCATGTCCTAGAACAAAAAATTCGAAGACATTTATGACATCTACTAACCCGCACTGGGCCCGCGTGGTAGATTACAGCCCACTCCCTCTCATAGAGAGGAGGCTTGTATCCCAACAGTGGGAACATTATAGGCTGATGATGATTGATAGATGCGGTGCGGCGGTTCTGTTTTTTAGTGCTGAAGTCTTATTTGAATTTTAACGTATTGCGTCGTATCGTAAAAGCTGCCTGAGAGCTATTGAGAGCGTTACGTTAGAGCTGTCAAAATTAGTTCCTGGTACGCACGGTAGAGGCGCTTTTTGAATTTCAGTACAAAACTTAAGTTGTAGTAGGTGTTTACAAGATGCAGTACGGCAAAACTCTGTTCTCGGCTTCTGGTACAACCAGCCAGCAGTTACGAGATCAACAATATAAACTACAACATACCAAAAACATTTTTCTTGCCAGCAATTTTAAAGGCAGATGTATACATTTGTTTAATGTTCATTACAATGCCATGTTAAATTGTCATAAAAGGGTCAAATGCAAACCACAATTTTGCACTATTACGTTAATCACAATTAGCAGGACAACAGTTCAAAAAGTGCATAACAAGCTTAAAATCTTTACTAAAAGTCACACGTCAGTCATCACTACAGTAAAAGTATTTTTTTATCCTTAAAAACACAGCACTGCAGTTAAAAAGGTCATCACTACACTGTCCTTTAGAGCCCAAAACGAATCTTGAGCAGAGGATCTAATGTGCACAATCGTATATCACTGACACATTGATAGATTCTTTTACTCATAAAGTGGCTGAGTTGGGCCATTGGACTTTGAGAGACCCGTTCTGGCCCACGTGATGCGGTACAGGAACTGGCTTCCTTCTTCTCCTGTTTCGATGACCTGTGGAGAAGAGAAGCAATTAATATTTCAACATAATATATTAAATACGATTTATTGAGGAGCTCGTGGCTAAATAATAACAGCCGCACGGGTTGATCTTTAAGGTTAAGCCGTGCTTGCCGAGGTAACGTTGGTCCGTGGATGGGTGACCATAATAACATACTGAGTTTCCTCTTTGCCTCGGAAAGCACGTTAAGTCGTTGGTCCGGGCTGTCATTTGTAGATCTTTGACAGTCTTTACGAGTAGTCAGAAGCAAAAAGTCTAACATCTGGTCTTACCAAGGGAGATCGTATTACCCAGTTACTGGGTTGTGGAGGTCACATGGGTAGTCGCTTCATGTAAAATACATTCAGCTGAATCCGGTTAGACTAGAAGCCGACCCCTAGATAATTTGGGAAAAGGCTAGGCAGATGGTGATCATTTATTTAAATCGAGCTTGGGCGATTCCCAGATTCGGCAGTGTTATTGAGTTTTTCAAAATGCTATTAGGTATACCTCTGTCCAATCCTTTGGGGATTACAGGAGCAATGTTGGTCCCGGCTGTCATTTATAGATCTTTGACAGTCTTTAAAGGTAGTAAATGGCCCGAAAGTCTGACAACCAGTGTTACCAATGGGTAGGTACCGTTTTAACTAGTAGGTACGAGCTTGTGGAGGTTAGATAGGTAGTTGCTCCATGTAAAATACTGGTAATCAGCGTCTTTCGGTTAGACTGGAAGCCGACCCTTATAAAGTTGGGAAATGGCGAGGCAGATAGATGATGATCTCGTTCATAAGCTGGATTAACACATCGATCCCGGGATCCCGTAAAATCCCGTGGGATAATTACCAAACTGCACGAGTTTGAAGTCGCATGCCATAAACTCGTATTATAATAAGTTTACCACTATTCACGTGTTTATTATTATCATCACTTAGTATTTTATCATCTCATAAGTTTTTGGCATAAGAGGTTGCAATCCTCTAACGGAATCTTGGATGGCATGTATTTGTATCAAAACCTCTAAAGGCATCAATTACATTACTTTGTTTATTAAAATAGGTAAATCTTCGCAAAATGAATCATAAAAATGGATTTTATGTGTGCCAACGAGAACGAACCCTAGACGAACAATACAATTTCGTTTTCAAATTTTTAATTTGCACTTGCTGTTAACCTCGATCTCTTATTATGAAGAATGATGCATGAGGTGTGCTCAATTTTACTTTGAAGGCTCATAAGTAGAGGAGAGATAGGAACAGAAACGCGGGGAGAGAGGCACTTTAGCAGTGCATAGATTAAGTAAATAGATCCCGTACGAAATGAAACTATAGCTTTAAAGCTAAGGCTAACTGAAATAAGGCTAGGAACAGCAATAGCCTACATAGTTACCAGCCATAGAGAATTTTTTAGTTTATTTAACTAGCTTTAAATGGCTGGAAAAGACCACACAAGGAGAAATGGGATTATACAGGCTGATTAAAAATACTGAGTTCATTATTGGACTAGTGAGTCGAATAATGAACTCAGTATTTGTAATAGTTGTAGTAATAGTTGTTGTGTTGTAGTAGTTTTTAGTTTTTTTGTGTTGTAGTACCTTTACTATTTGAAACCATTCTAAAATAGAAATATAAAAATCAATGTAGAATAGACTAAAAGAGTATGAACGGATAGTAGCAGGTGGCGTTGTGTGTTTTCTGCCTACCCCTATGAGGAAAAGTCGTGCATTTATGCATGTATGATGTATGTAAGTAACAATGTGTATGAAATCGACCAATAAACATTAGGTACTTAACTAGTGGGTACGTGACGCATTGACGCGTCGGAAAATTGCGTCATAAATTGTGCAACCACCCGATACATTGGTTTCAATTAAAAGGAGCAAGATACAACCACCGTACAAAGATACCAGTAAACCAACTACACCTTTTTTGGTGAAATCATACTTGATGTTAGATTTGTCAACTAAACTTTTTATAATCATGTTGCACTACACACCGCCACAATGGGCCTCATCAGAAGGCTCAAAGTCACCCAAAGAGCAATGGCTGGGCTATGCTTGGAATTTCTTTGCGTGATCAAATCAGAAATGACGACTTCCGCAAGAGAACCAAGGTTACCGACGTAGCCCGAAGAATTGCCTAACTGAAGTGGCAGTGGGCAGGGCACATTGCTCGCAGAACGGATGGCCCATGGGGCTGAAAATTTCTGGAATGGCGACCGCGAACCGGAAGACGATGCGTTGGAAGGCCTCCCACTAGGTGGACCGATGACCTAGTGAAGGTTGCGGGAATCCGCTGGATGCGAGGCGCACGGGACCGATCAATGTGGCGACACTTGGGGGAGGCCTATGTCCAGCAGTGGACGTCTTTCGGCTGAAATGATGATGATGATGACGCACTGCCAGTATGACCAATAAATTTAAGTGTGCATTTGAAGGGGGCGTTGCTTGTCAGGAAAATTTACATAGATTTTAGTTCTGTATTTTCCCGCCTGCACATATAAGTTGAAGTGATAACTAGTGTTATACGAGAAAAACACTAAAATGATGTGGAAAATTACTTTCCGTATAGTGAGATAACTACTTGACATGCGACAGCCATACTTACTCAGGAGTAACCTGTTACCTGAACTATGCTAAAAATTCGTATACCTAAATGCTTACCATATGTCCGTGAGTTAATTCCGAGCATTCCTTCCCAGTTGAATTACTGTACCTATGTTAATACTATAACGAGCATATCGGCAGCGATAACATTGATAGCTTGTGTAGAGCTGTATAAAGGTGTCACGTTATAACGTCGTACATAAGAGTGATTGGGTTGCTTGGTATTACCTTCATTTCTAGAGGAATTCCTCGTGACGTACCTCGTTGGTCTAAAGGGTGCAAGCCCTACCTCTGAACATGACATCTTGAGTTTGATTTCCAGATCTAGCAAAGTTTTATCGTGTCTTTCCATTTTTTATTTGTTTAAAAATTCTAAATAATATTGTCTTGAGGGCTTGTCAAAACTTGTATGTTTGTAATCTATAAGTGCAGCTCTGCCTAACATTTCGGGAATTACAGGTACCTATTATGTTATATTCGAAAGGTACTGCGATGCTGATATAATTAATTAGAGCGTTATTCTTTATGATTTTAACTTGTTGTACAGTTCATTAAGAGTGCTAGAAATACCGTTGGTGCAAAGAACCAAAACTACCACAGGCAAAAGATAGATGAACTGGAAATGTAAGGCATGAAAACAAATAAAACAATGCGACGGTCCCTACGTGACAAAGCAACAAAATTGCAGGAGAGCGTTATATTTTTTTTATTTTTACTTTATGATTTATTTTTTTTATGTTAAAAAAATACGTTGGTTTCCAGCAGTGTGATTAATGTTATGTTTATGCAAGGTGATGATGGTAAAGTGGTCTATGATGTGATAGATTACCTGTGTGATGGGTCGCGCGACTACCGGCGCGGGCAGCGCGGGGTGCACGCCGCTTCCCAAAGCAGTGCTGTGTGAGCCGCTGCTAAACACAATCCTCACCTTCCAGTCCATCCAGCTCTAGAACAAGACAACTCAGTTACTGAAGAAGAAAGAGATAGCGTAATGGAAAGATTGAAGGCTGAAAAGGGAGAGATAGATGGAGCTACATAACTGTTATCATGTTGGAAAAAGTTTGCGGTTTATGGTAGTAGTAGTTGTAGACCTATAAAGAGAAAAAGCCTCATGGTTTTAGACAGTTCATAAAACCAATTAATGCAATAGAAGTACACTGCCGCCATATTAGAAACAAAAAGAAGAGCGTCTCTTATGAGAGAGATTTTCATGTTTTGTCTTTTCTGCACAATTTAATCCAACTTCCCTCTCACAGGTTTGCTGGAAGATTTTTTTATGATATAAGCAGTTACTAAGTTTTCTTCTTAATGTAATGTCCTGTTCAGTATTTGTGTACATAAAAAAACGTGTCTTTAAATCGGAGCTAATAAGCATCAAAGCTACTTTACGATTTTAACATTATATTCATAGAAGTAGAACGGGCTAGCATCTACACAAAGAGATTCACTACGTAAAACTATGCACACCTTAAGACACCACTTCAAAGGCTTTGAAATAAAACCTTCAGCATTTTTCGCTAAAAGTTCCTTCCGTAACTGGAATGCAATGGATCTGTCTGCTACCACAGATTGCGAACCAGCTTACGAGACCGAAACGTTGCAATCGGTATTGTTGGGAAGTTTGGAATCGGATTTTATTGTGTTTTTGTTGCAAATGTTTCAGAGTTGTTTTTTGTTATTTGTTTAAAAATAACGAAGGCTTTAGAATCAGTCAATATAGACAGAACCAGGGCTGCGTCCTAACAAAACGAACGTTGTGCAAAAGAGCGATCATTGTGTTGTTTTGTTGCGTAGTCGTTCCGTCAAATTGAGAGACGTTGGTTGCGCGTATAAAAATATAGGCACATAGGCGTTTGTTAGCATGCGGTTTCAGACACAACGAATTCTTTATTCTTACTCAAATAAAGATTTTTTAAAAGAGTTACAAGAAAATAACTTAAACCACACTATGAGATTCAGCAGGGATTTTAAACACAAAACAGAGTGCCAAGGTTGTACCATTTTTCAAAAAAATCTAAGTTATTGCAAACATGCAAACTAAATAACAAACAACAACATAATAATACGACAGTTATAACGCTTTTCACAGAAGTTTCGATATAAAAACAGGAATCCATCGATTTGTGCTGGATGTGAAGTTAAGTTACTGGTGGTTGGAATTGGATACGTTACTGGCAAGCGTCCAACGCCGGATTCATGTGACCACTTCCACTCTAATAATACGAGTAGATAGTGCTGTCAAACAACTTCGATATACGAAGTTATTTGAGAGTTATTTCAAGGATTTCATTAAAACGGTTGTGCGTTGTTTCATCGCTAATTGTTTCATCGAATTTCGTTTCACATAAATTGTTTCTCTTAGTATCATTTCATAGAATAATCAATACGCAGAATACTTACTTTGAAGAAACTTAAATCATCGATTTTTGTCTCAAATAAAGTTTAATGTTAGAATATTCATATCATAGTATAACAAATCAAATATTCTTTATCCACATATTGTTTGTTTCACATAAAACTTATTACGAAAAATAACATTTTATCGAGTGACAGTTTCTAAAACTCACAGCTTTTTAAAATACATACCCTCCTATAAAATTACAACACCGCATTCACATAAATAATGCGGTTAAATTCTGTTCAAGCAGGAAAACATTTTTGTTATTCTCACTAATGATGTCCATGCCTGTTGCACGCAGCATGCAAGCAAGCATGTAGCATGCAAGCAAGCATGTAGCATGCAAGCAAGCATGTAGCATGCAAACAAGCATGCAACATGCAGCGTGCAAGGAAGCATGCAGCATGCAACAAGCATGGTTTCTGTCACGCCTCCGGCGCTGCGGGGCTCCAGCGGCCCCATGCCAGTTTATCGTCGCAGATGGCATTAACGCTCACCACCACAGCTTCGGCTTGCTGGCCGGCACGGCGTCCAGCCTTAGCCGCGGCGGCGTGCGCAAGATACCACCTGCTCCTCAGCTCGCGGGCCGCCTCATCCCTCCGCGCCTACGCGGGCTTAAATTACAATCTAGGGGTAGGGCAGACAAGACTAGGTGGAGTCTGGTTTGCAGCCATTCGTTTTTGTCACTAACTTTTATAGTACGACATATTGACTTTTAAAGACAATATTTTAATTTAAAGTAAATAATTTCGTTGAAATAAAATACCATGGAAACATACATCGAACAAACAATATTCGTTAAAAAGTAATTCTACTGTTTGATAAATTTGTTAAATAAAAAATGTGATTATGAAATTCATTGAAATGTGTTTTTGTAAAAATGTTTCATTCAAGTAAATAGTAGTTGAAACAAATATATTCGAAATAAAAATACGAGGACCAAATATTATTTGAAATATTTTCTGCGAAACGAAATTCTGTGAAATTTCTGTCTGTGAAACAAGGTGACACTAATTAAAACATTGTGTCACCTATACCTAGCCTTTTGCCAACTATGTTAGAGTCGGCTTAGAGCGACTACCCATCTTACCTCGACAATTTTTTTTTTTTTTTTATATTTTATTTAAATAAAGCCAGGACTGTGGTATTCTAACAAACGTAGCGTAAGTTTCATGGTTACGTGTGAAGCGTGCAAATGGAAGAAATGCAAATGGAAGAATGAAACATACATCGAACAAACAATATTCGTTAAAAAGTAATTCTACTGTTTGATAAATTTGTTAAATAAAAAAATGTGATTATGAAATTCATTGAAATGTGTTTTTGTAAAAATGTTTCATTCAAGTAAATAGTAGTTGAAACAAATATATTCGAAATAAAAATACGAGGACCAAATATTATTTGAAATATTTTCTGCGAAACGAAATTCTGTGAAATTTCTGTCTGTGAAACAAGGTGACACTAATTAAAACATTGTGTCACCTATACCTAGCCTTTTGCCAACTATGTTAGAGTCGGCTTAGAGCGACTACCCATCTTACCTCGACAATTTTTTTTTTTTTATATTTTATATAAATATAGCCAGGACTGTGGTATTCTAACAAACGTAGCGTAAGTTTCATGGTTACGTGTGAAGCGTGCAAATGGAAGAAATGCAAATGGAAGAATGAAACATACATCGAACAAACAATATTCGTTAAAAAGTAATTCTACTGTTTGATAAATTTGTTAAATAAAAAAATGTGATTATGAAATTCATTGAAATGTGTTTTTGTAAAAATGTTTCATTCAAGTAAATAGTAGTTGAAACAAATATATTCGAAATAAAAATACGAGGACCAAATATTATTTGAAATATTTTCTGCGAAACGAAATTCTGTGAAATTTCTGTCTGTGAAACAAGGTGACACTAATTAAAACATTGTGTCACCTATACCTAGCCTTTTGCCAACTATGTTAGAGTCGGCTTAGAGCGACTACCCATCTTACCTCGACAATTTTTTTTTTTTTATATTTTATATAAATATAGCCAGGACTGTGGTATTCTAACAAACGTAGCGTGAGCTTCATGGTTACGTGTGCAGCGTGCAAATGGAAGAAATAATAAAAATAGTGTTTATAAAATCAAAATCTAAAGTCATTTATTCAAATTAGGCTGATAATCAGCACTTTTTGAACGTCAAAATTACAAAAGACAGTCCCCCAAAACGCCCGTCCTTCGCCACTTCCTAGTGTTTTAGCTGGGAAGAAGAAGTGGCGGAACAAACTCCCCAGCAACACATCTGTCTGTTAGGTTAGAAGAACCAGATTCTATACAATAGTGTTCCAGTTTATAGAACCAATGAATCAATAACATCAAATCAATGTCACATGTCAGCTAGCACACACCAATAATAAAATAAAATATTAAAATATATACTTAAGAGTAAACAAAGCCTCCAGACATAAAGGGCGTGCCCGCTTACACGTGGATACCGACGAAAAAAAAACAAGTAAAATAAAAAATTAAAGTAAAAAAATCTATGCATGAAGTTATCAGTAAGGTAAATTGGAGAACGAACATTAACATTGTCTTGAGTTCAACCCAGCGACCAACTATTCTTATCGTTTAAGTAGTCGTTAATTTGAACAAAGGTTAGATTTTAGTTTAGCTTTAAAGGCATTAAATGGCAAATCTAGAAAGGAAGATGGTAGCTTGTTGTAAAAGGTTATACCAAGCCCTACGAATGAATTATGAACCTTATGAAGCCGGTGAAAAGGAGCACGTAGTTTATGCTTATTTCGAGTGTTTATATTGTGAATATCACTGTTTTTACTGTACAAATGGATATTTTGTCTAATATATAAAATGTTAGCGAAGATGAATTGTGAAGCCACCGTGAGAATACCAATCTCTTTAAAAAAATCTCTCAGAGATACTCGTGCACCCAGCTGGTAAATTGCATGAACCGCTCGTTTTTGAAGAACGAATATATTTTGGATATCAGCGGCTTTGCCCCACAGCAGAATACCATAGGTCATAACACTGTGAAAATAACTAAAATAGACTAACCGTGCTGTATCAACGTCAGTGTATTGTCTAACTTTTCTGACGGCGTATGCGGCCGAACTAAGCCTTCCTGCTAGGCTTGATATGTGTGGACCCCATTGTAGTTTTGAATCTACTGTTATACCCAGAAACCCGGCGGAGTCAACAGTTTTAAGCTCCTCATTGCCGATAACAATGTTGGAACCTAGATTTTTAACATTAGGTAGGGCGAATTTAATACATGTATTTAGTTTTCTTGGCATTAAGAACAAGATTATTTGTTGTGAACCAATCGATAGAGCGCTGTTTACGTCTCCAAAATCATGTCTATTCCATTCTACTTTAAAGATAAGGGAGGTATCATCTGCAAATAGTACAACGTCACAAATACCCTTCAAATAATATGGTAAATCATTAATATAAACCAAGAATAAAAACGGTCCCAGTATTGAGCACACCTAGTTGAGGTACACCTAGTTGAACAGGTAGCCCAAAAGATTTCGCGCCATTAATATCTACACATTGCAATTTATCTTTTAAATACAAATCTAATACATTTAGGGCTTCATTTTGAACACCGTAATAACGTAGTTTCCGTAAAAGCGTGTCGTGGTATACGCAATCAAAAGCTTTCGAGAGATCGCAGAAAACACCGATTGCATTTTGCGTTTTTTGCATTTTTTGTTTTCCCATGCGTTGAATATGTGTTTCAACAAAGCAACCCGCATCTGTAGTCGAACGACCTTTTGTAAAAACATATTGATCGTTGTGAAGAAGGTTGTTGAGATTAAAATGTCTTAGCAACTGTTTAAGTATTAACTTTTCAAAAATTTTGCTAAATGCAGGTAAAATAGAAATTGGTCTGAAGTTGCCAATATCATTCTTTATATCTCTTTATTATTGATTTAAATAGAGGGATGACTTTACTGCTCTTCATAAGGTCAGGGAAAGTACCTAAATCAACGCATTTATTAAAAGTAACAGCAATATAGGGGGCTAAGATTTCGATTATATTACTCAAAAGTTTAATGGAAATGCCCCAGTATTCACCTGTGTTTTTTGACTTAAGTGAATTAAAAACATTAACTATATCACGAGGTGTTACATGTTCGAAACTAAATACGAGACCACATTTCGGCACGCTACTATGCAAAAGGTTTTCAGCCGGCCTAGCATGACCGCCGTAGAAACGAGCTATGTCTACGGAAGAATCGACAATTTGACAGATATTTCTATCGTCCCAAGCATGGCGATATTAAGAATGTAGAAAAGAAATGTTTCTTTTCTTCAGTCGACACAAGTCTACAACGTCGAGCATGACGACCATATTTTCTCTTCTTTTGACATTTGGGGATAGAAACATTACTTCTGACAAATGTCAAACTAGTCTTAATAAAAACTAAATACGAGAAATACGTTTCGTGGTTGCGTTGAGTTACGTTCAAAAGGTTGAAATGTTATGTAAAATAGGTAAATAGGTAATATGTAGGTTTAATTTCGCGAAAAAGATCCAGGCCTGGATCCAAGATGCAGCAACACCATCCCGCCCACGAAAAATGAAAAACTCGTGCAATTGGCAACTTTTTTTGTTAACTAAACGTAACCTTTTAACTTTCCATAGCAACGTCCCCGTTGCTATGGAAAGAATTTCTGTCTATGTCTTTGTAGAAACGCAAGTCGACGGTGCGCGCCATGCTCGGGCAGAAGAAATGACAAGTTGTAAAGAAAAGATTTCTTGTCGTTTCTTGGTAAAATAGAGATAGAACGGTCATGCTAGGGGGGCTGCTTTAGACGGCGACGAACTTAAAGAGCGAGTCGTAGTTATCGGTATGCTGGCAAAATACTCATTAAATGCCTCAGCTACGTCGGCTGCATTATTAACTAATTTGTTATCAACCATGATTTCAAGTTGATTGTCTTGTTTAACAGATTTACCCGTTTCATTGTTTATAATTTTCCAAGTGGCTTTTACTTTATTATTAGAGTTTTTAATAGTTTCGCTTAAAAGTTTTGATTTTGAAATAACACAAATCCTTTTAGATAATTTTGGATATTTTTTAACATACTCAAGAAAAGTGGTATCAAACCGGTATTGTTTCAAACCTCGTATAATCTAGCTCGACTTTTATAAATACCTGGTGTAGCCCATTGGTTGAAGCCAGCGGAAGGCCCACTAATGTTAATAGTTTTAGACTTAAAAATAGATTGCTACTCATTTTGAACAACATCGAAGAGTGCTTCATAAATTTCATTAGGAGTTTCGTGATCCACTATTGACGGTGTAACCTTAAGAGCTATATTATTTTTAAACTTATTGCAACAACTAGTTGTGTAAGGCCTGCATTCTATTTTGCGCGGCTTTTTACTTATTGGCATAGGGAAGCTAGCTATTAATCCACAATGATCAGAAGATAAGTCACATAACACTAATTTATTTTCGGCATCACAATCACTAAACATGTTATCTAGACAAGTCGGTCAATCTCCACATACAATTATATTTTTATTAGTTAATTTTAACTTATTAAGTGAATCCTCCATTACAGATTCGAAACAAGTAAAGTCACCAGAAGGGGGTCTATAAACACAAATTAAAATGTATCGCTCGAGTTCAACACAAGACAACTCAATAGTGCGCTCAACGGAAAGATTAACTAAGTCTAAACGTTGTTTACATTTTAACTTGTTTGACACAAGAACTAAAGATCCACCGCGAATAGCATTTTTTCTGACAAATGCACTCTGTACAGTATAGAAATCATCATTGATAAACGCTAAAAGAAAGATTTGAATATCTAAACAATAGAGGACGTACAGGACATTTATATAAACATTTGCCTGACACACAACGGTACCCAGACACAACAAAATTTTATATTGTGCTTCTTCTATTTTAGTTTTTAGTAACCATTGATTTTAAATTTAAAGCTCAGCCAATATTATGTTCGTTGACATGCTGGAGCTAACAACCGTCTTTACTGCTTTTTAGCTTTATGTATCAGAAATCAATTTAGTGGTAGTTTACAATAAACCACTAGTATTAACTTGTTTGGTAATTTTGTCAATTTACTTAGTGCTCTAGTTATAACATATCCCACGATTTAGAACATGAGTGAGCTCGTGGCTTAATAATAACAGCCACACCGGTCGATCTACAAGGTTAAGCAGGCTTGCCTAGATTGGTCCATAGATCGGTCACCGTCCAGTCCATACCGAGTTATCTCTAGTATGTCTGTTGTTCAGCCGTTGGTCTTGGCTATCATTACGTGTAGTCAGAAGCCCGAAAGTTTGCCAAAAATTCTTACCTCTTCTTCTTCTTCTTCAACCCTCGGCCACCCAATGCTGAGTGTAGGTCTCTTCCAAATCTCTCAACTTTTGGCAGTTATGTGTCATTGGTATCCGGTTTCTCCGGCCACTTTAATAACATCGTTTGTCCACCTAGTCGGTTGTCTTCCCACATTCCTCCGTCCTGTCCGTGGTCTTCACTCCAGCATTTTCTTCCCCCTTACCTTACTCTTACCCATTCTTACCTAGGGGTATTGTATTACCCAGTTACTGGGATGTGGAGGTCAGACAGGCAGTCGCTTTGTGTAAAATACTGGTATTCAGTTGCATCCCGTTAGACTGTAAGCCTACCTTAGGGTAGGCTTAAATCGTTAGGACAAAACTTGGGACGCTTTTGAACATTACAATTTCATTTTGAGTATCGCGCCCACAGGTGAAGCGTATTATATATTCATCTTCAAGGAATCGAATGAAATGATGTTCGATACAACGACATGGCCCTTATTACTGTAATAAGTACATTTAGCTTCCATAAAATTAATCTAATTCGCGAAACAAATTAATACTACAAAGTTCTGTACGATTCATCTTTCATTTCAAATTCTTGGAACTTGCAAATTGGAATGGGGGTACTCGAATTAATATTTGAAATAGAAGCTGTTTACAAAGTGAGACTGTTGTCGGAATTTTCACAGGTTTATTATTAACCTATTTTGAAGTGTCAGGCTACAGATAAAACCTTTTAAAAGCTTTTGTAGGTAGATAAATCTTTTTAATAATAAATTTACAAAAATAGGTTAAGTCACGTAGATAATAAAAAGGTTTAGCCATAGTTTTAAAGTCACTAAAATGTCGCGATCTGCATGGAATCCTATTGTTCTAAATTCCAATTAACAAAGCTGTTTGTAGGATCAGGCCTATTAGAGAATGTCTGATATCTTGGAAGCGTTGGTATCTTGGAAACATTCCGCCGACATTTTGCTAATTGGATCATCATGCTCGGTTGAATGTATTGAAAGATTACGTGTAACGAAATTGTTAACACAAATTATATCCTCTCAATACCTACCGAAATTCTATTGGTTTTCGGGTTGGAAGGTGTCTTATGAAATTCTCAAGCAAAACTCTTCACTTGTCATTGACATCGATTTCTAAACATATAAAAAGGAATTTTTTGTATAATTATTTCTTTTAGTTTAGAAAATTTTATAGGAATTACAAATATAGTGACTCATTTTTCTTTTTATCTAGTTTAAAGCAGAATTTAAAAAAAATTACAGCTCCTTTCGTGAAAATGAGCAAAATTTGCTGCTTTTAAAGATAATTAATTCCTGTGTCAAATTAATTACATTCAAGCCACGATTTCATACTATTTCTTAATATTGTGAAGTTTCTGTGGTTTAGTGTAGCTACATCGTAATAAATACGTTAAAGTAGCTCTCACCCTGTTAGTACCTTTATTGTTCAAAATTGATAAACTTTCCTCCCATAGGAAGTTAAAAGCACTACATTTTTTTTTTTCATTACATCGTTTCATTACTGCCACAGTTTCCATCAAAATTTTTAGTAACAGTGTTTTGTCTACCCCATAATGCTGTGCAAGTGGCTGTGTTGATTGTGAAATATCTAGGGAACTATAAACATTTCCGCGGTAAAGTGGGTTGAAAATGTGAAGTGCTTTCCTGTATTGGAAGTATAAAGCAGGTCTGCTACACAATATGACCATTACATGACCACTTGTAATTCGCTGGAAGATAGGAAAATGTGTACAACTGTACGATTCAAAAAGGTGTACTGTACAATTTTACTAGTCATGAGAAGTTTCCACGCAGGTAACGACCTTTTCGGCAACATCCAAACATGACAATCAGCTGTTCCATACATTTAAACTGTTTGCACAAAACAATAGTTTTTTTCTTAATTACCCCTGAAAAATTTCTATCAAGGTATTCGGAATTAAGCACAGTCTCTTCCACCCTATAATGTTCATAGTACAGGTAGGAAGCCTGGTGCATTATTGGAAGATACAGAACCCTACAAAGAAAATAAATAATGATAAAAAAGGATTGTGTGGTTTTATGAAACCACGGTAAAAGTGAAACTTTTTTTCACACTATAAACATTTTACTAAAATTTTTTGGTATAATATTCCATTAAGGGTATAAAAATCGCTTTATCAATCTTAATTTTATACTTGGAAAATTGGAATGATATTGGGAAATAATAAAAGTAGATTATGTCTCCAACTAATATTTTTATTGAACTCTGTGTCTTATAGAGTACGACTTACATAATACTTAACAATTATTTAGATTATATACACATAATATTAAAAACAAAATAGCGTGGAGCATTGGCACAAATGAGTAATAGTATAGACTATTGACTACTAGTGTATAGACACTACACGGTCAGATGCTGCGAACTATAGGCGCCGCCATATTGGCCTTGGCTGCTCTGACGAGCGCCTTTTACTTTATCCCTACTCCGCGGCCGACCGTCACGCGACATGCAACACACAGACGAAAATGTTTGAGACGATGTAATAAAAGTTTCACTTTAAAAAGTAAAGCAGTATTTCTACGACGACTTTAAGTATTCACATAGCTTTTCCAGAGTGCACTAAAATCGGTCGTGCCACAGAGATAGGTACACTGTAATAGAAAAAAAGAAGCAGAACGTACCTTCCTGGATAATTATTATTTGATGGCCGGCGAAATAAGTATGGTTGGTCGTTATTGACTCGCCGATGACATCAACTTTCAGGATGACAATAGTAGTACTAGTTACCAGCTAGGTGGTAGGTGACATACACTTATATTTATAGTCTTTGTAACATATGGGAGAACGTTTCCAACATGTTTACATTGACATTATGATAAAGAGCGACCCTGTCCATTACTTTGCAGCATTTTTCAAGAAGTGCCTTTTTCTTGGGACGAATAAAGGTAAACCTTGGTTTCCTTTCTGATTTAAGTTAAAACATCAATTTCAGAAATTACTTGTACTAGCTTAACATATTTTAGACTGGGTATTCAAAATTGATTTTTCTTTTTTGATATTAGTTTTTAGTTCTGAAACCATCTACAAGGTTCATGAATGACTTTAATTCAATGGATGTCAGTTTTTTAATTCAATAAAATCTTATTATACTTTGAGAATGCCTTACAATTTTCATTAAACCGTCTTTCAATTTCATTTTGTAGAAATGAAATGAAACATTATTGAAAATTACATTCACTGGTCGCTGATCAACATGAAATATCAGTCATTTAATCAAAGTAGGCTTAAAAACGTCTCAAAACAGTACGAACCACACAATTGACCAAACGATACACTATTATACTAGTTATTATAAGTATAAGTAAACAGTTTATCGAAGTAAGAACACTCTATTGAACTCCCCCCCTTCGATGAACTCAATTGAAAATGTATCGAAAGAAAGCTAAAGAATCCCTCTGTTCGACGAAGCTATAAGGGGTTGTGGAGTAAGAAAATAAGTGAGTGCACTTTTTCTTAGGATATTCTTAAGCAAGTTTAAAAGCGTGGAAAGTGCTCTGAAGTGTTAAATTGAATGCAAGTCAGGGAAGGTCGGATTTGCTGTTTTCTGCACCGTAATTTGTTTGAAACCTTTAAGATTCATACGAGCAAAGAATCCTTAGAAAACTTTTCTATGAATGTGCTGAAAGGACACACCCTATACAATAAAGTCAGATTTTATTGACATAGATATTTTAATAAGTACTATATATTAGAACCATTAATAAACCAATAAATTGACTAATAAAAAAATAAAAAAATAATAGAACTAAAATAGCATTAAACTATAAAAGGGCGTCAAAAAACTCCTTCTCAACGCTGTCAGCTGGTAATGTGCCCAAGAGACTGGCACCATTGCTACGTTGTATGGCAATACTTAGCCTCTGGCCAAAGTAAAAGCCAGCCCTTGGGTCACTGAGCACTTCCGACGTTTGGCCCCCAAACTGGAACGGGCAGACCTCCGGCGCGATCTCATGGCGGCATGGAGACCTCTCGCGTCCGGCCCTGGTTCAATCCATGGTCCGGAGCGACAGGGAATGGGAAGCCGTCGCCTCCTTCTGCGAAGCAGTCATGCTAGCGAAGGAGGTGGCGGAACGTGAGAGGGAGAGAACCTCACGTCCCAGCCGCCGCGGGAGACGCCCCGGGCGTCGGGGGGCAACCAGTGGCCCCCAGCCACCGTAGGCGCGAGCCTGTGGACGGTGAGTAATGGGGCTAGCTCACCGTCCGTCCGTCTTATGACGACAGGCCGTACCGACGGCGCGTCTGTGTTCCACGCGCGCCTCAAGGAGATGTCAGCAAATCGGAAGGGGTCCGAGAGGGCCGATGCCTGCCAGGGCTGCGGGTTATTCGAAAGAGATACCGTGGCCCTGGAACACAAAGGGCGAAGAAGGAACATGGGAAACAAAAAAAAAAAAGCCCTTGGGTCACGTGAAGCGTCAACTAAGCGTTTCAAAATTTTCTTAAAAAGGCTCTGAGCACTCGGACCCCACAACCCCAAGTTTCAACCCCAAACGGCTCGAAAATATAGTTGCCACAGAGGTTACTATATGTACGCCACTTTAGGTTCTCCGATGCCGAAACAGCGCCATCACAGCACGATGAGCTTGGAAAATGTGATGGCGCAGGATTATCGACACATAGAAATAAGATACCTACACGCTTAGCGCTTAGCTTAGCTCCCAAGTAAGGCAATAATGATAGGTGATATTGTGATGAGAAAACAATAATTTCCCCGATTCTACTTTGACTTGCCGCCTGATTTAAAGAGCTTTTGTTTGTTGATCTTCTTTGTGGCTTCGCGGCGTCTTTCATAGCTATGGTATATCTTGAAAATCTCTTGGGCCCAGTACCTAAGTGGCCACGTTAATCGCGGCGTCAGTGGTGTTTTTATGCCCCATAAAGTGAGAGGGTTATGATAAGCTCACACACAATTACACCCGTATCTATAAACAAGTCAAATAACTTGGGTAAAAGTAATTGCTTGAAGTTATAATAGAACTGTCAAAAGTAAGAATTCTTAGCTTTGCCTTCTTTGTCGGGTCTTACTTGGTTCAAGTTCTTTTCTATTGCATAAAAATGGTTGGTACTTAAACTCAGGTAATTACCTTGACTGTAGATACAGGTGTGAGGACCGCAAGAATCTTTGGTTCTAGACGTTACGGTTGTTTTCCTTCACCGTTTTGAGGGGAGTAAAATACACAAAACACAAAATAATGGCCTACAACTCTGAAAACATAACACCTTTGTATATATGGCGGCGGGAGCGTGGGCGTAACGATAACAGGGGCGTCATTGTTATTGTTTTTGATTCGGGTTCCATGAAGAAGGTGGGTACTCGGGCAAACCAGTGAAACACAAATTACATTCACGTTTATGACTTGGTAATTACAATAAGTAGCAATTTAAGGAACTAGTGCTTGTACGGTGGACGACAGTTTCGATCGTATATGATCTCAATAGAACCAAAATCCCAGTCTAGTATTCTGGATCTGTCCGCGTGTTTTGGCGGGAGAATTTAAGACTCAAGCGCCACCTCACGGCGTCTACTGTACTAACCCATCGACCAATGAGAATCAAATAACAGTTTGACCAACATTAGGAAATCAACGGGCTGGCACTACCAATTTGGTAAATTGGTAGTGCCAGCCCGTTGATTTCCTAACCAACCTAACCTAACCTAACCAACATTAGGAAATCAACGGGCTGGCACTACCAATTTGGTAAATTGGTAGTGCCAGCCCGTTGATTTCCTAATGTTGGTCAAACTGTTATTTGGTAAAAATAATAATTTAAAAAAAGGTTGTCGTCTTTAAATCGCTTACGACGACATTTATTATAAACTAGCCTTAGCCCGCGGCTTCGCACGCGTAGATTTCGGTAATTGTCCCACGGGATTGTACTTCTGGGATAAAAAGTATCCTATGTTTTAATCCAGGTTATAAATTATCCGTGTGCCAAATTTCATCCAAATCCGTTCAGTAGTTTTTACGTGAAAGAGTAAAAAACATCCATCCATCCATACTTACAAACTTTCGCGTTTGTAATATTAGTAGGATTATTCTCACAATATTCGATTCAATTTATAATATTATCCTATTAAAATTATATTGTTCGCCACGAATTGAAAATGGGCGTTCAATTCTTCACTAATGCTATCGTAATCATAATATAGTAAACCGCTAAATGCAGATCAAACAATTACGCACAACTCGGCCTTGTCTATCAACTATCACGAGAAATGCCGAATACAAGGTTACCTTGACAATTCCCTTGATACCACACATAATGGGAACTCTAGGGTACACACAATATATTAGGGTCAGCAATTCAGCATGATATGGCACAGCTGGGCGGCAAAATTGAATACACATTCAGGAAAGCCGCTTAAATTGTGCTGAGTCAACCCAAATAAGATTCAGCGCTGGTAGATGCTGAATGGAGTTTGCCAATCGGCGGCACGGGTCCAATAAAAGCCGAGTATCTGGTTCCCAATATGTTGATTCGCTAACCAATCGCATGGTTTTTAGAAAGTTTACGCTTCATTTATTGGGGGTCGAGGGGCCGAGAGAGGACTATACGTACTGAGGTTGGTCAGTACACTTAAAACAAAAAAACTAAACGGTTTCTGTTACAAATAAAATCATATTTATTATCTTATACTGTAATAAAATGAAATTTCATTCGATTTTAATTCTTATTTACTGTAATATTAATAGTTGCGCTCGCGAAAAAAAAAGCTGTTGCCCTTTCTTCCGACAACCATGTATTGTCGTCATCTCTCCGCTGGCCTTCGGTCTACGCTTCTCATGTCCCCGAGTCGGGGTAAAACTGGGGTTGTAAATAAAAAAACTGAAGTGATCTGCCGAACTATTTATCTCACAGTCCATTCCATAATTTTTACTGGCCATTTATTTTTTGACTGCTTATGTATTTTTTTAGTACTGACATTGTAAGACGAAATAACCGGCCAATTATTTTTTACAACTGTCTTTGTTTTACCGACGCACACATTTATCAACCGCCGCCGATAAAAAAATAACTGCCCATTACTTTTTTGAACTGATCATAATAACCTCTCGAATGTTTAAAAACCAGTTCAAAAATTAGTTCCCTTATCAAAACACTAGTAACGGGAACTTTATGCCTACACCACAAAAAAATATAAAACAACGCGTAACTTGATAATAACAAACATACAGTTTCTAAACGCGAAAACTAATTATTTTCGGTAATTAATAACATACCACCGGTTAAACTAAATGTGAAGATGTTTTCGTATAATTATGTAATTTACACAGAAACTGACAGTGTTCGATAAATTGTTAGTTTAGAAGCGTTTAACTTTGCGTCAACAATTAGTGATGTTATCAAAGTTTAGCTTTATAATTATCACATGACGATACGTAACAAGGAGCTCGTAGCTTAATAATAACAGCCGATCTTTAAGGTTAAGCCGTGCTTGCCGAGGTGTTCCATGGACGGGTGACCATAATTACATACCGAGTTTCCTCCGTGCCTCCGAAAGCACGTTAAGCCGTTGGTCCCGGCCGTCATTTATAGATCTTTGACAGTCGTTACGAGTAGTTAGAAGCCAAAAAGTCTGTCATCCAGTCGTGCCCAAGGGGTATCGTATTACCCAGTTACTGGGTTGTGGAGGTCAGATAGGCAGTCGCTTCATGTAAATTAATGGTACTCAGCTGCATCCGGTTAGACTGGAAGCCGACCACAAGACAGTTTGGAAAAAGGCAACGCAGATCATGATGATACGTAACATGGATGAGTCAAAAGTATTTTTTTATCAATCAAATTATTTGTTTGTTTAATTTGTGTTCAAACAATTTCATCATCATGTCAAATGCGCTTGCTAGGTAGATAAATATTGTACTATAAATTTTTTCAATTTTGTAACGACACACGTCATGCGTACTAACGAGAAGGTAAACAAATTTAGTAAATGCTGCTTGCTCCTGACAGTTTTTGTTCAAAGCAAGCCTGGATCCTTGGTGCGCTCAGCAATTGCTCTTGACATGTCGTCACTAATGACATCAAACTCCATCATAAAATAGATAGAAAGTTATATACCTGTGCGTCCAGTGTGGCTGCCCCTGATCACGCAAGCTGTAGCATCCTGGCTGGAGCTCACCGGAGGAGGAGTAGCCTGCTTACACTCCGATTTTTCAGAAAAACAGGCCCTGAAACATTTACAAACGTTAATATATCGCCGGCTATAAAACGAAACGGCTCGTTAAAGACGGTTCGATACCCTCGTACAAATCGGTAATGATTTGTAAAGTACTTTGGCGGGATTGAAAATGTAAGCTGAAATATGCTATCGCGTTTAACTGTTATGAATCAAAAAAATATGTTGGAAATGGAAAACTTAATATTGGTTTTCTGGCTGGAACATAGATTTAGATCATATATTCCCCATATCGCACCAAGAATTGTTTACATTTAAATTTCGATTTTTTCTTTTCGTGTATACAGGCAAAAAAAGAACAAAACAAAATATGCAAACATTCCACAATTAAAAACCATAATCGTAAGATTTTTAGGTTATCTTGTATATAGCACTGAGGTATTACTACTACGTATAGAGAAGACAACGCGTTGCATGATTTTGCGCCACGCTTCGCGGCACGCTGTACCGCGACTATCTAGTGAGTATCCTACGCCCGTAGAGACAGGTGTTTGGCTCGCATAAATAACAACATCAAAATGCCTGGTTGTATTCGTAAAAACTGCCATAAACACTCCAGAACATCAAAAAAAGTGATGGTTTAATTTTTCGCGATGTTACAATGCTCACGAGAATCGGGTTGCCGGGCACCGCCATTTTGCAATACTTATCATAGAGAACGTTGAACGAAACGCCATAAAATTCCTGGCGCTTATGACGTTTCGGTCGCGAGAAAACTATTCCTTCTATGCGATCTAGCGCTGCATGTTTTAATAGTTTGGTTAAATGACATAACGATTGTTTTAGCGCTGCAGCGAACTTTAGTTCTAACTCTTACCAAAATGAAGCAAACCTTTGGTTTGGCGTGTCTGTTCTTTACGCTAGTAATATAGTTCAATGGTATATAGACATATATCTCTTTTCTCCCAACTTTTCGGTCGTTCTTTCCATTAACTTTTCTGTTAGTCTTTAGTCGTTTTACAACTATGTTTATGTTGCCATGATGAATGCTACCTCTAAGAGTGGGTCCCAAAATACATGCAGCCCCGCCAGCCTTCTTTAGGTTTAAGTTGTCGTATTTTTAGTACTTTGCATTCGTTTGAAGCGTATCGCTAGTTTCATATACACAGACTGCAAATCTCTCGAAATTGTATACACTTCACATTTATTCTGATTAAAATTCTCGTCACAAAGTAAAACGGCTTGAACGCTTTACTTGACGAAGAAATTGAAAATAAAACTCATAAATTGTTTCAAAGAAATCGCAAATGACAAATCCCATTGGGATCAACGCGACTTTGCATTCTAAGTGATGATCAATCTTGAGCAGCAGAAATTAAATCGAAAGGTTTGAATGAAGAGCGCTCCCTCACTGGAACATATTTTGCCAGAAACGTACTGTTTTTTTTTTTTTAAAAAAAAACGTTGCCCCACACTAGGAATTTCTCCTGTATCGTGGGTGCGTTTACAAACATTTAAACTCACATACACAAACAGCCAGATCCGGAACAAATATCTGTAGGCCGTATAAATATTTGTTGTTTTAAACAATACTAGGACTGCCTCGCTGGTGTAATCGCCACTGCTGAGCATGAAGTCCTGGGTTCGATTCTCGGGTCGGGCAAATTGTTTTTGGATTTTTCCACCAGTTATTCCTCAGTAGCAGCCATGGACTCTTGATTTGTGCCCGGTTTTTGGCAATAAGTTCGCCCCCTAATGCATAGGATATTTTTTATCGTTACAGGCTGCGCGCAGTAATGCTTAATTTTCCTCACCCACTGATGTAATGCTCATATCGGAACAGTTATACTACAAGCGAATGCTCCCGGTGAGGGAGCGCCTTAACTAAAAGCGAGTCATTTCAACAGATAAATTCTACATAAGTTTAAATTGAATATTTAGAACGTGGTCTGGGAATTGAATTTGTTGAGTGACCCCAAACAATCTAAAAATGAATGGACTGGGTGTTCGTATCTCGTGTCAACATGAGTTGAAGGAGAATATATTCTCCTCGTGGTTAACAGATTATTCACATTCCTGAGGTTGTTAGACTGACTTCAGGCAGGGTCGAATTTATTTGAGCATTTTCAATAGTGAAGGTACTTTTATTTACTCGTATACCAAAGAGATTGGAAAGATAGATTTGAGGTTCTAAACCACACTGAGGAATGAGGGACGTGTCTGTCAATGTCTATTGTTTCGTTCGTGAGTTTTTCGTCACGTTGCGGAGACTTGCTACGTGCATGGGCCAAGATCCTAGGGTCACCATCATTCACATTCATTCACTCATTATTTATTTTCTGACTTGCTGTCCCGCGCAACTTCGTCTGCGTCACATTTTCCCCGTTTTCGAAACCTTTAACCATTGCTGCTCCGCTCCTATTGGTCGTAGCGTGATGATATAGCCTATGTCCTTTCTCAGGTTGAAATCTATCTTTTTGCCAAATTTCATTAAGATCCGATCAGCCGTTTACTCGTGAAAAGGTAACAAACAAACTTACTTTTGCATTTATAATATTAGTTAGGATTTATAAAATGGGATTAAGTAGTGTTACTATAGTGAACATATATATATATATTTATATCAGCTAGCTTGTGCCGATATTACGGTATCAGGTGCTGAAGTTAAAATATTACAAAAGTCTGAGTACTGGCTTTTAAGCTAGCAAATATGCAAACGTTTACATTACAACACTACTCGATCCCACAGATTTTGTTCATCAGAAAGTAAGTAAAGTCTGGCGGGCCTAGGATCTTGCACTAAAGAGATATCTTTCATTGGTTTTATCCGTAGTAGCTATTGCAACACGAGTGGCACTTGAGCGTGTTTATAAGGAAGTCACTCGAATATTTGTATGAACGCCTCCTATTTTGATAAGGAAAATGTTACCTTCAATCAGCGAATTTCCTGCATCCCGCGCAAATTTTACTTTAGTGTGGTTAAAGTTTTACCGTAATAAAAATCTGCTCGCCAAGTAAACATTGGGACAGTAAAACAATGTGAATTTGAGTGAAAACAGACTCTTTGTCAGTTGTTTGCTGCACTCGACTCGTACAACCACCAAATATTTCTCATGCAAATTAGTGGATTTTAGGAAACCACAATTCAGGGATAAATAAATGTAAAAGACCATTTGAAGAGCCTCAATAATAAACGTAAACTTTTGTAAATACTTTTAAATCGGATAAATAATTGATGGTTTTTGGTTGTTGTAACAAAAAACAGATTTATGCAAATGGACGGCCAAAATTCTTTTGTGTTCAACGAGCGAGAAAATTATGTTTTTGTAAAAAAAGATGTTCATCTCTTCTGTTCGATTATGGTCGGCTGACGAATTATCTGATGAACATTTTCAAAGCAAAAATAGAACACCATAGTCTTCTATTTTTCATATTTTTATAAAGGGCGCACCTGTCCAGAAAATTATTTTACTATATTTTCAACGTTCTTCCTCAATGGATGTTAAACAAAGTAACGATAATTTTATCGCCCTAAATAATAAACCAAATTTACAACTCGCGACGCTTTTAAACTCCTAATGGTTAGGACGAAACATATAGTACTCACTCATTTTGCCAGTAATGTACCGTTCACTCCAATGTCATATTAGCCAAATGAATTATAACGGAATGAATCCTGAATATCAGAATTGCTATTCTAGCCCACAATTACCCAAATTTGTTAGACAAGAGCCGTTCCATTTTAAATATGGATATTAAGTCGCATCTGTTGTGGCTGAAATCCGACCCAAACCTACTTGGGGAAACTTTCAGCTGGATAATTGTGGATGGACAATTATTAGAATCTGTGATATCTACTGTATTTCGTCTGAGTGAGAAAGTTAGTACACACTCCTGTACTAACTTTCTCACTCAGACGAAATACATTTATACATTTTAAATTTATAAAAAAACTGTTTCTCTCTTATAGAAAAATATGTTTCTCTTTTTTTTATCGGCTTAATCTTAAGGCGGAAACACACTTACGTGTCGTGTCGCGCCAGAAGCATTCGGTTTCATACATCGTTGCGACACGACACGCCATGCAAATATGTCCCTAACCATATTAAATGTATGAAACCGATTTGCTTCTGGCGCGACACGACACGCCGAGACACGTAAGTATGATTCCGTCTTTACTTATATAAAATTAGTTTCTAGTAACAGTCCGCAACCTAAATGTGTGCCAGGTTGATGTTAATATACTTGCTCCTATTTATTTTAATAAATGGAATTTAAACATAGCTGGCGAAATGTCGGTGTTCCTACACATATAATACATCTCTGTTAAACGTTGCAGGGAAAACAGTCGTGATTATATAAAAGTATCACATTTTGTCAGCTTTTCCTTATGATGAAAGTACAAAATACATTTTAAACCTTCATTCTTCACCCGTTTTCTCTTGTTTTGACGTCATCCTCCTTCACAGTCGGTTATTTCCGGATTCTGAACAATTTGTACACGGACAAAGATGGCAGGGTAATAAAATACCTTGCTTCTTGAATACATAACGTGTATCGTATGTAATTTAATTAATTATAGGAAGTTGTTCACTGAATTCCTAAACACATTATTTATCGCCAACATAGAAACTTAAAACAATTTCCTAGCTGAGTTTTCTATTGAGTAGCTTATAGAAAAAGCCTCATAAGTAAAAACAGGTTTTTTTTTTTAAACTGGACCGTTGAAATAGCTTCCAATCCCTGTCATTCTTTGTATGAAATGGTTTTAACACAGCAAAGCGTAGTATACATTATCAACCATATATTTATTCCCTGAACTGTGTATACTGATACTAGGTGCTGTTACCAGGTGCATAGTACTCGCAACCAGCGACGACGTGTGAGTACATTAGGGTCCGTGGCTTACGCCCCCAGTGGTCAAGGCACCCGTGGCCGACGCCCCCAATTCCATCCTTAGCAGCGCGGGTAAGCAGAATCCGTCATTTTTGAAGTAAGAAGGAGTTTAAATATTGTTACTGGGCAAAAATAAATGAGTACGTATTTTGTTGTTTTTGGAAATTCAACCCCAAACGGAACAAAAGGGGGAAATATTAGGATGACAAAAATGGTTTAATCAACTTGAAATTTACTTTTTGTGTTTCTTGATTGAACTTGTGAAACGTATTTAACGTTTTTGGAAATTCCGCCATTCAGACGACAAATTGTGTGGCATTTTTTTTTTTGTTTGAAAGTTTTACCACGTTTCTATGGACAAATACCTAAAAAAAACTATATATACATACTTCTAGGGGATCTGGGACATTTGTGCGAAAGAAATTTGCGCTAAGGACACTTGTGGGAACTAATTTGCACGAAAAGACACTTGCCCGAACGGATATTTGCGCGACAGACAATCGCGCGACTGGACACTTGTGCGACTTGGCTTCTTGGGTGTCGTTTTCCTGGTTTTTCGGATCGTTGATAACAAGATGAGGTCAAAAGATAGCTGTGAGGAAAACTTTCGGTTTTCCTTCAGGAGTGTTGTTTTCGTGGTTTTCCGAATCACTGTCAATGAAAATGAAAATCCCAGATGACGCCGAGGAAAACTGTTAGTTTTTGGAGTCACCGACAATGAAAATGAGGTCAAAATGAAAATCCAAGATAGCGCCGAGGAAAATTTTCTGTACTTTTTTTCATTGGAATCGCTTTCGTGGTTTCGCGAGTCGCTGATTACAATATGAAAATTTGCTACGACGCCATATTGGATTTACATTTAATCTCATTTTCTAGGTGCAAATAATGAAATTTAAAATACACAATGTCTCAATATTCTCCCCGAGGCTGGCATTGATTTATATGACAACTGCTTCTCAAACGTCATTTACAAAGAAGTGCTAGGTAAATTCATTATTAATATAGTTTTCAGGGACTTAAATAGTTTTGTTTTATCTGAGTATTTTTGATTAAAAAAATTGTAAGCTAGCTTATTTACACCATTAACTATATCGAAAGGCGCGGGTGGATGACCGGGACATTTGAGCTACGGCATCGCAGCTCGGAAGACATGTATAAAATAAACTCGGTCACTAAAAATAAAAAAAAATAAACCGTTATATACTTTTTCTACCAGAATGAATTTTCAAGCTTCTTACTTTGAAAATCACAGACTTTAACACAGCTATTTATCCTATTCTTAAATTTATGTGTGAGCGAAACAACAACAACAACAACGGCAACAACTATTATCTATAACATTTAAATGACTATTTTCGACATTATTTTGCGGGGGTAACGCACGTGTGGGCAATTGCCGATATCCGCGCTGGCGAAGCCGCGCGCAGAAACAATTTGTACTTATAAAATTGTAGTACAATAATTGTGGTTGTTGCAAACTTGCATCAACATGCTGTAAGATAGTTGTAGATATTTGCATAATAATGCGAACATTTCAAAACAACGCAACAACGTGGAGCATATTTAGCATCATGTCAAATTATTTTAGTAGGGCACGATGTCAAAGGTCCTTGTCCACACGATTTGTTTTTGCAGTACATTTTCTAGTTTTGCATACGAAGAAGAAGAAGAAGCAGCGTTAAGTTACGACATTAACAGCATCGACATAATCGTTTCGGTAATGGATGTTAATCCAATTTGGTCGTCATTGTCGTTAGTAGAATGTCACTTTGTGTAAGCCCTCAGATTAATTAGCGGGGTATTATAAGATAAAACTTACTAGTCAACCAGTCGGTAGAGCCTTTTGTAGGTTGGTACAGCAAATTTATTAAACGTATTTTAACAAGATTACCCAGATTTCACTACATTTGTCTAGTCTGTGTCTGAATTTTCGGAGTCAAAAAAAAATTTTAAGTACCCGTTGTGAACCTTGCAGATATGTAAAGTTTAATATTTCTCAGCATTTTTTTTTCAAGGTTATGGTTTTATAGACGTGCCTGAGAGCAAAAGATTTCAACCTATTGATAGATAGCTACGCTAAACAAATCTGAAACCTAAAAATTTTCTCTTCAGAAGGGAAATACTTTACCAAAACCAGTACGTCTTGTAGCCAATAAACACGAAATTGGCTTTCCAGATTTCTTATTATTAGTAATAAGTAGCACCTGTGCCGGTTGAAAAACACCCTAAAATATCTCTAGGTAAAATCTTACATAGGCATTGCCAAGTCAACGTTCGATCAAAGCAAAAAAAGAATAAGTAGGTACGATTTTTATTTCACTTTTTACATACTTATGAAATGGACATTGAAGGCTTTGTTATTTTTTTTGAAGTGGAACTTCTTATGCGACTTCCAACAAGTTTAACGTTCTAATGGAGAGGGAATATTTTCTATTACCCACTACGAGATGGCGCTATTACAAGATTTGTGACTACGTAGTTCTACTAGGTACGCAAGATGGCGTGCAAACAGTCAAGCATTCGACTCTTCGGTGTGACCAGCCTTCGCTCAATTTCCATGAGTAGAATAACCTCGATAAACTTATGTAATAAAAAGTGTACAACAATAAAACAGTAAAATATTATTTAGAAGCTCAATAAAATAACGAGAGTGAATGCGTGACACTCGAACGCATGCGTGTAGTATTACGAAGTAACACTTTTTCCGCGCGGAGGGACTCTACGCACTATTTTTTCTTTATCTTTTTCTACCTTCTGTAGTATGCAACGACTTATTGTCGGGCCTACGCTGTCCTCCCATACTTAAGTACTAACGCTGTAACTTTAAATATTGTAAAACCAAATGATTTCAAAAGAGTAACCATGGAGTGTCTTGCCAGTTCTTCTCCATAGGAAAAGACCAACCCGAAACGTGCACCTTTTGTTGAAGTTGAGTGCCCATGTAGGCCTATGTAAAACAAAATGTTTTGATTTTGATTTTAAAACATCAAAAGCTAGGCAAACGGTTCTAATTTGCTGTTTTTGTGGAGACAAACCGATAAAAAACCCCACTTTTTTTCCATATTCATCTTCTGCAGGATTTAATTGTTCAAAATTCGTACCAAAATTATTATCAGTAAACTAGTTGAAGTAAGAAAAGTGAAACTTTATCTGAAAGTCGATAATTTAGTATTTCACTTACTCTTTCTTTGCAAATAATTATCGTAATAAAATATTATCGACGAACAGATACAATCCATCTATACGAAAACCATGTTCAGTTATATCAAAGAAATTCGCCTTATAAACCTGTTGAAGTATTTAGACCAAGACATTTTCAATGTCGTTTGTATAATTATTACATTTTCATGTTCTACACATTACCTACAGTACAAAAGATAAAATAAATACACGAGAAAAAAGCTCTCAGGGGGGAAGTTCAAATAGTCACACAACATCTTTGAAAACTCCGTTTGATCTCAACGGGGACATAAAATACTTCAACGAGTTTCCACAGACACTTTTCTTGCTAGATCTGAAAAAGGAGGTTGTTTTTTTTATGCCTAAAATGCCTGAGAATAGAGTTAGGATTTGCTCGGACTTTATTTCAGCCTGTTACATAACATCACGCCTGGAATCCTCGAGGGGTTAAGCAGATGTGTACTCACATTTCGCCACGTCTCATGTATAATAGGGGCCGAAAAGCTCGCTAGCGCTACTACCAACCTGAGGAGTTAATGATAATGCGTCTAGAGCAATGATTTTTTTCCAATAAATCTAGGTCTTATATTCATAAGAACACAAAACATAATCACTAAAAGAATTATGACAATCCAAAAACCCGAAAAAAAGCCAGACAAATTAGATAAATTTTTAACAAAAAAGAAAATAATAGAAGCATAGATATACTTTTCCTCTAAATTTTGATATAAGAATTATTTAGATCAGTTTAGTTTTGAAGAAGAAAACAGCGGAATACAAAACCTGTTTTGGTCAAGATTTTTGTAGGTAAAATCAACCTGAGATGCAGTTGTCCCTTTCGCGCGAAAGCAATAGTTTCTTCAAATACCTATTCTTCAAATTCCCTGGGGCTAGAGTCCCCTTCTTAAAGCAGTATTGTTTGAATAATATTCCAGTGTGTGAAAGTCACGGCGCTATAGAGGACGTCTAGCGCCATCTCTTTCCTATTCTAGAATAAGATTAAAACAATACTGCTTTAAGACGTCATAGTTATAGGCCACCTGGTAACTGAACTTTATTATAGTAATTGCAATATCCAATTTCTTGGATTTCCAATCAATCATTTGGTACAAAATTATGATAAAACTAAATAATAAAAAACTAAATTGTTATTGGGTTTTTCGGTCAGGAATTTCTCAGTAGCAGCCACGGAGGCTGGATTTGTGCTCGGTTGATGGCAATAGGCTCGCCCCCTATTACATGGGACTTAACCATAGCTGGCCAAGTGTAGGTGCACTATTAGGAACATCTAAGCCTAACCTTTCGGGGGTTACAGGCGTGAAGTTTTATTAAAAATAATGAGATTTAAAATTACTTAAATTCACTAAAAAGGTAATTTAATAGACCAGACTTGGCTGGTTAACTTCCTACCGCATCTCGGGTGTCATTTTGATTTATTGCAAGCATCATTATCAGATAACTGCAAAAGTTTTGCTCGTTTGCAATGGGAATCCGATCCACAGGGAATTCGTCACTGGACTAATAAAATTAAAAAAATAAATTGTGTTTTATTTCAGGAAAAATACCCATACACAACAATTGAAATAGTGGAATTAGTAGAGAAATCATTTAAAAATCATATAAGTAAACATTTAAATCATCAAAGACATCACAAACACCAAAAACCTCGACAAAAAAATAAATAAAAAAAACTAATGGACTAACTAAATCATTTATATAGGTAACTAGTAGTTCATCATCATTGCTTCTTTTAATTATTCATTCAGTCATGTTTTCAAGTAGAAACGTAGTACTAACAAAAAATACATAAATCATAACTTTTAAATAAAAAATCAAATAAATCAATCTTGTAAATCAATGGACCTCAGATTAAAAAAAACAAATAGAAAAGTAAAACCAATTAAAAACTACAATAAATGTTAGAAGCTTGTTAAATAAAATAATTTCGTTGCTCAAGTCAGAATTTGTATCTAAAGGTCACATTTTCATTCAATGATCATCCGAGATAAAATAAACGATTCTTAAACGTCCGGAATACTAACTTCATTAAAAAAAAAATTTGCAGTGCTCCTGAAGTCTTGACGGTATTTTGTATCTTCAAAGGTCACATTCAAAGACTATCAAATTACAACTGGAGTTTTCATTCATTAAAATAAATCCGTTGCTCTAGATAGACTCCCTAACTTTAAAGGTATAGGTACAAGGCGTTGTTTTGCAACCTCGTCAAAATTCAGGAGGTTGTCACAAAAGACATTAATAATCAATTAAAATTACTATACCTAGTTCACTATTAATTAACGCTAATTTGTTTGGTTGTTTAAGTTTGTCAGTATTTCAGAATAACCCCTCAACGGTTTAGGGAATAATAAACTATCGAATAAACGTTTGAGATTTTATGTATATGTGAAAGCGCGGTTAGAGGACGACGATCAGACGGGCCGCGTTTAATACACGGGTTCACACTTATCGATTTCAGTAAATAAGAAAAAAAATAATTACCTAACCATTTTATTATTGATTCGGGACGAGAATCATTAGCATGGTTACCTCCTTGAATTTGACGAGGATGCAAAACAACACCTTGTATAAGATTATTTGCTCGTGTTTCCCTTTCTATAAGATTTAGTATAAGAAGAGATTTATTTGTAACAAGCGAGTGACATCACAAGCTCCTTGCTTAAACTTTCAAGCTGCTACACTATTAATCAAAGTCTTGTGGCTTCTGCAAATGCGCTTGAGTGCTGGTTGGCAAATAGGAATTGAAATGATTGATAAATTAAACACTATTTATAATGTTTTGTTTTGGAAACATAATTAACTGGAAATATGAAACAACGACTTCATGGTTAGCCATGGTAAATATTTAATCATAATAATGAATAGATATAATTCCTCCCTTTCAATTATTTCTGTAACTCCATGAATTACTTGTGTCTTTTCGTATGTTAATTATTAGCTATGATATGTCTGGCATATATATACATATATCAGCCGTACGGGTCGATCTTTAAGATTACGCCGTGCTTGCCAAGTTTGGTCCGTGGATGGGTGATCATAATTACGTACCGAGTTTCCTTCGTGCCTCGGAAAGCACGTTAAGCCGTTGGTCCCAACTGTCATTTGTAGATCTTTGACAGTCGTTAAGAGTAGAAGAGCAGAAGCCAAAAGTCTGACATTCAGTCTTCCCAAAGAGTATCGTATTACCCAGTTACTGGGTTGTGGAGGTCAGATAGACAGTCGCTTCATGTAAAATACTGGTACTGAGCTGTATCCGGTTAGACTGGAAGCTGGCCCCAACATAGTTTGGGAAAGGCTAGGCAGATAATGATATGTCTTTTCAAATTTATACTTTTTAGGTTTCTTACACCGCAAAACTGCAACATTATCATAGTTATTAATCAAACCGCTAACAAAGTCTAAGTTTTTTTTATCTAAATAATCGCTTTGAATACTTTATTAAGCCTCTTCGAAAAATCTGCCTGTCTTAAAGCCTTAACTTCCAGAGTATCGTGTAACTAGAATGTATGTCATTGAATGGCACATTGTTGCTGAGCTGAAGAAATACTTTATCTACTTGGTAAACCACCTTATATCTACTGAAATGGCTTCAGACAACAATTATTCCGAACTTTTCAAATACACAAAGCCTCGAGTTGGCACTGTTGGTAACTGAATAGGCCCGTATAATTAAGTGCCGTAGATCTTAACTTAAAGGATTTTGAGTTGAAGAATAATACATAGGATTTTTGTACTGAAATGAAATCCTTGGTATTCATGGTAGAATATACATGGTGTAAAAAGACATTTCAGAAAGCCGCAACCATACAGACTGATAAAACTAAGTACTTCTGCGAAAAAAATATAGCTGGGAAACAGAAATTTTTAATTAGAAAAAAAAAAACGATTTGCGGTGACTCGATGCAACGCACTCAACACATTGTAATGTACATTAATGGTAATGGAATAGTACAGGAGTCATGGAAGAATTTAAAAGATTTAAAAAAAAATAAGCAAAAAAAAAATGAATAAGTTGGAACTTTGACCTTTAAAATCTCCGTAAGGTTTGTTTTTGATTCCTCATGGCTTTGTTAAAAGGTGTTTTACATCCTTTATTAATGTAGGCCTTTTCACTAACTGTGCAGAACTTCACCAGAAACACACAGATGAAAACATACTAAATATGTCGCTTAAAACATAAATCTTGCCAGCGGTTGCTAGCAACATAAAAACATGTTCCTGGTAACATCGCAGATTTAATATTTGTCCAAGAGTGACGTGATTCCTATTTCCGTGTTAACCTTGAAAAATAACAGCTTTAAGCATGAAATTCATATTCAAAATAGTCAATTACTAATTATTCATTTAAGCACACAAAACCAGTAAATAATTTCATATTTGTTACAAATACACAGAATTCACAATTATTTTCTATCCAAATATTGATCTAAAATTAATGACTGGATCATACGTATGTACATTCATTTGCGGAAAATGTAGCCAAGCGACTATAAATTAAATTATACGGGTCCACTGTTCCCTTTAATTCACTAATAAAATTCCTGTGTAAATATTCCATTAAATTTTCTGACCGTTCTTCACAAAGATCAAATAGTATAAACGAAGCTGTGTATTTTAAATGAAAAAAGCTTTTTATCAAAAGCTTTCTTATTTCATTTGAAATACCACTGTCGCCTTCAGGGAGACAGTGCGAACGTTTCAGGAGGAATAACTGAATGGGGGGATTAACTGAATGGTCCCCGCATTTCAACGCTTAGGAAGTGTTTCGATTGAAGAGTTGAATAAAAAAGGATGTTTGGTGAATCTAATGAGAATGTTAATGTACAGGGATGGCAGACCAATGGCACGCGAGCCATTGGTGGCACACGACACAATATTTTGGGAATGCCATTGATATTAACCATATTTTCATCTACCTATGGCCTGCGCTCATTATGATTAACATTAAAGATTCACTTAGCTACCATGCACTAAAAGTAACCTCTTATAACCCTAATTCAAGTTATTTGTCATCTAATCTGCATTACAGAAATCATACTAATGTCACTTTCATTTAAGTAACACGTATAACAGAAACCTTTAATACTATACTGTAGGATATACACAGATAGCTCCAAAACCATAAATGGTACTGGAGCTGGCGTCTTCTCGAACGACTTAAATATAAAAATATCAACCACTTTAGACAAACTAAACACAACCTTCCAAGCAGAATGCATTGGAATCACCAGAGCGGCTCAAGCAGTTGCAGCCAGAGATGTCAGAGATCATAACATCAAAGTCATCTCAGACAGTGCATCGGTGCTCCAAGCGCTACAAAACAATGTTTTAACTTCCGCCCTCGTATTGGAATGTCACAGCGCACTCCAACACATTGCAAGCACAAATAGGGTAACACTGCAATGGATAAAAGGGCACAGTAACTCACTAGGAAACGACGCAGCAGATGAACTGGCCAAAAGGGGAGCGGAGACAACAGCATACGGTCCGGAACCACTGCTGCCCATACCCCAAGCCCAAATAAAATCATGGCTGCGTAAGAAAACCGTTGAAATACACCAAATGGAATGGAGAAACAGTGAAACCTGCAGGCAAACAAAGAATACAGTTCCGGAAGCATCAAAGAAACTTGCTCGCAGCAACACTAGACTGAAACGGGACAAGATTAGCAAAGTTATCGGTATTATAACCGGCCACTGTCCCCTGAACAAACACCTATTTACAATAGGTGTGACGGATAGCCCTCTGTGCAGAGGATGCATGGAGGCGGAAGAAACACCACAGCACGTGCTCATGGAGTGCAGCAGCGTGGCAGATCAACGGGCACGGACTCTCCAATCGCCGGCATCGCTTCCGGAGACCTGCAGCACGAAAAGGCTGCTAGCTTTCTGGGAGGACCTGGGATGGTTGGAGTAACCAGAGGATTTTTATACGTACAATGGCCCAATAAAGAGGCTAAGTGCGGAAACAGCCCCGCTAACCTAACCTAACCTAATACTATACAGTGCCAAAAGTTATTTTTTGGTAGTAAATAAAGAGTTTTTAGGATAAAGACTTTAGTTTTCCTAACAAACACTAAGTCAAAATTATTTGGCACATCTAGTGCTTCATGAAACATTTCTTTAGAAAAATTGGCACGTTGATCCCTGAAGGTTCACCACCCCTGATGTAGAGTATAACTTTAGGACCAGAAACTTTTTAACTGGCAATAGTTTCCTACATTAAACTGTGGATGAACAACAAACAATACAAAATTACCTGACTTATCACGGACAAAGTAACTCAAATATTATACAAGGTGTTGTTTTGAATCCTCGTCAAAATTCAGGAGGTTTGTGACAAAAGGCATAAATAATCGATTAAAATTACGGGATCTAATTAATTATTAATTTACACTGATTTTTTTGGTTGTTTATGTTTGTCAGTATTTCAGAATAACCCCCTTAACGTGGTTTAGGCAATTAGAAATTATTGAATAAACGTTTGAGATTGTTTGTATGTGTGGAAGCGAGGTTTTAGGGCGAGAATCAGACGGCCCGCGTTTAAAACACGGGTGGGTTCATACTTACCGATTTCCGTAAATAACAAAAAAAAAAATTACCTACCCATTTTATTATTGATTCGGGACGAGAATCATTAGCATAGTTACCTCCTTGAATTTGACGAGGATGCAAAACAACACCTTGTATAGGGTGACCGGTAATTATTGACCGATACTTAAACATGTGATAGTACCTACTCATTATAACAAAGAAACATTTTTTTTAATACTCATTCACTATCCTGTATAGTAAGTTGAGAAAAAATATAAACCCAAGTAACGTGCATAAATCCTATTTCATTCGAGCAATACGAATAGGAGCATTATATTCTTTGAATGTAATTACGTCGTCGATATAAGGTGCAATGTCAAAGCTAATTGCGAGAATAGTCTAATAAAATACAGGCTTATGGTCCATTTATTTTATTTTTAATACTCAATGTTCAGGCAAAGTCAGGGTTTAATAATGCCAGACAGATTTAGAGTGATAAAAAAAAAGATTGAATAAAATGTTTTCTACTGTTATTAAAGCCTAAACTTTCATTGTAGGTAATAATTTAATATTGTTTCAAACAGAATTCAATTTTTTTTTTGTATTCTCCAAAAAAAAAAAACTTTGTTGTTAAAGTAAAAAAAAATAGTTCCCTGCCAATCAGTCTTAGCAGGAGATGTTGTCTCACACAGTAACTGAGATACTTATAAAGGTCAGATAGGAAGTCGCCTAATAATAATATTATAAATATGTTAAGTTTGTGGATGTAGGATATAATTTTCGGAACTCCTAATCGGATTTTGATTATTTTTTTCACTAATGTGAAATTGCATTATCGCAGTGTGACATTAAGCTATATTTAAAATGTTCCCTTGTAATAAAATTAGGCAGATTATAATGAATTGTAATATTGGATTTCTACATTTCAGATCATAAATAAATAAAAAAGATCGACGCCACGGTTGGCGCAGTGGTTAAGCGATCGACTGCTGCGCTGCGTGTCGTGGGTTCGATCCCCGCACGGAACAAATATTTTTATGGCCTATATAGTTGTTCCGGGTCTGTTGTTGTGTATGTGAGTTTGAAAACGCACCCACGATACAGGAGAAATTCCTAGAGCGGGGTAAAGTTAAAAAAAAAAACCTCAGCGGTTTTTATGGAAGGAAGCCAGGATGAACGGTCCATTACAATCACTTACCCAAATATTCTGAAAGACTTGATCAAGCTGATAAAGGCCTGCTTGAACTTCCTGTTCATGAAGCAGTAGGTGATAGGGTTGCAGCATGATGAGCAGTAGGCCAGGAGCTGCAGTAACACCACGCCTTTGGAGCCAATGTACTGGTACAACTCGTCTGGGTAGAACAGGTAGATCTGGAAATGAGGTTTGGAGTTAGAGAAAAGGTCATACAGTCTTAGTTTATTATTATTTCATTTATTTGGTACTATTTCTTAATGCATCGGTGAAAGGTCGAAAAACCAATTAATGAAGAGTAGAATTAATGCTTGTTTTTAGCCCCCGACCAAAAAAGAGGGGTGTTATATTATTTTGGAATACTTTTTGGGGCAGAAAGTAAATACCTTGATTATGTTGGTCAGTTTTTTTTTTAATCTTTTTTTTTGTATCATTTGTCAACTCAATCTTGTGAAAAATTGAGGAGCTCATGCCTAAATAATAACAGCCGCCCGGGTCGATCTTTAAGGTTAAGCCGTGCTTGCCGAGGTTGGTCCGTGGATGGTGACCATCATTACATACCGAGTTTCCTCCGTGCCTCGGAAAGCACGTTAAGCCGTTGGTCCCGGCTGTCATTTGTAGATCTTTGACAGTCGTTACGAGTAGTCAGAAGCCAAAAAAAAGTCTGACATCCAGTCTTACCAAGGGGTATCGTATTACCCAGTTACTGGGTTGTGGAGGTCAGATAGGCAGTCGCTTCATGTAAAATACTGGTACTCAGCTGCATCCGGTTGGACTGGAAGCCGACCCCAAGAGAGTTTGGGAAAAGGCTAGGCAGATGATGAATCTTGTGAAAATTTATAATATTTTGGATCAAATAATCGACATTCATCAACATTTAATACCACCAAACCAGCGGGTCTCTTGTTTTAAAAACTATTATTTTAATACAAATTCAACATAAAATTTCGAAAAAATTGTCCATTAATAGCGTCCTTCTGTCATCTTTACATAGGCGCCAAAAATACTATTTGACACTGTATCACTGATCAAATGTCACTGTTATCTAAGTCATCGGGTTTTAAATTTAGTCTTTTCCAAGGCAAAAGCTTCATATCAAAGACGAAACTAACAAGGATTGTTAATAGTATGTTTGCAATTTGTGTTTCAACTTCAGTTGACCAACGAGTCCCAAAAAAGAACGTTAAACGTTTCTATTCATAATTAATCATGTTGCAGAAACATCATCTATCTAGCCTTTTCTCAACTATGTAGGGGCCGGCTTCTAACTGGAAACAGCTGAATACCAGTATTTTACATGGAGCGACTGCCTATCTGACCTCCACAGCACAGTTGTTACTGATGGTTATTTAAGTTGGCACATTGAAAATATATCTCCTATTTGTGTGGGCATATGATATTTTGTTACTGTATACGCACTCACAATACGGGTGAATTCCCCATATTCTTACCTTGTTTTTGTAAAAAAAAAATTGCAAATAAAATAAAATCTACCAGTATTTTTATAAAGTAGACTTGTTGCTGTGTTTATATTATCGACCGAAGGTTATGTTTTTGATATTATTATGTATTAGTTTATTATTGTATTTATAAGATTATTTTGTGTATTGTGTCTTCTTAGCCTAAAAATTAGGAGATAAATAAATAAAGAGTGAAAGTCAAAAAGTTAAAACTATTTGTACGAGTCATGTATCGTACATGGCAAGCGCCCATCGCATAGATCAGCACCTTTCCGTTGCACAAATTATAGGGTTAAGCGACAGTACACAATCATCGTTCAGTCAGCTGTACTCATTCACGCATTATTCATGTAGTATTAGTTACGTGTTAGTTAAATATATTAAATAAACCATCATCTTTGACTATCCGTGACTTATCATTCAAGCTATCAACCAAGGTGTGTGCGACACATTCAGCAGCGCATACATCTTTATGGTCCTTCGAGCCGGATATTGACATAATTATGCTACAGAAAAGCTTGTTACAGTACAATCACTTTATGTTTGCAGTTGAAGGTGCTTGTCATTAAAAAATGCATTGATATTTCAAACTTGGTATATTTAGTTTAGTTCTATGTTTTCCCGCCTTCACAAATAATAAGTTGGTTGAAGTGTAATGCTGTTGAAAGTCGCAGAAATATGAAACAAAGTTTTCGTTCGTCGATTGTCATTTGTTTGCCCTCCGGGTGGTATAAAGCAAAGAGTGTTCATTACCCTCTTGATGACAGTCCCAGGAAAGGTCGTATGACACTCATTGTCCGACAAAGATAAGAGATAATTTGTACCATTTAGATGTTTTGTACCCTGCTTGATATTTAGGTTTAATAAATTTTAGAATATTTTTCTCTTTTTCGTCGTTAAATGGGCTAGAAGTGGATGGTAAGGTTTATTATAAAGTATTTTAGATAGTATTATTAGGTATTTTAAGACATTAAAACCTTGTTTATAGTGTTATTCTTAATAAACGATTCAGATAAAACAGAGTAATGTCAGTAGTCGGCTCGATACCGACGGTGACGGTTAAAATTCTAACAGTAGATTTATATTTAGGCAGGAATTATGGTTTTTCATAGTTTTGTGAACATCATCATCGTCTGCCTAGCCTTTTCCCAACCACATGTTTGGGTGGCTTCCAGTCTAACCGGGTGCAGCTGAATACAGCATAATGCAGGCAATAATAGTTTTGCGAACAAATGGGCATTTAATTTAAGTTTAGCCTACAGCCGATACTTGTTTTGTAGACTAGAACTTAGATTATGGCACCATATCCTCATCAGCGCGAGAGCAGCGGTGGCCCAGTGGTGGCAGGCCCGACTTACGAGCAGTAAGCCGTGGGTTCAAACCCAGGCAGGCACATTACTTTGTGTAATTTATTTCATCACCGCTGATCTCAAAAACGGTGAAGGAAAACATCGAGAGGAAACCGGCAGGCCCTAGAACTAAAAAAAAATCGAAGACATGTGACACATGTGACATCTACCAACCCGCACTGGGCTCATAGAGAGAAGGCCTGTGTGCCAGCAGTGGGAACATAGTAGGCTAAATATGATGATGATGATCCTCATCATTAATTCAGAAGAAAACGTCTACTTCTGGACATAATATTTCCTCAAGCGACGACAGTTTGACAAATCACAACTGGTAAGATATATTTCTATGCCTACACTAATTGTAGGAATTTTTTTCAACTTTTATAATACAAGGTGTTGTTTTGCATCCTCGTCAACCTTGTATACCAAAAATCGCGTTGTTGAGCTCGCAAAATGTTTTAACAAAAGTTTATTACATGAAAATTTTAATCCACCCTCAGATTGTATAGAAAAAGTTTTCGTTCAATCCGATCATGACGATCCTCAATGAATACACTATTATCGAATTCTGGGTGCTGCAGACAAAGAAAAATAATTTCCATTAAAAGTTAGTTGAGTGCCACTTTGTTATGGTGCTTTACTGAGTTCATCTACACCCTTTTGGACTTTAAAACAAAGAATAAAAAGAAAAAAATGGTTTTGATGACGTCAACAATTATAATATCAAGTACCTAGTTTATGATGTTTTGTTTTTTCAAGTGCAATTTTAATTTGTTGTTTGCGTGTGTGCCAAACTGTAAAATTGATTTTAGACGTCCTTCAACAATGTGTTTTGCTTGAGTCGTGAACTTATTACTGAGTATGGCGTATTCGCTTTATAAGAATTAAGACATTAAAGACACCGTACACTCCATAGCAGTGTGCCTAAAATAATAATGTGGAACTACTGACAACAAATTCAACATTAGGCTGTTCCATTATTTTAAGATTCTTCTAAAATGGAACTAGTGTTTCAAAATCAAAATATTTTATTTTACATAGGCCTACATGGGCACTTATAAAACGTCAACAAAAGGTGCACAGTTCGGGTTGGTCGTTTCCTATGGAGAAGAACCGGCAAGAAACTCCATGGTTACTCTTTTAAAATCATTTGGCTTTATAATTTTTCTATGTTACAGCGTTGGCACTTAATTATGGGAGGATAGCGTAGGCCCGACAATAAGTCGTTGCTTACTACAGAAGGTAGTAAAAGATAAGAGAAAAAAAACAAAGCCTACAATGTCCACTCATTCACAAAAAATAGGTAAATAAAAATAATCTATACAAAAGTAAAAATAAAACAATATAAGAGCACTAAATTAAACAATTGACACAGATGTTATCATCAGTGCTGTTACTGATCTGAACAACTATTCTGATTTTGTACTATTCTGTACTGTTGTACTATTCTGAACAATGAACGAATGGTGCAATGATTTGAAAACTATTGTAAAACATCTGAATAAAAAGAATGGAAAAGTAATATTCGGAATAGTTATAGACATCCACACATTAGTGTCGTTTATGAGCTACCAGGGAAGCCGCATGAGCAGAAGGAACTACAACCAAACTTCTTTATCTTCAACGTAGTCCTTAATTTTGTAATATGCGATTAAAATAAACATCAGTAGATTCCATCATGGAACTGTTAATGGTACTGGTGGCAAAAAAGCCCTACTTAGCTATACAGTCATCTTTGCTCATTGCAAGCGTTGCTAAAAACAATAAATTACACTTAATTAACACTAAGCGTTACAGTCGAATTTTGAAGTTCAGAACCTGACGAACTCTAGCGAATTCTCTAATTCTGAAACCGAATCTTAGTATGCTTTATGGAGGCCTTATAAAATGTAGTGACTAAGGCAACTTCCTTTATTTGTTTTATCCGCCATCATAGTCGTAAGCGACGTGTTGCATGAGTCTGAAGCTCGTTTACCTACTAGGTTAACTTTGGCACCCGTTCAATGACGTTGAAACGTCACGTCACCGTAAGGTGAACATTAGCCACAATGAATAAGAGGCGTCCTAAAAATCAATTTATTGCATTAACCTATGAACTTTAACGTCGTTTAGAACGCTAGACGGTGCAGTTAACTGTCGGTTGGTAATGGCACATAGGTACTCGTACACTAGAGGGGAATAGCCATTTAAATATCAACGATCACTGACATTTTAACTGCTAGTGTTCAAAATAATGGGGTGGGTTCTGAAAAATAGCCAGGCGTTGCTATTTAATAAATAATAAAAAAGCCTTTTAATGCCAGTAACTTAAGAGCTAACGATTACATAACGGATAAACTATTCAATGATTTCATGCAAACAATAAATTAAAAAAAAAAATGTGAAAGAATTGGTAATATTTTATACATTCATTATAACTATTTGATTGTTTTGTAAACATGCTAAATGCGTTGCTATTTGCAGTTCAAAAAAAAAAAGCAGATGGTTGAGTTTTACTGCGAAATCATAATGTAGTCCCGGATTTCGTGGTAAACCGTACTTTTAAAATAACTATAGACGATTCAAAATCTGCAAAACAGTAAAATAGTGAGCAGTTTATTTCAGTGGTATTTAGATCCAACCTTAGAACTTTATTAAAGGGGCAGAACAAAGACTACAATAAGACTTCAGAAATTGTATAAAAATAAATTAAATGTACGCACTATTAACATTTTCTTCAAACATATTGTTCTGTTCCCACAGATAAAGGGTTTTGTGTGGCATAGTTCTTTAATAAAGATTTGTATTAACATTGTTTTTAATAAATAAATCATAATAATAAATAAACCATTACTTTAGTCCAGATTTTCATGGAAATTAAATCGAAATAATATAATCTAATTACTGTATACATTCAGGTGCTTTATTGAATAAATTGGTGAACAGAGATTGGATAAAAAACCGGCCAAGTGCACAGTATGATGCACATACGGGGTGGAAGGGAGATTCCATGTTTAAGGGGTCTCCATTCCAAGCCGTCGACTCCTTCGCGAAGCAGTCATGCTGGCGAAGGAGATGGCGGAACGTGAGAGAGAGAGAGCCTTACGTCCCAGCCTCACGGAAGACGCCCCAGACGTCGGGGGCCACTCAGTGGTCCCCGGCCACCGTAGGCCGGCGGCGTACCGGCCTGTGGACGGTAAGTAATGGGCTAGCTCACCGTCCGTCCGTCTTATGACGACAGGTCGTGCCGACAGCGCGTCTGTGTTCCACGCGCGCCTCAAGGAGATGTCAGCAAATCAGAAGGGGTCCGAGATGGCCGATGCCTGCCAGGGCTGCGGTACCTTTGGAAAGAAATACCGTGGCCCTGGAACACAAAGGCCTAAGAAGGAACATGGATGAGTTTGAGTCAGTACAAGTCTGACACTCCCTTCCGCTCAACCCAGAGCGGGAGGGGTCATTAAAATTTGGTGATTTCCCATGCGTAAAAAAAGGAGTGTGCATTCCACACCTTATGTACGCTTGCTGCGTCCTACGCTATGGTACTCTTAGAAATAACCACAATGTCTGCCCAGGTACAAGTTTATTTCCATCCTTTTACCCTTACTGCGTTTACTGAAAAAATATTACGATCCCCGTCAGCAACAGTCCTAATCATAACTGAGAATTGATCCTCTTTTGGAGTGTTAATAACTATTTTATGGGTTCTTAAAACATGGGAATCGAGGGCAGTCCGATTTTAGTGGCTATGAAATTTTAAGTATCGACAACCGTGACTTAATAAAAGTGATTATAGCATGATGTGAAATAGGTATGTTCTTGAAGTTAATTTAACACTCATTTTATTTAGATTTTGCTACATGGCAAGAAAGGAGTTGTCTGATGAGGTGCGGTAGAGAAGTATGGAAGAAGAAAACATACTGCGCTGACCCCAAATGAATTGGGATAAGGGCAGAGAAGTTATGATCATAATGAGAATTTTTAACTAACTTGAAACTTTTTTTTATTATTGTCTAATTTAATGGCATACAATTAAACAACCGACAATAAAAGGAGGCAATTGGCACCTGTGTGCAAAATTGGAAAAGCTACATTTTTTTTTACAGGTGACTCCGTGAAGGCTAAACCGCGGACAAGAACTGGTTAGCAGTAACTGTAAGAACCTTGGCATACGAGTAACGGAATGCGGTTCTTATTGCTGAAATCACGTATTTCATCATACAAGAGTCAACATTTTCGATAACACATTTTTCCCTATTACTTACATATTGTACAAAACCCCTATGTATGGTATTGTGGCCTATTGAAAAGACCGACACACGAAAAATCCAGAAAGGCAGTCCGTACAATATTCGAGGTGCTATTATCCAAAGCAATACTGCCTACAAAAGCAATATCAACTTTTTATTGCAACGCGCAGACTTCCTGAACTGGGCTTTTGTGCCAATCCCTTTTAGCGAAGTAGCTGGTTAGTTCCCTTCAGTATTGTGTAGGAATTCTTTTGAGAGTTATTTATGATATGAATACGTGTCGTATTGTAGTGACATTGAAGTGACTTTGAAAGTGTGGCAGTGATCGTGAAAGTGTTTGTCGTGGTTTGGGCATGATTGTGATAGAGGTAGACTGAGGATACGATAAACGGATTTTATGAAAAAAGGTTTTTCCTTTTAATTATGAAATTTACATGTTTGTTTAGATATTTTAGCGTTAGGTATTTTTTACAGGTATTTATTATTGTATACTTATATGTGCCTGTGCCTGTATTTAATTTTTAACATGTTATTCTCTTCCTGTTCTCTCACACTACGGCCTAAATTGCTTTTTTTTTCATTTTTCCTTTCGCAGGCCTGCTGGTAGATAATTTTATTTTCAAATAAGCTGTGCTTTCTTATGTTTCCTTATCTTTTCTCTTGTATGTACATAAATGATTGTAAGATAGGATATTCAAGCACCCCCACTAGCAAAAATAGCTGCACCACTTTACCTAGAAACGTTTTATTTTCTAGAAATTCACAGCGAACGAGCGCTGTGTATTTCTAGAAAATAAAACGTTCCATCCTGCAATTTCTTGCTAGTAACATTTTCAAGTGAAATACTAACAAAAGTTGCCAATCCTTTAAACTTAATTGATGTGTGGGTATTAATTTTGCAAACACAAAGGAAAACAACTTATTAATTGCTGGTATAATAGTAACAAGCTGCATTGCCATTGTATTATCATGTATTAATTCAGCAGTAAGCAGTAGAAAACTTTGGAGTCTAATAGGTATAAAGCAGTTTTAACTTTTCTTGTAAAGGAACTTAGATTTCATAAATCTGTACTTATATATGTTTGCCACGTACGTAAGTTATTAAGACCATTCTAAAATTATAATAAGTAAAGTAATTATGTTTATTTGTAATCATAAAAACCATAACACCAGGTCGGTTTAGACCACAACATGCCTGTGTTATTTAGGCGGGCTAAGTCGCGGGCAAAAAGCTACATACAACAATTTTAAGCGCAAGAATTTATTATACAATAAATACAGCAATATTTTCATTATAAAGTCTGTCTAGCATATGATATAAAATGAAGAATACCATCTAAGATAGAAGAATTTTCCCTTATTTTCCATGATAAGATTACAACTTGAACTTAGTTATTACCTTTTGGTCCAACAAGAGTCCAAGTTCCAATTAAATAAACAAAGATCTGATGAGCTTTTAATTGTTTTCCCACAATTGGCTTGCGTTAGAAGTTATTTTACCTATAACTTTCTTCGGTCTTCTTTCTACAAATTAATGCAGGTGCAAGAGATACGAAAATAATGAAAGTTCTGTACGAGGAATTTCAAAACTTCGAGATTTCGAAATAATAGGTTTCGGTATCGCAGAAATTGCGGCGGCTACAGACGACGGTAAGCCTTTGTCGGCAGGCGGGGGCGACAAGGGCCTGTCGAGCGCGGCACTGAAGTCAGCGAGGGCATTGTTGGTTTGCTGCAAGGTAGCAACTTCAGGCCATGTTTCTCTTTGAAATATGGGTCCTGCAGAAGAACGCGTGTGAAAAACTCCAAAAGAAGTATTTTATCCGCGTTCATCTTCAATGTGCACAAAGTTAGTCAGTTTTATTGCACATACGTTACACAATACATACATATTTCAAAGGACAAGCACAAAACAAACAAAAAAACTTCGCCAATTGCGATGCACTAACGTTTTCACATAACTCCAGAAACAGCAATTTTAATGAAAGAAATCTTTTCATATGAAGATTTATTTATTTAATCATAAGTTTTTGTAGTGAATATAAAGTTTTCTAAGCGATTTATCAACATAAAGCTCATAGCCAAAGAGTATAGTCAAGACTTAGTACTTTGTAATTGCGAAAAAGTTATGTATCATGTACCTTGTTGGAAATTTGTTCCAGTGGCAATAATTTCAAGAAAGTGGTTTGTGAATTCTGATGTCATTTTTTCTTTACTACCTATAGTTATTTGGAGCGCATAGCTGTTTGCAACATTTTAACTTTTTTAAGTTATTTTTCTGAAAGTAATAAATGATGTTTATTTTGCAAGTAGGTTTTTACAAACACTTTTACACGTCATTTTTTTTTAAGCTAGATGGGGCCGGTGTTTCGTACCTGACTACTCTGAGAAGAAACAGCCGAAACAAACTCAGAGGTTCTCTGTTAACTTGTTACTCTTTTAAAGTCCAGACATTGCTCAATTTACATGAGGACTATGCAGATTAGTATCTGAAATGGTCTTTTGAAGAAAGAACCACACAGATTTGAGTGGACCTGTCCAGTCAGTGCAAAAGAAAACCATTCTGCGTTTATTATAAAATAACAATGTTGCTCTGCCTGTCTGTTACATTTTCACACTTTAACGGCAGGAAGAATTATGGGTAATGGGTGGAAAGATAAATCGGTAGACTTTGATCTAGGTTTGGACATAGGATGCTTGTTGTCCTAGTAAAAGCATTACCGCCGTCAAAAAAAAAAAAACGAATCGCGAAAAAAAACGAATCGTCCTCGTGTTCTATTTCACAAGAACGTAGGTATTAGTGCTCATTCAGCACTTAAACATTTATGTAATGTAATGGAAGCCGCGGGCATACGGTAGTCGGCATAGAGTTCATTTTTCTCAAAAACATTGGGAATCGCAATAAAACGACCAACAGGGAAAGTAAATGAATGAAAATATGAATCACGAATACGCAGAACCATAATTTACAGCTATTTGCAGATGTAAATTTATTATTATTCTCTGTGGAAATCAAAATATAAAGTGAAAAGAAAAATATGAGAATCTTTCAAAATGTTAATTAAGTAACATAACATAACATAACATCACGCCTGTAATCCTTGAAGGGTTAGGCAGAGGTTTGCCTATTATTTCGTCAGTATATATATTCAAGTTCTATTTAGTAGGGTCCTTGGCTGCTTATGAGATATTCCTGATGGAAAAAACACTTTGCCCGACCAAGGAATCGAACCCAAGACCTAATGCACAGCAGTCGCTCTCGCGACCACTAAACCTGCGAGGCAGAAAACTTTAAATAAGTATTATACAACCTGTTTTTTTATATCCTATTACTCTAGGGTTATATTCTGTAGGTAAAAATAATACTAGAACTCCTAGAATAGGTGGTCCAAAAATGCCTAGTTTCGGAGATATTATCAATCATAATTAAATTAGGTCAAAAATTGTCACCAGTATGACGAATCTTTTTTTTTGCGAGGTTGCCAAACTTCACAGTAGTGTAGTAAAATAGTAGTAGTTTCATTGATAAATACGAGTAATTCTTTTTCATTCCAACAAATGATTCATATTTAAAGCTAAGAAAATGCGAAAAAAAAAGTATGATTGAAAGATAATTCATATGCCAGTTGATTCTTTGATATGGGCTCAATCATATATTATCGTAGAATTATGGGATATAAAAAAAACAGGTATACAACCTGTATACCTGTTTTTTTTATATAGCTTCCTAAAATTGAATTTTGCTTTGAAAGTACTTAATTTATTATTTAAAAAAAAAACACTAATTTCAAAGACCTTTTAAATGTTATACTTATAATTTAATTTTTAAACGACTATGAATTTATTGCAAACATGCTTTATTTACGAAGACAAAACGCGAAGCTCACGTAACGAGCGCCTTTTAAGTCTGGTAACAATAAGAAGCACTTAACTAGAAATTAAGTTCCTACTTAACATAAATTATTGTCTCTTTTATTAAATATTTCTATAAAATGAACGTAATGAATACGTACTTCATAACCCTTGTAACTGGAATTTTGGGATCGATGTATTGAAGTGAATAAGCATTAAATTATTCCTAAACGGACAACATTTTCTTATTAATATTACTTGCGCACGACGCGCGACGCCCGCTACGCACAGTTTTTATGACTTGACGAAATATCGTGTCTTTTTATGATGGGCCCTACTAGCTTACACCCGCGGCTTCACCCGCATGTTATTGTCCCACGTGATCATACTATCGGCATGAAAAGTTACTTATGTGTTCATTTAGGCTATTAAATATCTGTGTACTTAATTTTTCCAAGACTGTTTAATGGTTTTTGCTTGAAAGAGTAACAAACATATATCCATTTATGCATCCATCTTCAGACACTTTCCCATTTAAAGTAGTAGTAATATACCTTTCAGAATGAATTCTCTGGTAAACCAAAAATCCATTATGTAGTTAAAAAGAAATAACCGGTCACACAAACATATGAAAAGCGATGACACCTACCGCAAAGTACCCAACTGCCTGCCTGCCTGTTCAAATATTCGTTTTCGATCTGAAATCATGTATTGTGTATGTCTCTACGCAGTTTGTTTAATCCCCAGGTAAAATTCCCGAAGTAACTAATCAAAACATTGATTTAATTCTAACACTATGATATATTAAAATAATCATAACAGTTCAATGTAATGAAAATTCGAGGAGACACTTTTTGACATTTTACTTACGTGTCATCATCATCAGCCTAAACATTCCTCAACAATATTGGGATAGGCTTCCAGTATAATGGGATGCACCTCAATTACATTATTTTTCCCATATTTTTTGGGTAACACTGCCCATTATCCTTTAGTTTTGGCTTACCACGGGATTATCGTTTAATTGAAATGAGATATTTTCACATAGAATTACTGTAAAATAATAATATTGGAAAGAACTATGACATCATTAAAAGTTAATACCTTCATCAAAAATAATTATTTACTAGCGCTAGCTAAACTAAAATGTCAATGTACGCTTACGTTAATCTGAAAATAAAGTATTATTTTATTTCCATTGAAATAAAGAATAAAAAACACAAATTTCTCGATCCGAATTCTCATTTTATTTGTTGTTTTTATTGCGGTGTCAGATCGTTATCAGTCTTGCCAATTCACATTGGTTTGATGTTGAATAGCCTATAAATATACCAAAAAGTAAACATAAATTAAACCGGTTTTTTTTGCGCAATAGACCATTTCAAAAGTTCAGTCTGTATAGGTATTAGCATTGCCTGTAAAATACAAGGTGTTGTTTTGCATTCTCGTCAAAATTCAAGAGAATATCACAAAAGACATATATAATAATCAATTAAAATTATGGTACCTAGTTAATTATTAATAAACCCTGATTTGTTTGGTTGTTTAAGTTTGTCAGTATTTCAGAATAACCCCCTTAACGTGGTTTAGCGAATAAGAAATTATCGAATAAACGTTTCAGATTGCGAGGATCAGACGAGCCACGTTTAAAACACGGGTGGTTCACACTTACTGATTTTCGTAAATAAGAAAAAAATAAAAAAAATATCTACCCATTTTATTATTGATTCGGGACGAGAATCATTAGCATAGTTACCTCCTTGAATTACCTGAACACTCCTTGAATTAACTGAACCTGAACTCCTTGAATTAACTGAAATGAATTACCTGAACATAGTATAACAATTGTATGTATTTATAGATCTCCAAAATTCAAAATTGATAATTTAAATTCCTTTTTCTACCAATTCGAAGGTATTCTAAAAAAGATATTAGGTTATAATTCCAAAAAGAAAGTTATTATCTGTGGGGACTTTAATATTGATGTTTTAAAAAGTACGAAATCATCTACACAACTTGAAAATCTCCTTTATAACTATCGTTTGAAATTGAGTGTTCGTCAACCAACCCGATTAGATAGTGGTACCTGTATCGACAACATAATCCACAACATTAGAGGCAGCACTAGCGAGGTGTTGGAATTAGCTATATCCGACCATACAGCTCAAATCACAAGATGTCCTGTTAAAAAAACATGTACCATTACACATTGGTATACTTTTAAACGTGATTTTTGTCAAGAAAATATGCTTAAATTTCGGAATGCTCTTCAAAGCCTTAGTTTTAGTAATGTTTACAATTGTACAGACCCAGATAATGCATTTCGTGAATTTAACAGCTTGTTTAAATTGTTCTACGACCTTTGCTTCCCCATTATTAGAATTAAAAATGAATGCTCCAAAACTCCAAAATGGATAACGAAAGGTATTAAACTATGTTGTAAACGTAAACGTGAAATGCTATGGCAGTTAAGACGCCAACCAAACAAAACGAATAAAAACATTTATAACTCTTACTCTAAACGTCTAAAATTAATCATCAAACTAACTCAAAAGACACAAAACAGCTACTACATCAATATTGCTGACAACAAGGTTAAAGCAACTTGGAAAGTCATAAACTCAACAAAAACTAATTACCCAAAAGAAAATCCTTATAAAATACTTACAGATAATAATGAATATATCACAGAACCAAATAGAATAGCCGAATCTTTTAATGACTATTTTATTGACCAAATTCAACCAATTAACAAACATAACCACAACACCGATTATACATCTTCATTAATTAATTCCAATCCTAATTCAATATTCTTAGCACCAACTGTTCCTCATGATATGCATAAAATTATTACTGCTCTTAAAAATACCAACAGTTGTGGTTACGACGAAATTGTTACACATGTAATAAAAAACGTAGTTACAGAAATCTCTCCAGTTCTTAGCTATATTGTAAACGTGTGTATAGACACTGGAAAATTCCCTGAAGATTTAAAATTATCTGTTATAAAACCTCTTCACAAAAAAGAAAATCTACAAAATATGAAAAATTATAGACCTATTGCTCTCGTACCAGTATTTTCCAAAATAATAGAAAAAGTGATATTATTCTATAAATGAATACCTGGAAGAAAAATGAAAACTGTTTTATTTTATACTTGTATTTTTAATAGATAATTTTATTCCCTGATTATTAGCTTTAGTTCGTAAGATTGTTACTACTTTTATTGTTTTCTTATTTTGTATTGTTTCAAATTTGTTTTTGTTTATTGTATATTTTATTAAAGATTTAATATTAGGTAATTATAGCTGCAATATCAGTAGTTTCTATAGTCAAAAAACTACAACCTACATTACTTAATGTGTAAACATTAATTGTAATTTTGTACGCCTTGCATGGCAGCACATAGTGAGACAACTTTTTTTGATAACACCATGTACATACTTTTACCTATGTGTCACAAATAAACATATTTGAATTTGAATTTGAATTTGACGAGGATGCAAAACAACACACACATAACGAAAATATAAAAGCATATTTATTTTGTTTTTTTTTTTGGTGACTTTGAACCAATAGAAGAGTTGAGTCTAGTAGATATTAGCATAGAAAGATTCATTTCACGAAGTTCAACAAAGAGTTAGGACAAGTCTTCTGGGACCATGTTCTATCTGTGACGGGTTATAAAAAGGTTCTTTACTTTTACACACTTCACTTGCTCTGTAAACAAGATTTTTTTTTTCTATTCCGACTATAAACTGCCAACATTATCGTAGAAAACAACGGTTCGTATGGGTGACAAAATAAATGTGTAAATATTTGTTCTCTAAATATGTATACGTATAACATGTGTTTGACATTTCTAACCGTCCTAGTCCTTGAACATTTAGCTTTAATTGAAATAAAAGTTTAAGTTTGATATTTGAAATGTTTGTACCACGACTGTACACGGCGTAGATAATGTTTGTACTACGAGCAAATAAAATAAAATCTAAACTGTTTTACAAACCAAATAAACTTCAAATGTAATCCTTTAATTATATGAAATCCGTCCAACAGACAGATATAATTAAACCTTTTTGAAAAATCACTCAAACTGGACGAAGTTAAATATGTAAGTCTGTAAGGATCGTAGACGGTGGCATTCTATGGTATGCTTACTCACACTGGAAAAGATGTGAGTATGTATGCTCCACCATGTTTAAAAAAAAAACACTAGTTACTAGTGTTGCTACTATTAAATTATAACTAACGTGGTTGACAATCAAACATTCCAATCCAAATCAATTTCAATCCAATTCAAATCAAAATGAAATTGTTTGTGCGTTTTTTTTTTGCTGTTTAACAGAAAACTACCGTGTATATTTGTGCAATAAAAAGCTCACAGGAAATGTTTGAGCTCCCCGTATACACCGTATACTCGTAGTATGTTAAACAAAAATTAGTAATAGTCTGTAGCTGCAGTTTTGTCCATAAATATAAATAGACCCACTAAAAGAACATCAATGCCTGTTATAACACATTTTTGTTATATTTAAGGCACACACCCTAGACCGATTAGCAGAATACAGTTTCATAGGTTGACCTGAGAGAAGACATTAAAAAAATCAGACTCCAGCCTGCGACGTAGAAATTACTGATGAAAATATTCAGTAACACTTGACGCTCCCCGGGAATCTCATAATAAGAAACTCAGCAGAAGCGTTTGCGACCAATATAGACCAATACTGCCATAATCATAATTACTTAACACGTCATAGATATTGTCATCCAAAAACGAGTTCGCAACTATTCAAGAAATACGAAGCAACCTGGACAGCTTTCATTAAAATTCTAGAAACTATAGTCCTATCTGCTTAGACGAGCGCCTTTCACTTTATCCCTACTCCGCGGCCTCGTAATAACCAACTGTACGTAATTACTGATCTGTTTGTTCCAACTATTGCAATTTGCAAGATGAAATTACCGGTTCAATGGTGATTAAGTATTGAACCGGTTGAGGTCATTGGTAAGCCAATGTCCAATACAATTGTTTTGAGATAATTACTGTAGTCTGAAGTAGGATCATAGAATAGCATACGTGTGACACGGTCACTAGAACTTATTAGAACTAGCCAGTGCCGTTGCACATCTATTGTATTTTTTTTTTGAGATATTTGCCTTATCTGCCTGTGACTTCGTCGGCGTGTCTTTTGATTCATTTACCTAAATCAAAAGTATCCTATAGGTTAATCCACGTTATAAACTATCTGTGTACCAAATTTCAATCAAATTCGTTAAGTCGTTTTTGCCTGAAAGTGATCTAGCTCTTTATTTAAAATCAAGAGATAGATCAAAGCAAAAATTAAGCCTCAGGAAGAGGCATTTTATATTCCCCGTGTGCTATATAGGCTAATCAAATGGTAGACAGGATACAAATGTACGAGTGAAGACTGTCTCTGCTTTTTTGGTTCGACAGTAATAGCAAATGCCAAGTGCCAATACTTATACCTACAGTACTTTCACAAGTTATTATGCCTTGTGACTGGGACTATAGCTTCGCGTCCCTTTTTTGTTTTTTTGTCTTTCAAAAGTGCCTGTAGTGGTCTACTTGAAATAAATGATTTGAGTTTGAGTTTACAGTAGTCCATCGATGTATTTTGCGGTGGGTCAAGGGGGGGGAGAGGTGCGAAGAGCTCTAAATGCCTTTGATGTATAGGTAATATCCCAGAAGAATTTCCTTTCCTTGCTAAAGCAAAACATAAATCTATAACAGTATACGATACGAGACGACGTAACGAAATAGGTTCATTCGGGTAAATTGACATGGGTTCGGTTGCTTTCCATCAAAAGTTTCGCCTTCCCTTACCTCTCTAATGGTTTCCCTATTATGATAATGAAAAAAGGAAGGTGTACCATGGTCTGTAAATTAGTTTAGGAAAGGGAACAGGCAGGAAGAGCCATCAAGGAATTAAGAAAAAAAACATCGTAACATACACTCTAAGGCCCCTCAGCTAGCAGAAGTCGTACTCATAAGACTTTCGCAATAACAAAGAGGCATTGTCATTTAGATCCAGCCAGTCCCCACGCTGTCCTCCCCCAGCGACGCCCATGCCGAGGCTCGTACCCCACAGGGGGTGCCCTTAGCGTGTGGTCGCTTAGTTTGTAAGTTCATGGCTCCCACAGGATAGTTCGGTTAAACACACGACCACCTCCTACATAGGTTGAGATGCGAGATGTCAATAAAAAAAAACAACGGCATTGTCAAAGTCATATTGATGCATGGTCGTGTGATTGACTTTACCTTCTTGATTAAAAATTATAGTTGAAAATTCTTGTAAATATGTGAAATTGTTTTGTTTCTAAACTTTAAAGATAATTTCCAAGCAGAGCACAAAATGTGAGTTCTACTCCTTCGTAAATTTTGAAGATCATTTCCCAGCAGAACATAAAACATATGAGTTCTATTCGTATACAACTAGGTACTTATACTTATAAGAAATAGTTCTGGCATTTTTGCCTGAAAAAAGTCAAATTAAAATATGCTCTGTTAACTTCCGTCAGCAC